>JAABKJ010007545.1:132304947-132661048 GCA_011634705.1 Andricus grossulariae
GTATCCATACTTCCCCACTCCTATTTTCGCTACTCCTACTTTCCTTATTTCCCCGATTACTTACTTCCCCTCACTTAAACTTAAATACCCTACTTCCCTTTCCCTCATATTCTCCACTTTCTTCTCCCTCATTTCCCCTAGTATCAGTACTGCCCCACTCCCCTTCTTCCTTACACCTACTTTCCTCATTTCCCTGATTATTTACTTCCCCTCACTTACATTCACATCCCCTACTTCCCTTCCCCTCATCTTCTCCACTTTATTCTCCCTTATTTCCCATAGTCTCGGTACTTCTTCACTTCCCTTTTTCCTTACACCTACTTCCCTTATTTCCCCCATTACTTACTTCCCCTCACTTTCACTCACATCCCTTACTACACTTCTTCTCACTTTCTCCAGTTTCTCTTCCCTAATTTCCCCTAGTATCCATACTTCCACACTCCCATTTTCGCTACTCCTGCTTCCCTCATTTCCCTCGATTACTTACTTCCCCTCACTTCCCCTCACATCCCCTACTTCCCTTTCCCTCATCTTCCCCACTATCTCTTCCCTCATTTCCCCTAGTATCCGTACTTCCCCACTCCCATTTTCCCTACTCCTACTTCCCTCATTTCCCAGATTACTTATTTCCCCTCAATTTCACTCATATCCCCTACTTCCCTTCCCCTCATCTTCTCCACTTTCTTCTCCCTCATTTCCCCTAGTATCCGTACTTCCCCACTCCCATTTTCCCTACTCCTACTTCCCTCATTTTCCCGATTACTTACTTCCCCTCACTCACACTAGCATCCCCCACTTCCCTTCCCCTCACTTTCCCCACTTTCTTTTCCCTCATTTTCCCCAGTATCCGTGTTTCCCCACACCCATTTTCCCTACTCCTACTTCCCTCATTTCCCCGAATACTTACTTCCGCTCACTTACACTCATAATCCCCTACTTCCTTTCCCCTAACTTTCGCCACTTTTCCTTCCCTCATTTCCCCTCAGTACTCGTACTTCCCCACTCCCATTTTCCCGACTCCTACTTCCCTCATTTTCCCCACTTCTGCACCCCTCATTTCCACACACTTCCTCTTCTTACTCACCCCCTATTTCGCCTCCTCATTTCCCCACCTTGGAAAAAAGAACAGGAGACGGACGGACGAATAGTGGGGCAAAAAAATGTATGTGGACAAACTGATATTCAGAAGCGATTTCTCAACCGATTTGAACGGTTTTCAGTTTAAATTAAAGTTAATAAAATTACGCATAAATCTGTCACGATGGATTTTATAAAAAAAAAATTTTACTCAATAAGAAAAATACGAGAAATAAATTTTTTTTTAGAACAGTACCGGTTTTCGAAAAATACTTAGATTTATTCCAAATATCTGGAATCAGTGAAGCGACTATCCAGAAAAGTTGTCAAATAGCTCAAATTATTAAAAAATGTATTAAATTTGTGATAAACAAGTGAGTGAGTGAAAATGAATTCACGGTGATTGGCAGTGATTCGCACTAAATTTAAACAATTTATGGACAAAAACCGTTTTTTAATTGAATTCATGAAAGATATTAAATAATCTACTATTTTATGGACAAATTGTATAAACAATTATCGACAGCATGTATTTATGATGAAATAAATCAAGTTTTATCTACTCAATCGGCCAAAAATTATACGAAAATGTCACTTTCTTATCAGATTTAGTCAGTAAATAGCAATTGATTATTGTTTAAACAAATTTTATTAACAAATGCACTTTCTGGCTATTTTTAGATGTAAAAAGTTTTTTTTCAGCGTAGTCATGTCTAAATAACTCATTTCTAGACCTTTAGGGAGCTAATATGACAATAAACTATTTCGTTTGTTAACAACAATTGTTTAAACAAATTTTCAAATCATTTTTTATAATCTTAGGTATTTTTTAAGAAAAAAATTGCGTTCCTTTAATGTATTAGCAGCCTGTTATTTAGTAATAGCTCTGTGCTGTTGATCGATAACAATTAATAATTGTTTGAACAAACTTAATTAACAAATCCATTTTTTGGCTATTTCTGAAGGTAAAAACATCGTTTTTTCAACGCAAGTGAATGTTAATAACTAATTTTTAAACCTTTTTTTTAGAAATCTCGGTAACGATCCACTATTGTTATTGTCATTAATAATTTTATAGACAAATTATTGTCCTCTCCTACATTTGTAAATAAAAAATTCCGTTTTTCTTGTGGAATATATTAAAAATTATACAGACATAACTCTGGCTTTACGAAATCTGTTCTGAAACTCGTTATGTAAAGATCAGCGCAGAATAAGAAATAATGCAGTAAATCATTATTTGTCTTAATACGACTGCTTTTTCTGGTATTTTTTTTTTCTGCATCTTTTAATGTCTTTTTTCTAAGCTTCCTGCCTATAACATTATTATTGACAATAACAGTAGTGGATCATCATCAAAGTTTCTAAAAAAAAAGTTGAAAAATTAGTTATTAACAGTTGGTTGCGTTAAAATAACGAAGTTTTTACCTTGACAAATAGCCAAAAAATGCATTTGTTAACTAAGTTTGTTCAAACAATTATCAACTGTTGTCGATGGATAGCACACAGCCTGCTAATACCTTAAAGATACGAACTTTTTTTCTTAAAGCATGCCTACGATGATAGGAAATTATTTAAACAATTGTTGTTAACAATCAAAATGATTGATTGTTATGTAAGCTTCCTGAAGGTCTAGAAATTGGTTATTTAGACTTCATTACGTTGAAAAAAAAAGAAGTTTTTACCTCTGAAAACAGCCAGAGTGTGCATTTGTTAATTAAATTTGTTTAAAAAATCATTCATTGTTTTTCCAACTACTTCTGGTAAGAAAGTGGCATTTTCGTATAATTTTTGGCCGATTCAGTAGGAAAAAAACTTGATTTATTTCATCATGAATACCTGCTGTGTATAATTTTTTATACCATTTTCTTATAAAATAATAAATTATTCAATTTCTTTCATGATTCAATAAAAAAACGGTTTTTTTCTATGAATTATTCAAGTTTAGTGCGAGTCAATTGACGAATCACTGCCAATCACTGTCAATCCATTTTCACTCACTTACATCTATTTATAACAAATCCAGTCAATTTTTAAACAATTTAAGCTATTAGAAAACTTTTCCGGAGAGTTGCTTCATTGGTTCTATGTATTTTGGATCAAATCCAAGTATTTCTCTAAAACATTTGGGCCCTATGTCAATTATGGTTCCTATGTCGATTTTGGGCCTTATGTCTATTCTGCACCTTATATCTTTTTCTGGCCCTGTGATAAATTTGGGCCTTACATCAATATTAGATTAGTTTCGTTTAGTTTCAGGACGGGCGAGGAGCCCATGGAGAGCTCCTCTGGCGCTCAAGCTATAAAGCCTATTGTGTCACACCCTTACTTATTTGCTCTCAGTATTCGACCAGAGACCTCTTGACGAAGCCTAGAATGTCGACTACTGATGGTGTTGTAATTTCCTCTGGTTCATAAGATGGGCCCCGAGGGTCTGTTGCCTGAACCCAGCTAAAGCCGGGCATTGACATAGTATATGCAAGGATGTTTCATCATCTCTGCCGCATCTCCTGCATTCTGTCTTGGGGTTATACCCCATTTTGTGCATATGATAGTTTAGGCGGTTGTGTCCAGTTAGTATCTGTACGACTATCCTTATATCTTTCTTGGGTAAGCCTAGGATTTCCCTGGCTCTGTCCGTCCTATGGGTATAACCCAGGATGGATTTTGCCTGACGGCAACCCTGGATCTGTTCCCAGTATTTACGGTGTTTTGTTCGGATCCAGCTTTTATTGGCCAAACCGATACAGCAAGACGCTATTCCCAGTACCGGTCCTTTGATCCCCGTGTGACCAAGGACCCATATGAGAGCCACATTGTTTCTTTCTGCAAGTTGATTCAATGCCTTTTTGCATTCCCAAACCAGTTCTGATATGATGTCTGGTTTCCCTATTGCAGTTAGCCCTGGAGCCATCTGTATACCAGATTTCCCGTTGGAGGAGCAGGTTATCATTTACTTTCCATAGATCCCTGCTTGGGATACATACGCAGAAAGCTTTGGCAAAGCTGAAGCGTTTTGTTATTTTATCTTGCCTCATCTGTAGAATCAGCAATGCACTGATATCACTCGGGAGCCTAGTGTGCCTAGTCCCCCGAGTGCATCTATTTGCTCTTGCCAGGCAGCTCATTGCCTGTGCCGCTCCAGCGTGTATCGCAACATGTAGGGGCCACCAGACCACGGCCGCATGTAGGAGCCTGAGTGTTAGAAGAGCAGGGTAGAGCCATGCAAGCATTTTAAGCCCTAGACCCCACGTCAACCCAAAGGCTCTCCTGCACATCCAAAAAGTCATGACAAACTTACTGCACTGGGTCTCCAGGTGCTGTGCCCAGTTCAGCTTGCTATCTAGGATTACTCCTAGATATCTAATCGAATTTGAAAACGTTAGCTTCCCACTGCAGAATACAGGAGCGTCAACTTTTGGAATTTTATAGTTTTTCGTGAAAATGACAAGCGTGATCTTTTCATGATTTACCGAGAGCCATAAGCTATCGCACCAGAGCTATACAATGCGCAGCACCGACCTCATAAGACCCATCAGTGTCTCCAGATGAGCCCCCCTGACTAGGAGTACAAAGTCATCCGCATATCCCTAAGTATAATACCCCTCTTTATTTAGCCTTCGAAGGAGGCAGTCTACAACAATTCACCACAGGAGGGGTGACAGGTCACCCCCCCCCCGTGGGCATCCCCGCGGAGCTATTCCCCTTACTAGGCCCTCACCCTATCTGGTTTCTCGTCTCTACAGATCTCTACAGATGACTTCTGGAGAAGTGTTGCTGAAAGCACCCTCTATATCCAAGAAAGCTTCCACAGCATACCCCTTTTGTTCCAACTGCTGCTCCAATTTTGCCACAACAGCATGATGCGCAGTTTCTATCGAGCAGGCTGACTGAAAAGCATGCTGCCCTCTATGCAGCCAGGAGGCCAAGAGCACCTCACCCTTAATGTATCTGTCGACGAGCCTCTCCAACGTCTTCAGGATAAAAGACGTTAGGATGATTGGTCGGAAATCTTTTGCAGCAGTGTAACCCTCCCTCCCAGGTTTGGGTATGAAAGCCACTCTGCCATCCATTCATTCCGATGGAACGAGTTTAAGGGCTATACTTGCTCTAAATAATTTCGTCAGAGGAGGGACGACCAAACCCATGCCTTCTTGTAAAAGCGCTGGATAAATGCCATCCGCCCCTGGTGATTTAAAGGTACAGAAGGACCCTACGGCCCATTCCACCTTCTTGTGGTCAGCGATCTTAGAGGCGAAATTCCAGTCGGCCCTCACCACCTCTTCGCCCCAGCCTTCCTCCTCTTGGTCGGTTCGGATTCGTTGAAAACCCGAGAAGTGAACTTCCATCAGAGAATTCAGCGTTTCTTCTCCGTCTTCGGCAAACTCACCATTATGGAGACTCATGAGCCCGGGGCGAGCCTCCGGATTTTCCGTCAGAATCTTGTGCAGCTTCGCTGTTTCCGAAATGTTTTCCGATTCCTCGCAGAAGCCCCTCCAATCTTCCCGCTTATACTTTTTCATATTTTTATTGTATTCAAACTGGGCCGTGTTATAGATGTCCTAGTTTGCCCTATTGCACAACATTCTGGTATTTTTACGGAGTATCTCTAGGTGGTTATTCCACCATTCTGCCCCCTTCCTAGACTTAATTGTGCTTGTAGGGCAATTGTTCTCATATGATGTAGTCAGAGCCCTTCGCAGAAAATCCGCCAGACGGACAGACACCGACGTAAAAACTATTTTTTCTGACTCAGGGGGCCTCAAAACGTCGACATTTCATGGAATCCTTGAAAGTCATTCTTCACATAAAACCAATACCTTCTCATTATGATGAGAATGTAATAATTCATTATCTTTTATGCCAATAAAATTTGAATTTTCGATTTTTTAAGAAAACTCAAAAAGTGATCATGAGAATCTTGTAGGAGTATCAAAAACTAATACTTTTCCTTTGTTGACTTTTGTTCATATCATGCTCTAATTGGCTTAAAATGTTAATTTTCGCTTTTTTTGGGGAGATTTTGAAAATGCTGTAGCTCTTTCAATTTTCTTTCCATTGAAAAAAGTCGTGAAAATAATTTGTTTTAATTTTTGAGTACTACGAGCGGCCGTCCATGGAATTTATTAATTTTGAAAAAATAGTCTTAAAAATTTTGAAAGTGCCTCAACTTTTTTAATTTCCATCCAAAACAGCTGGTTAACGAACTTGATCTTTCTTTTTTGTCCCTGAAACTTTGTGTCAAAGCACAATCCAATCCGATTAGTCTTTCGTAAGTTATCCGATATACAGGCGATGACGACGACGACGACAGACGGACAGAGACCGACGTAAAAACTATTTGTTCTGACTCAGGGGGCCTCGTAACGTCGACATTTCATGGAATCCACAGAAGAAATTTTTCACATAAAACCAATACCTTCTCATTATGATGAGTATGTAATAATTCATTATGTTTTGCGCCAATAAAATTTGAATTTTCGATTTTTTAAGAAAACCCTGAAAGTAATCATGAGAATCTTGTAGGACTATCAAAAATTAATACTTTTCTTCTGTCGACTTTTTCTCATATCATGCTTTAATTGGCTTAAAATGTTAATTTTCGATTTTTCTGGTGAGATTTTGAAAATGCTGTAGTTCTTTCAATTGTCTTTCCATTGAAAAAAGTCGTGAGAATAATTTGTTTTAATTTTTGAGTACTACGGGTAGCCGTCCATGAAATTGATGAATTTGAAAAAAAAATGGTCTGAAATATTTTGAAAATGCCTTAACTTTTTGAATTTCTATCCAAAATAGCTGTTTAACAAACTCAATCTTTCTTTTCCGTCCCTGACACTGTGAGCCAAAGCACAATCCAATTCGATTAGACTTTCGAAAGTTTTCCGATATACAGACGACGACGACAGACGACAGACGGAACGACGCCGACGTAAAAACTATTTTTTCTGACTCAGGGGTCCCCAAAACGTCGACATTTCATGGAATCCACGAAAGTCATTTTTCACATAAAACCAATACATTCTCATTATGATGAGAATGTAATATGAAAAAGATGTGAGAGTTAGTCATATTTTGCAGATAAGAAACAGAAATAGCATTCACGATTTTTCCAAAACTGCTATTAAAAAATTATTTGATTTTTTTTTTAACTTTGCCCAAATGCAAGATATTAATTAATATTCAGAAGTTTTGAAAGATGCCAAAAGATTTGGCAGAAATTTTTTAATTTCACATATATTTTGAATACACTAGAAGCCTTTCTGAAATTCACCAAGATTTACAAATATTTAGAGACTTCACCAACATTTCAAATATTGTAATATTTTCAAATTCTTACAAAAGATTTGAATAAATAATTCACAACTATTTCAAAGAATTCTTAAACTTTTTGAAAGATTAAGAAAATTTGACAATGATTTCAAAGATTTTGCTAAATAATCAAAAGATTCCAAAATATTTTACAGAAATTTTAAGATTTCACATAGATTTTGCATACTTTAAAAGAGTTTAAGGAATGCACAAACATTTCCAAATATTTGTAGGATTTCACAAACATTTCGAATATTTCAATATGTGTTAAATTCATTAAACTAGAAACGAGCTAAAAATCTTCCTGTCTGTTTGCATTTCCGCTACATATATTCTGTTGTTATATATTCATTAAAGAACGCTGATGAGCATTAGCGCGTCAGAGTGTCAAAAGAACGCTACCGCCGGCTGTGCGCTCTGCTAGCGCATATCTGTCGAATTCCTCGAAAAAATCGAGGCGAGGAACAAAAAAGTACGCCACCAGACGAGGCAAAACGAGATGTGGAATACCAAAATAGCAGGTATGTCTCGTCTCGTCCCGTCTCGCTTCTCGGGAATTCTCGCTTGGCGGCAACGCTACTATGACGTCATGATTTTTGACGAAATAAATATACAAATAGTCATTATATGAATATAAGCTGGAAAGGAGGACTTTATTTTCGCTCCACAGGCCTGAGAAATGGCCGTATTCATGCATGTATTGTATAAAATATGATAAAAATCATAGATATGTTATATTAGTATATTCACCAATAGAATTAAAGATGACCGCCAGAGTGAAAACGAAAGCACAGACCATCCTCATTTTCGGAATGTAGAGGCAAAACTAACTAATGCTCCAGTTAATAAGTGGATGAAGAAATGTAACCAATGAATATTCTATTGCATCATCATAGTAGAAATATATAAGTAAGCTGTCGTTATCTCACATATATGTGAGACAACGACGTTATTAGTTTCAACATTGTCCTTCGGAGATATAATTATTGAATTTTTATCTCAAATAAAAGGCATGAGTTTCAATTGCTGATAAATCATGTATGTAACAAATAACAAAGATTTAAAAAGGAAGTTCTTTAAATCATTTAAAACTACAGGGAAAATTCACTGTGAAATAAGGAACAAACACAGAAATGATAGAATACGTGTGGTTTATATTGTATTCTTCAAATAAAATAAAATATTCTAACCAAAAAAGAATAAGAGCTGACAGTTTTCAAGGTTTTCACAACGCATTGAAGAAAAGTATAGACATCATAAGTGTGAGTAGAGGACAATAACCGACTGTAATACATAAGATTTAAAAATATGCGTACCTTTGTTTACTTTTAGAATAAAACCACTATAGACTTCATTTTAGTCAAAACCCTGTTGAAACATGAAAAATTGACATTTTAATAGAAAACTGCCCGCAGTATGTAAGCATATTGAAATGGAAAATCTTTGGAAAACGGTACCGCACTAGCATTGTGTGACTTTTTCGACTTATTTAAAAAAAAAAATTGAATTTTTGTAGGATAAAGTTGAAATACTTTATGAAAAAATAATTTTATTAATTGAAGATGCACGTGTTTGGTTGAAAATCATTCATTTTCAGTAAACGTTTTAACAATTGTGTTCTAAATTCATATATATTTTGTTTTAAATTTCCTTTTTGTGATAGCAAACTAATCCTTTTGATTAAAAAAATAAATACACGTTCAAAATTTTAACTACTTTGTTGAAATTTGATTTCATCACATGTGTAGAGAATTCTAGTTTTTTCGCATCTCTGACACCATGTGTGTGGAAAAATATTAAGTATTTTTTTATCTCTGAACTGATACTCTGATATTGTCGAATGATATTTGTTTTTTAGATCGATTTCGTTGAGACGAGAAAGTACTGATTAATGAGCGACATGGTGAAAGAGATTCGAGAAAACTGGAATTTTCTACGTTACTTCTAGAACAAGGAGCAAGTGATAATAATTTTTTAAATAATGGGAAATTGTCTTTCAAAAGACCCTTCATTCTGAGCATTCATGGTCTACGTCAATAATTCTAGAAAATAATACATGTTTACAACTTACAGCACATACAAATTTGTTTAATAAATTAAAATTGTTTACATGATTGTCAAATATCCTAAAAAAACAAATATTACTCATGACATTCGTAAATTGTGTGATTACTTCTAGAAAATTATAGCTTCTAATGATTTACTGAAGAAAATATTTTGTTTAGGAAAGAATAATTGTTTTAACCATTTCAAATCTAGTAAAAAATACCTCAAAACTTGTAACGTAACGAATACAAATGAATTATGTCAAAAAAATTAAGAAAAAAAAACGTTTGTAGCATCAGTTCTACACAAAACTGCTATTTTCCCTATTTTGGGACATTTTCCGCGCACAAAGTTTTAAAGTTATTCAGTGAAAATTATTCTTTCAGCATTTATCAAGGGCTGCCTGAACATCACGATTGCGTGCTGAGAATACAAAATGTTCTCGAGTTGGCGCAGAAACATGTGCATTGCGTTCAACTAGCAAGAGAATTGGTTTATCGTCAGGTAAAACATATCTTCGAAATTCGAATCGCCGGTTCTGATTTGTGCGGGGAATAAGCCGAACATGTCCAAATCATTTTTAGTTAATTTTAGTTTAATTTTGGGTTACAAATTATAACTATATCAAGGAACTGTATTTAAAAACGATAACTCATTTCAGAAGCTATTGTACGGGATGAAAAATGAAAAGGTGAGAAGAACAATTGATTACTATTTATGAACAGGTGCAGGAATAAAAAAAACGAAATGATGAAAAAATAGTAGAAAATGAAAAATTTCATTGAGGAGCAAAATTGCATGATATAAAAAGTTTTATATATTTCAGAAACGAACATCTTAAAAATACCGAAAATTCGTCTGAAGTTTCACAATAAAGAAACCTTTTTTTTAAACAATGAAACACACGCTCTCTTACAGTGTCAGAAATATCGTGAACTGCTATCGGAATAGCCACTTCAAGTTGCTCTACATTTTATGTTAATCGGCGTAAGAAATGTCTTCAAAGAAATTTCACGAAAAAAAGTCGCATGGATTGAGATCTGGTGAGTGGGCAGCCCATATTCTATACGACCACCTGCAAATTTGGGGTATCATAGTCACATAACATGATGTCCGTATTCTTTGAAAATTTATTCAAAAAATGTGTAGGTGTGATGCGAGGATGCTCCATCTTGCATCAAATAGTGATTCTTTACTAATCCCTTCTCCATCCTATGAAGGTAGAAGTTTTGTTTGCGAAGTCGCTGATAACTTTCGCCAGAGACGGTGCCGTCTAAAACCGTAAATAAATTCCTTTGGAAAGTACAGCTTCCAATACAGTGACTTTCAAAGGGTAAAGCGGTTTTGATTGGGCTACATGTGGATTTCCCGCTCCATCAAAATGAATTTTTTTTTTATTTACGTAACCATTCAGCCAAAAATGTGCTCCATCACAGAAAAGAATGCGATCTCGTTCGACCTCTCCATCATTGAACATGTGAGCATCTGCTTGGAAAACTCTGCCTGCTTGGCCATGGCAGCATGTGTTAGCATTTGATGTGCAGGTATTTTGGAAGGATGAAGTTTCAAAAAGTTCTTCAGGCTTATTCTCAATTTTTCTATGTTCAAATCTAGTGCTTGCGCTGCACTAAGTCTCGAGGATTCAGGATTTTTCTGAAAAAATTCCTCCACCTGTATAATCTTTTTATATTCTCATCCTAATGAGAAGGTATTGGTTTCATTGAAACATTTTTTGTGTGTAGATTTTCATAATTTCTCCACGTTTTAAAACCTCCTTGGTCAGAAAAAACTATTTTCGCTAAGGTGGCTGTCTGAAGTGTGCCTGTATCCTGTCTGTATGACGAGTTGAACTGAATAATTCAGCGACTCGTCATTTTTAATGATCTGATATTCTCAAATTTTCCGAAAGTGCATTTTAAACATCGGAAAGCTTTTCTATGCTGAAAAAAAATTATGTACTGAGCTTCTGGACTTTTTTTGTCATTTTTGTTGTCTGCATGCACGTTAACATTCGAAAAAATTATCAGATGGGATTGAGCTTTGGCACATTTGCGTAAGGCCTGAAAAAAAAACATAATTTTGTTACCAGTTATTTTGCATAAAAATTCAAAAAGTTAGAGAATTTTCTGAATTTGTACGAACATTTTTTTAAAAATAAAAAAATAAGTGTAGGTCTATTTGCAGTACTCAGAATTTCGAAAAATTAATGTGTGAACTTTTTTCCGATAGAAAGCAAATTATCAGAGTTACATCATTTTCGAAATCGAAGAAAAAAATGAACATCTTTAGCGAAACAAGGTACTATATGCAAAAACAGGCATGGAAAGAAAAATGTTGCTTCTCGAATTTGAATTTTTAAACAAAAAGACAGAAGGTACAATAAAATTTGTTTTTTTCCAAATTTAACATTATTTCACTTTGAGAAACTTCATGAATGAATAACGCTGTTTATATTCTGTAGGTTTTGTAACAAGTGTTTGTTGAAAACAAGGTTCTTTTTTAAACGAATTATCTCCAACTCATCATCATATAAAAATCAATATGGGTAGACTGCCAAGATATCTTCAGTGTATGTAACAAACTGAAATTCCCGATAATATTGAAATTACTAAAAATTTCGAATCGAAAAAATGTTCTTAATTTTTTACGACTCTTCCAGACTTTATTAATACGGTTAGTATTTATAATGCTACGTTTCGATAGGCGACCGCTATCCTCATCAGGCTATCAGTTTTTGTCATCTAATGTGCTTCGTCCTTTGCTCCAATTTCGTTGTTAAATTATTCTATTTTTTGTTGATGGAAAACACCATTTTTAGTCAATATGTAGAATTAAATTATATGGAAGGATGTGCTCCAAGTTCTTTTACGTCCTTCCATCAATAAAAAGTTATAAGTGAAAATTTTACTAATTAACTTATATGCCCACTAAATTGTTAACTAATATTAGAGTAATATTCTATCATTTAACCAATGGAATGGCAAAAAATCATAAATTTATTTTACCTACGAAAGCCATTAGGTAAAAATATCTTCGAATCCTTTGACAAATTGGGTAATTAAATAATTATTCAACTTTCTTGTCGATTGTTTCAGATTTTTTTATTTGTTTCTCTTTTTTCGATTCAAATAGTAAAATATATCTAGAATGATCAGCGAAATTTCATTAATACTAATCAAGAGAGTATTAGAAACTTATGCAACATTATCTTCTCTTTGGGCCCGAAGAAAAGTGGGTTTTTCAAATACGAAATTTCCATGAAGAGGTCAGCTACTTTATAAAGGCTTCAAAATTGTGGCAGATTGATGTTTTCCATTACATTCTGAATATTTTTTCCCAGTTTTTAGCATCTTTCTAACTGAATGCATCTGCAAGAATAAATAAAAATTGCAACTCTTTATTTCAAGAAGCCATGACCTAAATTTTAACTATCAATATTTGGATATATCTTAAACAATTATTGCTGTTTATTGTTCATTAATGAGATATATAGTCTTTCCTATGTGTATATATTTGAATGTAAATTTTCTAGAAAATTACACCATCCCAAATTAGAAAAAGTTATATCAAAATCTTTTGTTTCTTCACAAAAATATTAGAAAATGTATTCAAAAACTTTTTCAAAATTTAACTTACTCGCTCGTAAAATGAGACTGAAAAGAATAGTCTCTATCAGGGCTCGTAGGATCATTTTAAAATCTTGCGTATTCTAAAATCATACAGAGAAAAATCATTGAGAATCTATTTTCAATTTTGAAATGAAACTCTTACTCCTTTCTTGATTCTCTTGCAGATCTAGTAGTGTTATGAATGAATTGTAAAGTCTAAAGATCGGATGCCAATTTAGGACAAGAAAATTATCTCACCTATCTTGTTTTCTCGAAGTTTATTGTGCATGTCACTGTGTTATGAATTTGGTTTCACATACGTTTTTAAATTTCGTTGAATTTAAAATTTAGTGATATTATCAGTGGAGCCTCCCAGTAGAACAACTTGCATTGACTTTATTCTTTACAATCTTCATGTAAGATTCTTGCCAGTACGTAAATTTTTCAATGAAAAATTTCTATTCTTAACGCATAAATTATCACAAATTGAAAGCGTTTGTAAATGTAAGTTTTCTAAGTTTGGAAAAATTTCAACTAAAGTTTTTTAAATTATTTTTTTTTACAATTTTACAATTTACAATATTTTACAATTTTAAATATGTGATGTTGAAACATTGTTTTATTTTGAAATTTGCATGATAAAAACTATATTAATTAGATCATGCTCCTTTATTATAAATTATAAATGATCATTTTGACTTTGAAATAGACAAATTTCAAATTTTTTAATCTTTAATTTAAACGATTCAAAATTAGAAGAGTGCTGTAACAGGGTTTGCTGACATGCTTAGTCCAACGTCACGTATACACTAAACCTTCTTAAAGTTTTTAATTAAATTTGAAAATGAGTAACTAGATAAATTTTTCTGATCCAAGTTTAGAGAATTCACCGGTAAATATTTCTTTAAACCAGAAGAAAACCGAAAAGTGACCAGAGATTTTTTTTTGTAGAATTTTAGTGTTCACCCTGAAATATTTTTCGAAAAAATAATTGCACAAAAACAGTCGTAATGAATGATAAACTGAAAACCACATAATTATATACTAACCAAGTCAAATATTGAGAGCAGGGTATATAATCGTCAGAGTTTTTGTAAAATGTAAATGGCAACTTTTGATCTTTGGATAATAGAAAGCTCGCTTAATTGTATGTTAACCTAAACTACGAAAACAGTATTTTTATGCCTTTTCAAAAATGCTGTGTAATTATTATTATTGATTTCAAAGTCTAAAAATCAAAAAATTTTCCAGCCTTCAGGATTTAATTTGAAGAGTTCAACCTTAAGTTTCTTGTCTTTCTGCGTACATTTTCCAATTACTAATTATTACGAATGTGTCTGTCTGGCTAGCGTGTGTTTATGTGTGTATTAAACTGAAGGTTAGGTTTGTTAGCCTGACATTACGGATGAGAATTCAATTTCGATGAAAAATAATTTACTAGAGTTAAAACATTTGAAAAATTCAAAAACACACATGAAAATGAATATTTTAAGCCAAACAATGCACGATATCAAAAATAGTTTTAATAAGAAAAACGTTTCTTTTTAACATCAACACACCAACAAAATGTGTTTACTCAAAATGGGGCTACAAAGTTGTTAATAATCATTTTTTGATACGATGCGCCGTTTTTTTTAAGGTCATAAATTACATCAACAGTAAAAAATAAAATTTCTGGAAAAACGACACAGGCTACGAAAAAATGTAAATAAATCAAAATTGTGAATTTAGAAAAGATCTACAAATTCTATAGCAGTTAATTTTTGATAGGACGCGTGGTTTTTGTTTTAATTTCAAGAAATACAATTCAAAATGAAATAATCCAATTTTTTAAAGAACGAAACAAGATATGAAAACAAAAGTTCGCGCTTCGAATAAAATCGAGTATGAAGCACGAAAAAAGTGATGAGAATGTATTCGTTAGAGCCGAAGAAGCTTTAAGAAAGGAGAATCCAGTATCATCAAATTACAGTTGTAATTTCATCTGATTTATATATTCCATAAAATCCGATAGAGTCTTCTCAAATCCTATAAAACCCATTGAAATATAATGAAATTCTTTCAAAATGGATGATATTCTTAGAAATTTGTTTAGACACTTTGAAATCTCTTGAAATATTGGCACTAAAAGAAATCTTTTCAAAATTTTAAGATTCCACTAAACATGTTGGAAATACTTTGAAACCCTGAACAAAAGTTTTGTCACACTGATAGACAGGGGGTATGATATACTTATGTATAGATATACTATTTGATAAATGATACTAATTCACGATGCTATTTGTTAATTTGATGAAGAAATATTGTATAAAAAAATGTATATGATCAACTCGACCTTGTCGAAGAAAGCAAGTAATTACATCGTCAAAATATTACGTCCTGTACTTGCAAGATGTGAGAACCAGAGAGTACCTATTTACTACGGCAACTAACGATTCGCTCGCGGTGCGAGTGCAATGTTTTATCTCTTAACGTCCTTTTCTATGCAAACAAATGATCTGATTTGACAGTTGAGCTAAACTATAATAATTAACCCTTGGTAATAGTATTTTAGTTACTTTTGCCTGATTAAAAATTTTTTACTATTGCGAAATATTTTCAAAATTATTAACTAAAGATAATAAACAGTTATAAACTACTGAAATATATAAACTGAATCATATAACATTAATAATCAATAGTCAATCAAATTCAAATTATAAGTGAAAAATAATCAGTCGAAGGAATCAAAGGTGTCTTTCAGTCACGCTATGACAGTCAGCATTTTTTAGAAGTCAATGACTGCCAATACAGCTTCCTTCCATGGCTTCTTTCCAACTTGTCGCTTGACAACGAACATCCAGTCCAAATTAGCAATGCTTAGAAAAATGTCCTACCTCACCTATGCATTCGTACCGTTGATTCGGTAACACTCAACATTTCCATTGCAGTCCTTTGCTACTTCTTGTATCGAATAGAAGTACTAAGAAAGCCGGGAAAAACACGGTTTCTCCGGTCTGTCTGCACTCGACGCGTAACTGAGCTGGGCCGCGACGTCATTATTAATTAAAGGTAGTCATCGGTCAGGAACGAAGCTTGCACACGGTAAACCGACCCGACCCCTAATGTTTGATAATATATCAACGGACGTCACCCTTCTAACGGCAGCAACGGACCTGAATCTACAAATGGTTGTAAAACAGCATCGGATCTCCATTCGACCGAAGACAGAACGCGGCGAGTTCTAAGTCTCCGCAGTGTCCACGAACTGTGGTAGATCCGGTGAACTTCACAGGTTGTCCCGAACCCGGAACGAACTAGAAGATTCCCCAGTAGTCATGCTGATTGCCACGTTATTTCACAATCCACAGGCATCCTTCCTGGTCGATACAGGATCAGGGGTCAATGTGATAAAACTCCAAGCGATACAGGAAGAACTCGCGATTGATTTGAGAACCTAGGCATACTTGGAATTTTTGTTTGAGGACCCACGGCGAAATTCTACTTGGTAACAAATAATTTCTCTATCTCTACAGATGGCATTCTGCGCCGACACATTCTCCGATAGAAATAAGTCAAATGTCCTTTAGCACAATACTATTGTCACGGTGTATGACTCAGTAACATCAATTCCGTTGGTAGACGAAAAATACAAGGAAGAAAAAAGAAGATTAAAATCGAAAACTAAGCCGTTTGTTTGCATATTAAGGATTCATCTACGAACTCCTCAAGCAATCGCGGTGGATGTATCAAATCTCGAAAAACGAGAGCGATACCTAATGGACAAATGCATTTCCGGTTATATTCCATTTAAATGTTGAGAAACTAATAGCAATTCACTTAGTTCAAAGCCAAATAACGATACAGCGAGAAAAATATCGACGGGCTCAAGATCCGGTCGAAGATGTACGGCAAGCAGTCGAAAAACAACTGAAGAGCGGAATCATTGGACCATCGAAATCACCCTATAATTCACTACCAATTGTAATCCCAAAGCAACCTGATGCATCAAGACAGTCAAAATTACGGGCTGTCATCGATTATAGGGCCATTTTGAGAACCTCCGAATGCCAAGGGGCATCAAAAGTTCCCAGTCAACTTTTCCACGTATAAAGGACGAAGCATTTGAAGAAATGCATGATACGGAGGCCTTCATATATCTTGACGGCTTAGTTCTGTTCTCAGAAACTCTTGAGAAACAACATACGATGGCGAAACGCCTTTTTTTCTAAGCTAAGTAGCATATTCATGTCACATTATCGGATGGAATAGAGTCAAACTTAACCCATCAAAGATAAGAGCGATCAAAAATGTCCCTTCTTCCTGCAAGGTCAGAGCTGTATGTCAATTCTTAGGACTATCAGTTAATCATAGGCGACTCATTCAAAACTACGCCAAGTTATTCGAGCCATTCGAATGATCTTATCAAGAAAAATATTGAATGAAGATGAGAAAAAGACCATCATAAATCCCTTGCAGAGTACCAATCCTGGTTCTGGCTTAGTAAAGGTATTCAATCCGCTATTCAGGTTTCCTGTCCACATGTCTCTGAAGGTGAAAATGATGAAGAACTTTTGGAAGAAATAAACAACTAAGATCCCTGCAGAGAATTTTATGCTGACGGAATCACGCTCGGAATAAACAGCATCCGAAAGGCTTTCGAAAAACATCGAAAATCACTGCAGGAGGCCGTTGACTTGAATAAAGCATGTCACCCAGAAGAACATACAAACTCAGGCTTTACAAAGGTAGTGGCAACTCAGCGACAAAATAGCGTGCGTTTTTCGGGCGTTCGCGAAGAAATCAATCCTCATCAGATGAAGAAGCCTGTATCAAAATTGATCTCACCGGTTTTAAAACTGGAACTTGAGGTAACCCATATAGACCCACATACACCCCAGAACGAAAAAGAAGGATTCTCAGAAATCTGCTCACATAAAACTGAAATTAAAATATAAACCGTCAATGGAGAGAGCCATTGACCTACAAATTTATTCGCCAAGCTCCTAGTGTCTACCGAGCGTCTTGATCTACAAGACCTTTGGGAAAGCCGACCTCAGAAGCGACAAATGCTGGTCACCCATAACGGTCGATACAAAAAACGAATTATATAGCTGTAAAAACAAGATGATTCGTTGAACTTGCCTTGCAGGACGTGATTGCTGGTTTATGTATGGTAAATTCAGGGGACTTGCTTGCTTCGCTGCCCCAAGATAAAATGCGCGACACCTTTGCCTCTATTTTCTGGAGTGATATCATCCTGACCACTATTTGTCATGGTAGAATTGAAAAGCTTTGGAGGACTTAAGACAAAAGATAATACTGAAATGTCACGAGAGCCCAGTAGAAAGGCAGAAGGGTATAGCAGAAACGTATATGCGTGTCCCAGAACGATTCACATGGCCCGACCCGTGCGTGGTACCAAATAAACAACTACATACGAAATTTTCGTAGTTGTCTGAAGAATAAATACATGAGATCCCGTAAGTACAATCCAATGGTGATTAACTTGGCGTATTTGACAAAGTCTCACGTGACACTGCAGAAAAACTCCCTACAACCCCCAGTTGGAACCGGAATATACTAACTATGCAGGAAAACATTAGCAAGTATTGCATAGCGGTTCCCATTACGTTGCTACTCCCTTCTTCTCTCACTGAGATGTCCCCAGGTACATCCTGAGCGAACAAGGAGAAGCCTTTGTGAGTCAAATGATGAGGAAAATGAAAGAAAAAGGGATCCCTGGAGAGAAGCCATATAGTTTTAACATATTATATAAAAAATAACGCGAACGATTATGGCGACTGAGACGTGAGGTATTCAGGATTTGAGCCGGTTGAAAGCATAAACTATTCTCCTTTATCTATATAAAGCAATCGTATGATTATGATTAGGAATCTAAAAATAATTGGGCCAACCATAGAGTATTTTGTGAAACAAGGTAAACACAGAAATTAAAACTAAGGCTAGAAAAGAAACGAAAAATGGAAAATATAATCAATCGAAATAAATTCAATGAAGTCCATCATTACCTAAGGAAAATCTTCTTCCAAAATACTTCTGGTGTGGTGCATGCTAAAATGTTTCTTTTTCTCTTTACAATTTTTCCTATTTTATTCAGGGGGTAATAAAATTCACTACAAAATAGCTGCCGTAGTTATTTTCAAGAATTCTCTATTCAAGAAATACAGAATCATTTATTTCAAATTGATTCTATGGTGGGGAATAAAATTTATTGTTCGATCTTTGGATCCTTATATGAGAGGTGAGGGACTCATACGATGGAGTGTTAGTGTCTGGAGACTCATTTTTTTCATGGACGTTCAAAAATAGCAGAATTTATTTGAGACATATGGACACAGAAACAAATCTCTACGTAGGAAAATGAACCTTCATCCACGAATCCTACCGACAAACATCAGACAACGAAGAGCATCTCTGATGCTAGGATTTCTGCCAGGAATAATAACACCTGTTGCAGGACTTGTCACCTATGATGATGAGCAACTATTAGACGCAAAAAGTCGACAAGGTGAGTAATGTGCAAAAGAATTTATCTCACCTCATTTGGCAGCGAACCCAAGTTTTGAGAGCTGACCTCGAGCAAATACACCCAAAAGAAGAAAATCGAAAAATACAGCTTAATCAGTTTGAACTTGATTTATTCATGACTGCAGTGACGTTTAATAAAATAAAACAATATATATATTTCATACATGAACTACATAAATACTTTAAATCAAATGTTGAGAATGATTGGAGCCGGATTGGATAGCTACATAAGATCAGCCGATCAACTCCTAGCTGCCATATACGACGATAGAAGAGGACATTGACAGCCCTCTCTGTTAAACACCAACCAGCTAGAGGCTGTATGTCGACATGCACAAGACTATGGTCCCACAGTCATGCTTACTACTAGAGGACCAAATGGCAGTTTCGAGAAATTGGCACTATCATGAACATCAACGATCACGGTGAGGAATGGATCTTTAAGGTTTGTACTGGATATTGCACTACTCGACAAACCAAATAATTAAATCTACCATATTTATTCAATATCCTTACCTCAAGGAATATCTATAACCCACTATGGCCAGGCATATATAAATTTTGATTCTAGATATATCGACGGAGATGCATCTCAAAGTACCTATCTCCCAACGACTAAAGATCAATTCGTGGAATGTGAGTACCTTTAGCAAATCATCTTTGCAAGGGATATCTTGTCATCCACGAGACACTGTCCAGTAAAACTTGCGAAAGTGAGCTGCTGCTTTACCCAACATAAGACACGTTTAAAATCTGCGATATTAAAATTTCATATCAGAGCGTCTCATTTTGGATTAAGGTAAAGACTTTAGCGAGATGGATATCGCTCTCTTGACATGGAGCAATCAACAGAATTAATCGGCCAGATGCAACTATTAATAAAAATTTTGTTCTGAAAATTTGAAATAGTCCAACTGGATCCACGCTGTATATTTAAAACAGAGTCCTGCATTTTAACCAGTCTTTCAGTCAAACCACATTCTACGAAGTTCATTTACGAGCCAACTCTACATTTAGACATAACAAAAATATCACCTGGCGTTGAACACAATAACAGGAAGATTGTCATTACGGATTCAACGCTCATTAGATCATCAAGAGGTGACGTTACTTACCGAGAAAAAAAAGTAGAATTTTTATGGAAGATCGAGAATAAATTAGAGGCATTCAGTGATCACAAGGCATTTTGCACAAATCACTGAATCCCCACTCGTCGACCTTATATTGAATAAGGTTCAATACCAACCCTGGGAATAATTACCTATTTTTTCACTCTCAAATCCTTATCGTAATATTAGCCTGTATAGTTTTTATGAGCAAGAAGCGATCTAGGAGGTACTAGGGTGGCTCTTATTTTCAAAGATTGAAAAATTAGAAAATCATTTGTCTTTACTACAAATCTTGACGCTCAGAGAATGACTTTTTTATAACCTGGGAACTTTCGGCTATATTCACTCAATCTGAAGCACATAGTGTTTCTGTTTTTCGTTTTTCGTAAATAATGTGTTATATTCTTCCATAAACTTAACGCCTCTCTCAGCCAAATCACTCACCACTTTGAATTTACTTACTAACTTCAGTCCCTTAACAAAACTTTCATTTTTAGGCCACTTCGAATTGCTTGGTTTCATTTTTATTAATTTCTGGGATTTCATCGATTTGGGCTTGTACTCGCAGTTTCATCTTTGAAAGAAAAAGAAGAAATGCAATGATGCAAACTTAAATTTAAAAACTGAAATGTAGAAATAATTAGGAGTATTGCATGATTGCAATTTTTTTATACATTACTCACTCAGTCGTTTAATTTCAAGATTGCTTCGCTTCTTTCTCACTAACGCTGTCTCTTCTCGCTCCGCAAGTTTTCTTTCACCTAAAAGTTCCTTGCAATCGATTCCGAACATTAACACTTATCGACCATTGAACCTTTGATTTATTAAAAACTGCTTATCTTCTTCTATAGAAATATTTTCTAAAGCGTCCGCATGTACAATGTCGAAAAGATCCTCGAGCTTTGATTGGAAATTAGTTTTTTTTTCTTATGAATCCCCAATTTTCAGGGGTAACATGCAAAAAGTCCAAAATTTCAAAAGTGGAAGTGTAACATTGAAAAAAAATGCACAAATGTACCATATTCCCTATATTATGTTCAAACCGCTACAGAGAAGCATCTGGCGGATAGAGCGTCCCTGCACCAAGGGTTTCTGCTGAATATGGTTACAATAATTAATAGGCAGTCGCGGACAATTGTCCAGGGATGGTCTCGAAGGAATAACCCCTAAGCGGAGGCGTAGCAACCGTGCCGAAAGCCCTTGGCGCATTTTTCTAACCCGAACTCCATTCCAATCTCTTGAGTGTACTCTTTGACAATGTCTAGAGCTAGATGTTGTTTCTCTTGATTTCTAGCATAGATCTTAAGATGATCCATGTAAAATACATGAGTGACCTTATGCTTTCGATTTCGAGGTTTGCCGCAGAGGTACCCTTCAGAATAGCGAAGTGCGAGAAATAGTGGCAATAATGTAAGGCAATAATGTTAAAAGATTAATTAACTCAAAAATTGTAAACTTTTTGACATTTAAACCATCCAAACAATTAAAAAAATTCAACCTTTATAATTTTGAAAAATTTATGAGCCTGTATCTGACCATAAAACTTGCCAAACATTTAATTAGATACTGGGTTTTCACTAGCCTCAGCATATTACCCTTTTATATTATTTTGCGTTTTTTTTTGTTTAAAGCGCTTCAGGCTGCAGAAATATTCATTAAACACCAACTCTTTTATTTGTTCTTTCCGAAGTATACTTTTCTAGCCTTTACTGTCTTTTTCCACTGTACAATGAAGTCGTACTGCATGTCAGTGATAAACGCTCAGATACGGTCAGACACTTAACTTTCATTTTAACAAAGCTTATTGTATCTATTAACGCAATTTTTAATTCACTTGTGAAACAGAAGTCAAATTTTCGAGAAAAAAAATTTTAAACTGTATAATCCATTCAACTTTTGATAATTGGTAAAAGTGAATGTCCGACTGCTCTTCAACCTAATATGTAAATAACTTCTGAAACTAAAAACATAAAATTCATGCGAATTACTTCAAAACTAAAGTAGGTAAATTCGTTTACGATTCATCCTACATTATTCAGAAGATTCAAGCGGTCAAAATATTCACCCTTCATTGATATACATAATTCTTGAACTTCCCCTATAAATTTGCCTGCATTTAAAAAAAAAAAAAATATATTACAAAATGCCTAACGATCCGAACCAAACCCAATTTACTGAAGATATCAATCGTACATTTAATAAAGCCATGATGACTTCCATGGCTGAGTATTTTGCCATACAACAGGGTATGATAAACATCCCTAGCTATGACGGAAAAATATGCCCGTTAGAGATTTTATTCAAAATATTATACACGGAGAATCAGCAGTGCCAGACAACTGTGAAGCACAGTATCTTAAAGCGGTTTTAACTCGACTAAAAGGCGCGGCCAGAGATAGTATTAACGGAAAAAGTTTTACAACAATTGAGGATTCAGTTAAACATTTAAAACAACGTTTTGCCACTTGTAAAACATATCGGTGTATCTGCATGAAATTTCTACTATTAGAATGAGACGAGATGAAAACGTCAGTGAATTCTTTGATCGCGTGATTCTTTTAAGATTAGGAGTTCAAGCTGCACTCGAAAATAAATATCCCAATTTGGAGCAACTCTTAGACCCGCTAAATGACTGTTTCCTTAAAGCTTTTAAACGTGGATTATCAAATAGTATTTCAGGTTTAGTGGAAGCACGCAACCCTTCAAGTTTAGATACTGCTTTAAAAGTCGCGCTCGAATACGAAGCGAGGCAGCAGTTAGATTCTCAATATCTTACGAATTCTTATCATCAATCAAGATATTCTCACCCCAGTTATTCAAATTCATATGATCATAATCCTAGTGCCCATGTTCGTTTTACAACGACTGCACACTCCTATTAAGCCTTTGATCAAAAACCAAACAGAATTTCCGACACGCAAGAATTTTCAGATTATCCGTATAATCATATTCCTTTATAGGAGCATCCGCATACATTTTACCCTCACCCTCATTTTCCAACTGCTCCGTTGCAAACTGCAGGGTATCCTGATCCATAATATTTACAGGATGAAATAATTGTTCAACCCCCTTTTCCAACAGATACAGACCATTTAAACTAATAATCCGTTCGTCGTACAGACGCAACGACGAGAACGGAGAACTAGAAGCGTCATACAAGCGTAAAAGTCATGAAAACACTCGGACAAATTTAGATTCAAAATTTAATTCAGAATCCCTAGCAGTAGAATTTTCATCCCCTAGTTTTAATTAAAAAAAAATTTCCTTTCCAATCGACACAGGAGCCGATAATAATATTATAAAATCAAATTCGTTAGATGAAGAATTATTACTAAACATAGGTGAATCTATAGACATAATAGAATTGACTCAAGAAAGAGTTTTCACTAGAGGCACAATGAAACTACCCATAGAAGAATCCATGATAGTTTTTCACGTTGTCTCCCCAGATTTTCCATTGATTACAGATGGAATTCCAGCAAGAGAATACCTCCGACAAGAAAAGGTTAAAATTTCATTTGGGCACAATCATATAGTTACTCATTCGAACCCTTTGAAGCCTATTCCTTTTGTCGATAAAGAGTCCAAAGTTTCGCGGAATCAGATAGCTGATTATAAAGGAACAGGATCAACACTAAAATTTAACATAAAAACCGTCGAGGAACTTGAACAAGATAGTGAAACGGAATTCGATCCAAGAAAAAACTCATTTATAAACCGGGCTGAAAACGAACTGAATGAACTCGAAATTCAAGAAGTTAGAAATGAAAAAACTAGTGAAGAAAATAAATATGCAGATGCCCCAGAAAAAGTAGAATCTCCCTCAAACACTCTCAAATATCCATCAACCGAAAATCTAGTTTCAATAAAACAAAAGGGTGATGAATAACCACAAGCCATATTAACTCTATCACAAAAATCAACCGGAACCATAGCTAAGATAGTGACCCTAAGATCTTTAATAAATTGAAAACCCAAATATATGCCTCCGTTGCAAGGAGACCGCGAGCTGGGTGCCAGGCGTAGCTGTTTTGATAAGTTGCGAGGGCAGAACTTAAGATTAGGGTTACCCATTTTACTCGAAACGCGATCCTAAAACACTTATAACGAAAAGGCTAGAAACATAGTACCATCAACATACTTACCAAACCTATTAATACATATTTCTGTTGTATAGACGAAACGACACCAACGTTTGCCCAAGGAAATGCTCAATTGGTAAAAAATGTATCAACTTTATCCCTATACCTCTACATATATATGTATATACAAATATTTTACCTGAATTAGAGATCTTTTGGACTAGACAGTTGTCTCTCTGGTTTAAGAATAATTAAAAAAAGGTTGAATAAGTGACTTTGAACCAGTCTAATTAGATTATTACATTCACCAAAAATTCAAAATTTATGCTCTTCTGAAACTGCTAAAACCTAAAGCATTTCTTCTACAAAAATTTGAAATAAAAAGATTTCTTCCGACAAACTGATTGATTCAAAGGCGCACTCATGGATTCAAGGAATCGAGCTCATTAAATCAAACAAATGCATCAAGCTGGACCTTTTGAGTTCGAAGAAATTAATTTGATTGAATGTTCGAGAATTTCATTTTGTTAATAATACATTTAAGTAGTTAGATTATTTGAATTTATAAAATAAATGTGTCTGGTTCAAATAAGGGATCACTACTTTAGAGAAATAGATTCCTGCTACTGAACTATGGGACTCAAGAAACACTGTTGAAAATGGTATTAACTTCAAAACATCAATGCATATTAAAACTAATGCCTTGAGCTTATGAAATCGATATGAGGAACAGGTTTTCTAAATTTCATATAAAATTATAATAATTATTCAAATAATTCGATTTTACACAAAATCTAAATAAGTTTATTCTTCACTATTAAAAATATTTTCAATTTTAATATACATGTATATTATTCCTACAACATGATGGTATATTAAAATTAATTTACGGTATATGCAAATGACTTCACTCCCATGTATATTAAATTTCGATTAGATTTTAACAGTGTTAAAAATTAAAAACATGATACCTTCTACCAGTTAATCGAAAAGATAATTGACTTTTGAGTCAAAAGTTCAATTACGCTAAATAAATATCAGCTCTTATCTACGATTAACTGCACTCGCATCAAATTTCGACTAATTTTAGAAGACGTTACGCTTCAATTACAAGAGCAATTGAATCAATTACCTTAATTGCAAATAATTGACAAGATTTAAAGAAACAAAAGCAACTTGAGTTTTAAGCAACTGCTATAACGACCTGTATATTATATTTAATATAAAATGTACAACCTTTTATATTTTAACTAAAAGGTAAATATTGTTATTGCAAATGTCTTCATATAAATTTGTATGCAGATTTTCTAAGAGGGAACGCATTGACTTGGTCTGTATTGTTTTGTGTGTAGAATAAAAATTAATTATAGGAATTTTGAAGTTGAGCACAAAAACGCACAGTAAAATTCATACCCAAATTGGTATTGGAAAGTACACCAGTTCATGTTTTTGAATTTTCTCGAAGCAAACTACATTGTAATTAAAGGAAAGAAATCACAGTCTTTGAAAAAAAATCAAAATAACCACTTTAGCCTTTATAGTATCAAAGTTTAGTAACTTTGTATAAACTCATACACACGTGTATAAAAGTAAGTATAGTAAACGAAATCCGAATTGCACGAAATATCAAAATTAGATAGCAGTTACAAATGCTGTTAATTAGATTCTGGGATGTGCCAAAATTACACGTAATCAAGCAGGATTGATGAAATTTCCTATTTTCCTAATCCCTACAATCAGTTGCAAAGTTCTCAAGAAAAACAGAAAAGTAATCACTCGTTCAGTTATTCAAGTGACGAGGGGTCTATAGCACACAGGTCGCACCTTTGTTTCGATGTCTATCAAAACGAGGATATTTTCATCGAGGACGATGAGCCATTCTGAGGAGGGAGGACGGAAAATAAAAATCCAAAACAATTCTAGTCAAAATCTTCGCTACACACAAAGAAAAAAATATATGGAACCGGAACATGGTATCGACATAGCATCATGCTGCATCATCTTAGTAATTGGACTCCAGGGAACGCCTACAACACGATAAGAACATGATGATTGAAATCCATGGAAACCTTTATAATTCACCTCAAGACCACTTTGGATAGCAATGACAGAAAATCAGTAAATTCAAGTTTAATGGACCAACTGACTTCCTTCTCTCAACATCCTACCATTTCGAAATTGTATCCTTACAAATTATCATCAATGACAAATTTCATAATATGGATAAAGATTACACTCACATTGCAGAATCCTTAAAAGGAACTGTTGTCGTTATAAAATTACATAAGAAGCTATAAAATCACTATTGGACCCTTCATATAATTAATTCTCTAAATCCAGAGTTCAACCAACATGTTTTAGTAAAGAAAAATTCTATCTTATGTGCTCTTGATAAGAAAAGGCAAAAGCGAGTAATTTATCTAAGCAATTTATGTGACGAATTGAGAGAATTCGTTAAGGTGGGCTGAGAAAAGAAATACATTTTCTATAAAATGCTAATTTCAAGAGAGGTGACATCAGAATTGCTATAATTAATACCATTAACTAATAATCTAAGTCAAACATTAATATAACTTCCTATTGTATTAGATATAAACGCCTGCAGTGAGTGAGACACTAGCTTAGAAGCAAGACTCCGCCTGCATGACTGAAAGGAACACCGCTCATTCGAACAAGATGGAGAATGAGAAGCTGATAAGCAAGTGAAATCACAACTGCACACAGCGACGTCCCTGATCATGATGGCGGCCGGCTTGAGGAAAGTAATCCGAATGCGATAGGGATTAGAAGACCGCCTGCGGAATAAACACCACACCCATAGTATGGCATCTCGAACCACGTGTCGCAGCAACCGGCGAACGAGTCACCTACATGCGGCAATCATGTTAAAGTAGGCTAGAACAGAATAGTAGCGTCTGCAAGAGAAGCATTGCCATAGTAAATTGTAGAATTTAATCAAATTCTATATGCATATGCACGTGTAAAAAGTAAATTGGGAGATTTTAATGTTACTAAATACAAACCCCATATACCACTATCACTATGAAATGTCCAATAATCAAGGTCAAAACCTTGAGAAAGAACATTTTAACTGAAAATAGCATTAAGGAGCGGCAATACAAATTTTTTGAACAAATACAAAAATCATCGAGGGCGATGATGATTCTAAGGAGGGAGGACTGTTACATTCTGAAATTTCACAAAATTTGATGTAACGCCTAGCTAGGCGCAACCTGCCTTACCCCACATCTTTCCGATTGATTGCATCAACTACAAACAATAGCATTACCGATCTTCTCTGAGTTTGAATCTGTGTGTTAAATGCACTACGGTCGGTAAGATGGAGACCACAAGGTACTTAAAGTAGTACCATGAAGGGGTAAGAACTCAGAGAATACCGATAAGTTAGCATATATTTGGTTAATGAGAGATTTTAATTGCCGACTCTGCCGCTATACGATAATTAAGTATATTCAAGAACATACGAAGGTATTCATATTCCTAATAATCTGAAACATAAACAATAACAAAGTCAAAACTAACTATATGGAACATGAATACACACTTATGTCAAAATTAAAGTAATGAGTTATGTATATAATGTCATACTACAGGTTACTGTTAAAGTATAACCCACTTAGTGGAGAAACATGCGAATGGTCAGACAAGATTGTAACCGAAAGTGGCTGACTAGATATAGCACCTAGAGCTAAGCTAACGTATAAAATCTGAACTCCCAAGAAGTCGAGAGTTGGGATGAGCGATCGCTGTCCATGGTCGCCGATGAAAGCTATTAGTCACCGCATGCAATAACAAGACTCGTGCATATCAAATGAAGTATAGCTGATCTAGAGAAGACACGACAGACCACCAGAAGTATCAGTAGACGGGACATAAATAATCTTCACTCAAGTAATCCGAAATTCATTATTAGGATTTATTTTAAATACAAGAAAAACGTGCTTTGGTTACATTGTGATAGGAACGTGCCTTGGTTACGTTGTGCCAGTCGATTCTGAGAAATGTTGTGACTTTATCGAAGTGTTAGGCGTATATAAGCCCCTACGCTACCCTTGTTAATCGTCTTTACCGTTCAAGCATTCACACTGTCCACACCATTTACGAACCGCTTTTATTAAATCGCGAGCTTTGACCTCACCATGAAATATTTCTCAACGAAGAACCGCTTTGATTAAGTCGCGAGCTTTAATCTCACCGTGAAATAGTAACCTGGAATCTAGCTTCGAAATAAAGTCCCATCGGCTGAAACTTTCGGTCGTCGTAAAGTGGGTCTGTAACGAATAAAGTTCGCAGTGTTAAACGTTCGCGAAAATAACTCAAGTGTGGATCGGGTATCTGCTTTAGGACCCTGTATCGCACTACCACCACTAAATAGTGTTCGTACACCTTTTCACTATTACAAACATCATGTAGAGTTCCGTCGCTGCTCTACGATAAACACGGAGATCCAATCGACGAGCAAACCCTCTCAAACTTTAACTGCGTCATTCATTTTAAAACAGCACACTAACACAGTTCCCATAGAATTGACAAGTGACAAACAAACCCACAAATAAATAATTGGTGAGGTCTTACCAGCCTGACATAGTCAGCAAACTGGTTTTTCTCTTTTCCTATTTTCCATACTACCCTCGCCTTTTGCTCGGGATATGACACCCTTCGTTTTGACTCCAGAGGAATCGAAATCGAAACCGCTTTGACTACGTCGCGATACTTTCACATTATTGTAAAATATTCCTTAACGGAAAACAGCTCTGAAAAGTAGTGTTGCATTTAAATCACCGTGAAAAACTTAGCGAGGTATTGAGTTGTGAACAACGTCCCTTTGGTTGAGACTTTCGATCATCGTACGATTCATTTTCCGGACAAAACCGATCGCACCCTTGAGCGCGCGTGTTTTCGTCATTTGAAATATTTTGTAATAAAATTTGAAATTTTTTTTGCAGTTTGAACCAATTCGAATTATTCCGAAACAATCAGAAGCAAGTTTCCCCTCCCCTTCAACCCTTCTGAGTCCTTCCGAGGCTCACTTGTCAATCTTTCTTCATTCGTGTATCAGCACCAACTTCCACCCAAGCCCATACCGAATCCATTTTTCAATCCGTGCCTCCAATCCTTTTGAATACATGGGACTTCTTGAGTTCAAACAGAATGAATCCGACTGAACCCGACATTAGTCCGACTGGATAAGTGTGAATCCGAAACCAAATCCGATGCCCAATTCGAATGAATCCAAGACTCATTCCAAGCCAGCTTTAATCTTTTCAATGCTCTTAAGTCCGTTCGCTCAATTCGAGTGGATCGAGAATCGATCCAAACTGAAATTTCAATCCTTTCGAATCCGTGCGTCAACATAAACTGGAATCCTCACACACTTTTTAATCCTTTTCAATCCGTGCGGCCAATCCGGTGAATCCGAGGCTCATCCAAAAAGTCTTTTGTAAAAAGCACTCGAGAGTATAAGTCCTTCTTGATTCGTTGCACGCTCACCTTCGAGGCAAGGTTTAGTAGTCCGACGAGCTTTTTAGGCGTTGGTATACTTCGCCTGCTCGCAAGCCCTGCCATCGTTAATAAACCTACAAATTACCCTGCATTAACCTTACATGTAATCTTTGTAGCAAGATTGTACAAATCACTAATTCGAAAATTCCAATCCCTTTCCAAAATGCCAATTACTTTATTAATTTAAGAGGATAACCTTTGCAATTCTAAATCGTTTTCAGCCTATAGCTCAATGTTTGGAAGTTTTCAGCTTTATTACCTAATTTTTTTCAATTTTTTTCAAATTAAAACTTGTTTCATTAGGGGTATTTTGTAAATTATGTTGTTATTAATGTGAATGTGAAAAACACTAAGATTGGGAGTTTTTAAACTATTTTTTAGTTATTTTTTTATATCCTTTCATTCTCTTTATTCAAAACCATTGCACTTGATAGCAAAACGTAATCTTTATTTCATGCCTTAAAGCAAAGTTTTTGTTTTAACATGCTATCAAATTCATTCAGTTTTGTAGCACAGTTTCTCATTCCTCGGGGAGTCGAGCTGTTATAGTAGAGTTAACCATCACATTTAATTGTGTAAATCCATTTCACTTTCAATAAGTGTTTTTCGTCTTTAAACACCAATTTAATTGAAGTAAATAAATTATTTTCCTTCATAGAAATATGCTATTGTAAAATTTTAGTTGATCTATTCCTGAATTTCTCGAATAAATAAAAGATTTCACCCTCATTTTTAATCAAATATATCCCAAATATGCCTTTCAAAAACGCTTCTGGATTTCAAGGAGATATTTCTCACATCCTTAGTGATGCCATGAGGACATCTATGGCAGAATGTTTTGCCTTGCAACAGGGAGTTGTAAATATTTCAAGTTATAATGGTAAAAATAGGTTAATAATATTTATTAAAATGTAATTACAATTATCAAAATAATCTAACAGTACAAAAGTTAGAAAGCCGATGGGATTTTGAAATTGGTAGCATATACATCATGTAAACACGTGGTTTAGAATATTTTTTTTTTCTGTTGAAAGGTACAATGAAACTTGTAAGTTTTTACGAGTGAACAATATAATAATTGTAATATCCTAAAAATCTGTATAAATTAGAATTGTGTAACACACATTGTGTAACATCAGTAATATTAATATTATGCCAATAATATTATGCAATTCATGAATACGAACTTTGAATTAATGTTCAATAAAAATGAACATAGAAAAGGTATAAGATGAAGATATATATTGTAAAAAGGACATTTACAACAGGAGAAAATTCTCTTCACTTGAATGTAAAAAGGGCCAAAGGTGTCAAAATATTGTATTATTTTTTCCAGTACAAGAAACATTATTAATTCCTCTTAGTATTTTGTCCGCAATATTTCTTATACAGCCTCAATGTGTACTTCATTATGTCCATTCGTAGGATATAATTGTCACCTTGTCCATTTCGCTTTTCTTCCAGCTGCACATAATCCATTTGCCTCAACAACTGGAAGGCTTGGCAAGATAACAGTAATGGTGCCATTTTTACATTCAAGTGAGGATTTTCTCCTATTATGAATATCCTTTTAACAATATATGTTTTTATCTTATATACTTATACCTTATACTTTTTTCTATGTTTATTTTTATTGAACATTAATTCAAATTTCGTATTCATGAATCGCATAATATTATTGGCATAATATTTATATTATTAATTATTATTTAACTTACGTACATGCTACACCAGTTGTATTCATTTTGCTCTTTTAAATTATTATGATACATTAAAACTCATGTTAGACCTTCCTAATGATTTTTATATTATAATTTACATTAATTTTTTAACTATAATATCCATTAGTTTTCATTATAATTTCACACCATTTTTTTTTAATCTGCAGAACAATTATTTTGTACAAATTTGTAGCATTTAAAGGATCCAATAAGTGTTTCACAATTCTAATTATTATATTGTTCAATTGTAAAAACTTCAGAGTTTTATTGTACCATTCAACAGAATAAAAAAATTCTAAACCACGTGTTTACAAAATGTGTATACCACTTTGCGTAATTACTTTTTATTAAGTTTTCAGTTTTAGTTAATTCACTCATCAAAAATAAACTAAATTTTACATGACTCATATTAATATTTTCAAGTGCTCTTCCATGATATATTTGAATTTCCCGCATATCCTGAAATGTCCCGAACCAAAACATCCCTAAAAAATGGCCGCTCCGGCGCCTTCAAGTTGCTTGATTTAAATAAACCAAAAGACATAAATTAAGTTTATTGATTTAAGGGCATCCTGATTAATTCAGAAGATTGAACTCATTGAATCAAATAAATATTTCTTTGAAAGACTAATCAGATTTAGACGAATCGGGATCTTTCGAGTATTTCTTTTAATCAAGAAAATACAGGTGAAGGGTTAATTTATTTGAATCAACAAGGGATATGTGTCTGACCCAAATAAAAATGACTACTGTGAAGGTATAGTTACTTGACACTAAATAATAGGATTGGTGTGAATACATTCACTTGGTTCCTATTATTTTGTATGTAAAACAAAATTAGTTATAGAAATTTAGTAGTTCATCTTAAAATTAATAGTAAAAAGCATACTAGTTTGATCTTCTGCATTTTCCTAAAGGCAAATCAATTTTTGAAGAAAAAGAGATGCTAATTTCATTGATTTGAAATCATCACTTGAGCCATTATAATATCATTTTTATTAGTTGTTTTGTATACATAATGGCACACGTACATAGGAGTAAACATGTTAAACAAACGAACATTTTTTCTTCTTAATTAACGTATCATATAAGCAAAACAAAAATATCAAACAATTGATACAACAACAACAAAATACTTTTGTTCAGACTCTGGAACGATCCAGGAATATAAGTGATCAAGCAACAGCTCTACAAAACCGGAGATTGTAATCACTCGGGCAGCTGTCTATGTGAAGAGTTGTCTGCTATACATATATCCTACTCTTGTTTTTATGGACAATATCAAAATAAAGAAGATACACATCAAGTCAACATTTTTTAATCTTCTAAGGCTCCTTTTGAAGCTATATTTTTACAGTATCGCAAAAGATTGTGAGCATAAATTTAAAACAATCTTATATCACAGTGCAAGCACTCAAAGTTGTAACAAAAAAATTAGAAAAATTTCAATATTCTGTGTGATAAGAACAATATTTTTCTAAATATATATGGAACATTTAACCATGAAGAATTTACAAAGGTCAATATCTCAAATATTTCCCAAAATTTGAGAAAAAATTGAAATTTGCACTATTTTTCCAATATCTGCTTACAAAATAGACAAATTGGCTTCATCCTGGGTTCATTTTATACAGAGTTTAGAAAGCATTCAACCCTTCAAGCGAAAAAATGTTAGCTCCGACATAATTAAAATTAGGAGAACTTAATCAATCGTCGAAAAAGAGGTGAACTTAAAATTTTTACCGGCTGGTAAACTTTCTACGCTTTCGTCGAGAACGACCAATAGTTTTGAGGACCAAGGGCGGAAAATGAAAATCCAATTTTCTTTCAGCAAGTGTTCTTTCAGTCAAAGTATGGCATTAGACATGGACAGGCAGTCATATGGAACCAGATCATGACACCTTTATATGTGTCACCTTAGTCATTGGACTCCTAAATTCTGATAATCCATGATGCCGTTTCCATAGGAAAAGAGTATACAATTTCATGTAAAAAAAGCTGTACATGTTACTTCGTATGATGACGTTACTATTTCATTATGACCGCTCTACACATGAAATTCAATACTTTGATAATAAGACACCACCTGCACAACGAAAGGAACGTCTGCAATCAGATTAGGAAACCCGACAAAATGGCAAATAAGAAGCAGATAACACAAGCTGTACCCCGACTGCATACAATGACTTCATCATTATATTATGGCTGCGCCACATCTGAAATGCAATCTTATCATGATAAGACCCCACCTACACAGGAACGTCTGCAACGAAATAACAACACTCCGAAGAGATTGGAAAACCTGTCATTATCATCTATCACAAATTTCCATACGATAGCGTCTCATAAACATATCAGAATCCTTAAAAGTGAATTGTTGTTCTTATTTTCATCTCGTGTGCTCCTGATAAGAAAACGCGTCTCTGAGTTCTAACTCATTTGATCAATATTATAAACTAATAATGAACGACATTTTACGAATTAGGAAAATGTATTGAGTAACTAAAGAAATAATTTTCTGTCATTCGGCTCTAAAAGGTTTTCATCTTTTAAGTGCGGTGACATCAAAACTGCTATAATAATAAAAATGCATATATAGTAATTCAATTAAAGCATTCATATATTTTCTATTGTGCTGAAGGAACAATTACAGTCTTTCTTAAAAACTTTAAAAATGGAGGACTTGGAAACTGGCAAAGAGAAGAAGCTGTTTTCATGGTGTAAACTACAAATGCCATCCTGATGAACACTGTAATGTTATAATGGAGCATTAAACATGCAGATGATTTTTGTGATACAAAATTTATGGATCAACTTGTAAACTCGTAGATTAATGTTGAGAATTACTGATAGACAAAAACGCAGTGCGTAAATAATAAACATAAAAAGTTCATATCTGCATGTATACAACAATGCGTCTTAAACTTTAGTAAGTAAACATTCATAGTGATAATAAAAAAATACTCATCTTTGTATATTAATCGATCTATTTATTCTATCAAGTCTCAACAAAATAATTCCTTTTGGGATGATATTGGAAGAAGAGGAAACATTGCTTATTAATAATAGATAAATGATAGACAAATAATAAATGGCGAAGTGTCTCAAATTCAACTATGAAACAACAATTATTCACAGTTATTGTATAGCATTTGACCGCTGTATAGCTCCATGTCTTAGGCATATATAAAGAAGGATGTGCGATTTTTCTTATACGTAGGACCTTGAGCTGTACAGAGACCAAACGCGAAGGAGAGCTGTACATCTCCCAAATATGACATGAAGCGGCATACCGCCTAAGTGCGACGTACGGCGTTATAGAATTAAGATGTCGATATCGGTTTACAATAACGATTAACAATTATCTCTTTAAGAATGTTGTACTAAAGAAACCGCGAGTGTATAAGGAATATTGAGGTTCACGACAAAATGTCACTTGGAATGTTCAGCCAAAGCTACGAGACAAAGGACTGTAGATTGAAAATTTGCTTTTAATGTTTATAAAAATATTTAAAAAACAGATACTCAAGAAAACATTATAGTTTTACTGCTTCTAGGCAAAATAAATTAATTCTGAAATATAAGCATATTTGCTAATGTCAATTAAAAACAAATTAAAAAATGCTCTTTGAATTTTAAGTCGTCATTGTTTAAAACAATCCACTTCAATGGAGCGGCGTACTATAGTTCTGTTGCATTTCTGCAATTGACTACAATCGTAGACTTTCAATTAAATTCACGGACAAATTTCAATTGCAGTTTAGCAATCGGATAATGAATACAATTCACTATGTTCGAACTGAATTCCGTTTCACCAGAATTCTCGATTGATGATTTCAATTTCGCGATTGCAGTCGATCTATCTCAATTGATTTTTCTAAGGCACGAATACGAAATCTGATTTATATTTATCATTTTTTGTTTTATTATTATTTTTAATACATACTACTTTTAAAAATGGAATAATAGTATATAACATCACAAGTAGGGTTAGGCACGTCTTTACACGGGGAAGTTAATGTTAGCAGGACGAGTAGAAAACCCGTTTTTTTCAGGTCATCCTCGCGAACATTGAATTCCACGTGAAGACTTGTGTAACCCTACGAGTGATGTACGATATTTGATTCTAAATCAGTATGTTACCAGACTACAGGGCCCCCTGTAAAGTGGGCGCTAGATATCCTTTTACCGAAATTGTGCGAGAACGTCCTATGAAGTAAATGTTTTTTGATAATGATGATGATCACTTTCCGAACATTCTTCTATTTGGTTTTGTTTTCTTCATTTGTCAAATTTCTCGAGAACAGCTCATATATATCCTTTGCTTCTTTCACTTCTTGATTTATGTTGAGGAATGAGATTTTGGTTGTTTTGTTCATGATTTTGAGTGCAGGAAGACTTACAATCATAGCTTTTTGCGACGTAATTGCAGATAATTGAAGATTTGATGGATTTTATAGTTTTAGATGAAAACAACCGATTGACATATAGCGATTAGCTGTTTGAGTTGTGATTGGTAATCTCGTATGGCGCGAAATTTTCTAATTGATTCGGTGCAAGGTAGAGTTTTGTGTATATTAAATATATATGATCAAAAGATTGTCATAAGGACAACCGCGGGATTTCGCCGGGAGTTGGTGCTAATCTGAAAAACTGCACCCGCTTCCAGCGGTGGTTACAGTCTGAGACGGATTCAATACGATGATCCGGCAAAAGTCTCGTGCATCTTGAGGACCCGAAGCGATACAAGGACGACCTCCTTCTGCATTTTCCCCGCAAGCTCATTAGCATTTTGTTGACACGCCGGGATTTAGGGTATAACCATCGCATCTCCCTTAAAAGGTCTTTACACCTCTTTTTCTTTTCATTCTCCCTGCCTATGATGTTTTTGTCAGCGACTCGCGAAAATCGATAAGGAACATGGTTCGCTTCTTAAAGTCAAAGATAACTATGTCAGGCCTTGAGTGCAAAACAAAAACAATTGTCGAGCATGTAAAGTTTCAGTATATGTGGCATTTCTCATTTTTGTCAATTGAATCTATTTTCCTAGGAGCGTTTAGCGGAACGGTATTGGAGCTAATGCCGTAAGAGTGATATAGATAGTAATGAAGCACGCTAAATGCCGCAATGTGCCTTTGGATATAGGTCGTTCCTGCATGAGTTGGATAACTAAATAGTATATGTCCCAGATGCTCGGGGTGTGCTCTGCAACTATCATCAGGATTGTCTTAGCCCAAAATGTTTCGACTGTATGCTAGAGTGGAAATGAGACCGTCTTGACATGTCAAAATGAAACCCTCCGTGCCTGACTTGAATCCGGGTGATTTAAGGAAAGCAAACGTTAGCTCATACGACATCGACTGATCCTCCACATTTCTGTTGAAGATGCCGTACATGCTTTTGTCGAGGAGCTGTTCGCGGAAGCTTTTCTCCGGTGCTTTCTTCACCCAGGCCTTAAGAAGTGAGTAATCGGGATGGATGAGATTTAATGCATTTTGCTCACCCCTGATATTGAAATCAAGGTTGAGAGTTTTAGCAGCCTCCCTCGCTGCTTTGTACAGAAATGCTCCTTTGCCCACTTCTTCGTGCTTCCTTACCACTTTGAGTACAGGGTCTCGTCCATTAGCGACTATATATGCTGTACCCAGAATAATCCTGTTTTGAACACATACAAGATACAGTATTCCGCAAGCACCTTGCTATGGCCACCCATCTCACGGTTGTGAGATGTGGTTACAGCTGAAATTGTTACGCGATTTCGCTGGGAGCGGGAGCAATTTTTAAGATTAGCACCTGCTCCCGGCGAAGTCCTGCGGTTGTCCTTATGACAAACTTATATGTATATATAATTAAAAACTAGAGGTCAACAACCACCGCAGGGTTCCACTGGGAGCAACTGTCATCTAAAAAATGACATCGGCTCCCAGTAGGACTGCGGTAAATCCCATTCATGGCCACGTGTGGTAGCCCGATTGTATTGTCTGGTGAATACAACCACGTTTGTCTCACTCGAATTGAACAACAATCCGGTCATATTCCATTGGGAATCCACTATCCTCAGTGCTTGGTGCATTATCCCAAAGAGCGCATCCAGATACCGGCCTCGCACGACGACCAGTATATTGCTCGCGTAGCCTATGACCTGCTGACCTTGACTTGTAAGTAGAAACAACAGTTTATCCACTACCAACTACCACCGCAGGGGCAATAAGGCACCTCCTTGCGGACAAGCTGAGTCAAGAGTTCCACGTAAAGTAATATCACCCTTAGTAGTTATTAGGTTTCTGTTGTCCAAAATTGGCAGGTCAATTGCACAGCTGCAGTTGGCACATCATGTACAATCATGGCAGCCCTGATTACCTCTCTAGAGCTGTATTTGAAGGCTCTTATGATATTCACAGAGTTTCCAATCGAGAAGTCTTTCTGCTTCAGTTGTCTCTTGCTCAGGTTTACTGCTACCCTTAGGGCCGCTTTTGCCGATTGACCAGACCTGTGGGCGTGGTGCTTCTGAAATAGCTTACTTGTTAAGACCTTATCTCGGCTATATCTATCGACAAGCCTTTCATAGTTTTTAGTCTCTCTGGCCTTCTGTCAGAAGACCAGGTATATGCCATCCGGATTAGGAGACTTGTATGGACTGAAAGACTTCAGGGTCCACGTGACCCTCCAGAGGTGTTGCCTCCTTTTATACAGATCTCATGAAGCCAGCAAATGTGCCTTCATCACGTGAGTCAAAGTCTCGTCGTCCGACACTAAGTACCTCCGTTGGGCAATTTTAGAGTTCTCAGAATAGCATCCGGATTTCGAGAAAGCAGCTTGTCCAGTCTAGCCGCCTCTGCCCCTTTCTCGATGTATGTGCAAAAGCTTTCCAGCTTCCTTTAGCTTGACTTTACGTATTACACCCCTGTGTTCATCCCTCATCGTCGTAAATGAGGTTCATAGTTTATCTGTTTTGCCAGTACTGGCACTTCTTAACCTCTCTCTGGTTGTCCATTGGACTCTTGTGGATCCACAGTTACTTTCATAAGTAGATGTGATGGCCTCTGTGGGAATGTTGGCTGCCGTCATCAGGTTGTCCAAGTCTCAAATTGAACTGGGACCCTCTGAAAGTGCTGTCTTTATTTCCATAGAATACTGGTCCCAGTCCGTTCTTGTTGGATTTTTCGCCCACGTGGAGCCCTTGGGTACAGTAGATGCCGAATCGATTTCTATCTGTGAGCGATCTGAGAGTGTCGGTTCGTTAGACACTCTTCACTGCTTAACATTGTCTCTAAAACTACTGGTGTCAAAGGTTATGTTAATGAGTTCTGCTCTGATCCAGTTATGAAACGTCGGGATATTTCCTGTATTGATAATATCTAAAGCAGTAGTGATTCAATATTCCAATAGATCACACTCTTGACGTCTCGAGTTCCTGTGAGTGCTACGTCGCAAAGTATGTTCGGAGGTAGCATCGCACTTTAATATAGGAAAGAGATCTTGCAGTATTCCACCAGTTTACATGATATCAGATCAGTGTATCAGATCCGAAGAACATAGTTCTAGCAGTGTGACAATGTTGACTCCCTTGCCAGTATGCAGGCCGTTGGTTTGGCTGCCTTGGGGTCCCTGTAAAAAAAAAAACAGCCTTCTAATCCCCGTACGGTAGCTTGAACTAAACAAGGATTCTGAATTAGTGTACCTACAGGCCCCTTCTCTCCCTGCCCAACAACCCTTGTGTTCAGCTGTCCGAGGTGGTAGAGGGGCTGTTGGTAAGGACCGCGAGAGCCCAAGTCTAGAAGTCAGGAATATGCACAAATAGGAGTTATTTACAACCTTCCATTGTGTCAACCCATTGGGGCCGATTGTGCCTGACGATTTGCCAGGACGATGTCTTTAGTAAGGGGTTGAATCCCTCCGACCGCCGAAAAAACACAGATGGATATTCCAGCCTGTATTTCAGTCTGTACCGTCCCAGAGCCTTTTGTCGGCTACTGTATTATGCAACGAAGCTTTGGCCGCTAGTTCGGCTGAGATAAATACGAAGAGCACTCCCCGGCAGAAGGTTGTATCGAATTCTGGCCACTGATTTGGGGAGACTTTTATCAGCACCATCCAGTTGGCCTCCCTAAGGAGCTCAAACTGCTCCATAGTAAGCAATGAGTTATGGTAGGTCATATCAGCCACCACCTTTGTCAGGTGGTTAGTTCTCTGTGCTGCAGTCAGTCCAGCTCCAAACGACCCCCTGTTTGCCAGCTGCTGGGTAGCCGTCCTCTTGGTAGAATTAGCCTTTCTCCCTTAGTGAGATGTCCTTCGAGCCCCTCGCTCTCTTCTCGGCATCAATGATGGTTATCGGCGTTATAGTTGCTGAAGCTTCAACAACTGGAGCCGCTCTTCTAGCCTGCTGCGCTTTCTCTACAGTTTCCTCTTCAGAAAATTGTTGATGCCTTTCTTTTGTTTGAGGGACTCATTGGCCGCTCCCCTCTCCATAGCTTCATCTAGAGGGATTTTCAATCCCTCAGCTCCCGAAAAAGCTGGAAGAACAGCCGACGTCTCAGTTTGGCTAGCCGGAGAGACAGATTAAGAAAAAAGGTGTTATGTTAGACTCATTTGGTTCAACCCCCCCCCCCCCACCTTCCTTACACCTTTTTCCTTCAAATTTTATTTTTGTTTATCGTGATTTATATTGATCCCACGAGCAGCTAGGGAAATGTAAAATGCGTCCCTGAAGTGTTTGCGTACAAGGGTAAGAGTGGTTACTCGGGGAGGTCGTCTGGTAACCCCAAAAGTTCCTTAAGACACCTTCGTACCTTCAGGTGACAAACTGCCACGGGAACTGTCACTCTACACTAATGACTAAGGGGGGTGGCCATATTGAGTAAGACACTCGATAGATATCCATGCATAGGCCACAACATCAACTAAAGGCTATTTCTTAGTAGATATGCGGATCGTAGGCAATTCCTTTCATGATTCCAAAACTGGATGTCGACCCGGTAGAGACCTCTAGCCAGGGATACAGTGTGCCCGTGTTGGCTAGGCTCTTTTACACTCATATCATACTACACTCGTACATTCCAGGAGAACACATTTATAAGGATTCTGTTATTTCACCCAGGAGAGCTGAAGCCTCCCCTCCAACTGCAAGATGTTATAGCCCCTAGGGGAGGAAGTATATTTCTGATAGTATTCATTTTTTTTATAAAGTTAAGGGCATCAATTATCATTGATGATGAAAAATGTTATCCATGCTATTCTATAATTTTAGATAATAAATACATCGAATTACAAGAATTCTGGGTAAATATTTGTTCGATATTTTGATTTAAAAATTGCGTGAGACAGCAATAAATAATTGAACGCGTAGAGAGCGTGTTTTTTTTTCTACTCACGGTTGAATTATTTAGGAAGAACAAATATTTATCTCATATAAGGTCTTGGCTGGTGGGAGGCCCTTCTGAATTTTAAGATTTTAATAACAGGAAATAAGCACTTTTTCATAATAATCTCATAAGCCTAGAGTACTCGTATTTTTCTGACTTCAATGCAAGAAAAGCAGCTTGTGAAATACACTGAAACTTTCATGAAGCGGTCCTTGATATACAATCTTCCTGGAATATCCGCGGCAGAATTCGAAGATGAGGGGATCTGAGGGACCGAGAGAGAGATGCTTTGAGCTCAGCCAAGAACGGAGGTTTATTAAGTTTCCAGTGTACTAAAGACTCGGTGAGCTACCTCCTCACGAAAATCACTATTTCAACAAAGAGGGTTGCCTCCAATCCTCATGCTGGTCAAGTGTTTTCACAGTCAGCATGGGCAGTGTCCGGTAAGAATTCCTATCAAAACGTTAATCAGATATGAAACTCTTGGAGTGCACTATTTTATTGGATCCCGTCCAACATCACGCATGCTCCTCCGTGAATCATTCATCAGTGACTCCTTTCGTCGCTGCATACGAGGTGCCACAGTAGAGTTCGTGGTCAGCTGTATACGGTGTCATCAACTCTGTGTGTTCGAGCAGAACCGTATAGGGATAAAAAAATGAGTTACTCCTTAAATTTTTGTGAAGTCTAGCAATGACAGGTATATTCTTGATCCCTGACAATACCCCATCCATGAATCCCTTTGCCATTATGTATCTCCTTATTATATCTTGTTAAGGTTGCCCTATACGAGTCCCAATTCACATTCTCTTCAGCTCAGTCAAAAAGGAGTCGAGTATCTTATTTAGATCCTTAAGTCTAGAATATTTCCAGATTGTATCCCTGTCTGTTTTTTTAATACGAAGAGGACAATAGTCTCCATACGCTTTGTTCATACCTTTTTGTAGGATATCGACAGCAAATTCCATTTTTTCTATAGACTTGATTCTGCCTGTTATAGAGCTGTTATTTACCTGATACTTATCGAACAAGAGGTCAAATCGAAGAGGTAATCTAATAAAGACTCGCCCCTGTAGTTGGTCTCCTTACTACTCCAAGTCGAATGATGTGCGCTAGCATCACATCCGATGACAAATGATTATCTTTCAAGGCGGCAGTAGTACACCAGATTGATTCATTCCTCAGATAGTTCTTGAACTCAGGCAAAAATCATGAATCTTGCTTCGCGGCATATAGGAATCGGAGAAATGTGTGAATTTGTATAAACTCTGAAACAAGTAATTTAATCCTCGAATCTGCTATTCGCGCAAATTCGTGAGCGCTGATACTGCTCAGGATTGGCCAATGAAACCTCCAATATTTAAGTGACTAGAAAGTATTATTTAGATTTGATTATATTCAGTAATTTGCAAATGGAGCTCTCTACGACTCCATCTTTAGTCCGCGCTTAGCGTTTGTGAATTTGAAATTTCGACAAACTGAAGTAAGAAAAAAATTGCACCAATGCCATAACAATTATTTTAAGTGAAATACGTGCTATATGAGCTAATTGTATACGCTAACACCTCCTAAGACCTTGGCCGAGGTTGCAGTCTGTGAAATGAATACAATTTGGAAAGGGGGAAAGAGGAATATTTTTAAAAAAGAATGCTGAAGACTATTCGTAGCTTTTCAAGCTTTCGTGCAGTTCTTCACTATTATCTTTTCTACTATCTTTGTTACCCAGCACTCACCAAGTGGAGGTGTCTGCACGTCGAGTACCACCCCTACCATCCTACCTACTCGCGCGAAACACATAATTAAATTGGTTTGAAATTGGATTTGTGTTTGAAAACTAGATTAAGCTGCCTTTCCAATAGCCTATCTTGAATGAAGCGATTTCGGGCTTGCATTCCTCTTTGACGAACCTCACTATTACCTGATTGTGACAAGGCATTTGCAGGTAATCTTCAATTTTCGACAGAGGCTTCAGATTCCCGCTGTGGATTTTTTTCGGGTTATCGTTTGAGAGGAGTTTTGTTTTTTGTTCTGTTCCTTGCCAATCGATCATTCCAATTTAATCCTTAGCATCGAGAATTATTGTAGGTATTACAAATTTCGCAACATTTTTCTGTGTCGATGAATCCTTTTTGTTCTCTCCTTTGCAGGCATAGTCAACAAGAGATTTTCCGGATATGTAGCATTACGATTATTTTGGACAACAGGCTCTACTGCTTGTTTGTACATGTGATCCAAGTAACGTCGCCTTACTGTAGGCTGCCAGGGGTTTTTTGGTGCATCTGTGATCTTGTTGTATAGGCCAATGTGAAACCAAATTGAAACTGCGAATGCGAAACAAAATTGCCTCTTCTTGGTGGTCCTCTGGGACCTCTTCTGCGGGTAGCGACGACCTGGAAACCGGACGGACCCTTTAGTTTCCTAGCTTCCCGTTGAAACAAAATGAATTTCAAAAACAAAACAAACAAGAAAGAAATACATGGAGTGAAGCCTTCAAAGGCCACCTCCGTAAATACTCTTCTCGAACAGATGTAAACCAACGAAGTTGTTAAATCACCTTTAGATCAACAAGAAGTCTGTATGGTTCCTAGCACCTCGAGTGGCACAGCTGGGAATAAGACTTTTAGTCCCATAAACGAGGCTAAATCTACAGAGGATGCTGAGTCCAAAAAAGGCCTTGAAAAGATGAAATATAGCAGTGCTGTCAAAAGGAGGTACCGTTGCTAGCAGCTTCTGTCGCAAAGCAAAACAGCCTCTCGACGATGGTCCTATTCAGGACTCCTATTCAGAACAGTGACGCTCAAAAGAGCAGAGTTGTTGGTCCAAGTGACTCTTACAGCCTCGCCCTCCAAAGACACCTAGCATTGGCTATTACACCTGAGGGATTACCGCAAGAGGAGTTCAACTAAAATCAGGCAACGGCTATTGAGGTAGTCCTCGCGATTAGAATTGCCAGGGTGAAACCTGGTATCATTATCCCGAGGTTTCAGGACTGCCGTTTTAGAAACATCCTATTTACCTTCATCAGGTTTAATATGATATCTAAGACATTTTTATGCTCTCGTCATAACCCTATCTTGTCAATTTTAGTAAGATTTACTATCAGTTGAATGTTGTCTTGAATAGTTTTTTATTTGAGGCTCAACAATAAGTGAAATTACTTTATAAACGCTGATGATTTTCGTAGTTTTCGAAACAGATCCTACTTCCGCATTTATTGTTCATTTATGTTCACATTCGCTTCCTATTCCTTTATTTTCCTTCCGAACTTTATTTAAATCAGGAGAATAATTTTGTCCATGAATTGTTACAGATTTTCAAAAATCCCTGCCTGCTGTCTGCCATTACATTAATTCTACTTCTTGTTGAAACAAAATTCAATAGAGTAGAATAGAATAAAAACTCAGATTTACATACCGGATTATAAAATTATTTCAACAGAACAACTTGGCAGTTATTCACTTTAGAAACCAACCTAAATATTCCTTTCCTTCAAAACCCACATCTAACAGCTCCTCAGCATCTTGCCCTACAACTTGTCTTTCTTCTTTCTTTTGATGATGAACTTCAAACTCATCGGCATCACTTTTGTTAACATCTTGCAAAATCTTTTACCTTTCCTTCACATGGTCTCTGTCGTTCTTTGGCACCAGTAGCAAGACTTAGTTCAATATTTTTATAATCTCGAGTACCTGGTGAAGAACGTTCTTGTTCTACATTAGTTTTGTATTTAATTGCAGCAGTTTTTATTTTTTTCTGGATCATATCAGGCAGTTCTTTAATCAACTCTTTTGGGTTTCCTCGTGTCTGAGAAGTCCAAAAATTTCTGACACCTTTTCCTATCTTTTTAAAAAACATTTTGCACGTAGATGAAGACCCTTTCACAATTTTATTACTGGAACTTGCTTTTTTGATATCCAAATTCAAATCTTGTGATCTGTTTCTTCTTTCTATAACCTTCTTTATTCCATTTTGTCTAGCACATACGAGTATCGCACAACTGCACTCTGTCAGGTCTTTCTGAAGGGTTTTTATTAGCAACTTTTTGTCGCAAAAATTAAGCAGGTACGTCAAAGGCATTTTAAAAACCTCTTTCTCCCATTCTTGTAGAGTCGATTTACACGATTCGCATATTGATACATGAGATCTTGGATTATTTATATCAACATCTTCAACAACTAACTACCGAATGAGAATCTGTAAGCTTCTGTACTCACAAATTGGGCTAGAGAGGTTTCACCAAAAGTTATTTTCTTACACAACTTGTTTTGAGAAAGTGAACACTTATAAGAGGCGCATGAATTGGCTTAGGCAAATATTCAAACCACCCATTGGGGGTGGCTTTTGTCTTTATAAACTCCCGAAGACGATCAGGACAAGTCAGTCGTTTTTCCGCCAGTGTTCCATCGCAGTCAGTCTTAGTTCAGTCCAATTTCCGCTGTCATATCAGTTCAATCGTTTTCTCGTCTGTCGGTCTGTTTGCTGTCTCCGTTTCGTCTTGTACAAGGTTCTGATTTTGTCGTCGTCTCGTACAAATTAGTCTTTATTATATAAACTCTTCGTTTCGTCTGTAAAACTTGTTACCTGTTGATCCTTCTGCAAGATAATATTGTATCGCGTCAGTGTTTAGTGCACGAAATTGGAATAAGTCTTATTTGTGAAGTGAAATCCAAACAGTGTGGCTACAATCCGAATTTGTCTATTACCCCTCATCCACTAACCATTTCTTGTCAAATGGCGAGGCAAAAATCTCTGTCCCTGTCAGGCCAATGGAATTTATCAATGAACCCTCAATCCTCCACGATTACGCTTAAGAACCTGCAACGCTGTCTGGAGGAATCTAGTCATCACATCATTCTCTTGGAGGAAATCATTAGGTTAATCATTTTCCAAAATAACCCGCCTGTCGAATCCCTTATGGATATGTTGCCGCGTACAAGGATCTTTGGAAACTATCCGGAAATTCCAACCAAAAAATGGTGGAATTTCTTCTGGTCTTTAAGCACGAGGCACAACAATTATGATTTGGGTAAGCAATCGACTAGATTTCCACTTATTTCAATCCCATCTTTCTTTTCTTGTTGCCTTAACCATAAGTCAGAACCATACTTCTCTTTAAACGCTGCTTCTCACGGAATATACTCGATAACAGGAGACGCCCTTCTTCAGGATTTTTTTTTCCAAAAGTGATGATGGTTAATAGAGGGAAAGGCCCTTCTATAGTCAACGAAGAATGAAAAAAGTTTTTCTCCTGTTTCGGAGAGACGTATTTGGATGAGAGAAGATACGGGGGAAATGTGATCCAAACAGATCCTTGCACTCCTGAAACCAGCCTGGTTCTCCGGAAGATCGTCTGTACACACTTGGAGAGCCTTGAGAGCAAAGGTTGGGTGAAAAGCTTATTTATACAGTTAAAAAGGGCAATTTTTCAATAATTTGAGGGACTTTTTCTTTCTTCCAGATCCTGACAAACAAGCCCTGGAAGTATAGCAGCCAATTCTCAGGAAGATACTTGTAAAATTCATTGCTAATGCCATCCCCCCCAGGAGCCTTGTTTGAATTTAATTTTGGTAACAATCGAGTCCAAAAGAGGATGAGAGACTTCAAACCAGCAGATATACCATGAGGCTCGAAATCTAAAATTGTTAACCGCCTTCCAGAATCTCACGGAATTATTAACCGAAGCCAGGTCATTAAGGTGAGAACTATCAAACTCTTTACGCTTTCTATCAAACACACAAACATGTTGACACTGTCAGTATTTGCAGTCACTGACTGCCTTTTAGTGATCCCTGACTTACAGGAAAGATAGGAAGATTCATCATCGTACCAGGGTTTCTTTCTAAATTCCCCTATATACTGTTTTTTTGTCAACTCCATTTCTTTCGCAATCTAAGTAATTGTAGTCGTAAGTTGATCATTTAACTCATCGAGATATGAGTTTTCCTGAAGGGTGTCATTAGGAATGGACATCATGTCCTCGGTCTAGGCTAATTTAGTAACAATCGGAAAATGATCAGATCATTTTGCCATCGAGAGTTTCGAAATCCTCTACAAATTCTGAAAAGTTGATGTTATAGTCAGTGAGATCAATTACACTATTACTCAATGGCTCCTAGAAGAACAAATTGTTGAAGCGATTATTAGTCAGCCCATTTTTCATACTCTCCAAATTGTTGTTAAGGTTTACTCTCATTTCCCCAGTAGCCATGAAGGTCAATCGAGCAGGTGTGTCCCCTGGTAATCTCCCATTTAATATCACCAAATTATTACATTCTAACGATTTTATCAATGCAGAGCCATGTCTTTTACTTTTGTTATCCAAAGAAAGTATTCGATCTATAATAAAGTTTCACAAACTGCATCCAGATATAAGAGACTATAACTGATGTTCTGTAAGAGCTAGAATCAATTTTTTTCAGTTCAAAGATAATTTAATCTGCTTTAATTTATTTCGGAACAACATTGATGCAGGATGTATAGGGGCCAAGATATTGTTCAAAAAGGAAAAGATTTAACGTCTTTTTCATCAAAAAATTTCTCTAAGGCATCATTACTTTAGAACTATTAGTACTAGAACATTTTTTTTTATTTTGTTCAGAATTTCGTGAACTTGTTTTGTTGTTTCGTAAAAATAAAATTATTTAGAACTGTATTCAATAATTTGAAAGAAAGATAAAAATATGAAAAACGTGAAAAATAAAAAAGTTTAATAAAACAAAGCTATGATATACCATTCTTATCTCTATCGAAACAAGAAGGCCGTATTGAGGAATGATCAATGTGACCTAGTCTGTTTCCATTTGTGAACTATTTCCTTCCTACTGACTGAACAAAATTAGGAAAAATAAAAATTCAAGGAATCTTTCACGTTCTCATCAATTTTGAATTATGTTAGTGAAAAAAGTTTCACTATAAAAAACCGGATTTAAAAATATTATGAATTGCCATAGCTTCCTACCTCTTCATTAAAATGTATCAATAGATCAATCAATTCGTCTCGAATAAATACAACTTCTCTATGCTTGCCTCAGCTTTCAATTATGAGAATAAAACAATTTTTACTATAAAAATCGACTTGTCCCTCTGACTAAGAATTATTAAAACCTAACTAATTACAATAACATTTCGAAAATTTGATTAGCAGAAAGTGGGCCACTAAAGATTAGGAAAAAACTACGATTTCGATTAGTCAAGATTTTCTTAATCCAATAGTGAAAAACAACTAATTACTAAATTTTCATTTCATTTTAATGGCTAATTACTTTCTTTAATTGCTAATTACTTAGTAATAATATATATATATAAACTTTTTTAAAAGTGTATATAATAATTTTTAAAAAGTTATAAACGTGGAGAACCTGAAATACAGAAAAGTTTATTAAAATTACGCGATGTTATTCCATTCTTATCTCTATTGAAACAATAAGAAGGTCTTATTCTGACATTGTAAACGTGATCTGGTCTTTTTTACATTTAAAAATAATCATCGCCTTCTGATTGTTTGCACAAAGTTAACAAAAATTAGAATTCTTTTATATTATAATTTTTAAATGGGATATACATTAATTCTTTATGAAAAATGTATTGCTTAAGAGGCTGTGAATAAATAATGGCTCTTTGTGCGAGAAAACATTACGAAATTGAAAAGGATTACCTTGTGTCAAAGATTTATACAAAATTTAATAGATAATATTTCAAACAAAAAGAATTAATTATTAACCAAACGGTTTCATTTTCAACTAAAATTATGAATCTTCCAAACAAAATTTAATGAATTTTGAAACAAATAGTTGATTTTTCAAGCAAGGAAGATAAATTTCCAACAAGAAACAGAATAGTTATATTTGCAGATAAGAAAGTTAGTTCTCACACAAAACGAAAAACGATTTTTCAAACAAATATTCAAATTTTCTATTTTTCGTGAAGTAGTTGAATTTTCAACAAAAAAAAATGAGTTTTCAACTAAAATGATGAATTTTTAAGAACAATCAAAAGAATTTTTGTCAAAAGCATTTAACCAAGTAGTTTAATTTTCAACTTTCATCATAAATTTTTAACCAAGAAGATTAATTTTATACCAAGGAAAAATGGATGTTTAAAAAATAAACTTTATTGTGATATTAAGAAGAAAAGATCTTGGCGATAATCCAGATTTTTAGGATGAATTTGAAGTTTATTATTAAATATAATTAATGAGTATCAACATTCTCATCGGATATTAAAGCGTGCTGGTATGGAAAATTTTAATTTTTGTCTCATAGCAATTCTGATGAAATTGTTTGTCTTTAACGTTCTATAGTATGAAGGAGAATAAATAGAGATAGCGTAATTGCGAACAATTTTTACTATCTTATCAATACTCAGGGTTTCTAGAAATCACTGTCCAAGAACGAAATAATTATTTCTTAGATTCCTAATATTTTTGTAATTTCGTCACATCTTGTTGTTTTTTTTTTTCTTTTTATTTGAATCGACAATAATGGGTTGATAATTTCAGTTTTTAAATTAATAGATACTTTTATATATTTATTTATGAAAATTGATTACAGAATTTTCCTTTTATAAGAGTTCTTTTCCTCAGCAAAAATTATAATATTTTCACAATCGAAATCAAAATAATGATCAAAATTCCAAGAATTTTGTGAAAGGACCGTATTTAAGTTTGCTAATTCTACAATCATTTTTCTGTTCTATTCTATTTTTTGAACCTCAACCAATTCTACCTATATAAACTTTATTGCATCCTTTGCATTTTATTAAATAAACATTAGAAATAATATCAATTTTTTCAGAGTCTTTTATATTAGTGAAACACTTTTTTAATATGTGATCATTTCTAAAATATTCAGTAATAGCAAACCATTTTAACTCATTCTTTAGTCTTTCTGGTAAACCTTTTGCGTAAGGTAATGAAACCCGCAAATCAGTTTTTCTAAAATTTTCCAGCCATTTGTTCTCTTTTTTATTTTCAATTTAGCTATTGTTAATTTCATGTACTCTTTTAATGACACTTTAAATTAGCGGTAGTGGATAATTATTTTTCGCAAAGTAATTTCAATCAATCTAATTTTTTGAATAAATTGATGGTGAGAATAGTAATTCAACTATTGGTCTGACCATGTCGGTTTTTGAAACCAATGAGTAATTAAATTTTTAGTTTTTGTGATAGATCTGAAAAATTTAGAGTATTATTGTTTTCTCTTTCCAAAGTAAACTGTAGAGATTCTTCTATACTATTGAATGTTATTATTAGTTCTTGGATTTTATCTGTAGGAACAACAGTAAAAATATCATCCATATAACGCTTAAAGAAAAGAGGTTTCAAGCCTAATTTAGATAAGGCTCTATTTTCAACATCTTCTAAAACACGATTAGATGCAATAGATGATAAGATAATCGGATAACCAGAAATTTGTTTATAAAATTTTGGATAAAACGAAAAAACAGTATTATTAAAAACCGTTCTGACAAAGGAATGTTATCAAACATAGGTACAATATCTAGTAAAACAAGTGAATGTGTGTTAGGAACATTAAAATTATTATTTTTTTCTTTAAAGCTCCAACTATCTCTTACAAATGAATCACTTTTTCCAGACACTGGCTTTTGGAGATTAGATAAGAATTTTCCTAAATTGTAAGTTGAGGAACCAATAGCAGAGATAATTAATCTTCATTTCAATTCTATTGTTCTATTTATCTATCCCTTTTTCTCCGATTCAAAACAACATCATTACATTTCTCTTCTATAGATGGAAATAAACTAATATTAACTTTTTTATATAAATTATTATTCTGTAACAGATTTTCAATAGTCGATTTGTGGTTTTATGAATTTGCAGTCACTCAGATATTACCTTTGTCTGCTTTTAGAAAGATAACATCCTTGTGGTCATTTTGGAATTTTGTAGCAATATCTGAAATTTGATTGGAATTTTTACCTGTATTGATTTTTTTATGATTTGAGATTAAACCTGTACATAGTTTTCGAACATTTGATTTTTTATCATCATCCTTAACCTAGCGCGGAGGTTTCAACTGGTTCATCAGTAATTGTCACATTAGATCAATTTTTAAACCATTTATTAACTCTTATGTCTCTGTACCTATTTTTTCCTCAGAAAATCTATCATTTAATAAATTAAATTTTTTTAGATGAGCTTCTCTTTGTTGAAATTTCAACTTTTTCAGGCTACATTCTTGTGAATAAAAGGTTACCAATCGAGTTTTCTGTCTAGTCTATATTTTAAATACCTGGAGTAATTGCCTAATTCTTAAATTTTGTCGATTATATTACTAATTTCACAATTAAGAATTTTCTTCTGATAAGTAAATTTGACATTTTTTGTTTTAACAAAGGTTTTATAATGTGAATTACTTAAATTAATCATGAAGACATTGACAGTAAACATAAGTAAATCGGTAAAAAGCTAATAACTCGATTCATCCGAATATTGAAGACAATACTTTATTGAAAAAATATATAAAATCCAGTTTTTATTTCAAAATATTTGTAAGATATTCAGATTTATCTGCAGTTTCATTTTCCAATTCTTCGCCTGAGAAAATGAAGCTTTCACAGAAAGGTTTTTAACTTCTTCTATCAAGGTAAAATAATAAGCTATACGTTTTTTGGTTCATTGGAAACAAATTGAAGGCAGACGAGGATATAACTTACAAGGAAGGTATAGAAGTTTCAGTCAACGATTTCAATGAAACTTTGCTATGTTGTAGAATACAAAAAAATACGAAAAACGTATATTTAACTTTCAACCGATAAATATTTTGAAGGGGTGAAAAGCACCCATAAAGTTCACCCCCAAAAACAGTTTCGTTCAAGATATCTCTGTTTCCATCCAAATTTTTTTTCAAACCGATTCGGGATTGTTTATTATCAAACTCTGATATTATGCGTAGCATCTGGCTTCCTAGGGGTTGCATCCCTTATTTTCATGAGGGTAGAAATGATTTCTTTTTCAAATTTCCGCTCTGTACAAATTGCAAAAACAATAATTTTTATCCTTGTTACCCTTTCAGCATCAGCTGAAATAAGTATGACATTGAGCCACCAAGAATTAGCATAAGATTAATAATTTGATTAGTTGAGATTAGTGGAGAGCAACTAATTGATTGATAAAAATAAAAAAATTCACTCAGGACTCTATTTAATAATTGAAAAAGGTAATAAAAATGAAAAAGTGCAAAAGAGAAATGTTTCATAAGGTATCCCAATCGTGTAGCATTATCAATTCTGTTGAAACAAGAAGAAGATCATGTTGCGAAATTGTAGACGTGAAGTAGCTTGTCTCGAATTTACAAACATTGGCTTCCGATCGTTCAAACAAAGTAAGGAAAAATAAGAATTTTTGTGATTACATTGTCTTCCAACCAAATATTTCGTTGAAATAAACGTTTATTAGTTTTTTTTAAACATAATTAATATTCTTTCGACTTGAATAATTATTTCTTTGATTAAAAAAAAAACATAAATAATTGATTTAAGTATGAACAAATGAAATGATTCAATTGCGGCCTGCTCAATTCAAAGCGTCGAACTCATTGAATCAAAAAAAATATATTTCATTGAAGGACTAACCAAATTTCAATGGATTGAGACCTTTTGCGTCAAGGAAATCATTTCAAAGGATTTCAGAATATTCCAAATAATTTTTAATCGATTTCAGTAATTTAATGAAATTTCAAAGGATTTGAAATATTCTAGGATATTTTCAAAGAACGCAAGAAATTTTCATGTGCTTTAGAAAGTTTTAAGGGATTTCAAAAGATTTTCAAGGATTTGGAATATTTTAGCGAATTTTCAAAGATCCCAAAGAATTTTGTAATTAAAATGCTAGAATGAAATAAAATATTCTCAATACTCTAATGGATATTGAAGAATTTCTTCTCAAAAAGTGAGGGATTTTGTGTGTTCTTAAACGTTTGTTGAGATTTTGGAATATTTTTTCCAAATCATTAGAATTCATCTAGGATTCATCTTCAATTCTTTCAAATTCTTTTGAATTCTTTAGAAATCTCAAGATTTTTGATTCACCTGAATTCTTCTAAATTCACACAATTCTACTCAATTCAATGTATGACTAAATCTAATGCATTTTTTCATATTTTTGAATTGTTTTCAATCAACTTTCATTTTTTAAAGTTACCGTAATTTTCTTATAAGTTAAATCCAATTCTCCACACTTCTATTGAATTCTTCCAGACTGACATCACTTTGACTGGAATCAAGGGAATTCTGAGGATTTCTTTCATTCTTCCGAATATAACTTGAATTGTTTTGAAGTCTTATAAATTTATCCTCATTTCATAATTTCAAACGTTATTTGGCCTAACTTGGGACGTTTAAAGAATGTTTAAAAAAATGTACATATTTTTCCCAATTCAAAAACATTTTTAAAAACTTCATTTCTATAATAATTTAATTTAATTTAAAAATTGCGTTAGGTAGCACAAAATAATTGGGCGCAACGCACGCATTTGTTGTTTATACACAATTACATTTTTAAGAAGAAAAACAATTTTTTTTCATATATGGTTTTGTCTGGTGAAATGCTCTATTCAATTTTAAGATTTCAATAACAGGAAATAAACATGTTTTCATTATGTATGTATATCAAGGTTCAAGTATACTAAATATTAAGACAAATGAGATAACGACTAGTATATATATATATATATATATATATATGTATAATGGCTATTAAATAACTATTAGCTGATATATCATGACCATTATGTATCTATTACGTCATAATTTTTGATTTCATAGATATACATGGCGTTTACATACCTGTGACCTTGAAATTCAAGGGGATTTTTTACAGTAAGAAAACGGGAAACATGTTTCAGGCCAAACGGTTGAATATTTCTGTCTATTTTTTTTTGCATAAGTCATCTAAATAGTATGATTTTTGTCACTCAGAGCCGGTTTTTCGAGAGAAAAAAAATTATATTTGACTTAATAATCGAAAACAACACTCAGTGCTAGCTGTCTCTGCGTTTTCGCTGCATAGCCCTGTATCCTTGACGAAGCGTTCGAAGCAGATATCCCATTGCGACTGGAATCACCCGGAGCGAATGACCCTTTCATTGTTATGAGATAAGGGCTAGTTACAAAAACTGAAATTATAAAAGTATGGTGTAATTCAATTTTAATCAGCAGAATTAATTTATTCATATAATTAGAAGAAAGTGAAAAAATACTCATGAAAATCGGTAAATATTTGCAGTAATAATGGAAATGTTTAAGTGCATACAAAAGTATAGCTGTGCTAAAAAGTTGACACCTACTCCATAAATCTTAATTAGTACGAATCAGTTAAAAACCACTGATTTACTTAGGAAGGCTTAGTAATTCGAATACTAAGCCTTACTAAATAAATTACCAGTTTTCTACTCAAGATTGTGAGAAATGCTTACTAAAGCAACTACTAAACGAATTACCAATATTTCAGTAGTAAAAAACTATGCCTATTCAGGTGTAGAACATATATTTATCCTACGGTCGATAAAAATGATCATTTTCACCTTGTGCACCTGAATTTCAAATAATGATCATTGAAATGAGATTAAACTGTACTTAAATCTAAGAAAAAATGGGGTTTAATATATGAGTAGAAAATATTTTATCCATATATGAGTAATTCTCCGCCGACAGAGCACATTGGTGTCCATGTAATATATTATCAAAACGACTGGTTGTATTATGGTAAAACTTGGTAAAGATCTTCATTTTAGTACCTCATAACAACTTTCATAGTGAGAATTAGGTTATATTATTGTAAGCCAGAGTAAAAAAATATTATGTACCCGAAGTTAGACTCAGCAAGTACAAAAACTATCAATAATATTTTTATTTTAATGTAATATACACTACATATGCACGCAAACATGAGAGTGTTCGAAAATATTTTTGAGGTTACGTGGATACATAAACAGCTGTCCTTTGACAACTATAGGAATACCTCTTTGGGTCTTTCTTGGATGTCGGATTGAAGAAAAAATATCTCACTACTCATCCTCTAAGTTTTGAGAGTAAACATTAAGAGCTTTCTTCGCAAATAAAAAAAGTCCAAGAACACCTTGCGTATTTTTATTAATATCCACCGACTTAACTAGCAATAACTTTTATATTTCTTGATGAAAGTTGCTAACTAAAAGATATAAATGTACATCAGAGCGACAGCAGGTGATTTTCCAAATGACTTTTAAATTCATTTTCACTTTAAAACTTTGGGAACACTTTTTGTATTGTTTTCCATCGATGTAACATCCATCGGCGTGACCTTACTTTTGGTTTTTCAGGGCTGGCTGATAAAAAATTAAACCCTTCCGAAAAAAACTTTGCAGAAAATTAATGAAAAGAAAGTTTTTTGAATAAATAATTTTGTTTCAGGTATAAAATAGTATAAATAATTAAATAATACAATTTTTGTAGTTAGAAATGCAAAAAACAAACAAATTTTATTGCAGAACCAATTACGTATTTCATGTTGTGACTTGAGCTGGCAAGATGTTTGCACGCCGAGGGCAAAGCAATAATACCAATTGCATGGAATGAAACATAATTGTTTTTATAACTTGGACAAAAATGATTTTTCATCATAAGTGTATTCCTATATATCTTTTTATTTTTAAAAAACTATGTAATTAAATCATAAAAACGATACCAATTTTTTTATCCATTTTTTAAGTTTTTTACTTTTGAAAAATAAAAAATAATGTTCACATACACTTATGGTATATTTTTATTCTTTAAACTATAATCAAAAATTGATTCATTTTAATTTTAAGCAATCAGTCAAAATCTTTTTTATTCAATAAATTAAAAAGAAATTTCCTTTTTTCTATATCTAGTATATATTTCTTATTCCATCATTCTTCATTTGTGAAAATTATATTGCATTCTTTTACTTGATTTGGACATAATTCTAGTTACAAGAATGATGGAAAAAGGATGCGGCGTCAAAAGGCTCCACAAGTCTTCCAAATAAATTTGTAGCATGAATACTTTCATAAGTTCTTGTTTTCATGGTAATGAACCTAATGTACACTAAAAGAAAACAGTTTCAAATTCTTTTGTTCGGAAGGGCCCTCTGCGTGGAGAATAACCCATATAAATTGAAAAAAATTTAGTTCAAACAGAAAAATGCTGAAAAATCGAATCAACATAAGTAACGTATATTTCAAACAAATAATTTCTGTTTTTGAAAGAGGAAACTGTAGCCCCAGAATCACTTCGCTTACAAGTTCGAATCCAAGTTTTGGAAAAATATGAAAATTGAAATGTAACATAAAATTCTGGTACTAATCTCACTTATTTTTTTTTTGAATCAGGCCTTTTTAATCTTCATATAATTTCTACATAAACTGCAAAATGGATGAGAAATTATAGTTTGAAAACCTCTGTCAACATTATTCCCATTTAATTAGCGCTTTATTCACACTTGTAACATTTTTACATATTTCAGCTCTATAATATATTTTTCAACGATTCCAAAATGTGATTCATTAATAATAATGAATGAGCATTTAAATAAGGTTAAAATGTATCTCAATACATTTTCAATGTGATACAACTATTTTTAATCTCGTACATTTATACAAATTTCCTACAATTCACGATTTGAGAGAGGCCTGAGATTTTGAAGAAACAATGGGTAGACCCTGACTTTATTAACGTGGGTAGGGGTTAGGGGGGGGGGGGGTCAAAAATATATATGAATAAAAAATTACTTATTTTTTCAACAAGAGACACTGAGCATTGTATTGCAACTGATTGTTATTAACATTTTGATATGAATAATACGTAGTATTAATAAAGTTTGCAAGAAAAAGTAGAAAATTCGATCGTATGAGAAAGAAATTCTCCTGGCTAAAAAAGTTATTTAGACTGAGTAAAACTCACAGTGTATAGTGTCTGTGGTTAAAAAATAAATAATTTTGTATTCATTTATATTTTTGAAATCCCCCTCCCCTCCCCCCACACACACATCCCTACCCACATTAATAAAGTCAGCGCCTACCTGCTTATTTTTTCACAATCTCAGGCCTGTCTCAAATCGTGAATTGTGCAAAAATTTGTATAAATGTACGAGATTCAAAATAGTTGTGCCACCTTCAGGCTGTACTAAAATACATTTTAATCTTATCCAAATGTTCATTCATTATTATTAATTAATCACATTTTGGAATCGTTAAAAATATATATTAGAGAGCTGAAATAAAAATGTTATAAGTGTGAATAAAGCGCTTAGTAAATGGGAATAATTTGGACAGAGGATTTTATTTTATTATATTATTAATTTATTATTATTATATATTATTATTTTATTATTATTTCAGTGAAAAAGAAAGTGAATGTACGTCAGAAAATCGGTGGGGGGAGGGGGGTTCGCCGCTTTGACCACCTTTGTAGATCTGCGCCTGGTGATGCTTCTTATAGCTTTTCATCATTCAGTCGGTACGTATTCTCTTGCACTAAAGTCCCATTGAACCAAACCCCATTTGAACTAAAAAAATTGAATAACGCTGAATATTTTTGCCCTGTAGAAAAAACCAAGATAAATGGGATGCTGATTATTTAAAATGTTAGAGTTAATTTTCATTCGTGGCGTTGTTTGGCGAGGCGTATACAATCCTTGTTGGGAAAATTAGAATGTTGTGCAGGTAGTGAAAATGGAAAAGGGAACTTGTTCTCATGATCCGTCATGACATTGCCAGTGCTTTAATCAACCTTTTTTGGATTTATTGGATTTATTGGAAACAACTTTCTTTTATTGAATATTCTTTTATTATAATTTTCATGAGCCCAAATCATTAAAAACGAAGTACTCATCGACAATAACTTGAAGTTATTACTTTCTAATTTATTACTTTATTACTATTACTTTCTGGGCTCAAATCTATATCGAGTCCGCAATTGTTTATTAATTAATAAGAGTTTAATTTTTAACGCTTTAAAAGTCAAATTAAATAATTTTTCAAGTTTCCAACTAGAAAGCATATATTTATTAACGTTTTTTGAAATAAGTAAACTTTAAAGGTTCACGTTATTTAAAATTCTTTCAATTTTGAACGGTATTTTATTATACTTTCACTGAAAGAAAAGCTTACTTTTTTCAACACTTTCAAGTTAAAAAGTCTAAACTTTATTATTTATTCGTAAAAACAAATTTTCATACAATTACAATAGGGTTTTTTGTGATCTTTCTATTGAAAATGAGCGTTATTAATGACATGGGAAAATTTTTTGATAACCGGGAAATGACCAGAATTTTTGTTTTGTTTTTAGATATCACCCTGCGACAATTTTAAATTGAAATCCTTCGAAAACTATAATAGTTTCAAATTAAGAAGATTTTAGAACTAGGCACTGGAAATTATAGTCTGCAATTATTTATTTTATTAATAAGAGTGACGGTTAATTCGGCATGCTATAAATATTTTCTTTATCTTTACAAATTAGTATGATGCGACGATTGGCAGCACCCTGGGATACAGTCTTCACATGCTCCTTATACTGTAACAAAACTTCAAATAAGAACAAATCGGCTTCCGTTTCCGTAACTAATGGTAAAGTACGCGTTTTTGTTCTGTGCTATCGTTTTTGGTTTTGGCGACGGGCTTGGAAGTGTGATTGAGGTGAAAGAGGGTAAGGGAGGTTAGTTGCCTAGGACGGGAAAAGTGAGAGGGATGATAGGGGACAGCAGATCGGTAAGGTAGGTCAGCATGTTTGTGAGTAGGAGCCCAGTGGGGGCCGGAAGAGGGCAGCAGCGGGTAGACCTTTGGGTCGATACAACTTTTTGATCAATGCTGGCAGGGGGGGGGGGTCACGGATAGAAGCAATGAGGGGGATAAGGCAGTATACAGTAAAAGATCACGGGAAGAAGAGGGGAAAGAGCAAGGAAATGAGAAGTTTCGGAAAAAGTTTTTTAAAAAGTCACCACCGGAGAGGAATAAGGCAAAAGGGAAAGTTGATCTAGAGAACCTGGAAAATATCATTAAAGGATTTAGAGAGCAAACGAACCAAAGTCTGAATGGTATGCAAAAGCGAGGGGATGAGGTATGAGAGGAGATGAGGAAAGTTAGAGAGAAGTGGCAAGAATGGGAGCTGGTGTGGCTGCAAGAAAAAGGTAAGGTTTGGAAGCAGTTGGAGGATATCGAGAAAAAGCAAAGGATGAGTGAGAAAGAGAGAATATCTGATATGGAAAAGTTGGAAGAATGAAAAAGCTAGAATGTATATCTGACCATATAAAGAAAGGGAATGAAGGGGTAGGAGAAGGAGAGAGAGTAAAAGAAGTGGATGAGAACGTCCTAGAAAATGTGAGATTGAAATCAAGTTTGAGAGAAATAGAAAGGAAAATGGAAATAGAAAAGAAGACGAAACGAAGAAAATATAGTAGTTAAAGGAATGAAAGTGGAAAGTGAATCAGGAAGAGAAGAAGTGGAAAATCTGATGGGGGAAATTGGGGCGAGAGTACACGTGGAAGAGGTAAATGGAGTGGGCAGGAAGAATGAAGGTAAATCGCGTATGTATGTAGTGAAAGTGAGAAGTGAGGAAGAAAAAGTTGATATCTTGAGAAAGAAGAAAGCTCTAAAAGTAACGGAACAAGGGATAGAGGAGGATATGACGTGGAATAAAAGAAGAAGAAAGTGGATGATGAAACAGAGAGTACGGAGTGAAAGAGTGAAAGGGAACACCGTATGGATAGGGAAAGACAGGATGTGGATAAATGGAAATGTGTGGCTCTGGGATGATGAGAAAGAAAAATTAAGTGAAGCGAATAGGGAGGGCCCAGGGCGACGAGGGGAAGAAGCGGAGACTAGGCATAGAACGGAGGAGGTAATGGAAACAGTACATAGTGGAAGGAAAGAAGGAGAAGGCGGAGCGACGGCATTTCAACAAAAGTAGGGAGGAGGCGGAAAGAGAAAAGAAGGGAGAAAGAAAGTAAGGAAGAAAGAAGTGAGAGTATCGTTTTGGAGTGTATCTAGGCTAATGAATAAAGACGAAGGATTCTGGTAAGAGATGAAGAAATGAGATGTAGTGATGTTGAGTGAAACCTGGGTAGAAGAGAAGGATTAGAGGAGAGGATATACATGGCAGATGCAAGAGGCAAAGAAAGAGAAGGTAAAGGGAAGAAAGAAAGGGAGTATGGTGTCAGGAGTGAGGAATGGATTGGTGGGAAAAGAGAGAATAGAAATGGGATTTGAGGAAACGGTTGGAGTAATGCCGAAAATGGTGAAGATAGGCAAAAGAAAGGCGAGGATAGTTTGCGTTTACAGAAGAAGGGGAGAAGAAGAAGGTTGGAGTGTGATGAGGAAATGGGTGGCGAAAAAGGATGAAATATGGATATGGGATGAATAGAGTGAGAGCTTCAGGAGAAAATCGAAGCACAAACAGGTGGACCAGGAGGGTAGGACACTGTTGGAAATTCTGGGAGAAACAGGATGGTGTATTTGTAATGAGAACTCGGAAGGGGATGAAGAAGGCGAAATTAAGTCTGCAGTAAAAGGAGTCAGAACACTTCCCGGTCAAGGCAACGTTGAAATGTGGGAATTGGAGAAGAGAGAGAAGGAAAAAGGAGGGGGCAATAGGGAAAAAAGTAAACATGGGAAAATGGGGAATGGATAAACTAAGAGAATATACGCAAAGAATGGAAGAAGAGAATGTGGTGATTGAAGATGGGGGTGGCGTAAATGAGATGGTGTGTAAGATGAGGGGACGGGTAGCGAAGATAGTGGCAGAAATTAGGCCGAGTGAGGAAGAAAGAAGGGGGAAGAGAGGATGGTGGGATCTGGAATGTTCAGAGAGTAAAGAGCGTATGAAGTAATCGTTAAATAATTGGAGAAGAAGAGAGATAGATAGAAAGGAGTATAATAAAAGAAAAAGGGAACACGAGAGATTACTGAATGTAAAACGACAGAAAGAGGAGGCGAGGTACATGAAGGAGTTAGAGAAAGCAATAAAGGAAGGAAGAGAATGCTTGGTGATTATTGCAGAAAGGAGTAGATTGAAAGGAATCAATGAAAAGATAAGTATGGATGAATGGACGGTATTTTTCAAGAAATTTCTAGGAGCGGTGGATAGCAAGCCGAGGGGGGAAGGTAGAAAGATCAAGGAGGGAGGCATGGAAGGTCGGAACGAGGTGACCAGAGAGGAGGTGAATCAAGCAATTGAGAACTTAAAAAGGGTTAGAGAAGAGATTTGGGAAGTATGTAATAGAGTATGGAGAGGGGAAGGATGACCGAAGGAGTGGAGAACAGGTTTGGTAGTTCCTTTATTAAAGAAATAAGAGGGTAGAAAAGTGGAAGATTAGAGAGGAATCACTCTCATACCAGTAACGTATAAAATATACGCGGAGGTACTCAGGAAGAGATTAGAAGGACAGGTAGAAGAAAAAGAAAGTATTCTACACAATCAAACAGGATTTAGGAAGGGGATGTGGACAGTGGATAATATTTTCGTTCTGAATTATCTTGTCAACAGGAACCTGGGACAGAAAAAAGGAAAACTGGTCGCTCTTTACGTAGACTTTAAGGCAGTTTTCGATTCGGTGAATAGTAAAGTTTTGTGGAAGGCAATGAATGAAAGGGGGCGGACGAAGAGCTGATTGATAGGATAAAAGAGGTCTTTACGGAGACGAAGACAAGGGTGAGAATCGAGGAACAGAAAAGAGAGGAGTTCTGGACAGGGAGGGATCTCAGGCAAGGGTTCCCGCTAAGCCCGTTGTTGTTTAGCTTATTGTTAGCAGACCTAGAATAGAAAATGAAAAATAAAGGAAAAGGGGGTACAGTACAAGGAAATAAGAGAATATAATCATTAGCGTACGCGGATGATGATTTGAAATTTTCTTAGGAATGATAACAAGAGTTTTGCATTCTCTTGAATCGTTACAAAATTGTGTAGTAGCTCCTGCATTTTATTTCGAAATTTTTAAAACTCTTAATTTTGTTTTAAATTGTTTGGAATCCTGTAAAGATTTAAATTATTTTCGAATCTTTACGAAACTTTTAAAACTTCTAAATATATTTTGAAAGAATTCAAAGTTTTCTTTAAATTTTGTTAAATCCTGCAAAACTAATCAAATTACTTGGTTTACAATAAAAATAATTATAAAATGGTAAAAAAACTATTTCACCTTGATTTTTCATTTTTAAAAACATTTATGCGATTTTCACCCAATGCGGCATTTTTTATATTTTTTTAATTAGGCTAGAAAAAAAAGTTTGATTTTTTCTCTTGAAAAACATCCAAAAACGAAAATGGGATGGAAAGTATTGGTTGAGTTATAGAAGGTCATCAGAACGCGAGTGCCCCGTGCCAACTAGGCACAGCGCTACTAGGCGTGCAGTAGAGACTCAGTGGTTCTAATAATTTAGAAAAATAATGTTTCCGCTTACGCTTAACAAAAATTCGATTTTATTCCGACTTTTTGATACTTTCAGAACAATTTAGGTATCTCGAGGCCAGAAAAAAAATAGATTTCATCGCAAATTATAGATCGCGAAGAGAAGAGCAACGTGAACGTTAAATTAAATAAAAAAATAATTTTTTAAGAAACACTGTGAGAGGTAAGGGGACTCACACAAAAAAGCACCCCAAAACGTGAGAGGCAAAGAGGTTAACACAAAAAAAAAACTCACCAAAACGTGGGAAGCAAGAGGACTTATCAAAAACCATCTCGACATGTAAGAGATGAGCAGAACTATCCACTAAAATCATTTATAATTTTATTATCAACTATCGTTTTCCTACAATGTAACCATTTTGATAATTTAATTAAGAAAAATATCTAAATCGTTCTCCAGCTATATAAAAGTAAGAATAAAATAAAATATTCGTTACACGTTAACAGAAAAATAATTTTTATCAATTATTAGAACCACTGAGTCACTACAGCACGCCCAGTAGCGCCGTGGTTAGTTGGCGTGAGGCACTCGCGCTCTTATGGCCTTCTACAACTCAACCAATACTTTCCATCCCATTTTCGTATTGGGATGTTTTTCAAGGGAAAAAATCAAGCTTTTTTTATAGCCTAATTAAAAAAACATCAAAAATGCCGCATTGGAAGGAAATCGCAAAAATGTTTTTTAAAATGAAAAATCAAGGTGAAATAATTTTTTTATCGTTTTATAATTATTTTTATTGTGAAACTTGTTAAAATACCTTTTAAAACCCTCATAAAAGGGAAAATTGGATACCTGTATCAGGAGTTATGTACAATTTAATGTTAGCAGTCGGGGTGAATCGTCGAAAATTCGGGCCCCCGTATCTTGACAACCCGTTGTACTAGGTATACCTCCTTTACAGAATTTAAAGAGGTCCACTAGTACTACAATCTGGCGGAGTTTGAATAGGATAGGCGACAACCAAATTTTAGGTGGAGACACTTGGCAAATTTTAGCCCATATACAGATTCAAAAGTTAGAAATTCAGAATCTACGGGTTTCGTCGATTTCAGACACCTAAAAATGTTTCTAGAAAATGTAAAATTAGGATAAATATAACGTATCTTATAAAGAGAAAGAGATACGTCAAAACGGACAAAATTTTCAGATTTACCTTCAGTCATATAATACATAAATATTAATAATTAAATATAAGTAAAAATAGAATATGCACAAATAAATAAAAATAAATAATATAAATAACCTGGGAAATATAAAAGGGATTAGGTTTTATGGCATTCTATTCTTGGACCCCTAATAAAAAGGATTATCCTTCGAACCCAAGCTCTAACGATTTCTGAACATTTCTCATGAATTCTGACTTTTCCTGGCGATTTCTGTCGAGAAACGTAACAGAAGTGGTCAGAAATGGTCAGAAGTCCTGACTTTTTTTCTGTCGATTCCTGACTTTTTTCCAGTAGGGTATATTCTGCTATTTTGCATTTGTTTAGGAAGTCCAAGAATCACAAAAAATCACATATTAGATGTCTTTCCTGTGGTTATATAGATAGCTTATTTATTAACCCTTAGGTTTTCGATAGATTTTTGTATAATTCTAAAACAGAAATAGGTGAAGTTTTGATTTTACTTGCAAGTGTCATATGGGGCGGAATGAGCCACTGTTCTGGGGCAGTATTAGCCACCTCTTCCTGTGCATTAACCTAACCTCTTAGTGTACTAGGCAGTAGGTTAAGATGCAATGTTTCATTGTATCAGATTGTGCAGTGTGTTAATTATGGAGCGAACGTATAAAAAACTAATCTTGTCAACAACAAAAAATGCTCAGGAAAAGTTTGACAGCTGAACTGTTATAGGTCTGCATTAGAAAATAATATGAGTTGCTGGCAACCAGAAGAGAGCACTGTTTTTTCGGTATATTTCTTAAGTAACTTTATTTGAAAACTCGTTAAATGCTATAAAAATGAGAAAAACACTTTCATGGTTAAAAAATACGACAATCGTATTAAAAAACGGCTTATAACCTCAGTATATATGAAATTCAGCGTCATGTAGTAGACCAGTCTAGTATTTGGAAGTTTTCTTACTGTAGAATACAACTTTTACTGAGATAATGTACACGGGAAAGTCGAAAAATTGTTATATTTATTTCTGTCATACAATTGTTAAAAGATATGTACATATAAATAGTTTTTCTATTCTCTGTTTGTAGAGTTAGTGACTGTAGAGGTTAGGATTAAGGATTGCATAATTTTAACGTTAAATACATAAAATGTTCCGTAAAATTTCTGAAAAAATATGTGTAAGATATGTTTTCGTTTTATAATGCTCTGACTTAACAATACTCTTACTTATAAATAATAAATAATAAGTCATTTCATTAAGTGGCCCATCCCGCCCCAGGCATGGGGCGGTATGAGCCAAGCGCACTACTTTTTTATTATCGTTTCTAATTCCGCATATACGTTTTTATTTACTTTTATCTTGGAAAAATTATAATAAAAAATGTTTGTAGAATATATATAACGACTTACTTTCGAACAATAAATTAGCAGATTTTGAATACTGACGTGAAAAAGACAAATATGCTTAACTCGCCCCACCCTACCCTATCCCCCCCCCCCCAAATAGCTGCCCTACAAATTGTTCCTTTTAGTGCCAATATGTCCCCTGAATATTGGCAATATTAAAAAATATATAGATATTTAGGGATCTCTCAAGTCCATTTTTGCACAAAATTGGTTTTTTAATTGCCACTATTGATGGATTATTTTACTTCGGTACATATGCATTTTATCCCTTTGTATTCTATTAGGTATAAAAAAATTCATTGACAGCGGAAACTAAATAACATAGGCAATTTATTGCAAATAATGGGATTAAGAGGTACCTACATATATTTTTTTGATTCTGCCGATATTCAGGGGGAATTTTTGACAAAAAAAGGAACAATTTTTAGGGAATCGAGCCATTTTAGAAGAAAAAAATAATGATGCTTCTAGACCACTATAATAAGTATACAACAATTACGCGAGTTAATTATGAATAATCTTTTTCTCTGACCTTATAAATATACAACTGTGTGCAAACGATAGAGTTTTTATATATAAAATCAAATATTGATGTTTCTTAATTCATGAAAGTAACTTTATAGAAGGGCAAGAAATTTCTTAATGAAGCAAGCGGGAAATGACCGGGAATTTTTTGAGACCGGGAAAGACTGATAAATGACAGTGAATTTATTTTTTCACGCGGAATTTAACAAATTTGTGGAAGAACAATCTATCAAGTCACTTGGAATATCACAAATATCATATCACATGATATAATTCAATTAAAAATAAGTTCGAGTTCAGCTTTTTTTTGTTAAGTTAAATTGTTAACTGTTTCAATTACTACATCATTCAGTTTACAACGCTTAATTCTAAAATATTTTCCTTTACAATTTTTCCATTTTATGTCTTCATTTTTAAACGTAAATTTTTAATTGAAAGAATTTAAATATTCATTTTTGAAGACTTTAAGAATGAAAAATTGAAAGCGTTTAAAATTTGAAATTGTTTATAAAAAACGTTTTAAGTTGATCAACTGTAAATATAAATTAATTAATGATTTTTAAAACTGAACTGTAGTTGCTGTGTTAAAAATTGCAGAATAATTATTTTACAATAGGATTCTAAATGTGTTCGGAATTAAACAATTTACAGATTTTAACGTAGAAAATTCAACATTTTTCAATACGAAAGCCTTAATAAGTAAGCGAATTGAAATGTCTGATTGAAACGTTTTAAACTATTTTCAATGTGAAAATAACTTAAGGCTGTATGCAAGTCCCATCCCCGTACAAATAGTGGAGTCCCACGGGGCGTCGTCGAGCCATGCTATGTTGAACAAATTTCACGGGCTCGCAGGTGAAAATTTCAGTACGCTACTGGCTTAGAATTCGTAATATGAGTGTATACGTACAGACACCACTGCTATAAAAGCGGCAGACTCGTAGATCGCGCAACGTCGCGATATAACGTACGCTTCCAAGCTGGTTTTGTGCGTGAGTGAGTGTGTGGAGTGCGTACAGTAGGCAAACTGGAGAGAGGGAATAGTGTTGCCGGTTCGCGATACTGTTACGTTTATCCGTTTGAAAGTGACTAAAATTTCAATGTTTTTCATTGGATTATCTATGAAACTACACGGTGGAAAAATGGGATGTTTTTTCTGAAAATTTTTATTTTCAAGCAGCACAAATACAGACATTTTTTAAATTTTAGTACCAGAGCGTTTAATTGCTACAAATTAAATTGTGGAGAGTGCCTATGCATTGTCCACGAATTACGTGTTAAAGTAGTCAACTTTGAAATTAATCATCTCCGCATCGGTACGGTTGAAAAATTTGAAATCAATTTAGCATATAAATAATCATTCTATTTAAATATTGCTACTTTTTAAAAAAATTCTACCAGGGATCGATTTTTTTACATACAACCTTAAAATTAATATATTCATAATTAAACGCTTTTATTCAATTTAAAATCCTATTAAAATATTATTTTAGTCAAAAATATTCAACTTTTAACCCATTCAGTTTGAAATTTTTTAATTAAACAAATTTCAAAATAGGCAATTCTTTATTTATTGAAACAGTGAACGGGCTAAGCCCTTGTGTACATTATAGTATTAACGATAAAAATAAATTAGGTGTAAGCATAAATATTGGCGCAATAGTTCAACGACAACCGCTATGACAACGCAAGTAAAAATTTCAATATATTATGATTGAAAATTAAAAGTATAGCAAATAATGTTCGGATATTAATCAAGATAAATATTAGTGAGTCTGCGCAATAAGGTTTTGAATTGGAACGCTGACATATTAAAAAAGTCGAGGTCATTGCATAAGTTGTTCGCTTCTCTACAAATGCGTGTACGCGCTGAATTCTCCCCATAATTAGTGCGATGCGAAGGTAGCTTAAACTATAATTATAAATCACATATTCAAAACTAAACAATTTGAAACTGAATTGTTTGAAATAGAAAGCCTTAAATAATAAAAATTTCAGAGTGAAAAATTTAAACTTTTAACGTTACAATTTTTATTGTAACTTCAAATAACAAATGAAAATTATTCATTTGGAACGACCAAAATTAAAATAAATAAAATAATGTTTGGTATTTAGTTTTTTTCGCAACTGCAAGAGGAACCTTTTTAGTCTTAAATTTTGATTGAGTGGAGGAATGAGAAATATTGTATTTTTAACATTTTTGTCTAGCTTGGAATAAGGAAATTTTAGTTTTTAATTTTTGTTAAATTGGCAGTACATTTTATATTTTTAGGGTTTTTATTGAGTTAGAGGGGATACGATTTTTTTTTATTGTAAGAGGTCATTTTTTTCTTTACAAGATTTTTATTGTGTTTAGGGAAAGAATTTTTTATTTTCGATTTTTTTCCTCAATTGGAAAAGGATAATTTGAAAAAAAATATTTTTATTGAGTAGGAGGGGAGGAAATATGTGTTTTCACGTTTTCCCAAATAGGAAGAGGCATTTATTTTGTTTTGAACGTTTGTATTGAGTTGGAAGAGGCACATGTTTCATTTTTTAACATTTTTATTAATACGAGTTGAAATGGAGGATTAGTTATAATTTACAGAATTGAAAACGATAGCGTGGATTTATATTTTTTAACCAGAAATATTTGAATTGTTCAATTTATAAAAGTTTAAAAGTTTAAGTTTTGCAGTTTAATTGCACTTATGTGATTGCAAATTTTTAATTGAAGTGTTAAAAGCTTCTATTTTATATGTGTAAATTATTGAGAGTTTAAATTAATAATGTACGAATTAAAATTTGCTTAAGCTTCACACTGCACTAATTACAAAAATTGTTGTACTACAAACACGTATGATTGAAATTTTTGGCGGGAAATCGCAGGGCATAAGCCGGGTGCAGTCGGTCTGCTGGTGTGATCGTCGCGTACTCGGCTATAGACGGAACAGTTCGGAAACAGTTAGCGAACAAATTATAGGAAATACTCTATCAGAGGCCTATAATAATTTTTCTATAATTCTTTTAATAAATTTAAATATCAATAATTAGAAGAAAAAATTCCTATTGTTTATAACCGCAAACAAATTATAGGAAATGCATACGAGGGTAATCAAATTTTGCAACACATTTAGTTTAAAAACAATGATTTTTAATTAATGTTAATTTTTTACTGATTTTTATGAAGCAAAAGAGTGCAAGTGTAAATTATTAAATGAAGTTATAATTTGCTTATAATAGATAATAGTTTATTAAAATGATAATACTTATACATAAAATAAAGCGAGAATTTAATATTTTATTAACACATTTTTGTATAAATCTTAATACCAATGCATTAATATTAATTCTATTTAATTACATGAACAAGTTTATCTAGAAAACATGTTTACATAAAAACTGGACCGGGGATTTTGTATTTTTAAACAAAAAAAGAGACCAAGAATTGACGGTCATCGGCTACATGCGTAAAAAATGTCCACATATAATTATAAATTGATTTTAAAACAAGAAAACTGTATGCATATACATTTTTGACACTTATTGCTTTTGCAACAATACTGCCATCAGGGTCTGTGAAGATTTTTTCTAAAATTATATCTTCTTCATAAAAGTGTCTTATACAATAAAAATCACCACTTTTCACTTTATAACCTTCTCGTTTAATATCTTCTTGCCAACGTTTGAATACTTTTTTATCGCTTGGTGCTTTAAAAAAACTGATATCGTCGAATTTGTCTTGTGCGCGATTGCTCCGATAGCCAAATTTGCAGCCTACACATTTGCAGGTAATCATTTTGTTGACACTGATTATATATTATATTAAAAAATTCACAAAAACTTTAACTTCACCTTTCTGACAAAAACCCCACGAGATCATTGTTTAATACCGTTTATTAAGTCAAAATTGAGCAATATTTACATGCTTGCCATGTATTTTGAGGTGCAGTAGCCCAAAGGCATAGGTGGCGCCGCCGCTAAGCGACGGTCAACACATGGTACACTTTCATTTCATAGTACCACGGGGCTGGTCTAAAGGTTAACAAAATGGAATTCACAAGTACCAAGTGACAGTTGTCAATGGCTTGTCCTTTAATTTAAAAATGTCTATGCAGAAATGTAGGGTAAGCACAAAGACCGAGTACGAAGCGCGAGGTAAATACGTTATCGAGCACAAAGTGCAAGATCCGACTGACACGCGCCCTAGGCAAAGATATTATAAACCTAGATGCTGTACGGGGTGTCAGAGTGGGGGAACTATATATATAGGACATCACATTTTCTGCCATATCGAGGTGCTGCCCTCACCGGAATATAACTTTGGTCGATATTGTAGATTTCCATTTTATGTGTGGATTTCTCTTCTCGATTCGTTACCTTCTCCGATAATAATACAGATTTCTATTAGAAATGTTTACTATTCCTCATAAAGTTTTTGTTTTTTTGGAGTTTGTCCCTGACGATATTGTTTCTGCGCGGTCACTTTTCTCAGTGTCTGTCGCTCGAGACCTTGCGATCGCGGGTGTGAGCGGGCAGTGTTGTTGTTATGGCGGCGCACTCGGTTGGCTGGCTGGCATTCAGCTTTCTCTGTCAGTTTCGTTTTTGTTTTTAAGTTTTCAGATGCTTCTTTCCTCTTATGTATACAGTCGAACTCGGATTTAACGTCCCCGGATTTACCGTTTCCGAGAATTGACGCCGCGCCGCGAGTAGGCTTGTCAGGAACTGCGCGGGGTGTGCGGGGTTCACGAAGGCGTGACAAAACTGGAACTGTTTGCGTTCGGAGTTGAGCTAAATCCGATTCAGTTAGGGGAGGTCAGGTCCAAAGACAGCCCCAAAGCCGACGTTAAATCCGAGTTCGACTGTATTTCATATTTTTCAACAGCTGATATAAAAAAAAATCTGCCCGCCGCAGTATTACAATATTGTCTGATTCATCCGTTGAAACAACTTTTTTGAAAGTAGAAATGACTGACTTTTCAGTCAAAGCATGCTTGATTAATTTAATCAGTCAAATTGTGACTTGCTTTTAATGTAGAGTGTAATACATTTCGAAGAAATATATGTATATTCTAAGGAATGTTGAAAACGTGAGAATAAGTTGAAAAGTATTTAAATTGGCAACTTCAATGAGTCGTCAGAGTTAATCTGACACCAGTTTCTGAGGAGCAAAAGGACTTCGGTTGATTAATACTCCATCTCTTTAATCTTGTCGGGTTAAGAGCGAATTACCGAAAACATGACTTCGCCTCATTGGCTTTGGGGGTCCGATTACGCCACTGGTTCCTTCAGTCTTTAGGTTAGGGTCTCGAGTTAACGTTGTCATTATTATCAAAATGTCACGAGGAAAAGCGGCCCTTTGAAAGTTCCGGCGATGGGGAATGTATCCTGATGTCCATAACGATTATTCGCTAATTATGGTGACCGGCGCGGCGCACTACGACAACATCCCTAGGCAGTGTGGTGCGGTGGGCGTATCTCCCCGGCTAATTGCATGAATCGTCCGTCCGTGGAATTTTGGGTGGTGGCGATCGCGGTTATTAATGATCGAGAAACCGCGTTGATCGAGTCCGTGGATCTTTCTCCTCTCTCTTTTCTCTCCCTATTTTTATTTCTTATCTTTCTTATTAAGATAAGACTTTAAAAGACGGATGAACAATTTATTTTGCAACTTCATACTTTGTTTGGATTCTAATTTCATTTTTTTTAGTTTTGTGTATTGCTTTCCAAAATTAATGACTCTAAAGGAGCTGTGCATAAATTACGTAAACTTTTTTTCTAAAATTTTACTTAAATAAATAAAATTACGTAAGACGACTTCGGGAAGGGGGGATTTGATCAAATCAGGCTATTTTTCTATGAATTGACAAAGTAGATCCACTTTTAACCAAGTAGATAAACTTTCAACTAAAAAAATGAATTCTAAACAAAAAATGTAATAATTGATATTTTAACCAAGAAAAGATTTTAATTTTAAACAAAAAACAATTAAATTGAACCAAAAAAGACGAATTTTCAATAAAAAAGTTTAATCCTTAACCGAAACAGATTGTTTTACCAAAGAGTTGCATTCTTAAATAAAAAATATGAATTTTCTACAAAAGGAGACACATTTTCAAATCAAAAAGACAAATTTCCAACAATAGTTGAATTTCCATCCAAGAAAGATTTTGCAGTCAATTAGGAAAAAAATTTCATCCAAAAAGTTGAATTTTCAACCAAAAAGAATATTTTTACCGAAAAGTCGAATTTTTTAACAAAATACATGGACTTCGAACCAAATAGTTGAATTTTCAACCAATAAGATTTATTCTCTACTAAAAAAGAAGACTTTTCAACCAAATCATCATTTTTTAACCGAATAGTTGAATTTTCTACCAAAATGATTAATTTTCTACTAAAAAAGATGAATTTTTAATAAATTATATAAATCTTATACCAAATAGTTTAATTTGTAAACTAAAAAAAAAAATTTCAACTATAATTTCAATAGATAAATTTTCCTCACAAAAAATAAATTTACTACAAAACAGTTTAATTTTCTACCAAATAATTGAATTTTCTACTAACTTTATGATTTGTCCAGCTATCAAGACTAGTTTTCTACAAAACAGTTGAATTTTCAACCAGAAAGTATTAATTTTCAACAATTTTTTTTAATTTAAGTTAAAAAATTAATTCGCAACAGAAAAAAACTAATTTTCAACAAAGTAGTTGTATTTTCAACCTAAAAAGACGAATTTTCAACGAAAAATGTAATAGTTAATTTTTCAACTAAAAATACTTTTATATAAAATTAAAAACAATTTAATTTTCAAACAAACAGTTGTATTTTTAACGAAAAGAAATTAATTCTCTACAAACAAAATTTAAACTAAATGCATAAATTATTAACCAAACTGTTAAATTTTGAACCTAGCAGCTTACTTTTCTTCTAGAAAAGATGATTTTCCAATCAATTAAATACATTATAAACCAAATACTTAAATTTTCAAACCAAAAAGATCAATTTTCAACTAAAAATGCAATACATAAATTTTTCTTATAAAAAATTAATTTTCAATATAAAAATTGTTGAATTTTCCAACCAGCAAGACGAGTTTTCTACAAAAAAGTTGAATTGTCAATTGGAAAATATAAATTTTCAACAACAAAATTAATTTTCAACCAAATTTTCACGCAAATATTAACTTTTAATTTAAAAAACTAATTTTCAGCCGAAGAAGACAAACAAAGTTTCAATACGATAGTTGTATTTTCAACCTAAAAAAATGTATTTTCAACAATAAATGTAATTATAGTTAATATTTCATATAAAAAATATTTTTATTTTAAATTAAAAATAGTTTAACTATAAAGTAAATATTTATATTTTTAACCAACAAAAAAATTGATTTTCTGCAACAACAAAAAAACATTTTTGAACAAAATTCATAAATTTTCGTCTAAGAACGACAAATTTTTACTCATGACCTATTACAAGTAGGAGATTGTTCTTTTTATGGAATGACTGTAATTTGAGTCTACTTTCACTCATATGTGGATCACTTTTCCATTTAGTTATAGGATTCAAAGGTACACAGGTTTTTTTTGAAACGTAGTAATTTTTCGCTGAAAATCCAAAAAAGTATAGCTTTGTTAAATTACCATATCTCGGAATCTATTAAATGTAGAAGGTTTTTTTTCGGTTTTTCTCATAATTTTGTCCACTTTTTTATTTTGTTGAAAATTTTGCTATACAGTGTAACGAGAATGGTCCGTTTACGCAAACGTGTCTTTTGGAACTTTAAAAAAAAAATCCGTCAAAAAGGATCCCTTAACGAAGCTTTCTGATTACAACTTTTACTATACAATATCACTACAAATGTTACGATGCAATCTCATGTATTCTCTATAAAATATATTTAAAATCTGTAAAATCCATGAGATCTTTGGGAAACTCATGCAACATTTTTCGGTCACATATATAGAATCTTTTGTAATACCATGCAATCTTGTGATCTAGAGTACACCATAAATCCAAGTAATTGACAAATTTAATTGGAAAATTTCTAATCTTGACGTTCCAGATGATATTTTTTACTTCTTAACCTATAAGCATGGACGTGCGGTCTCACAGACCGCACGTCCACGGTAGCGTCCCATAGGCCATCTCAGTGATATTTTACGTCCCTATTATTCCTCATTTGAGCAAGAAGTGACAAATAAGTATGCACGTATGGCCATGCGGTCTCCCAGACCGCACCATGCTTCTTATATGTGAGTCTCTCCCCTCTTTGGTATAAAACATTATTGATAATCACAGTTGATACAATTTAATTATTTCTCACTTATTTATATGTCCCTTTATATACTTTTATAAGTTAGATAACAAAAACTTCTTTACTTATTTAATTAGATAATAGATACCATACTTATAGGTTAAAATTATTATTTAAAGAAATTGCAAGCTGAAGGTTTCCACAATTCTGATATGTCTTATCATACTTTAAGATTTCTAAAGTTTTTTTAAATATCTTTCAAATCTGATTGAATAAAATTCACTAAATAAATAAAATTTTATTTTTCTCGTGTAAATTTGGCGTTTGATTAAATATCTTAAAATAGGTGAAAACTAATTGTTATTAATTAAAAAGGATCTACATAGTCGTAAACTCTGGTGTAGGAACTTGGCGAAGCAGGCTGCGCTCTCGGGCAGAGAAATGTTTCACCTGTCAAATAGGTAGAGAGTTGCATGTAATAATTCACTATGACAGTTTAACGGAAACGCCTATTTCTCAGAATGATTTAGAAGAATAGGAAACGAAATGTTCGCCATGCATCGCGCCTACTAAATTTCATAATGTATTTCCAACTGCAAAATAAAAGTTAAATAGTCACTCAAACATAAAACTTATTGCTATTGGTCATGATTCTAAAAAACAATTTTTTTTCGTATTATGATCTCATTAAAAAAAGTCGCGATTCCTCAAGAGGAAGAGCTGGAGAAATTGAAAAAGGGAAGATGAGATGCTTCTACAAGAATTTTTATCGACAGTTTAAATTCAGGGTAGCCACTGGACCAGGAAACTGGAAAATGACAGGGAAGTTATTTGTTGACCGGAAATTTCACACATTTTTAGAAGACAAATCACATTTTAAGTTTTAAATGTTGAAAATCATACTATTTCAATTCGAAAGCCTTAGTAGTTAAATAAATTTAAAAATGTTATTGAAACTTTAGAAAATGTTTCATTATTAACCTATTCAATTTGAAATGTTTTGATTGAAAAAGAACAAAATTTAATATTATTTAATATTTCACCGTTCATTTAAAATATAAGCAATTATAAATCAAATATTCAAAGCTAAACAATTTGAAACTGAATTGTTTAAAAAAGAAAGCCTTGAATTGTTAACATTCAGAGTCATAAATTTAAACTTTGAAGGTTACAGTTTGAATTGTTCCTTTTAAAAAATTTTAATTTGTAAGTGTAAGTATTGATTCATGATGTATAAATGACAGTTGAACAATTATTAATTTGAAGCGACTTCAAATTAAAATAATTTAACTTGAAAGAATTTATGTATAAAAAATGGTGTGAATTTCATAATATTATTTTTAAACGAAAGGGAAGAAGTTTTGTTATTCAATTTTTACCCGAATCGTAAGAAGATCTTTTTAGTTTTTAAAATTTGCATTTAGTTTAAGGCAGACAAATTTTGTTTTTTGGAAGAGGGTGTTTGTTTAAAACATTTTTATTGAGTTGGAAGGAAGGTCGTTTCCAATATTTTATGAATTGCAAGGGCCATAATTATTTATTTTTAACTTTTTTTCAATTGAGTTGGAGGGGAGAAAATGTTGGGTTTCAATTTTTTCTGAATTGGAAGAAGCCATTTTTTTCTTTTTAGCATTTTTATTGAGTTCAAGGGATGAACATTTTATTTTCAATCTTCCTTTCTGATTTGGAAGAGTACATTTTTTTATTTATAACATTTTTATTGAGTAAACGGGGGGCAGTTTTTGTATTTTTAACATTTAGATGAAAAGGGGAGCTTTATATTGTCAAATTTGTATCGAATTGAAAAAGGGATGGAAGATTAGTTTTAGTTTAGATTATTAAAAAGGTAGCGTGGATTTATATATTTTTTACCATCAATCTTTGAACCGTTCCATTTATAAAAGTTTAGAATTCAAAGTTTTGCAGCTTAATGGCATTTAATGTACAAGATTTCAGCTGGGAAGAATAAAAAGCTTCCATCTTATGCGTTTAAATTATTGAGCATATAAATTAAAAATTGCTGAATTAAAACTTTCTTAAGCTTCAATTTTAAAAGTTCCAAATTTTAAAAGAGTTACACTTTGAGTGTTTTATTTTGCAGTTCAGTTAGGATCACTTCAGATGAAAAAATTTTCAGTTTTGTGAGTTTTTCAATTTTGTAATTTCAATGGCCTCGATTAAAACGGCCACCCTGTTAGATACAAGTATTAACATTCACTCATTTAAATCACTTTCAATAAACTACCGTTATATTCCCCTTATCAACTTCTGACGAATTAATTTAAATAATAATAATTCATCTACCAATTGGCGATGACTGGTCGTTTTTTCTTATTTTCTCTAATCACGTTAAGCTCCTGTCCGGGTTCGAATCCGGGCTAAGGTAGATTTTGTTTTGTTTTTCTAGAACATCTGGACCAATTTCCTTCTCTAAATTCGATACTCTTTTCAAATTATTCTCACTTTTAACTACAATTTCTGACTCTAAGTAGACTTTTTCAACGCAAAAAGACAACGAGCCGCAAATTATTTTTTTACACGAACTCATTGAGAGGTTATTAGCCGATGTTGGATATCCTCTTGAATACTTTTTGCTGCACTTCCTTCCAATTATACTCGCGAACAAGCCAGCGTCGGCATATGAGTTACAGCACGATTCTCGTCGAGTATGTCGTCGAAAAGTCCTTGCCTAGAGAGAATCCAACAAAAGGTGTTCCGATCGATTCCTCTGCTACCATACCACTGTAGTTAAAACTAGAACTCAAGAAAATTGTCACGCAGACTGGAAAGCGAATAAGATCCCCTAACAAGGGGTGACCGTCAGTTGTAAATTTTAGTAGCGGTTTATCATTTTTTTGATAAAATTTCATTACCGGAGTATTAATTGTCCAAAGCAGTAATATGCGCTTTTCCTCCGTTTTCGAGAAAATCGACTTTGAAATATTCGCCACAGGAATTTTTAGATTTTGTCGAAAAACACTTCCAAGCGGCCAGTAGCTTAGGCAGTAGCGCTTCGGCTTCATAGCCGGAAGGTTGCGTGTTCGATTCTCGCTGCCTGAGAAATTTTTGAATTTTAATAAAAAACTTCTCACGTGTTATATGCTTTTCAAATGTCCGAAATATATCAACTAGCATTCATTCGACGTCGAATTTCAGAAGCTTTTTTAAAGTAAATATGTAATTTATAGCTAAGCCTGTTTAGTATATTTCAAGAAAACGCAAATCAAAATTTCACGATTCGAACTCGGGATTTTTGATTCTCAAATTTTATTTTTCAATCTTATCAATAAAAAAATTACAAATATTTACTGGACCGATTTCAAACTAAGCTATTTAGGATTTAAATGAAGCTTTAAAGATGAAATATTTTTTCAGACGACAAAGTATCACGCTTTAATTATTGATGATGGTATTTTTTTTTTTTTCTTGAGCAAATATTCTTGATTATGAAAACGATTTTAATCATATAAACATCGTTTATTTGAAAAATTGCATTGCTGTTTGACTTTTTTATGCCCCCGCGAATTAAGTCCCAATGAGAAGGAGATCATCAGAGTTGCATTATTTTTTTATTTTTTTACTGTGAATCCATTGGATGAATATTAATTTAAAAAATATAATATGCCAATCGCGACCAGTTTTCGCAAAAATCGTCCTTTCTCGAAATTCTTTACCATAGATTAAAATGCTTATTTATTAAATTAAATTTCCTCTGATTTACAACAATTGAATTTTCGAATGTTGAAAATTCAATTGTCAATTTTTTTCAATTTTTAAAAGTCGAATATTTAATACTTGAAAAATCAATTTTAAATTTTCTTCAATTTTTACCAGTTGGAAATTCCAGTCTTCAAAGTTAAAGAAAATTGAAAACCCAATTATTGGAAATTGAAAAAATTGAATTCAATTTTCTACTGTTGAAAATTGAAGAAAATTGAAAATTGGATTTTCAAATATTGAAGATTTCAGAAAACAAAATGTTGAATTTTCATCGCTTGAAACATGAAGAAAATTCAATTTTTATTTGTTGTCAATTGAAGAAAATTTATAATTGAATTTTCAGAAGGTTACAATTCAATTTTTTAAAATCCAAAAAAATTGAATTTTCATCTGCTAAAAATTTTGAGAAAATTACATTTTGGTTTTGTAAAAATTGGAGAAAATGTAAGAAAATTTAATTTTCATCTGTTTGAGATTCAATAATCAATTTTCTCCAATTTTCAACAGTTGACTATTTAACAGTAGAAAATTCAATATTAAATTTGCTTCAGTTTTCAAGAGTTGAAAATTAAATTGTTGGAAATTGAACAAAATGAAGAATCGCATTTTTAACCGTTGAGAATTTAAGAAAAATGAAAATGGAATTTTCATCAGATGAAAATTCAGTTGTGTAAATTAAAGAAAATTGGAGAAAATTGAATATTAAACTGTAAAAAATTGAAGAAAATATGTTGATAGAATTTTCAACTGTTGAAAATGGAAGGAAATTGAAGAAAAATTAACTGTTAACTTTTGAAAACAGTTAATTTTTATTCTGTGTTTCAAATTGTATCTATCTTAATAATTAAATACAAAATAGGTTAAAAACTCACTTTTCCCCAATTTTCAACAGTTGAAAATTAAATTTTTTTTCAAATTGTAGAAAATTGAAAATTAAATTTTTTAAATTGAGCATAATGATAAATTCAGTTTTCAACTGTTGAGAATTTACGAAAATTTAATTTTCAACTGTTAAATATAGAAAAATTGTATTTTCATCATATGCAAATTCAAATATTGAAAATTAAAGAAAATTAAATCTTTAACTTCGGAAATTTGAAGAAAATTTAATGTTTAACTGTTGAAAATTGAAGGAAATTGACAATTAAATAAAATTAACAATTGAAGAAGATTGATAGTTTGATTTTCAGCTGTTAAAAATTCAATGATCAATTTTCAACAGTTTAAAATTCTATTTATGAAATATCTAAAGTTCATGCAACTTTTTTTCATATCCTTTTTAATGTTGAAAATTGAAAAAAATTGCAAATTCAATTTTCAGCTGTTAAAAATTCAATGATCAATTTTCAACATTTGAAAATTCTATTAATGAAATATCTAAAGTTCATGCAACTTTTTTCATATCCTTTTTAATGTTGAAAATTGAACAAAATTGAAAATTCAATTTTCAGCTGCTCAAAATTCAATGATCAATTTTCAACAGTCGAAAATTCTATTCATGAAATATCTAAAGTTCATGCAACTTTTTTTCATATCATTTTTAATTGTAACATGCAAGAAATTGTCGTTGCACAACCAAGATATGAAATGGCCACCTGTGTATGATAATTCATCCGTGAATGTTTTTGTGTAACCGTGCCTAGAGGCCTAGGCACTTAAGCGGAACCACTAGCACATTATGTGATTTTTACTACTTAAGATTCGTAAACACAGTCTCGTGGGGTTTCTAATTTTATATCTATCATGTGTTCAACACATTTTCTATGTTTTTTTGTCTTTTCTTTATAGAAGATTGCCCCTTGTTAATTTGTGGCATGACTTGATTATTTCAATAAAATATAGATCATGTAGATCACTAAACACTATAATTTGAGAGAGCACTAAACACGTTTTATAGCGAGATTTGGCATATTTATTATAATAGGAAGTTAATGAGGCATGTGAGAGAAATAAATTCTCATTCATGTCAAAGAAAAGGCTATTTTCAAAAGGTGAATTTGTTATACAACGAACGTGTAACAAATTAAATTTCTAATTCGCAAAAACTTGATTTATTTTTGCAAGATTTTCAGTTACAAACATTTCCTCTGAGAAAGTATTATGATACTTATTATATAATAGAGAAATCTAATTCAAAATTTTCTGAATTGAAAAGAAAGTTAAGAACTTAAAATTAAATAATTCCTAATTTTAAGCATAACAAATTAAAAAATTTCACAATGCAAAATTTAAAAAGATACGATTTTAATATAAGGTTTTCAAAATAATTAAAGTCTCTGTTTTTATCTTTAAAGAATTATTAATAATAAACTGAAAGGCTTTCCAAATATTCAACAATTTTAAATTTAAATAATAATTCCGAAATTAGGCTTTCCAAGTTTTAAATTGTCTTAAAAACTTAAAAATTACAGGGTGACCGAGAAACTTCATTTTCCAAATTCCCTGACTTTTCCCCGATCATTTTTTAAATTTCCCTGGCCATTAATATTCGAACCAAAAAACATGAAATTTCTGCCAAAGAAGATGAATTTAAAAATCAAAGAGACGAATTTCCATCGAAGATGAATTTTCTACCAAAGATAAGAATTTTCAATAAAATACGTGCATTTTCAAACAAATAGTTGAGTTTTCAACTGGAAAAGATAAATTTTCAAAAAAAAAAACAAAAAAAAACAGTTGAATTTTCAACAAAAAAGTTCATTATCAGCGAAACAGATGCATTTTAAATGAAAAAGGAGAACATTTCTGACCAAGAAGACTAGTTTCATACAAAAAAATACGAATTTTTAATGAAAAATGGGAAAGTTACATTTTTAGTAGAAAAATTCATTTTCAACAAAAAAAAAGGAATTTTCAACAAAATAGTTTAATTTTTAATAAAGTAGTTTAAATTTTACCAAGAAAATGGAATAGTTGATATTACAACTAAAAAATATTTTTGTTCGAAATCAAAAAGAGTTGAATTTTTATAAAAAAGACGAATTTTCAAGAAAATAGTTGAATCCTCAACTAAAAGAGATGAATTTTTAAAAAATAGTTGAATTTTCTGCCAAAAAAGATTTCAGTTGAATTTTCAACACCCAAATATAAATTTTCAATCAAACAGGATGAGTTTTTAACAAAAATTGCGAATTTTCAACCAATTAATAAACTAACTAAGAATATAATCGCCAGGAGGAAGCAACTACAAGAAAAAGAAATAGAAATTGGCAAATAGCAAAGCAATCATAAACAAGGCAAATAGATCACTCACAAGAATATTATATCAGAGTAGCCGCGAAACTTCATTTTCAAAATTTTCTAGTTTTTCCTCCACCAATTTCTTATTTTTCCTGATCATTAATATTTAAAGTACAGAATCTTAATCTTATAACATTTTAAATTTTTATAAATTGAATAAAACAATTTCAAATTGATATTTAAAAAAGTCAAATTTATTATCCTGGCCATGAATTTAAATTGCCTGTTACTAAAATTCCCTAACATTTGAAAGATTGTTTCAAAATCCCTAACTTTACCCTGATTATCCCTGACTTTTCCTGACCCACGGCACCCTGCAGGGGGTTCAATTTATCAACAAAAAATTCTTCTAAATTGAATTAAATATAAAACTTTTGAATTTTAAGTAATACAAAAATACAATTTTATAATTGGAAGCGTTTGAAGTTGAATATTTTTTGTTCGTAAAAATTTTAGGTAATTTCGAATTCAATTACCAAGTGAAGAAAAGGATGATTTATTATTAATTTAGTTGTTGTATGGATAGGATACAGACAAATAGCCATTGCTCATGAGTGTAAATTTTCATAAAACTGTACTTTTTAAAACTCCTCTGCATTGGGATTCGAACCCGCGACAGCCTGGCATACATCAACCTTATTTAAGTGTAAATAATCTGAGCACTCTACTATCTGAGCCACGTTACCTCCTTAATATTTTAAATATTAAATTATTTAAAAGGAGGGCCTATGAATTTTTTATTTCATACAAAACATTTCAGAATTCAGGTATCTTTAAAAATAATAAAAAAATACAGTACCTCAAAATTTTAATTTGAAAATAAACTATTTAATTCAAACTAAAAATTACATTTTTCTAGCAAAACATTCCATTTGCTAAAAAGACTTTCACTAAGTAAATGCAACCTCCATAATTTTCAGTTTGCCAATTTGTTTTACATTCCTAAATGTTTTTCTCTACTGGCAATTAATTAACAGATCCAATTAAGTGGTTAATTTAAAGAGGAAAGACGGGCTCCACAGGTGTCAAAAAAGCATCAAAAGATATTGAAAAGGCTGATAAAAGTTATTGCGTGCAGCACGAATGAGGTTGACTTCGAGAATTAAGTACAGTTTCTGCATCCTTGGTTTGAATATCAGCTTGAAATTGCAACGACACGTACAGCTCTTAATCTTTGTTCCTTATCTTTATATACACTACAATTTCATTTTTATCTTCCGCATAATTGTAAGCTATAATTTATCTGCTTACAAGGGGAAACCATCAATTGTGAATTATAGTTTCGGCTTATAATTTTGTTAATGAGAACTCATTATTTGATTATTAATTTTCCCAAGCAGTAATATGCGCTTTTTCGCCGTTTTCGAGAAAATCGACTTTGAAATATTCACCACAGGGCACACAGAGTTAAAAAACACTTTCGATCGGCCGGTAGCTAAGGCAATTGCGCTTCGGCTGCATAGCCGAAAGGTTGCGTGTTCGATTCTCGATGCCTGTACATCTGTTTTATCATTTATGTATTTAAATTTTTATTAATATAATTTCCTTTCATAGCCGTATAGATAATTTCCGACGATAGTGTAAAGTCCGGAAACCATGAAATCAGGAAAAAATCAGGGAATTTTTTTGGTCAGGGAAAGTCAGGGAATAAGAAGCATATAAGCATATATAAGAAGCACTTTACATAACTGTCAAGGATTATAAAATTGAAATTTTAATTTGAAATTATTTTATTCCATTTATGAAAGATTCTATATTAAAAATGTTACAAGATTAAGATTCGGGTCTTTGACTATTAATGGCCCGAGAAAATGAAAAATTTGTCAGGGAAAAATTAGGGAATTTTCATAATTAAGTTTTGTGACCACCCTGATAAAATATTCTTGTCAGTCATGTTTTTGCCTGATATTTATATTTCTATTTTTTTGCAATTGCTTCCTCCTGACAATTATATTTTTAGTTAAAAATTGTATTATTTGGTTAAAAGTTCAACTATTTTTCAATTATCATCTTTTTGGTTTAAAAACTCATCTGTTTTAGTAGTAATTTCAACTTTTTTGTATAAAAATGCAACTTCTTTGTTGAAAATTCATCACCTTGGTTGAAAATTCATTTTTTTTCGGTTGAAAATGAACTTTTTTGTTGAAAATTCAACTGTTTTACAGAAGATTCGTCTTTGAGCTTGTAAGTTGAATTTGGATGAACTTTTTTTTTTCTCTTGACTGAGATATCTTTATTTATTGAAACTTCTCCTTTTTGGTTCGAAAATTCATAATTTTAGTTGAAAATCTATCTCTTTGGTTGAGAGTTGGACTATCTTGTTGAAAATTCGTTTTTTTGTTGTTGTTGAAAATTAATTTTTTAACTGAAAATTTAACTTTACGATTTTTGGATGAAAATTAATCTTTTTTATTTAAAAGTTCAACCAATGCTTTAAAAATTCGTCTTTTTTGGTTGAAAATGTAACTATTAGGTGGAAAATACCTTTAAAATTCGAATATTTCTTTGAAAATTCATGTATTTTGTTAGGAACTAATCTAAATTGGTGGAAAATTAATCTTCCTAATTACAAATTTATCTTTTTGGTTAAAAATATATTTTTTTTATTGAAAATTACTTTTTTAAACTGAAAGTTGAACTCTTTAATTTTTTGTCGAAAATGTATCTTTCTTGATAGAAATTTCATCTTCTTGGTTGAAAATTCATCTAATTCGTTGAAAATTTATTTTATTTTGTTGAAAATCAATTTTCTACTGAAAATTTAACTATTTTGCTTCAAATTGAAAATGTTTCTATTAACGTGAAAGAAACTTCAACTATTTTCTCGAAAGTTCATCTTTTTCGATAGAAAAGTGTTTGAAAATTTAACTAATTTGTTGAATTTTGGCTTTTTTAGTTACAAATTAATTTTTTAGCTGAAAATGTGACTGTTTCATCTTTAGTTAAAAATTGATTTTTTTTAGTTAAATATTTATTTATTTTGTTGGAAACTTGTCTTTCTGGGTTAAAAATTCAATCATTTTGTTAAAAAATTCATATTTTTGGTTTGAAAATTATTATTATTTTTTTAAAATCAAAAACTCATTTTTTCGGGTTGAAAATTCAACCTTTTTTGCAAGAAATTCGTTTTCTTGGCTTGCAAATTCAACATTTTGGATGAGGTTTTGTTTCTTTAGTACCTGAAAAATCTTATTTGGTTGAAAATTTAACTTTTGTGTTTAAAGTTTCTCTTTTTGGTATAGAAATTAGTTTGTTTTGTTGGAGGATTCAACTAATTTGTTGACGGTTCGTATTTTTTGGCTTAATTCAACTGTTTTTGATTGAATTTTTGTGTGTGGAAATAACAACTATTATACTTTTTTCAGGAATTCATTTTTTGGATCGAAGATTCATCACTTCGGATGAAAATTGCACTGTCTTGTTGGAAATTTCTTTTATTTTAGTTGAAAATTAATTTTGTTAATGGGAAATTTATTTCTTCCATTTTTGGTTCAAATTTATCTTTTTGATTTTAAAGCTCAACTATTTGATACAAAATTTATTTATTTTACGTATGTCTTATGCAATTTGTAGATGAACCCTTAGAAAATACCGTATAAAATTTAAAATATTGTATTTAGAATGAAAAGCTTGTTCTGCATTGATATTATTGATCGCCTAGATGTAAGGCTGTTTTTATAACTAACAAAAAATTTAGAACGGTCAGAAAAAATGCAAAAAACTAGTCAGGAAAAAGTCAGGGAATGTTCGGGAATTTCAAAATTGGGATTTTCTAGTAACCCTGAAGTATTTGCCCCATAAGTGGGCAGTGGTGAGGGTTTCACAATGAGACTGAATTTATACATGAGGTGTAAATCCCGGGACTCAATTCATCTGTACCGTAATTTTTAGGGAAAATGAAAACTTGTTCAGGGAAAAGTGAGGAAATTTTGAAAATGAAGTTTTGCAGCCACCCTCATGAATGTAAAGAATACTGAAGAGCTTTTGAATGCTTCTAAATAATTGATCATTGATGTATGTTTCTAACGAAGGGTTGCTCTCGTTTGTTCCAGTGTGCAACTGCAACCTGCACGCGAGAAAATGCAGGTTCAACATGGAGCTGTACAAGTTGTCCGGTCGCGTGAGCGGAGGCGTTTGTCTGCAGTGCAGGCACTTCACGGCCGGTCGACATTGTCACTATTGCAGAGAGGGATACTACAAAGACCCCACGAAAGCCATAACGCACCGCAAAGCCTGCAAACGTAAGTACCTTCAATGCTTCATCATCCACCTTACAAAGTACCAGGCAATTTCAAAATTTCCAAAGGATGCATTACAATTTGCAAAGAATTTTTCATGTTCTTTGCGAATCTTTAAAAATAGACTCGTCTTATCACTTCTCGCCTTTCTGTGTCATATTACATGTAATAGCTACTTGTGATACAAGTGCGCAAATTTGTCGACTGTTGACGAGTGTGAAACTGGCAGCATGAGCTGAAGGCAAATGCTACAATCACACGAGTATCAATTTATTGTAGCAATTCCTGATCCGTATGGTAGGTTACAGCCGAATTTTTGTATAATTCTCTTCAAAAAGTTGTCAAAAGAATACACTCGACTTTCAATTGTAGCAATTTCGATTCGTGCGTTCCAAGAATTACGCCGCAGCGGCGGTTTCGGGTAAGAGGAGCCGCGGTGGGATGTGCTGTTGTCACTCATGCATGACAAAACAGTAGCATAGCGATAAAGCGCGCACTGAAAAAAAAGATTAGTTAAGAAAACTAAAAAAATTGTTGGGACAACTATTTTAGTTAGTAAATAATGATAATGATATTTAGTTAGTTGTGAGAACTATTTTTGTGAGTTGGGGCACAAGTAGTTGCCGTTTCTATCTAATTAGGTAGACTTACTATTTTAATTTGTTAAAACGACTATCTGTACACTGTTAGAAATGTTTGCAGTTTTAGTATACAGGGGCATATTAAATTTCCTATATGTTTACTAAATTCAATACACTTTGTAATTTTAGCATACTTGCGCATACTAAATTTATTAAGTGTACAGTAAGTTTCTTTAACGTATATGAATTTCATAGTTTCTGTTTACTAAAATTCGGAACATTTGACCTCCTATCTATTACATCGCTGCTGAAGACTGGTGACCTTCTCAGCATAAAACATCAACCAATTGCGACTCTCGGGCTTTTTCCAACTCGAAAGTTTTCCGTCGCTTCGTCTGCTACAAGGGAGTTACGGAAAACTTATAAGTACAGCTTTTTCTTACAAAATTAATACTCCAAGGGACACAACCGACGTCAGCTCATATATTTTCTTCCGTCTCCCAAAATTTCGACACTCTAACTTATTTAGTTTAAAAATAAGAACGCGGACAAAATTAACATTACAAGGTCAAATTTTGATTTCGTCATAGACTACCATTTACCCTTAATTATATTTAATTTATTTAATTTCAGAGTGTGGCGGCGAATCATCGAGCGAATGATGTTATCGTAAGAGAGGGAGCGCCGCAAATTCTAGTCGCTAGATTTATGTATAGTCCAATAGACGTTATAGCACTCACAGGTGAAAAAGTCGATATTCATATCATGAAGGATGCACCGGCTGGAGAGTGGACTTTCCTTTCCACCGAGGTCACTGATAAGAGTGGAAAAATTGTCTACAGGATCCCAGATGAGCAGGCTGTGGGTTATGGACTGTATCCTGTAAAAATGGTAGTTAGGTGAGTTCAGCTTGATTTTGTGGGTACTAGATACAGATTTCACAGACCAAAATGCTTTCAAAATATGAGCTATAGGGTGATTTTCACCAAAATAGGAACATAATAAGATGATAAATTCTGCTAAATAAAATTAATGTAGGTACCATACTGAATTCAATATGAAACGCTTTTAATTCCTAGGTTTCAAGTCAAAACATTTTACATTTTCAACAAAATATTTTAATTTTCAACCAAAAAAGATTTTCTAGCAAAAGAGATGAATTTTTCAACCAAAGAAGACGGATTTTCAACAAAAAATAAATTTTTAATCAAGCAGTCACGCTGACAAAGAAATAGTTGAGTTTTTAACTAATTAGTTAAATTTTCAAGCCGAAAAGACGAATTTTCAATAAAATAGTTAAAGTTTTAACCTAATAGTTGAGATTTCAACAAAATGTTCGATTTTTGAAACAATAAAGATGAATTTTCTAACAAAGATAAATTTTCCGCAAGAGTAGAGTTTTAAAGGAGTTAAAAAGTCGACTTTAAAAAAAAAGTTGCATTTTTAACAAAAAGTTAATTTCCAACGAAAGAAGATGAATTTCCAACCAAATAGTTAACTTTTAAAAAAAAAGGTTATTTTTAACCGGAAATATGAATTTTCAACGAAATAGTTGAATTCTTAACAAAAATGTTAATTTTCAACCAAGAAAAATGAATTTTCAACCAAATATAGTTGAATTATGAACAACAACCAAATAGTTTGATTTTGAAGACAACAAGAAAAATTTTGTGAAGACATTTGAATATTCAACCCGAAAAGTTGAATTTTCAACAAAAATAGTTATTTTTCAACCAAGAATTATGAATTTTCAACGATATACTTGAATTTTTAACAAAAACTTCATTTTCAACCAAGAAAGATGAATTTTGAACCAAATATAGTTGAATTATGAACAACAACCAAATAGTTTGATTTTAAAGCCAAAAAGAACAAATTTTTAGAAGACATTTCAATATTTAACCTGAAAAGTGGAATTTTCATCAAAAAAGTTAATTTTCAACCAAGAAAAATGAATTTTCAACCAGATAGTTAAATTTTCAACAAAAAAGTTAATTTTCAACCAAGAATGGTGAATTTTCAACCAAATATAGTTGAATTATGAACAACCAAATAGTTTGATTTTGTAAACAAAAAGAAAAAAATTTTAGAAGACATTTGAATATTTAACTCGAAAAGTTGAATGTTCAACAAAAAAAGTTATTTTTCAACCAAGAAATATGACTTTTTAACGATATAGTTGAATTTCTAACAGAAAAGTTAATTTTCAACCAAGAAAGATGAATTTTCAACCAAATATAGTTGAATTATGAACAACAACCAAATAGTTTGATTTTGAAGTCAAAAAGAAAAAATTTTTAGAAGACATTTGAATATTAAAAAAAAAGTTATTTTCCAACCAAGAAATATGAATTTTTAACGATATAGTTGAATTTTTAACAAAAAAGTTAATTTTCAACCAACAAAGATGAATTTTTAACCAAATATACTTGAATTATGAACAAAAACCAAATAGTTTGATTTTGAAGCCAAAAAGAACAAGTTTTTAGAAGACATTTGAATATTTAACCTGAAAAGTGTAATTTTCATCAAAAAAGTTAATTTTCAACCAAGAAAAATGAATTTTCAACAAAAAAGGTGATTTTCAACCAAGAAAGATATATTTCTAACCAAATACTTGCATTCACAACCAAATAGTTGAATTTTCAACTAAGTGGTCGAATTTTAAAATAAAAAAGATTAAATTTTAACTAAGAACAGTGGCATTTTCAATCAAAAAGTTGGGCTTTGAAGCCGAAAAGACGATTTTTTTCCGAATACATTTGAATATTCAACCTGTTGAATTTTTAACCAAATGGTCGAATTTTCAAATAAAAAATATTAAGCTTTGAATATGAACAGTGGCATTTGCAAAAAACTGTTTTAATTTTTAACCGTATGGTCGAATTTTTAACAAAAAAGAATTGAGTTGGATTTTGAAGTCAAAAAGACGAATTTTTTAGAAGACGGTTGAATATTTAACCCAAAAAGTTGAATTTTCACCAAAAATGTTAATTTTCAACCAAAAAACGATTAATTCTAAACAAATATTTAAATTTTCAACAAAAAAGTTGATTTTCCATCAAGAAAGATATATTTTCAACCAATTAGTTCAATTTTCAAAAAAAGTTGATTTTCAACCAAGAAAGAACTTCTAACCGAATAGCTGCATTTACAACCAAGTAGTTGAATTTAAAGCAAAAGAGACGAATGTGTAAAAAAGTAATTGAATTTTTAAGTTAATAGTTGAATTTTCAACAAGTAGTCGAATTTTTAAATAAAAAAAGATTAAAATTTAACCAAGAACAGTGGCATTTTCAATCAAAAAGTTGGATTTTGAAGCCAAAAAGACGATTTTTTTAGAATACAGTTGAATATTCCACCTGTTGAATTTTCAACCAAAAAAGATTATTTTTCTACCAAAAATTATGAATTTTCAATCCAAAGAATGACTCTTCTACCTAAAAAGACGAATTTTCAACAAAACAGTTGAATTTTCGAACAAAAAAAAAAGACTTTTTAACAAAATAGTCGAATTTTTACCAAAAGAGATGAATTCTGAACCAAAAATATGATAGTTAGCTGACTTTTCAATAAAAAAGAATTTACTATCAATAAAAAATAGTTGGATTTTCTTCATGGTTTCTTTTAATTCAGTTCGCATTTAAGCGAAAAAACGATAAACGTGGAAAATTTCTTGAAGACAGGTTAAAAAGAGCAATTCTTTTTTAAAAAGGAGGAAAAGAAGGGAATAGGAGAAAGAGTTGAAGTCTGTAAATATTCTCCCTTACTTCTCCCTAATTATTAAAAAAAAAGTATTTCTACTTTGAGCTTGAGGAATAAAAATATCCCATTGATAAGGCCAGAGTCTGACCATAACTGGCTTGCATCACTAACGCTGACCGGGAAGTATCGGAGCGCAGTGAAGCCTTACTCGTATGGTCAGACATCCATCCTTCTCCAACGTCCGCGCTCCTGCACAACTACTTAAACTTTCACAAAGTGAATTAGATGACTTAATCTTTACTCATAGGTAATTTTCGCTCAATTTTTGCCTTAACAATTACCATTAACTCAGCATACGCTCAGTATTTCTACCAATGTAACAGTATTTTAAAAGAAAATAGACAGGGTCAAGCTTCCCCTTTAGGAAATAGGTACTTGATATGAAAGGAACTATGCGCAAAGCCACATTTTGTATTTACTTATTATGAACAATAAAGACTATTTCAAACGCAATTAGATGACTTGAAGCATTATTTGTGTTTTAGGGGTGACCACACATCCGTAGACTTTTTCATGACTGTGGTACCACCTAGAACGGAGTGTGTCGTCTTTAGTATTGATGGATCCTTTACTGCCAGTGTTTCCGTAAGTGGCAGAGATCCTAAAGTTAGACCAGGCGCTGTAGATGTAGTAAGGTACATCAAACTTTTATACCACAACTTTAGTTTTGATTTATTTGTACTAGTTACAAACAGTAACAACATTTCCCACTCTGCAGGCACTGGCAAGAACTGGGTTACCTGATAATTTATATAACAGCGAGGCCAGATATGCAACAGCAAATTGTGCTCTCTTGGCTTTCGCAACACAATTTCCCTCACGGACTTGTTTCCTTCGCCGAAGGAATCAATAAGGACCCTCTTCGCCACAAGGCTGCGTATTTGAATAATCTTGTACAGGTATTTATTACCAAAAATCTTTCCCTTACTAATATATTATAGAATTCTAATTTCCTTTTAATTGTAGGAACACGGAGTGATTATTCATCAGGCTTACGGCAGTTGTAAGGACATAAGTGTCTATACCTCGATAAATCTAAAACCAAATCAAATCTTCATAGTTGGCAAAGTTCCAAAGAAGCAGCAAGCTTTAGCCACGGTTCTTACTGAAGGCTATGCTGCTCACTTGAGCACTCTTCAAGCTCACGGTGGCTCTCGACCTGCTCAGGGAAATGCCCGGATGGTTATTCCCAGAGGACAGTTTGGACTTCCGGGTCAAAATGCTTCGCTACGACGGAGAAGGTGAGTCCCAAGCTATTCACAAATTCGAAATTGGAACGTTTCGGCTGCCTCTATTTTTCCTAATCTCGGAAGCGAAAACTTGTTTTGCCATCTTAACATTTTGTTTCAAGGAAAGAGGAATAGTCGAAGCTTGATCTAAAAAATAAAAGGCAGGAAGCAAAATTTGGAGAACTCACTTATTGTGAGTGCTAGAATGAAAATTAGGTTTGGGTATAGACCTGGAAGACGAGATGTTTTAAAGAGAAGCAAATCCTCTAAGTAAGAGGAGTGATTCTTTGAAATATAAATTTCAATTTTTTGGGGATGAAAGGTATTTAGAGAGTTTAGTAGTGCCCGAGTAGAGTAGTCGCAGCTTCTGCATCACAGATTAGAGGAGAAGAAAGATCATTGCATTTGTCTTCCAGTTTTTGTACAGAAGTCTGGTCTGGTATATACATAATGATTGCTTAGAACTTTTGATATATTTTACACTTAAGAATAAAAATAAGGGAGAGAAGGAGGAATATATTGTGAACGAATTAGGTAAAATGGATGAGACGTTTGGAGATTTTTGGGGTCGTCACGTGACGACTGTTGTGTTCCAGTAACGACACAGCAGTCAGCTCGCCGGCGCGCAACAGCGTGCACTTAAAGCGGAAAGGCTACCTTAGTAACCATCTAACACACGCCTAATATCTGCGTACAATTTACTTACTTACATTGGTAACTATCTGTCTTTCTCTTTCTATCCCTGCTACTTCCATGCCTCAGTCTTTAGGTAGAGAGGATTGTTTCACGCACGTTAATTTTATTAGTGAAAAATAATTTACATTTTATCATTGCCAAATGTCTATTTGTTTATTGTCCATTATCCATCGTAGATTCTACATTGGACATTTCCTTAGGAAATAACCTTTTCTGCTATTGAAATATCATTCATTTTCAGAATTCAAAATCATTTTCTGACTTTCTTCATAAACGAAAAGATAAATATCTAATATTTGATTCCGGTATTAGATTTTCGTTCAGAAAAGAAGAGTTTTTATTCCAATGTACACCTTTAATATTTGGTTAGTTGTTTAGTGATAAAGTGATCTACTGTTTTTTATGGGTTCAAAGAAAATATTTAGAAAATTGACAAACCAATTTTAAAGAGAAAATCCTTTTTTTGCTGTGATATCAATCTAAAATCTGATGAAATTAAGTAAAACTCATAAATTCGCTTTAAATCCTTTTAGAGTTTTCAAATATATTTGATGAAATATCGAGAAAACTCAAGGGATTCGTTAAAACTCAGGGTGACTGTTTTAATCGAGAAAAAAAATTTCCAGTCATTTCCCGGTTTTTTCACAGTTCGCAAAAATTGTTCACAGTTGTTGAAATAAAAAAAATTCGAACTTTTATAGCAAAAAATTGTTTCATTCAAGTAATTAAAACTAAACTGAAAAATAAAGGACTCAATATGGAACTCTTAAATTTCAAACGTTTATAATTAAAGATTGCGAAATTTGCATTCAGAAATTTCTAATTCAAGCGCTCAATAATTTACACGTATAAAATTTCAAATTTTCAACTTCTATAAATTGAATAGTTCAAAGGTTTCTGGTTAAAAAATATTAAGCAGAAAAGATAGAAAAAAGTTAGAAACTTTAAAAATTGAACGATTAACCATTTTTTTTTAAACTAAACATTATTTAAAGTATAAGTTAAATTAATTTTATTTTAAGACGTTTTAAGTAAATAATTGTTCAATAGTTATTTATACATCAAAATTAAACACTTTCACTTACAAGTTAAGTTTTTTTAAATGGAATAATTAAAGTTATAACGTTCCAAGTCTAAAAGCGGTACGACTGAAAAATCCCGAAAAATAAAATTACCGACATTATAAAATATCAGAAAGTATAGGTAAAATTGCCTGTGCAGACCAATTTTCAAATTATAAAATTACCGAATCTAAACAAATAAAAAATTGTTTTAATAATAAATAAATATTGAATCAAATAACCAATTGTTTTCTTCAAATAAAAGTATTATATTTTATTATTTAACAGTTTCTTAATCTTTTAGGTTCGGAAATTTGATAATTCGTGAATTTCCCTACGACTACGGTTGGCAATTATTAATAACTGTCGAGAATTTTATTATTCAATAATTTTTAATTGGCGGCCACATCTAATTTCGGGTATCCTATATTTCGAATATTTTCTTTTTCGGGAATTTTCCAGTGAAGGGAATTTTATTTTTCTGGATGCTTCAGTCGCTCCTGAAAATTCATCTCTTTTGATGGAAATTTCATCTATTTTTGTTAAAGATGCAACTGGTTGATTGAAAATTAAACTGTTTTTGGTTAAGGATTGAATTACTTGGTTGAAAATCGAACTACTTTGTTAAAAAATCATTTTTCTGGTTGAAGATACAGCATTTTATTTGAAAATTCATCTCTTTCGTTGAAAATTTTACTATTGTGTTGAAAATTCGTTTTTTGTTTTTGTTTGAAAATACATTTTTTTAACTGTAAATGTAATTATTCCATTCTTGGTTGAAAATAATTTTTTTAGGTTAAAGATTCAACTAATTAGTTGAAAGTTAAACTAATATGTTAAAAATTCATTTTTTTTGTTGAAGATTCATCACTTTAGTTGAAAATTGATCTCTTTGGTTGAAAATTTAACTATTTTGTTGAAAATTCGTATTTTTTGGTTCAAAATTAATTCTTTTAACTAAAATTTCAACTATTCCATTTTTTATTTGAAATTAATCTTTTTTAGTTCAAAATTAAACTGTTTGGTTGGATGTTCATTTATTATGGTAGAAATTTAATTTTTTCTTTGTTAAAAATGCAACTGTTTGTTCAAAAAATTAATCTTTTTTGATTGAGGATTCAACTATTTTGTTGAAAATTCGTCTTCTTTGGTAGAATTCAACTGCTTTTTAATGTTCAATTTTCACCGTTAAAATCTGTAAATTATTTAAATTTGAACATATTTAGAACCATCTTGTAAAATCAATTATTGTTCATTTAATTTCAACCGCTTTTAATTTTTAATTTCGTAAGTCTTTTTCTAAGTTAATCAAATGAACTTAACAAAAAAAATAATTAAAATCAAACTTATTTTATATTGCATTCTATTATGTGACACCCAATTTATGATATTTTAAGTGATTGGACAGATTTTTCTTCTAAAAATTTGTAAAATTCCGGGTCAAAAAATAAATTTACTGTAATTTCCCGGTTACTAGATCCAGCTGCCACTCTGTAAAATCCATAATTAAAATTTTTAAATGAAATGACCCATGAAATTCCACGACAATTGATAAAATTGCATTAAAAATATTTAGAAATTTTTTGAGAACTTGAAATCCTATGAAATCCCATGAATTTTAGAATAATCTCACGATAACGATTGAAATTCTGTGCAGTTCCCTAGAAACTTAGAATTTCAATTTTTTCGGAATAATAAATTAATTAATTAAATAAATTAGATATTTTTGAGAATCTTAGAATTTCAATTTTTTCGGAATAATAAATTAATTAATTAAATAAATGAGATATTTTTGAGAATCATACTAACATTATGAAAGTATTATTTCAGCCCATTAGGAGAAATTTTTTTATAAAATTTATATGAGTCCTTAGAATTATAAATAATCCGATAGTAAGAATTATTATTCAAACTTCTTTTTTCCATCGAAATAAATGACAAACGTAAGTATATTAGGATGAATCGCCATCTGAAAATATAAACCAAATTATTATCTATAAATAAAAATAAAGTGAATGAACATCTAAAATCAATTTAAGTTTGCAGATTTTCGCTAAAACTGATCATTAACTGCATTGGACAATTACTCAATTAAATAATTTTATGATAAATAAAATTTAACTTATCTGTGATAAATTGTTATAAAACTAAACAATTTCACTGCAAGAAAGCACTAAAAGGTTAAAAACGTGTAAAATTGTACACTTTTGAAAGGAAATATTCATATTTATAAAATCCTGAAAGAAATGAAAAACATAAGATACACAATGCAAAGCGTAAACGAATTGTGAGTGAATGATAAAAATGCAAATATCGTAGTGACTAACGTGAAAAATAGAAATTCTTAAATGCCCGTCCATCAAAAGATGGACCAACATTTCACACAGTTTCTTCTTTTCATTTTTTTATTTTTTGCTCGAAATCTAATTTCGAAAAGTTATTTGTATCTCGAGCAAAATTTTGTAAGTTAAGGATAATTGGCTCCACTTAGAAAGTTTATATCGAAAATAATATTATTTTTATCCAAGGTAAAATATCGAACGCACAAAAAGACACAAAATACACATTCACACAGATTTTGTGCCTTTGGTTAAACCATTAGTAACATACTGCTCTAAAGTAATTTCTGATTTTAAAACATGAATCAAATTTTAATATTTTTTTAATGGGTGAAAATCAAAAAGTTTTTCTGTTCAAGTTGATCACAATAAGTGTAAAAATAATAATAAGCGAGATGAAAAATTAGGTCCTTATTTACAATTCTAATGTTTTGAAATCAAATGATAAATATTTAATTTCAAGTCATTAAACATCCAAATTTTTTTTATTATTTTCAAGTATATTTTTATGTAGCAAATTAAAAACTTGAGCCACCAAAATAATTCAAACCTATTTTGCTACCGAATTTTGCAACTAATTCTAAAAAATACGTGTATTTAACAATTAGATCTCAAACTTTCTTTTAAAAGATATAACGTCATAAATTTGAGAAAAGGGATTCAGAGACATGCTTTCGGATGATATTTACTGTTATTTAATCGAATTTATTTTTATACCCAGTAAACTAAAAATAATTGGGACATAGGGTAATTTGGGAAAAATAGGCATCATAAATCCCTGTAATTAGTAAAATTATTCCTCTAAACAAAAGCGTGTAATATTTCAGGGACATATTGTCAACTTTTTTTTTTCATCCTTATAATTTAACCTTAACTTCATTTGATATTTTCGTTTAAGAATTTTAATTATGACTGAAGAATTCTGCTCAAGAATAAACTTTCATTATGAGAAAACTGAAACCATTTTACCTATATTGAAAAACAAAACATATTTTTGAGAAAAAATTTAATAAAGGAATTCTGATATTTTTTATAAAGAAGCTATAACAATCTAAATTAAGAAAATTAATGTTTGAAAAAGTTATCTCGGAATTTCTTCATTTCAGAGGAAAAGTCTGAATAAAGAAAATTATTAGCATCATAAGCCGGATCAAAATTCCTTTGATATGAGAACGTCCCGTATTTTCTTGGCCTCATGGCTTTAGCATCTAAGAAAAATTTTCTTTACAATTTGCAAAATGCAAAAATTCTAAAATTGCATTATGATCTGTGATTCTGATGTGAATCAAATAGAGAAAATTATAAGAAGGAAAAGAATACAAGAAAAGGAAGATCCTAATCTAAAAAAATGAAGACAGTAGGGACCAAAAATTCACTCACCCTCTACACCCTCGCATCTCGAGAGCGGTACGAGCTGAAAAAAACAAAATTATTATTAATTAATACGTCTTAGTAGCTTAAAAATATGTTATAAATAACAGACTTCACAGCCTAAAATGCACTCAAAACAGGGAAAATAGGATATTTCACGAAAATAGTGGAATAATAGGGGAATAAATTCTTTCAATCCAAAATAATGTATAGGTACCATATTGAATTCAATGTGAAACGCTTCAGATTTCAAGTCGAAATATATTACATTTTCAACAAAATAGAAGCTTCAACCAAGAAAGATGATTTTCCAACCAAATATTTGAATTAAAAAAACATTAATTATCAACAAAACAGTTGCATTGACAACCAAATAGTTTAACTTTCAAGCAAAGAGATGAATTTCCAACTAAAATTATGAATCTTCAAAAAAAAAAAAAGAATTTTTAACACAGGAGTTCAACTTTCATCCAAGTAGTTGAATTTTCGATCAAAAAAGAAAAATTCTCAACGAAACATGTAATAGTTGATATTTCAGCCAAAGAAAGATTTTAATTTTAATTGAAAAATAGTTGAAATCAACAAAAAAGTATGAATTCTCAACGAAAAATGTAATAGTTGATATTGCAGCAAAAAAAAATCAATTAAAAACAGTTGAATTCTAACAAAAAAGATGAATTTTCAGGAAAAAAGTTGAATTTTCAACCCGCAAATATGAATTTTTCACGCAACGGTTAATTTTTAATTAAATAGTTTAATTTTCTACCAAGATAATAGAATTCTTAACCAATAATGCGACTTTTGAACAAAATAGATAAATTTTCAACCAAATAATTAAATTTTCAACAATATAGCCAACATTTTCAAACGAATAGATGAATTTTCAACTAAAATTATTAATCATCAACAACAAAAAAGAATTTTTAACATAGGTGTTCAACTTTCAACCAAGTAGTTGAATTTTCGATAAAAAAAGATGAATTCTCAACGAAACATGTAATAGTTGATATTTCAACTAAAGAAGGATTTTAATTTTAAATAAAAAACAGTTGAAATAAAAAAATAACATGAATTCTCAACAAAAATGTAATAGTTGATATTGCAAAAAAAAAAATTTTTATTGAAAAACAGTTCAATTCTACCAAAAAATACGAATTTTCAACCCTAAAATATGAATTTTCCACACAAAAGTTAATTTACAAGCAAAAAGTTGAATTTTCTACCAAGATAATAGAACTCTTAACCAAAAAGACGATTTTTTAACAAAATAGTTGAATTTTCAACAGAAAAGTTCATTTTTAACCATTTTAACCAAGTCGTTAAATTTTCTACTAAATAATAGAATTTTCAACTTAGAAGACAAATTTTTAACAAAACAATTGCATTTTCGATCCAAAAAACGGTCAATTTCCAACCCAAAATGGAATATTTAAATTTTGAGTTCTAAAAATTAATTTTCACAAAAAAAAAAGAATTTTAAACAAAATAGTTAAATTTTTGGCAAAGCAGTTCAACTTTCAACGTAGTAGTTGAATTTCCAACCAATAAGATTAATTTTCTACCAAAAATTACTAATTTTCAAATAAATACATAAATTTTTAACCAAATACTTGAATTTTCAAATAATAAAATTAACTTTCAACAAAAAAAAGACCAATTTTTAATAAAATAGTGAAATCTTCAAACAATAAAATGAATTTTTGACAAAGTAGTTCAAGTTCCAACCAAGTAGCTGAGTTTTTACTCAAAAAATATCAATTTTCAATGAGAAATGTAATAGTTCAATGTTCAACTTAAAACTATCAATTTCCAGCCTAAAATAGAATACTTGAATTTTCAGTTAAGAAAATTATTTTTTTTTTAATTTCAACAAATTGATTTAATTTGCAACCAAATAGTGGAATTTTTAAGCAGAAGAGATGAATTCCTAACCAAAAATATAATAGTAGACTTTTCAACCAAAAAGAATTAAAGAATTAACTTTCAGCCAAAAATAATTGGGTTTTATTATTGGGACCTATTAATTCAATTCGCATTTAATTTAAAAAAAAAAGAGAAAAGGGGGAAAAAGGGAAGCTTCTTGAAGAGAGGAGAAAAAGAGGAATTCTTTTGAAAAGGGGAAAATAGGGGAATAGGGGAAAGACTGTGAAGTCTGGAAACAAAACCAAAAAGTGTTTAATATTATTAAAATTATAAGAGATTTTTAACTGTTCTTCTGAACTACGTATATTGGCTTATAGAAGTCCCTTAAAAACTTAATTGATTACCAATTGAAAAAAAAAATTATTTATAAAAAGGAGCAGTAGTTGGAAAACGAGAGATTAATTTTAAAATCTAAGTATAGTCTCAGTATATTGTTAAAAGAAAAAAAATTAATCCTTGTTCACTAAAGTCCGATTATTTTTATGGAGTAAAATTCGAAAAAAATGTATTCAGTTATGTCCTACATTAATTGTTATTAAAATATATTTATTATTATATTTTCAATATTTTCCCCGGTTAAATAAAACTTTTTCGCTTAGAATATTTTTTTTTAACAAATTTTTAATATTTTTTTCTATTCCCGAACTTTAAATAAATCTAAACTTATAAACTCAAAAATGTTTTTAATTCAGACACTGGATAAAAATCGTAAAAATGTTAAAAATACAAAACTTGCCCCCCTTTATCTGAATAAAAATGTAAAAAAAAATGTTTCTCTTTCAATTCGGAAAAAAATTAAATACAAAATTTCTTCCTATTCTTTTAAAATTCGAATTGTAAAATTCAAACATTTTTTCGTACATAAATCCTTTTAAGCGTAATTGTTTTAATTTAAAATCGCCTTGAAGTAATAATTGTTTAATTCTTATTTATACACCGTAATTCAACACTTTCACTTACATATTAAAAGTTTTTTAAATGTACCAAAAAAATTGTGACGTTCAAAGATTAAATTTGTAACTTTGAAATAGTAACGACTCAAGACTTTCTCTTTCAAACAATTCAGTTTCAAATCATTTAGTTTTGAATTTTCGATTCAGGCATAATTGCTCATTTCAAATGAACAATCAAATATTAAAAATAAAAATTTTGAATTAAAAAATTTTGAATTGAATGGGTTCAAAATGGAATATTTTAGACTGAAACAATATTTGAATATGATTCAAAATTAAATAAGGGCATTAAAGTAACAATCTATTAATTTAACGTTATTTTATAATTGAAAATAGTTTTTAAATCAACCGATTTTGAATAGATTCAGAATCGTCTTGTAAAATCAATTATTCATCCATTTTTAATTCTCAAAATAAATTTCAAATCATTAATTAATTTTTATTCACAATTAATTAACATAAAACATTTTTTATACTAAATTTTCCAATTCAAACGCTTTTAATGTTTGATTAACTCTTCGAAACTGCATTTTAAAATTCTTTAAATTGTAACTGTATGCTGTAAACTGAATGATTTCAGAAGTGAAAAAATTAACAATTGAGCTTAACATCAACAAAAAAGTTAAAATCGAACTTATTGTAAATTACAGTAAATTAGATTTTCATTTTGAAGAGTTTGAAATAAAAAATTAAAAACTGTCGTAATAAGAAATTTTCAAAATTGTGCGTATAATTCAAAAGTAGAGTCCATCAAAATTGAACAATTTTGACTTCGTGGTCTTCAAACAAAAAAAAATTTTAATTTAATATTAAACATTGAAACACTGAAAACTATTCAAAAGGTAAGACTTTGCATTTGATATTGATCCATTTATAAATAACTTTAAAGGTTTTCAATTGGAAATTGTACACATTTATAAATTTGTAACCTAATACTAATCAATTTTTAATGCTTTCAATTTAATTATTTAACCTATTTAGGCTTTCAGTTGGAAATTATATAATTTTGAACAATTTAAATTTCAAACAAGACGGTTTTCAATGCAAAACATTATAAATTTCTCAATAAAAAAATTGTTTGAAATTGAACACTTTATATTTAAAATTGTTCCTTGCAATTCGAAATAAAATTTTATTATATCACTTTGAAGGATTCAATTCATAATTAGTCAATTTTACTTACTACTATAGTTTAAAAATGTGCAATTTATAAATCATCAAAGTAAAATTATGCAATTTTTAACATCTTCAATTTAAAATTATTCAGCTATGCAGGATTTCAAATAAAAATGGTATAATGTTTAAATTCACATTTATTTAATTTCAAATTGTTCAACATTAATCATTTTAATTAGGAATTTCACGATTTTCATCGTTGGGAATAATAGTTATTAAAGTATTAACTGACTTTAATTTCTAATTCTGAAACTTTGAACAATTTCAATTTAATACGAAGAAATGTTGAATCTTTCAATCTAAAATTCTTTAAAACTTATTAAGGTTTGGAATTTGAAATAAATGTTCTGAATTTTAAAAAGTTTAATTTAAAAATCTTAAAAATTCAATTTCTTTTTAAACGTACAATTACGCAATTGTTAAGCTTTTCAATTTAAAGTTGTCCAATTTTTATCAATTAAATTTAAAATTATTTAATTTGCAAAAATGTAATAAATCTATGGAAGGGTAGGAATCAAAATTGTTGAATTTCAAACACTATAGATTTGAAATGGTCTAATTGGTAATATTTCGAGCTAAAATTATTGAATTTTGAATGTTATGAATACAAAATTTATTAACTATTAAGATCTTCATTTATAAATTTCACTTTGAGACAAACAAAATACATCAATTTTCAACAAGATAGCTACATTTTCAACGAAAGGAATTAATTTTCTACCAAAAAAGATGAATTTTTAAGAAAGTACATGAATTTTCTACTAAAAATGATAAATTTTCAACCTAAAATGAAATAGTTAGATTTTAAATAAATGAAAAAAAAAAATTCAACAAAGTAGTTCAACTTTCGACCAAATTGTTGAATTTTCGAGCGAAAATATAAATTTTCTACAAAACAGTTGAATTTTCAAAAAAAAGTTCAATTTCAATTGAATCAGATTAATTTTTAACCAGGCAATTGCATTTTTAAGCAAAAAATATGAAACTTCTACAAAGAGGAATGAATTTTTAACATAGGAGTTGAACTTTTAAACAAGTAATTGAATTTTCGAAAAAAGATCAATTTTCAAAAAAAAAATTTAATATTTGATATTTCAACCAAAAAATATTTGTATTTAAAATGAAAAACAGCTGAATTCAATCAATGAAGACAAATTCTCAACGAAAGACTTGACTCCTAAACTAACGCAAATTAATATTAACCAAGCTGTTGCATTGTTAACCAACAAAATTTATTTTCTACCAAAAAAGACGAATGTTTTACTAAAAAAGACGAATTTAAAAAAAATACATGAATTTTCTACACAAACTGATCAATTTTCAACCGAAAATGAAATATGTAGATCAATTTTCGACCAACAAGTTGAATTTTCGAGCCAAAAATACGAATTTTCTACAAACCAGTTGAATTTTCAAAATAATGTTCATTTTCAACCGAAATCAGACAATTGAATTTTTTAAACAAAAAATATGAAATTTCTACAAATAGAAATGAATTTTTAACATAGGAGTTCAACTTTTAAACAAGTAGTTGAATTTTCGATAAAAAAAATATATAATTTTTTAACAAAAATGTAATAATTGATATTTCAACCAAGAAGTATTTTAATTCAAAATAAAAAACAGTTGAATTGAACCAATAAAAATTTGTTTTTACAAAAGACTTGAATCCTCAACTAAAACAGGTTAATTTTTAAGTAAAAAGTTGCATTGTGAACCAACAAAATTTATTTTCTACCAAAAAAGACGATTTTTTAACAAAATACATACATTTTCAAAAAGATGGTTACATTTATAACCAAAAAGATTAATTTTCTACTAAAAAAGATCAATTTTTAAGGAAATACATGAATTTTCTACTAAAAATGATAACTTTTCAACCAAAAATGAAATCCTCAACTAAAACAGGTTAATTTTTAAGTAGAAAGTTGCACGTCAGCTGAATTCTTCTCCACGCATTCGAGCGTGACCGCGCTTAGAGTGGGGGTTTATGGCTTCTTGGAATTATACTTCCCTACAGCCCCGAAAACGGCATTGCTCGGAGTTTGAACTGTATATATTTTCCGCCTAGAATGAAACTGAAGGCAAGTTAATCCTGTTTAATTCTGCGAGGCGAGGTCAAATGCTAAAGTCAATTTAATTTCTTCCCTAAAACGTAATTGTCAATATTTTAATCAAGAACAATTCTACATATTTGAATCAGATTGCATTCAAGTCAATCGCGAACAATTCTTCCCACGATCAAATTCACAACACTCTGAAATCAAATGAATGTCGTTTCTCGCTATACAGGGTGTCCCAGACTCAAGTGTCCGGACTTATGTAGCTGTATAAAAATAAAAAGAATGAATCTAAAATTCCTTTTCCAAAAACCAGTTGAAGTATTATTGAAGCAAGCGTCGTGGTGGGGTTAGCGAGGGGAAAACAGCAATCACTACACTACGTTGATCTCCGGCTCACGTACGCATGACTGTTTGTACCGCCCTCCTGCGTGGTCTAGCTTAAATTTTTAATAATTCAAAAACTAAAACCTTAACTGATTTTTGGAAAAGGAATTTTAGATTTATTTTTTTTAATTTTATACAGCCATATAAATCCGGACACTTGAGTTTGGGTCACCCTATATTTAAAATCATTTAAATCCATTTCAATGCACATTTTCTCACGCTATGTCCTTTTCTATGGATAGTGATTTGTTTTATTCATATTCTGTCTTCTTTCATTAAAAAAGTACTCGTATGAATCCACCGATCACCAATCGCCATCTTTAGAGAAGGACAGATGAACTTCCTCGATTTTCTTTCTCTTTCTATTAAAACGTATGATAACGTTAAACAATCTGCTTACTTTCATTTGGAAAACAATAAGATTAAGTATAATGATTTGACAGATTCTATACTTTTTGAACGTTGTAAAAGGTATTGTTGATCTTTTAAACGGAATAATTATCAAGTAAAACAATTATACATTTTGTTTATAATAAAATACTCTGAACATCCGAGATAAGCACGGTTTCGGGCATAGCTTGCATTGGCCTTCATCATATCTCAGGCGAACCAAACGTAAACAGTCATCGCCGCATGAACAGTTTCTGTTGGATTTAGAGGCATGGCGGAATCAGATGCAACTAAAGCGCTGAGAGTGCGGCCCTTAATAGGCTGTTTGTCACGCTTGACTGAACACATCTTCTCTTTCGATCCCGCATTCCCCGCATCACAAATTCCAAGGCCTCAAGTTCTGGGAATAGCGTAAACTGTGGGTGCTTGTCTCGAAAATTGAGTGTACTATGAGCTGCTTTCCCCACAAAACTGAAAATTTTTACAAAAATGATTCTAAAGCACGAAAAATACATCGTATCTGTGTAAAAATTTGCACAAATAATTTGCGGGTACTAGAAAATATGGTTCATTGCACAAATTTCCACGACCTTGAGCAAGCCAAGTTTTTCACGAGCTTTTTCGCAAAATCTAACCAAATTTCCGAAACAGAGTGTCTTTTTTAAAGCACGTGCATATGTGAACATTCCCGTATGATCCCTTGAAATGTGAGCGAATTTTCAATTTATCGCATAATATGGGGCAAATAGCTCACTCATTTAAAAAGTAAAATAAAGTGCTTGGAAGAACAATTTCACAGAAAATGGAATTATTTATAAGTTATCTAACCATTTTAAAGCAAATAGATTTATTAAAACTTATGGCAACGTTAAATAATCTATGGATTGTAATTTAACCAGAGTTACCCTTAACTTCGCGTATAAGTAAGACGTATTATAACACGTATCTATACGTATATCAATACGCAATCTTATAATTTGATAGATTTTCTATCTTTTGAATGTTATAAAAGGTATTTTTGACTTCTTAAACGAAAGGATTAACAAGGAAAACGGTTTTTTATTTGATTTATATTAAAATACTATGCGTCTCTTTCCCCCAAAACTACGAAAATTCTTATAAAAATCATTTTGCAGGGCGAAAAATATATTGTATTCATGTTTCAGAAGAAAAAAAAAATTTTTTTTCACGTTTCGGAAAACCTAAAGTTCATAAATGTAAGATAAGAGACAGATCTGATGAGGCAATTCAGCTGGTCTCCGAAACGTAATTGATTGTTTTTTAAAAATAAATTGGGTTATTAGTTTGTAAGATGTTGTATTCATGTAAAAATTTTCACACACATCTTGTTCGGGTGTTAGAAAATATGACCCATTACACAAATTTCCAAGAACTTCTGCAAGTCAAATTTTTTACGGTTTTTTTGTATACAACCGAACAAAATTTCCAAAACTGAGATTCTTATGTGAATAGCCTTTTCATTTGCTATAACTAACGAAACTGCACTGAAGCAGATTTAAAATAAAGTTTAACGATTGTGTACACCAAACTGAGGTAAAGTTTCCGTGGTGAATCGCAAATATCTCCGGCGGACACCGCTAGAGGCAGCACGTTACCTAGTTTTTTTATGTATTCAAAAATCAATTATAAAATATAAAGTTGAGGGTGAGCTGGTCGCTTAGCCCCATTTTACTTTACCTATTCAAATTTGTTTAAACTAGGCTGCAATTGACTTTGATGAAATAAAATGAAATGACCCAATTGTTTAAATGAATTCAAGTAAAATTGAAAAAGTCTCATTTAAAAAATTAAGATTAAAGTTAGACGATTTTTTATAATTACAAATTGGCAGGAACAATTACAGGTTGATGAGGATATCCGATGAGATAAAAAAAGAAGTATCATTGAATCACTTTATTGTCACACGCCATGACTGGCATTGGGGGTATTAATACAGTCCTAACGCTTTAATCGTCACACTTAGCGCTGTCGTGAATCCTTCGGAAGATACCGCAATATTATACATACATCTCACATAGCTCGCGATTCCGTAGCGCAATTTATGTACAAGTTGTGTGTTTTTCTTTAAAAAATCTCCTACTTTCTGCAACAAACTTTTGTGCACGATGATTATATAATCCGTCGGATTCTCGTCAGCCTCTTCATTCGTCGGTGTCTATAATCATACTGCTTAAATTTTCTTTACTTTCGCTCCAATTGATTTTTTCATATTCTTCCGAAATAGTTCAATCTCTCTGTTAATTTCTCGCATTCCCGCATTCCCGAGGAAAAACCCGGCCTGCTATAATCATTGACAAATCAAAAATTTACGAAGTCTGTTCCAGATGAATCGACTGTAATGTTTTTTTTATACTGAAGCAGGGATTATCATGTTTCATCACCAACATGTACATCGATTTATGAAATTATTATAACTAATAATAATTTCTGTTGTATACAATAGAAAACACAATTTTGAAAGCATATTCAAATCGGGAAAAAAATTTCTTCTTGAATCGATGCACAAGTCAATTATAAAATTCACCTAAAACTAAAGCTGGACTTGTCCTTCAAGGAAGTCAGTAATCGATTAATGATTTTGGCCATGTTTTCTCTCACGTACATTCTTTTCAAGATTTTATTATCGCAAACCATCCCCATCCCTACACTCTTGCTTATAAATTTAAACCTATAAATTGGTTCACTAAACTTGACAAAAGTGGTACCCCTGGCTCTTATGCTTCAATCGCTGGATTCACACTTTTTGAATGGTTTTTTTTTTATTCGGTAGAAGTTCGTCTCCCGTGATCCGTCATTATTTACGATAAAGTCGATATCGTTATATGAGTTTTTTTTTAAAGTTATATAGGTACAAAGTCAGATATTTTTTGTTCGTTAATATTAATGTAAATGTGATCCATCGTGTCTTATGTGTGTATATGTTTGTGTGATCTAAGATTGAGCATGCCTATTTACAAACCGGCACTGCAAGGGTAAAAATCAATTTCCTTCTATATGGTATTAATTTATCATTTATATTTACTATAACTTGGATTTCGCGTTAACCGGTATCATAATCCAATCCATCAAGGAACATTGAAATCTGATTCACATTTTCAAAAAATGATTCCACAAATTATTATTTAGAAAAGTAAATTACAATTTAATTGAGGTTACATAAAAGAGAAGGAAAAAGCTGAAATATTAAAAACGCTAATTTTTACTTAAATAAATAAATTAGTTAAACAAACTGATATTCGACCATGATTGCAACTCTTGCTATGCCATTTTGCCGAATAAAACAAAGCATAGCACATTCTTATTGTGATTACAAATAATATATTTATACATCGTCATTTATACAGTGCAATTTCATGTTACATACATGTGGATGTGTATGATGTAGTTGAAACTTGTGAAAATCTTACGCTCGTTTTACTTTAAAAAAGCAGACTGTCGATGGCATCTCACTACCCTCCTCTTTTGCTTTTTTTTTAATATTTCAAATATTACCTTCGAACTGGCTTAACGTATAGTGACTTAATGACTTTAAACTCGATTTTACGACGTACAAGCGTACATTTTTTACAGACAGTTTGTCACGTACAAAAACAATGAACGAAAAACGATTCGTATTTCCTTCTCTCTTCAGTACTGGATATGCAAGTTTATGTTTTCAAGCGTTAGTGCAGCGACTATTTGATTTTCAAAAATCAATAACTTTAATTCGAAAAACCCAATTTTTAAAGAGATATTTAAATTATATTTCAAAAAAGAAATTTGATCAGAATTTTGCAATTTGTTAGTTCAGTAAATAACTTCATATTAAAACAGAAACTTGGAATTTGGAAAATCAAATCCACGCAAGTAAATGGCAGATTACAAATTAAACATGATATACTTGATATATGTATGTTGTATGGTATTTTAAAAATGTTCATTTAGAAATCATCTTATAGTAATTCTCAAAGTATTTTACACGTTTCTATTTTTTTCGTTATAGTTGATTTTTACGTTAGTAAAAAAGCTTGTTTTATATTTTCGTCACTCAAGTCTACGATAAGCACATTACAGATATGGTACGATATTTCTTTTATTTACTCTTGAATCATAGTGATTCGCACTGACAGTCCGTTTAGTACAAGGGGTTATTTTATCTTTACAAGCTATAGAATGGACACTATTTTCGAGATTGTATATCTGGATTTTTCTAATTTTCGTTTTTTTCGCAAATTCAGAAATTAATTAGTGGGCCGAAAGTCCCATTAATCTTATTCCGATAACCACAATCTATCAAACTAAAATGTATTATGTATTACCGATTAAAATATAGCAATAAAATAATCAAAACTACCAATACTGAAAGAGGATATAAAATAAAAAAAGAAGATAGCATGTTTTCAATCGAGATCAACAAATGTTTTGAAGTTAAACAAAATTGATTATAATTTATATGAAAATTATTTGTTTACGAAAGAAAGTTCCTTTTAAATACGCAAGCTCTTGTACTTTGCACGTGCATACAGTATACGCAATTATTTGAGGATATGTAAGTAACCGTATGTACAGACTGCAGGTACATGTCAACATAGATGCAACAAAAAAATCATTTTTAATAGCTGTAGGTGAATATACACAATTATCGTGAAGTGTCAGTGTGAAATGAGTGTTAGTAGAAATGAAGTTCAATCGTTAATCAACGAAATTTCACGAGAATGTAATAGAACGACGAAAATCACCAAGCCGAATAGTACAACAATCGATACTACTTTACACCCTTGACATTCTGCCACACTAGGCTTACCCCCAAATGATAAAATTTCTCTGAAGCCGGAGAAACGCAAATGTCAATCTTTAATCCAAGCTGAATACAATGCAGATTAATGTAATAAAACTTGAACAATTTAATAAAAAAATTAGCTAATTTCCAAGACACAGTTACACCATCTTTATCTTTAGTTTCTAACTATAATAACTTACTATAATTTCTTATAATTTAAAATTTTAATCGTGCTTCAATTAAATTATTTACAATACTCGAAGATCTACGAGACTTGAAAATTCTATTTCGAGAAATTTTTACATCAAGGGGTTACATTTCCCATTCCACAAGTAAGAGTAATTGCGAAAATGCAACAACTCGAAACTTACTAGTAATAACGATTCAGTATACATAATAAAATTGGATAAATATAAATTGTAGAAAAAAAAGAAGAGTTTGTGGTTTCGTTGACACGATGTGTGTAGCTTACTAGCCACAACGATAAGCTCGCATCGCGATGCTTTGAAATTAGTTTATCACATTATATACAGTAGTTAAACATACTGCGACTAAGACGCCTGCAACGGATTATCGAAGATTTTTCGAGACATCTTTACTTACATGTACACGAGTTGCTAGCTTTAAAAGTCCTTGCACGATGCCACAAATTATATACAAATATTTCTTTCAACACTCGAGTGTACCTATAATTTCGCGGATTTAAGTCGTACCTAGATCGATATTATTAAGTTTTAATGTTAAACAGACTCTATGGCTTCGGTGAGAGACATATTTTGTTTCTTAGCAGATCAGCTCGTCGGGAAGTATCTGCAGGACACATTCTTTGAGGATCTTCTAAATATTTATATTTTCTTACACCAACAAAAACGATCACAATGGACGAGCGTTTCAAGGATCGTTCCATGCTTTTTTTACTAACGCATCACACTTGAGTACATGACGACATTACGCTCACTTCTGATTGATTGCCTTCATTTCACTGAAAAGAAATAGTGAAAAAGAATATTAGGTTTGGGTTCTAAAACAGCACTGCCATCGAGTGAAATTTAATATTTCTACCACGTACAAAATATTTTGATTTTAAAATCAGCGTAACCGCTAAAACACTAGCAACATTTCAAATTTGAAATATATGAACTTCACTAGTTTTAAGTTCAAACTTTCAATAATGTACAAGTGTAAAATTCTTCACTTCTAAGGGCTTTAAAATCAGGCACTATCTTGGAAACAAATTTTGTAATGGAAACATCGAATCAGAGGCATTCAGTATTCTTCAATTTAAAATTTGAAGTAAGAATTGAACATTTTTGAAGTGAATGTCACATTTAAAAAATTCAATAAAAAATGAGAGAAATAAACACAAACATTTTCAAATTCAAGCTTTAAAAACTAAATGATTTAAAATTTAAGACCTTAGAAATAAAATCATTTTAAAAGTATGTATTCCAAAATGCACAATTATATCAACTTGAAAATAATTTATGGAACGTCAATTTATTTACAATTGTTTAACTATTAAGGCTTTCGATTTGAAACAGTAAAATTTTTAAACTTTCAAGCAGAAAATAGTTAATTTTAATCAGAGATTCTGAATTGTTCATTCTTAAAGTTTTCCACATCCAAATGTTATTTATTTTTAAATATTATATATAGTTCAATTTTTAAAATCTTTGACCAATTTATATTTAAAGTTAATCGACTTAAAACGTTTCACTTTTAAAATGGATAAATTTCACAAACTCTTTTAATTTATAATTACCCCAGTATTGAAAACTGTATCTAACAAAATTTAATTAAAAAATGAACAATTGTAAATTAAGATTAAAAAATTAAATGTTACAAATCGAACTTTTTAAACTCAAAACAATTTAAACCGAATTCATTAGAATTGCATAATTTCATGTGGTATCAAATTAGTGACATTTGAAGTGGCTTGAAATGTTTTTCTACTAAATATTTTATTAGCTAAAACAACATTCGAATCCCTAGTTTTGCCTATGTGATACTAACTTAAGTTATAATTTTGAAGTTACAATTTATATTCAAAATTTCAAAGATGACTGTTATTTTCTCAATTCACACACACACACACACACACGCAATAAGAAGGAAAGTCATATCCGAGATTTGGAGCACGACACAAACTTACCTTTTAGAGAAAGGAATTCTAAAATTTGCAAATTCTACCGAATCATAAAATCACCAACTTACACGTGTCTACAGGGGTAAGCAACAGAATATTAATACTGTAAAAATGAGATACTGTGCAAGGTATTAAATTAGAGTGATTGATATAGTAATCAAGCAATAGTAAAAAAAAAGAATACTGTACTCCTAAATACAAATAAAAAATACTGTTAAAATATGAAAAATATTGTGCAAGTACATCTAAAATTCCTGGTATTTATATATTATCGGCTTTTATATATTATCTTTTCATATTATATTATATTATATATATATTATATATATATTACCTTTATTTTACGTGATTAAAATTGCAATATTATAAGTATTTAAAACCAAGAAAATTTTGTTTTCTACTAAACTTTATTTCTGCAAAAAAATTTAAAAATTAAAAAATTTTAAACTCATTTAAGTCATTCATATTTTAAGGTATGCAATTGGACCGTAAACTTCCTTCGACACACAAAGCTTCAGGTACTTTAAACCAGCTTTACATTCTTTTATCACTATAGAACTACTATATTGAAAACTAATGATCGCCTTAAGGGCCCTGGAAATCGAGTGTAAATCGCAAAAATAAGATTCAGGCCAAACGGTGAAGCCATTTTGTCTGATATTTTTTATACATACTTTAAAGAGAGAGCAGGTAAGGCCGTTTTTCAGCTCGGATTTTCCTTTGCGCGAGTCTAGCGAGAAAAGGAAAAACTACCACCCGTTATGACTCAAGTCTGCAGGTAATGAAACACCCACTGTGACGAACACTGATTCATTCTTGGGCAGATGGTTGCGGGTGGATAATATCATTGAATGCAGACTATGAAATAGATCTGTAAACAATATAATGTCTTATAATCGATTCACTCCCGAATTCATGCATGCATCTTCACGCCGAATCAGTGTAACTGTACAATTTTCGGCAAACCACTCCAAAAGTAGTACCTTGTTACATTAAATGACAATATACAAGATCTCTGCATAAAAAGGCAAATTATACAAACATGCAAGATATCAATAATCTGTGTCGCTTAATTTCCTCCGAAAAATAACAGATTTATTCGCATTGTACACAAACTTTGCATGTTTGCACAACTCAGGGACTGTCTGCAATAACCGGTTATAGAATTTTGTTGAACCTGAGAGTTTGTACAAAAAGGTTTCAAATTTTAATTTTTCAAACATATATTGAAATATGAAATTTAACTGCGCATCTTCTTTTCCCCATGAAAAAACGTATAGCACGTGTATTTGTTGAAATGAATAGGAACAGCTGCTAATTTTTTCTACCAAATGGCCTTCTTTTAGCTAATTTGACTGTATTCTATGTACACTTGTACGTGATTTTGTCCAAAATAAGAACTGTCAATCGTTTTGCGACTGATGTTTCACTTCACAATGTTACTTTCGGGAAAATACTGCATTTCTTACGAGCAGTTTATCATTACATTCGGAAATCTTCCATTCACGCATAATGAAGGAATTTCGGTTTCCGAAATCTTGGTCAGTTTTTTTGTAAACAATTTAATTCTTTATAAGCAGCACGAATTTAAAACAACACTTGCAGCTCGCTAAGCAAAAATCAATCTTCTTTGCCTCTTTCACTTGTTTCGTAGGATAAACCGTTTGCAATCAACATGATAATTATAATAATTTATAATTCATGTATTTTGTGAAAAATTCGTCTTTCATGGTAAGAAATAAATAATCTTCTTGCGTAAAAATTGAACAGTTTGGTTCAAAATTAATTTATTTTGTTTCAAAGTCGTGTTTTTTGTTGAAAATTAAAATATATTCAGTTAAAAAATTATGTATTTTCTTAAAAAATCATCTTTTTCGGTGCAAAATTAATCCTCTCGGTTACAAATACAACTACTGTTTAAAATTCATCTCTTTGCTAGAAAATTGAACTATTTGCTTGTCAATGAATCAATTTCAGTTGAAACTGGAATTAATTCGTTGAAAATCCGTATTATTTGGTATAAAATAATTCTTATTCTTAAAAAAGTAATATTTTTTATTGAAAATCTTACTATTTTGTCAAAACTTAATCTTCTTTCTTTAAAAAAGTGAACCATTTTTTAAAAATATCCTTTTTATTTGACAAGTCAACTCTTTCGTCAAGCATAAATTCATCTCTTTTCTTTAACAATATTCTACTTTGTAGTCAATTTTACAATTTGGTTAAAAAGTCATTTTTTTAATTAGGATTCTTCACTTTACTTGAAAATTCATCTGTTTGCTTCAAAATTTTACTATTTTGTTGAAAAATTATTGTTTTGGTTTGGGAATTTATTTTTTCTAACTAAAAAATTGACTCTCCCACTGCAAGATTTTGCAAATGTACTTGGAAAAGCATCTTATTGGCCGTAAAGTTGAGTATTATGCTAAACATTCTGTGCCTTTGTCGAAATTTTATTTTTTAACTGAAAATTCAACTATTCCACCTATATCGTGAAAAGTTTATCTTTCTTCATTGTAAATTGATCTATTTTGTTAAAACTGCTTCTTTTTTAGTAGGAAATTCATGCTTCTTACTTGAAAATTCATCTCTTTGATTGTTTGCAGACAATGTTCAAGTTTCTTAACAACATAGTAAAATTTGCAAGCAAAAAGGTGAATGTACAAGTAAGGTGAATAATCTTCATTAAGAAAATAAGTTATTAACCAAATAGTTAATTTTCAACCAAATACAATATTTTTAACCAAAACAGATGAATTTATGCTCAAAGAAACAGTTGACTTTTCAACGTAAAAGAATACATGATTCTCGAACTGAATATTTCAATTTTTAAACGAAAAACACGGATTTGAAAGAAAATAAATGAATTTTAAACCAAACTTTTTAATTTGTAAGCAAGAAGAGTATAACTCTTGAACGAAAGAAAGACGTTCTTTCAAGAAAATACACAAATTATCAACCAAGCAATTGAATGAGGTTACAGTTTCAACAAAATAGTAACTTTTCAATCAAAGAGATGAATTTTCAAGTAAGAAGCATGAATTTTCTACTAAAAAAGAAGCAATTTTAACAAAATAGATCAATTTGCAATGAAGAAAGATCAACTTTTCACGACATTCGTGGAATAGTTGAATTTTCAGTTAAAAAATAAAATTTCGACAAAGGCAAAGAATTTGTACCATAATACTCAAATTTACAGCCACTGAGATGATTTTCCAAGTACATTTGTAAATCTTGCAGTGGGTGAGTCAATTTTTCAGTTAAAAAAAATAAATTTCCAAACCAAAACAATAATTTTTCAACAAAATAGTAAAATTTTGAAGCAAACAGATAACTTTTCAAGTAAAGTGAAGAATCCTCATAAAAAAATGACTTTTCAACCAAATTGTAAAACTTTCTACAAAGCAGAATATTGTTAAAGAAAAAAGATGAATTTATGCTCGACGAAAGAGTTGACTTGTCGAAAAAAGGATATTTGAAAAAAAATGGATCATTTTTTTTGAAGAAAGTAGATTAAGTTTTGACAAAATAGTGAAATGTTCAATACAAAATATTAATTTTTAAAGAATAAGAATTATTTTATACCGAATAATACGGATTTTCAATGAAGTAATTCAAGTTTCAACTTAAAATGATTAATTGACAAGCAAACAGTTACATTTTCTAGCAAAGAGATGAATTTTAAACAGTAGTTGTATTTGTAACCGAGAAGATTAATTTTGCACCGAAAAATACGATTTTTTGAAGAAAATACATGCTTTTTAACTCAGCATATTTTAATTTTTCAACAAAAAGCACGAATTTGAAACAAAATAAATTAATTTTAAACCAAACTGTTCAATTTTTACGCACGAAGATTATTTATTTTTTACAATCAAATACGAATTTTTCACAAAATATATGAATTATAAATTATTATAATTATCATTTTTATTGCAAACGGTTTATCCTACGAAACAAGTGCAAGAGGCGAAAAAGTTTTATTTTTGCTTAGCGAGCTGGAAATGCTGTTTTAATTTTGCGTTGTTCATAAAGAATTAAATTGTTTACAAAAAAATTGTTTACAAAAAAACTGACCAAGATTTCGAAAACCGAAATTCCTTCATTATGCGTGAATGGAACATTACCGAATCTAATGATAAACTGCTCGTAAGAAATGCAGTATTTGCCAAAAAGTAACATTGTGAAGTGAAACATCAGTCACAAAACGATTGACAGTTCTTGTTTTGGACAAACCCACGTACAAGTGTACATAGAATACAGTCAAATCAACTAAAAGAAGGCCATTTAGTAGAAAAAATTAGCAGCTATTCCTATTCATTTCAACAAATACACGTGCTATATGTTTTTAATAAGGAAAAGAAGATGCGCAGTTTAATTTCATATGTCAATATATGTTTGAAAAATTAAAATTTGGAGTGAGTTGCCGAAAATTGTACAGTTTGCAATGATTCGGCGTGCATATTGCATGCATGAATTCGGGGGCGAATTGATTATAAAACATTATACTGTTTACAGTTTTCTTTCAGTCTGCATTTAATGATATTATCCCCCCCCCCCATACTACCATCTACATCAACCCAGCCTATTGGGAGTTCACCCACTCATTTGGGTAGGGGCCCCTAGTTTTCTTATACGGTGTGTTCGTCCCTGAATTGTGACATTGGGTGTTACATTACCGGCCGACTTGAATCATAACGGGTGGTAGTTTTTCCCTTTCTCGTTTGGAGCGCGTAAAAGTAAATTCGAGCAAAGTTACTGCCTTACCTGCTCCCTGTTTCACTAAATAGTAGAACACATTTACACAACAATGCTATCGACGACAATTTCTTTCTTTTAATTTTTGCATGAAAAATAGAATTTTTTTCGAAAAAGTAAAACTTTACCGAGAGTCTCTATATTCTTTAGAGTATGTATACAAAAAAATTAGACAAAATGGCTTCACTGTTTGGCCTGAATCCAAAAGGTCGATTTACACTCGATTTCCAGGGCCCTTAAGACGCAAGCGAGTCCGTGGCGTTGGCCAGATAGACCTTAGCATCGCATCAATGCAGATTTTGCAGGTCCATTTTTGGGATATAGCTTTTTTAATGTTATTGATGCATATTCTAAATGGCTTGAAATATTTATTGCAAATAGTATATCAGCTTCAGCCACGGTCAACAAATTCGAAGAATTATTTTCAGCTGAAGGTTTACCGCACCATTTGGTCACAGATTCGGGATCACAATTTACTAGCCAAGAATATCAAAAATTTGTTAAGCATAATGGGATTAAGCACACGTTTGCGGCACCAAAAAAAACAGCAGCAAATGGTACGGCGGAAAACTTTATAAAGACTTTCAAAATAAAAATAAAAGCAATGGGCAATGCATCAATGTTAAAAGTGCAGTCAGAACATTTCTTTTTTCTTATAGAACTGTAAATCACTCGTTAACTGGCAAAACTCCGTCCAAATTATATATCAATCGAGAACTAAGAATGCCTATGCATCTCTTGCGTCCTAATAACCGAAGGTTAGTAGAGGTTAGGCAGGAAAAACATCTCTCTTTCAATAGAAAATTCAGGAACGTAAACTTTAGAGTCGGAGACACTGTTATGGCCAAAAATTGTAGTATTAATGGTCCACTCTGATCTGAAGCAACAATTGAAAAAGTGCTGTCACCTAAAACGTACCAAATAATGTTTACAAACGACAATCTGAGTCAAAAACTTCATACAGTTCAATTAGCTTCCTGGAAACCTTCTTCAATAATTGAGGAGAGAGAGGAAGATGATGTTGCAGCTGAGACAGAATTTCGAAGATCTAGACGTGACCAAAAGAAAGTTGTTCGTTTTAAGGCAAGCTCATGACTTTGTATGCATGCAAGAGTGCTTGTTACATGAGTTATATTTATATTATCAGCACGGCTTTGTAATCTCCAGTTATATATGAGACTCTTAGAGATAAACACACTTTCCCACAAGTCGTATTATTATCATGAGTATACCTTAGTCTCTGCGAAGCAGATACAAGCATCTTCTTCGACAAATTTGGTCTTGAAATCTGTCGATGTTCAACAAGGTATCTGCGACTAACATGCGTGTTGTCCCGATTCTAATCTACTCGTTTGGCGTGGTTTAATCGACAAAGAACAAGCTTACGGCCCTTTATATCGACACGCGTAAGATCATGTATATGCATAATAGCTTGCATATCAATTAGTCCGTTCCGCGATTATAAATCTCAGTCCGTCAAGGCGGACACGGACTTCTGAATCTCCAATGTCTCCATTACCGAATTGTTCTGAGTACAGCTTACGTCGTTGCAAATGACGGAGATCTTCTCCTAAAAATTGTCAGGAAACACGAGATGATTGGCAAAGGAGCGTTCCCTTACAAAGCCCCGAAGCAGGCGGCCGAGACCCTCGGCCAGAACAGCTACTCTACAAAGAAATGCACGGAAACTTTCACAGACATTTCCTCAGATCATCAGGACTTAATTCAGGTACAGAGAGTTTAATTTTCGGATGCCAGAATGGTGCCATTTCATTCTTAATATACCCTGACCGCATTTCACGGCAAGAAGCTGCCAGCGATAGGTGCAGAGCGTGTCATGCACACGTTGAGTAACTAGAACACATACTATCCGGTTATCCTACTCACGCGGGAACGACACGTCTCTACAGACATAATGCGGCCCTAAGAATGCTTTATTACCATCTTTGTCGCTCTTGCGGTGTTGGCCGCGACTGGTTCACTGGTTCGCAACCTTAACCCGCAGATACCAATGTAATAAAAATAAATGTGATAAACAATTTTTGAACAGAGTAAAAAGAACAAAATAAGAAGAACTTTTCTGAAATGTCACTTTTTATTCAAAAAATTGCAATTTTTTCGGTAATTATCAAAAAATAACTTTTTCCCCTAAATTGAAGGTAAAAGTACATATTTTAATTAGAAAATACTAAGTACACTTCCAATGAAATTTAAATATTTTTTACGGTTGTCTGAAAATAGGGAATGTTTGGAGCATAGAAAAATAAATCTGCACGTAATCTAGAGTGGAAAACACATTGAAAAATGAGATAATTTATGAATAATAATATTGTTTATTATTCAAACATTAGTAATATTGAAATATTATTATAAAATGATAATACAGAGTTGAAAGTAAAAGTTATTCTAAACTTTATTTTATAAAATTAGTGCACTTAATGCACACTGAATCACGATGATTGTCACACATACGCTTTAGGCAGTTTGCACATCTCATTCGCATACGTCCGCTTGAATTTGGATCACAAAACGCGCATCTGTCTCTCTTTTCTTCGCGAATCACTTCTAAAAATTGTGGCGCTGGTGTACCAATTTTTAAAATTTTCGAAATTAAGCGCTTGCTTGATGAACCGAATCAAGATTCAAAATTTACAGTAACCGGAAGTACGAATAGATTTTCAGAATAAGATAAACGAACGCATAAATAAGGCAACTTAAGAGGCACTAATAGACAATAAAAATACAGAGGGCGCATCGGCTATGATCCAGGATGTCGTAATTAGGAGTGCAACTGATGCGTGTGGTACTGCAGTTGTAGGAGGAATTTCTGGTGATGCATAGTCCAATGATGATATTCAGGCACCTGCCAAAGAAAAGGAAACAGCACATGAAAGAAGGTTGGAAATCACAGGCATTAGTGATGAGAGAAGCAGACCTCAAAATGATTACAGAAAAAAGAGAGGAAAGTTAAACTACTAGTCAAGGAAAGTAAAGATAAAATCAGAGCAGAATAAGAGAAGAAAATGCAAAACGACTTTGAAGGAAGCAAGAAACTGTTTCATAAATGGACGTCGCTCATTATGAAGAGTGGTAAAAGTACAGATTTTGTCAGCATCACAAATAGCAAGGGTGAAATGCTATAGGATACAGACAGGATAATACACGATTTGAAAGACTCTTTTAAGGAATTATCGGGAGATGAAGCTATAGGCCACCACAACTGTGATATAGAACACGATGCGTTAGAGAACTCAAATGAGAGAGTCTGTGCCTCTAAGATCAGGGATATAATTAAGAACTTAAAAAATGGTAAGGCTGCTGGTGTAAACAGTATTAACACTGAAATGCTTAAATACGGTGTCCAGTAAATACTTCACAGGTTGTATGTTGAAACTCGAAACGACAACCTCCTATATATATATTCGGTTTCGGTTTCTATTCCTTTTGAATAAAACTGAAGGGCCTATGACAAAGCCACCGAACGCGTCCTCGGGTTGCACTTTCCAACCGAGCAATTCACGCCTACCCCGAAAGGGAAACGGCTTAATGATATAATAATAATAATAATAATAATGGCATTTTTTTCTATTTGAAATTTTTTTTCCAATTCATTTGAATTCTTTTGAATTTATCTTGAATTTTTTTGTAGTCATTGGTCACTTCTTTAATTAAAAATTAGTAGGGCTTCAAAGATTAGAAGACGTTTTTCATTTTTTTTTAATTCACCCTGAATTCTATTAAATTTTTTGGAATTATCTTGATTTTTTTAATTTACTTGAATTCTTCTAAATTCACTCAATTCTATTTAATTCAATGGATTTTTAAAAATGTTTTGAAAGTTTTTATTTAATTTATCCTAAATTCTTTTAACCTCGCCTTGAATTCCTAGGTATTTCATCCAATTCTTTTGAATTTTTCTAAACTCATTTCGGATTTATTGAATTGAATTAAGTTTTTTCATATTTTTAAATTGTTTTCAATTCATTTCAACTTTTTTTAATTCACCTTGAATTTTTATGAATTTCATCGAATTCTTCTCGTTTACCTTAAATTCATTCCAATTTTACGGAAATCAATGGAATTTTTTGTATTTAAAAATTGTTTCCAAATCATTTGAATTCTTTTTCCTATATGTTATCCCATAGGGACTGTGAGGCCTGTTAATATTATGTTATAATGTATCTAACTAATTGTTTAATGCACGAATTGTTTAACATGTAGGTTGAATTTAACACCAAATCGGAAAAGATCTGAAGAACGGCGTAATGTGGCAGCGCCTTCGGTTTTAACGACTGACACAGCTCCTATTATGGCGGGCCTAACAGAAAGTAGTTCCTCAGGTTGGACGTTATCAGTAATATTGAGTAAGAGGTCATCCACAAATTACGTAAGGTGTTTTTCTGAAATTTTTCAAACTCCACTCGCCCCATTTAAGATACCCTAAAATTTTCTATGACCCCCTCTCCCAAAAAAAAAACTTATTAAGATTTTATAAACTTAGGGGATGAACGTATAAATTTTTCCAATTAAATAAATGTGGAACCGTCATGAAATTGGGTTTAGAAAATAAAATATGTTAAGAAGAATTCAGTCTTGCAAACGCTCAATTTTATCATTTCTTCAGGGCCTAGAATGTTCCGTAATTCGACACAATTTGGGTAGACTGGATTTAAAAGATAATTTCTGTTTATTTATGTTAGGCTTCATAGTCTTTCTTCTTTTTCTCGGTTTTCTAGTTAAATAAGAACTAAATTTATAATAAAAACTAATAAGAAAATCCAACTATTTTTGGTTGAAAGTAAATTATTTTTGGTTGAAAAGTCAACTATTATATTTTTGGCTGAAAATTCATCTTTTTTGGTTAAAAATTTGATTATTTGGTTGAAAATTATTCTGTTTTGGTTGAGGATTCAAAAATTTTGTTGAAAATTTTCTGTTGGTTCAATTCAACTGCTTTTGATTTAGAATAAAAATATTTTTCGGTTGAAATATCAATTATTACATTTTTTGTTCGGAATTTATCTTTTTGGATTGAAAATTGCACTATTTTCGTAAAAATTTCAACTTTTGTGTTGAAAATTCTACTCTCTTTAAATTTTTTTTGCAATGTTATATTTTTTGGTAGAAAATTCAACTACTTGTTTAAAAGTTTAATTTTTCTGTTAAAAAATAATTTTTTTGGTTGAAAATTCGTCATTTTTATTTAAAATTAATCTCTTTGGTTGAAAATTTGCTTTCTTGGATTAAAAGTTCAACTATTTTGGTATAAAATTCAATTATTTGTTGAAAATGAATTTTTTTATTGAAAATTATAATATTTTTGGGTGTAAAATTCAACTGTTGTGTAGAAATTTCTCTTTCTTGTCTTGAAAATGTAACTTTTTTGTTGAAATTCATCTTTTTTTGTTTGAAAATTCGTCCAGTTTGGTAGCAATTTCATGTTTTTTGGTTAAAAATATAACTTTTTAATTAAAAATAAATCTATTTTGGTTCAGTTAAAAATTTGATTATTTGGTTAAAATTTCAACGGTTTTGTTGAAATTTGAACTACTTTGTTAAAAATTAATTCACCTTTTTGGTTGAAAATTATTGTTTTGGTCGAGGATTCAAACATTTTGTTGAGCATTTTCAGTTGGTTCGATTCAACTGATTTTGATTTAAAATAAAAATATTTTTGGTTGAAATATCAATTATTACATTTTTTGTTCGGAATTCATCTTTTTGGGTTGAAAATTGAACTATTTTCGTAAAAAATTCAACTTTTATATTGAAAATTCTAATCTTTTAAAAAAAAAAATTTTATTCGTAATGTCATCTTTTTTGGTAGAAAATTTAACTACTTGTTTAAAAGTTTAACTTTTCTGTTAAAAAATAATTTTTTTGGTTGAAAATTCGTCATTTTTATTTAAAATTCATCTCTTTGGTTGAAAATTTGCTTTCTTGGATTGAAAGTTCAACTATTTTGGTATAAAATTCAATTATTTGTTGAAAATGAATTTTTTTATTAAAAATTATAATATTTTCTAGTGTAAAATACAACTGTGATGTAGGAACTTCTTTTGCTTGACTTGAGAATTCAACTTTTTTGATGAAAATTAGTCTTTTTCGTTTGAAAATTCGTCTAGTTTCGTAAAAAATTCATGTTTTTTGGTTAAAAATGCAACTTTTTAATTGAAAATAAATTTTTAAAAGTTAAAAAAATTGTTTAAAATAAATTTTGGTTCAGGATTCAACTATTTTGTAAAAAAGTCATATTTTTTCTAGATAATTCAACTATTTTGTAGAATATTCATCTTTTTTTACAGTAAGTTCCTCCTGTTGCGTTGGAAAATCATCTTTTATTATAGAAAAGTTGAAAATAAACCTGAAAATTTGTGGGTTAAAATTTATATTTCTTAGTTGACAATTCAGTTTTCTGTTTAAAAATTCAGATATTTGATTATGAATTGATGTATTTTATTGAGAATTTGCCTTTTTGATAAAAAATTAATCTTCTTATTTGAAAATGCAACTATTTGGTTTAAATATTTGGTCCTTGTTCGTTGAATCCAACTATTTTTTATTTGAAATTAAAATCTTTTTCAATTGAAATAACAACTATTATACTTTTCGTTAATAATTCATCTTTTTGGTAGAAAATTCATCATTTATTTATTTTCCTAAAACTACTTTTTTTTTTTAAAATGAACATTAATTTTTAACTGGAAATTTAACTATTCCATTTTTTCTTGAAAATTCAACGAGATAGTCGAAAATTTATGTATTTTGTTTCTATGTTTTCCTTTTTAGTCGTTTTAGTTGAGGATTAAAATTTTTGCTGAAAATTCGTCTTTCTTGATTAAATCCAACTCGTTCTGAGTTCAAATTAAAATATTTTTGTGTTGATGATTCATTTCTTTGATAAAAAATGAAACTATTTTTTAGATACTTCTTGGTTAAAAATTCAACGACTAAAAGTTGAATGTTAAAAACTAATTTTATTGGTTGAAGATTCATCTCTTTGATAGAAAGTTGAACTATTTTGTTGAAATTTTTAATTTTTTTATTTGAAATTTAATTTTTTAAACTGAAAATAAGACTATTTTCTGGTTTAAAATTCCAAAATTTATTTAAAAATTCATTATTTTGTTAATAATTCGTCTTTTTGGTAAAAAATTATTATTCTTGGTTGAAAATCAACTTTTCTGTTGATAATTCATATTTTCACTTGTTTGATACGCTTTTATAAGAAAAAGCTCATTTTTTAAACTTTTTAATATTTTAAAATAGTTATAACGCAATGAATTACGCATTTCTGTAAGGAAAAATTCAATTTTGGTCTAACGGATCGAATTTCTGCTGGATTTTCCCCTGAGTTGTAATATCTTTGGATTTATTTATTTTGTTGTAAAAATTTGTCTTACCTAATTTGTGGATGGCTCCTAAGCCTGTAAAAATATGCTGTGAAGACATTTTAACCAAGCATTTACTATTTGCAGGCTCTATGACTGACAGTGTGTGTACAGCTTACGAAAATAAAAGTGTGAGGCTATGCGATATTAGTGAAATGTCGCAGAGTAGTGATAATGTCGAAAGCGAAGCACTTAAAAACGATAATGAAAAAGAAGCAGTATTCACACCTGTTACAAATTTGACGTCTATGCTGGGAGGTGAGAGATTAAAAAGGACATCACTAATATCGCATAAGGTGTTAACTAGCTTCGCTTTTTAATGTCTGCATTTCTGCTAGTTAATATCTTATGTGTGAATCCAATACTTCTCCTTCTCCTCTATCTCCTCCTCCTACTCTTTCTCCTTCTCTTCTTTCTCCTTCTCTTCTTTCTCCTTCTCCTCTTTTTCCTTCTTCTCTTTCTCCATCTCCTCCTCCTACTCTTTCTCCTTTTTTTCCTTGTCCTCTTGCTCCTTCTTCATCTTCTCTCCCTTTATCTCCTCCTCTTCTATCTCCTCCTAATCTTTCTCCTTCTTTTTTTCCTTCTCCACCTTCTCTTTCTCCTCCATCTTCTTTTTCTCCATTTCCTTTTTCTTCTCCCTCTCCCTTCTCCTCTCCCTTCTCTTTTTCCTTCTCCTCAATACTCCTTCTCTTTCTCCTCCATCTCCTTCTTCTCCATTTCCTTTTTCTTCTCCTTCTCCCATCTCCTTCTGCTCCATCTCCTTCTACTACTTCTCATTCTCCTCTCTCTCTCTCTCTCCTTCTCCATCTTCTCCGTCTCCTCCTACTCTTTCTGCTCGTCTTTCTCCTTCTCTTTCTCCATCACCTCCTCCTACTCTTTCTCCTCCTTCTCCTTCTTCTCCACCTCCTACCTCCTGTATCTTCTCCTCCTCCTCTACCTCATCCTTCTACTCTTTCTCCTTCTCCTCTTTTTCCATATTTCTCCTTCTCTTTTTCCTTCTCCTTCTCTTTCTTCTCCATCTTCTTTTTCTTCTCCTTCTCCATCTCCTCCACCTCCATCTCCTCCTACTATTTCTTATTCTCCTCTTTCTCCATCTTCTCCGTCTCCTCCTACTCTTTCTCCTCCTCTTTCTTTTTCTCCATCTCCTCCTCCTACTCTTTCTCCTCTTTCTCCTACTCCACCTCATACTCTTTCTCCTTCTCTTTTTCCACCTCCTTCTCCTCAATACTACTTCTATTTCTCCATCTCGTTCTCTTTTTCCATCTCCTCCTCCTACTCTTTCTCTTTCTTCCCCATCTCCTCCTTCTCCATTTCCTCCTCTTAGTTCTATTTTTCATTCCCCTTCTCCATCTCTTCATCTTACTCTATCTCCTCTTTCGACTCCTTCTTTTTCGCCTCCTTCTTTACCTCCTCTATCTCCATCTCCTAATTCTCCTCCTCCTCCTCTATCTTCTTTTCTTTCTCCATCTCCTCCTCCTTCTCCATCTCCTCCTCCTACTTTTTATCTTACTCTTTTTCCTCCTACTCTTTCTCCTTATCTTTCTCCTTCACTTTCTTCTTCTCCATCTCCTCCTTTTCTATCTCTTCCTTCATCTCCACCTTTTACTTTTTCCCCTTCTCTTCTTTCTCCTCTTTTGGAGAAAGAGAAATCCTTATCCATCTTTTTCTTCTCCTTCTCAATCTTCTTCTTGTTGGGGGAGGTCCCCCTCCTACTTTTACTCCTTCTCTTTTTCCTTCTCCTCCTTCTCTTTCTGTTCCATTTTCTTCTCTTTCTCCATCTCCTTGTTCTTCTCCTTCTCCGTCTTCTGCTCCATCTCCATTTCCTTCTACTCTTTCTCATTCTCCTCTTTCTCCTTCTACATCTTCACCTCTATCTCCTCCTACTCTTTTTCCTTCTCTTTCTCCTTCTCTTTCTCCATCGCGTCCTCCTACTCTTCCTCCTTCTTCTCCTCGTTCTCTTTCTCCTACTCTTTCTCCTTCTCCTTCTCCATCTCCTACTTCTCCTTTTCCATCTCCTCCTCCCTCTCCATTTTCTTCTCTTCCTTCTATATTCCTTTCTCCTTCTCCATCTCCTCCTCCTACTCTCTTTCTTCTTCTCTATTTCCTCCGTCTCTATCTCATACTCCCCCCCCCCTACTCTATTTCCTTCTCTTTCTCCTCCTACATCTCCTTCTTCTCCTTCTCCATCTCTTTCTCCTCCATCGCCTCCTCCTACTATTTCTCGTTCTCCTCTTTCTCCTTCTCTTTCTCCATTTCCTCCTCCTACTCTTTCTCCTTCTCCTCGTTCTTCATCTCCTCATACTTTTTCTCCTTCTCTTTTCCCCTTCCTTCTCCTCCTCAATACTCTTTCTCATTCCTAATCTCATTTTCCATCTCCTCGTTCTCCATTTCCTGCTCCCCCTTCTATATTTCTTTCTCCTTCTCCATCTATTCCTCCTACTCTATCTCCTTCTCTTTCTCCTCCTTTTCTATCTCCTCCATTTCCTCGTTCTCCATCTCCTTCTACTCTTTCTCTTTCTCTTTTTCTCTCTCCTCCTCAATACTCCTTCTCCTTCTTTATCTCCTGCTCCTTTACCATCTCCTACTATTTCCTCTTCTTTATCTTTAATCTCCTGCTCCTCTTTCTCCTTCTGCTCTATCTCCTCCTTTATCTCCTTCTTATACTCTTTCTCCTTTTCTTTCTCCATCTCCTCCACTTTCTCCTTCTGCATCACCTCATCCTTCACCATCTCCTGCTTCTCCAACTCCTCCTTCTCCATCTCCTCCTCCTACTTTTTCTCCTTTTTTCCCCTTCTCTTTCTCCTTTTCCTCTTTTTCCTCCTCCTTCTCCATCTCCTTCTTCTCCTTCTCCATCTCTTCCTCCTAAACTTTCTCCTCTTTCTCTTTCTCCTTCTTTATCTCCTTCTCCCACTCTTTCTCCTTCTCCTCTTTCTCCTCCTTCTTCTTGATCTCCTCCCTGCTCTTTCTCCTTCTCCACCTCCTCCTCCATTTCCTCCTCCTTTTTTTCTTTCTCCTTCTGCTCCATCTCCTCCTTCTCCATCTCCTCCTCCTCCAACTCTTTCTCCTTCTCCATTTTCTTCTCCTTCTCTTTCTTAATCTCCTCCTCCTACTCTTTCTCCTCCTCCTTCTCAATCTCTTCCTTCTTCATTCACTCTTTCTCCTTCTCCTTCTGAATCTCTTTCTCTTTCACCATCTCCTCCTCCTACTCTTTCTCCTTTTCTATCTCTTCCTTCTCCATCTCCATCTCCTTCTTCTCCATCTCTCCCTTCTCCATCTCCTCCTACTCTTTCTCTTCCTCCTCTTTCTCTATCTCTTTCTCCTTCTCCAACTCCTCCTTGTACTCTTTCTCCTCCTCCTACTCTTTCTCCCTCTCCTCTTTTGCCTCCTCCTTCTCCATCTGCTCCTGAATCTCCTCCCTACTCTTTCAACTTCTCCATTTCCTTTTTCTCCATCTCCTTCTCCTACTCTTTCTCCTTCTCCACCTCCTCCTCGATTTCATCCTTCCCCTCTTTTTCTTTCTCCATCTCCTTCTCCTACTCCTTCTCCTTCTTCTCCATCTCCTTCTCCATCTTCATCTCCTCCTCCAACTCTTTTTCCTTCTCTTTCTCCTCCATCTTCTTCTACTTCTTCTCCTTCTCAATCTCCTCTTCCTACTCCTTCTCCTTCTTCTCCATCTCCTCCTTCTCCATCTCCTCCTCCTCCAACTCTTTCTCCTCCTCCTACGCTTTCTGCTCCTTCTTCTCCATCTCCTCCTTCTCCATTTCCTCTTTCTCCTTCTCTATCTCGTTCTCCTTCTTAATCTTCTCCTCATTCTCTTTCACCATCTCCTCCTACTCTTTCTCCTTCTCCATCTCCTCCTTCTCTATCTCCTCCTTCTCCATCTCTTCATTCTCCATCTCCTCCTCCTCTATATCCTTCTCCTCCTACTCTTTCTCCTTCTCCATCTCCTCCTGAATCTCCTCTCTACTCTTTCTCCTTCTCCATTTCCTTCTTCTCCTTCTCCATCTCCTTTTCCTACTCTTTCTACTTCTCCACCTCCTCCTCCATTTCCTCCTCCTCTTTTTCTTTCTCCATCTCCATCTCCTCTTCCTACTCCTTCTCCTTCTCCATCTCCTTCTTCTCCATATCCATCTCCTCCTCAAACTCTTTCTCCTTCTCTTTCTCCTACATCTTCTTCTCCTTCTCAGTCTCATTCTCCTATTCTTTCTCCTCCTTCTTCTCCATCTCTTTTTCCATCTCCTCCTCCTCTTTCTCCTCCTTATTTTTCACCATCTCCTCCTCCTACTCTTTCTCTTTCTCCATCTCCTCCTCTTTCTCCGTCTCCTACTCTTTCTCCTGCTCATACTTCTCCTCCTCGTCCTCCACCACCTCTTCCTCCACTTCACTCGGGCGGCAAACTTCGCACTCGTCAAAATCGCCTTCATTACGCCCTTGATACACAATCTACTGTTTCACGTGTTGTAACATTGTACAGAAATGTAAGGAGACACCAAAAATAAGAGAGTAATGATTTTCTTGTATGTAGAATTATTGCAAACAATGAAGATCGGAAGTACGAAAACAACCCCTGTAAAGTCGGAAGAGAGTTCTGAATTTATGGGAAGCGACGTTCGATATTCGTACACGGACTTCAATAGCGTCGATCACAGAATAAAACTTCATATCATTTTAAATATCTTTGAACAAGAGAAGGAAGAACTTGTTCTTCTGCTGCGAGTGAGTATAATGCCCTTGATATTATTTTTCAATTTCTATATACTTTTGCTCAGGGCCTACAATTTTCAAATTACGAAATACACACCTTCTCTATGTCCACCCTTCACACAAGAAGAAGCCAAAAAAAATAATTAAAAGAATAAATTTCTACCAAAATAGTTGAATTTTCATCACAAAAAGACGAATTTTTAATCAAGTGGGCCAACTTTCAGCCAATTGGTTACATTTTCAACAACAACAAAAAATGTATTCTCAACAAAAAATGTAATAGTTGATATTTAAAAAAAAAAGGTTTTAATTTTTCATCAAAAACAGTTTAAATCGACCAAAAATGTAGAATTTTCAACATTATACATGAAAATTCAACCAAGTATTTAAATTTCCACTAAAAAAGATAAATTAAAAAAAATGGAAAAGTTCAGTTTTTAGTTGAAAAAAATTAATTTTTGACAGAAAAAAAAAACAATTTTGAACAAAGTAGTTCAACTTTCGACCACTTAGTGGAATTTTTAATCACAAAAGATTGATTTCTCAAAGAAAAATGTAATAGTTGATATTTCAATAAAACAGTTGCATTTTTACCAAAAATAGATGAAATTTCTACCAAGAGAGACAAAGTTTCAAATCAAAAAGACTAATTTTCAACAAAAAGGTTTAATTTTTTAGCGAAAAAGAAGAATTTTCTACATCACAGCTGAATTTTTAATCCTTAATTATTAATTTGCAACAAAAAGTTAATTTTTAACCAAATAGTTGAATTTTCAACAAAATAGTGACATTTTCAACCAAACACATGAGTTTTCAACAAAAAATGATGAATCTTCAACCAAAAAAATGTTTTTTTAACAAAGAAGTCCAACTTTTAAACAAGTAATTAAATGTTCTACCAAAAAAAAGTATAGTTTTTTCAACGAAAGTATTCAATTTTCAAGCAAAAAAGACTAACTTTTTTACATCACAGTTGAATCTTCAACCCAAAAATATTAATTTTCACCAAAAAAGGTAGTTCTTAACCGAATAGTTTAAGCAAAAAATGTAATAGTTGATATTTCAACTACAAACGAATTCAATTTTAAATGAAAAGCAGTTTAATTGAACCAACAACATTTAACAAAATGTTTGAATTCTCAACAAAACATATTAATTTTTAAACAAGAAGATTAATTTTCTAACGAAAGAAGAAGATTTTTTAACACAATAAATGAAATTTCAACCAAGATAGTAAAATTTGAAATCGCAGGTAGAATTCTCAACTAAAATGATGAATCTTCCACAAGAAAAATTAATTTTTTATAAAAAATAGGGGAATAAATACTTTGAAATTAAATTAATGTGCTTTATATTTTATATTCGACTTGAAATTCTTCAAATTTCTAACAGTTTAAGTAAAAATATTGCATTTTTAACAAAAGAGATGAATTTTCAACCAAATAATTGAATTCGCCACCAAAAAAGGATAATTTTTTGTACCAAAAAATGAATTTTCAACAAAATACATGAATTTTCAACCAAATAGTTGAGTTTTAAAACAAAACAGATGAATTCTGAACGAAGAATGTAATAGTTGATATTTAAACAAAAAAATATTTATTCATTAAATCAAAACTAGTTTTAATTTGAAAGCATCAGTGGCTAAACAAATGTAAATGTCCGATTGAACCTTTATAAACTTTTGAAAATTTTATAACAATTTTAATTTATCCTTAAAAAAAATTTTAATAACAGATGAACAATTATTAATTTGAAATTACTTAAACTGTTAAATTTATAAAAGTTTAAAATTTTGCAGTTTAACGAGATTTAATTTTAAATTGTTCAATTGAAAATTATTGAGCGTGTGAATTAAAAAAGGCTTAGACCTCAATTTAAAAAATTTTTAATTCAAAAATGTTCCACTTTAAGTACTTTAATTTTCAGTTCCGTTTTGATTATTTTTAATGAAAAAAATTTCAGCTTCAAGAGTTTAAATTTTTTTCAATTTTCTACACAACGGTTGAATTTTCTACCAAAATAGTGGAATTATTAACTAAAAATGATGAATTTTCAACCAAAAACGATGACTTTGTACCAAATTGTTAAATTTTCAACAAAACAATTAAATTTGCAACCAAATAATACATTTTGTAACCAAAAAGAATGAACTTTCAACCAAAATTAGTTGTTTTTCTTATAAAGAATAATAATTTAAATAACCTTTAAAGTTAATTTTTAATTTCGGACTACTAATTTTGGGCCCTGATTTTTCTAGTAATATATTTCTATAGTAATTGCTATTATTATTAGGCAGAAATGCTCGTTCAAACGTCGTCGGAGACGTTTCCTGGGTGCTTAGTTTTATCCACGTCTAAAATTTACGTGCTGAGGATCACCGGACCCGAAGGGTGAGTATCAATTTTTATTTTCATTATGACTTCAAGATAAAAATTATAAATGGTTTCATATATTTCATTATTCTAATTCTGATTTGGAACAGGGAATTTATGGAAAAATCATAATTCTCACTTGGAATCGGGAATTTTCCAAATTAATTACAATTCCTTGGTTGAACATTCAGTTTTTCGGTTGAAATTTCACATTTTTTGTTGCAAATTCTTGTATTTTATTGAAGATTCGTCTTTATTGGTAGAAAATTATTCTTTTTTTTTAAACATTCTTTTTTTTTATTTAAAGTATTTGGTTGAAAATTCCTTTCTTTGTTGTTTAATATTTAACTATTCCATTTTTTTATTGAAAATTAATTTTTTTTAGTTGAAAACTCATTTCTTTGGTAGAAAAGTCAACTATTTGTTTGAAAATGAATCTATTTTAATAAAAGTTTGCCTTTTCAGTTTGAAATCTAATTTGTAGAAAATTCCAAAATTTTGTTAAAAATTATTTTTTTAACGTAAAATAGACCATTTCATTTTTTGTGGAAAATTGATCTATTTTAGTTAAAAATTCAACTATTTGGTTTATAATTTATGTATTTTGTTAAAAAAGTCGTCCTCTTGGTTGAAAACTCAACTATTTGTTTGAAAATTATATACTTTGTTGAAAATTTGTCCTTTTGGTTTGATAATTCATTTCTGTTGGTTAAAACTTAATCTAATTTGCAGCATATTCCACAATTTTTTTAAAAAGTCATTATTTTGGTTGAAAATTCTTCATTTATTTAAAAATTCATCTAAATATTTGAATTTCAATTTCAATTTTCTTTCTCTAGTGAAGACCCACAACGTTGGTTGCGGAAGGAGGCCAGCTGGACAATGGACAGACTACGTTCATTCGCTCCACTGCCTTTCAAACAAGGTCTTTTGGTGCAATTAGAAATGCCAAAGAAAACTGGAGAAGAACTTCAGGACTGCACTTTGCTGTGCATTCTACAAGATTTTCAAAGGACGTCGAGTTTCTTGTTTTATCTAACTGGTAAAGTGTTCCCGTCTCAAGAAAAATCAAGTCGATCCTAATGTTTTTGCATAATTCCCTCTATCTATAATTTTCCTTTTTTGCAGAACTTCATTTGCCTGGCAGTTGCGAAGTTGAGTTCACAGTGCCAGACCACTGCAATTCGTCGATCAAAAGTGTCCTATCAAGTTCGAAGAACCATCGGACAGGTGATCCAGTCAGATTACTTGCGATGTTTTCATCGGCGACAGTAAAATCGGAAAATAGTAGTCCAACGAAGTTAAATATCTCTGGACTTGTTACGACATCTTCAGCTTTGATAATCCTGGAGGATAATTTGCAGTGGCTACTTACAGATACTAAAAAGACGCCATCCATTGCAGTGGAACAGGCACTGAGTAATCTAATAGCCGTGGTAAGTGTATTTGGTTGAAAATTTATGTATGTTGTTGAAAAAATTCTTTTTCGGTAAGAAATAATTCTTTTGGGTTGAAAATTCAACTACTTGTTTGAAAATTGAATAGGTATCGATTCAGCAACTCAATAACCAGAAAGTAAATCCCCACTTTTTTTTAAATTAGAAATTTGGTTTTTTTATCACCGTCTAAAGTTAAAAAAAAACCTGTGCCTCGAACGGGAAAAAAAAACTTTCTCATTAAATTTTCTCAGAACTTAATAACATGTTCCGATCAAACTTTTCAGGGTTCAATTCTGCACTGATTTATTATTATTATTATTTTTCAATCAAAAATTCAATCGTGATTCTTAAAATTTTAATTATTTGGTTTAAAATTTCATTATTTTGTTAAAAGTTCAATACATTTGTTTAAAAAATCATTCTTCTTGGTTGAAAATTCACCTTTTTTTTAAAAAATGCATGTAGTTAGTTGAAAATTACTCGTCTGTTAAAAATTTATATTTTCGGGTTAAAAATTTGTCTTAATTGAGGATTCAATTATTTTATTGAAAATTTGTGGTTTTTTTTTTTTGCTTAATTCGACTGTTTTTAATTGAAAATTAAAATATATTTTCGTTCCCCATTTTTCATTGATAATTCATCTTTTTTTGTTTAAAATTCTACTATTACATTTTTCATTGACGATTTTCATTGAGGATTTTGGTTGAACAATCATCATTTTATGTTGCAAACTCAACCATTGGGTTGGAAATTCATGAATTTGGTTGAAAATTAAACTTTTTGTTTGACAATTCATCTCTTTGTTTAAAAATTGAACTATTGTATTATTATTTATTAACAACTATTTTATTTATTTTGAATAATATGACTCTTTTGTTGAAGATTCGTTTTTTTATTGAAAATTAATTTTTTTAACTAAAAATTTAACTATTCCTTTTTTTTCGAATTGTTTTTTCGTGAAAATTTAAACTTTTTGGTTGAAAATTAGGTTTTTATTGAAAATTAATTTTTTTAACTAAAAATTTAACTATTCCATTTTTTTTCAAATTGTTTTTTTATGGACATTTAATGGTTTTGTTTGAAAATTCATCTGTTTGGTTTGAAATTTAACAAATTTGGTTGAAAATTAGTTTTTTTTATTAAAAATAAAGTTTTTTACTAAAAATGTAACTATTTCACTTTTGACAGAAAATTGATCGGTTTCAGTTAAAAATTCACTTATTTTGTTGAAAACTCATCTGTTTAAGTGGAAAATTCTATTATTTTTGTAGAAAATTGCATATTTTTCAACTTTTTTTTTCAAAAATTCGTCTTTATGATTTTAAGAATTCAACATTTTTATGAGATTTTTGTTCATTATTGATTAAATAACGTTTTTTGGTTGAAAAATCTTTCATGATTAAAAATTCAACCATTTGTTTGAAATTTTCTGTAATTTGTTTAAATTTTGTCTTTTGTGGTAGAATATTAATCTTTTTGATGACTAATTCACCTTCTTGGTTGAAAATTCAACTATTATGTTAAAAATTCCATTAAAAATTTAAATATTTGTTTAAAAGTTCATGTATTTTGTTAAAAATTATTCTTTTTTGACAGAAAATTAATCTTTTTGGTTGAAAATTCATTTCCTCGGTTGAAAATTAGTTTTTTTATTGAAATTTAATTTTTTAACTAAAAATTTTAATTTAAAAAAATTCAACTATTAGGTTGAAAATTCCATTAAAAATTAAAATATTTGGTTGAAAATTCATGTATTTTGTTGAAAATTCGTCTTTTTTAGAAGAAAACTTTTTTATTTAAACTGAAAAATCTTTTTCGGTTGAAAATTCAACCAACTGGCCAAAGTTGAACTACTTTGTTAAAAATTAAATTTTGTTGTTGAAGATTCATCGTTGTAGTTAAAGATTCTTTTTTTTTTAAATTAATTTTTTTCAACTGCAAATATAACTGTTCAATTTTTTGTGGAAAACTGATCTTATTGGTTTCTAATTTAAATATTTGGTTGAAAATTAATTTTTTGGTTTAGAATTTATATTTTTAGATTCAAATTCAACTTTTTAAATTAAAATTCAATATTTAAAAACATTTTTAATTCAACTATTATATTTTTCATTAATAATTTATCTGTTTTGGTTGAAATTTGAACTACTTTGTTAAAAATCCATTTTTTGGTTGAAGATTCATCGTTTAATTTATAAATTCATCTTTTTGATCGAACATGCAACTATTTAGTTAAAAATTACATTTTTGTTTGAAAATTGATCTTCTTTAGTTGATCATTAAACTATTTGGTTAAAAGCTTATGTATTTTGTTGAAAAAATTCTTTTTCGTTAAGAAATAATTCTTTTTTGTTGAAAATTCAACTACTTGATTGAAAATTAAATACACGTCCTGACGAAAGGACTTTTTTTATAATCCCACGATAAGGGTATCGATTCAGCAACTCAATAACCGGAAAGTAAATCGCCACTTTTTTTTTAAATTAGAAATTTGGTTTTTTATCACCGTCTAAAGTTAAAAAAAACCTGCTCCTCGAACGGCAAAAAAAAACTTTCTCCCTAAATTTTCTCAGAACTTAATAACATTTTCCGGTCAAACTTTTCAGGGTTCAATTCAGCACTGATTTATTCTTTGTTTTTTTTAAATTAAAAATTCAATCATGAACCTTAAAATTTTAATTATTTGGTTTAAAATTTCATTATTTTGTTAAAAGTTCAATAAATTTGTTTAAAAAGTTATTCTTTTTGGTTGAAAATTCAAGTAATTGGTTTAAAATTAACTTTTTTGTTGAAATTTCATCTTCTTTGGTTGAAAATTCAACTTTTTTGTTGAAAATTCATCTATTTAGTTGAAAATTACTCGTGTGTTAAAAATTTATATTTTCGGGTTAAAAATTTGTCTTAATTGAGGATTCAAGTATTTTTTTGAAAATTTGTTGTTTTTTTTTGCCTAATTTAACTGTTTTTAATTGAAAATTAAAATATATTTTCGTTCACCATTTTTCATTGATGATTCATCTTTTTTGGTTTAAAATTCAACTATTACATTTTTCATTGACGATTTTCATTGAGGATTTTGGTTGAACAATCATCATTTTATGTTGAAAACTCAACCATTGGGTTGGAAACTCATGAATTTTGTTGAAAATTAAACTTCTTGTTTGAAAATTCATCTTTTTGGTTGAAAATTGAACTATTTTATTATTATTTATTAACAACTATTTTATTTATTTCGAATAATATGACTCTTTTGTCGAAGATTCGTTTTTTTTGGTTGTAAATTAATTTTTTGAACTGAAAATTTGACTATTCCATTTTTTTATTGTAAATTTATCTTTCTAAATTATTTCTCTAACTTAAAATTAAATTATTCCATTTTTTGTTGAAAATGTATCTTTTTTGATTGGAAATTCATCTATTTTGTATTAAAATGTTTTTTTTATTGGTAGAAAATTAACCTTTTTGGTTGAAAATTCAACTATTTGGTTGAAAATTCTATTAAAAATTAAAACATTTAGTTGAAAATTCATGTATTTTGTTGAAAATTATATTTTTTTTTTTGAAAATTAATATTTTTGGTTGAAAATTAGTTTTTTTATTGAAAATTAATTTTTATGACTAAAAATTTAACTATTCCTTTTTTTTCGAATTGTTTTTTCATGAAAATTTAAACGGGAGAGGGAGAGGGAGAGGGAGAGGGAGAGGGAGAGGGAGAGGGAGAAAATATAGGTTAGCGGAAGGAAGGGTGAAAATGGATGGGTAAATGGCGAGGAAAGGGAAAAGGGAAGATAGGGTATATGGGTGTAATAGCGAGGGATGATAGTAAATAAGTAGGCGATGGGAAAAGGCGGGGAGAAAGGAAGAGTCTATTTAGACTATTTAGAGGTACAAGGCTAGATGAGGTGTAAAAGAAAATGTATAAGAGGTGGGTTAGAAGCAGAAGACTCAGAGGAGAGAGAGGTAGAGGGGAATAGGGAACTGAGGAGAGGATGAGAGACGCAGACAGATAGAAGGAGATGAGGGCAGAGGAAATAATGCTGTTGGGTAAATTATATATATTAGAGGATAGAGGGGTGAGAAATGATAAGGAGCTAGTTTTGAGTGGATACAAGCGAATAGAGGGTAATGAGGAATGAAATGAAAATGGGTAATAAGGGAAGATGGTCAATAGGTAAGGAATATATGGTAAGGGATATATGGGACCTGAATGGAGTGAAGGGGGTATATACTAGAAAAGAAGGGTGGAAGGGATAGAGTAAATGGGATAGGGGAGAGAAGCTAGAATTGGGGAGTAGAAGAATGTTGGAAGGGGTGAAGGGTAGAGGTAGACTTATGAACTGTTTTCGGAATCCACAGGTTTACAGGTGGTTTCTTGAAATGAAGTAGTGGCCGTCAAAATCAGAACGTCCTGTTGGCTTCTAAACTAAGTTCAGTGGTATAAACGCGGTGCGAACTTCGGTTTCGGAACGAAGCACCGAAAGAAACAATTGACTAATAGCTTAGAAACAATCGGACAATTTAGCGAGTAGATTAGTCGAACTTTACGGGTTCCACTCTCGGCTTCTATGGTGGATACAATCAAGCAGAGCATTCAGTCATGCTACCCTTTATTTTATTAGAGCGTTCGCTTCTCCTAATGAGAAGGGGTGAGTAAGGACGATATACGAGAAGAAGGGACTCTCAGAGAAGGGTGGAAGCCAACCTACGAGCGGAAGTAAGGACTAGAAAGATGAAGGGCTCAGGGGACGTAGAAATTGGAGTAACTGGAAGACGCTCCTGCGAAGGGACATGGGACAAATTCAGTCTCTTCGAAAATTCTCCCCATCGTTTTAAATGTGTCCTCAGGCTAATTTTAGATTGAATTCGAGAATAAATTTCATTCGAGGTGATGAAAGTATGCGGATTGGTATTGGAAAGCCATTTTTTTCATATGAGTGATCTGGTTATAATAAATAAAAATAAATCTGATAAAAGCTGTATATATATATATAAAGTATGAATATAATATCCAACTCAGTATATCGGTTAATTAATGATTCAAGTGGTACTAAAGAATGATTAATTGCATACCAAGAGAAAATAGAAAACTTTGTCAAGTTAGTATCGGTTTCGGATAAAGGCTTTGGATTTTCAATTAGGGCTACTTTTGATCGTTTATAATAATCTAGATATAAAATGAGTTTACGAAAGTAATTTCATAACCTGTACTTTAGGAATTGAATTAGAATATTTAAATATCGGTTATTGGAAGAGGAAATGAGGTGATACCTATTTTCATCAAATGTAATTTAAAATTTCTTACTTGGGGAGTTTTAAAATTGCATCTGGATTTATCGCTTCCCTATGGGAAATTCGAATAACGCGGAATTACTTTTATTGTCCCCTTGTGATAGGTACCAAACGAAATTTGAACCTTACCTATTCAAACGCAGCGTCGAAAACATCGATTGAAATGCGGAAACGTGAAGTTTTTCTGAAAACGAAAGGCGTGAATAGCATGTGCACTGACTTGTAAGGTCCATCTCGCTTTGCTGGTATCTGTAAATCCAAGGAAATGAATTCTCCGATACTTGTATTCAGAGATTGCATTATATCTCGCTAAAAGTAACGGGAATAAAATTCAATACGTCAAGTTAACGACTTCTATTATTATTTAAAAGTTGTATTCTGACACGATTCAAATTCTCGTCTGAAGAGTATAGTTCTTTTCATGGAACTTATTTATTTACGAGAAACATGGAAGCTGTGAATATTGGATTTTATCTTGAAGGAAAAACTTGATAAATATTTTATGTCGATAATGTAACGAAGTTGATTCTTTGCGACGTCGTCTGGTCAGTAAATCGAAACCCTGTCCAGAAGAGTCTTGACCGAGGATTATGTAACTTTTATATGGGTGGTGAGATCTTTAGAAAATGTTACGTATCGGTGCATAAATTGGCTCTGTTTACGTAAGTTTCATGATATTTTCCAGACAGTCAATTTCACTATAAATGCTACAGGTCGGGGAAAGTCAGGGAATATCAGGGAAAACCTGAAAGAGTCAGGAAATTTTCGATAAACTGAAGTTGAAGTTTAGAGGTCATCCAAAAATTACGTGAAGGCATTTTTTGTAAGCCCCCCAGCCATGTAAAATACCATAAGATTTGCTCTAATTCCCCCCTAACAGAATCTTACTAAGATTTTATAAACATAGTGAATGAATATACATATAAATGCTGTTATTAAAAGTAACGCGGAAACCTAATAAAATCAGACTTAGAAAAGAAAATATATTAACAACAAGTCTGTCTTACAAACATATGATTTTTTGTTTGAGAATTCATCTTGTGGTTGAAAATTTCAGCATATGGTTAAAATTTTTATTATTCTTGTGAAGATTCAATAATTTGGTTAAGAAGTCACTCTTTTCGGTAAAAAATTCAGCTATTTTGGTAAAAAATTAACTTTTTGCTGAAAATTCGTATTTTAGGTTCAGAAATTCAACTGTTTTGGAAAAAGTACGTCTTTTTTGCATGAAAATTAAATATTTTGAATCATATTTTTTTTCTTAATTGACTAAAAAATCTTTCGTGGTTGAAAACTTAACTCTTTTCTTGAAAAATTGTCTTTTTCGTATAGAAATTCACTTCTTGTCGTAGAAAATTCATCCTTTTGGTTCAAAATTAATATGCTTTTGTTAAGGATTCAACTATTTTGTTGAAAATTCATATTCTATGGTTGAATTTAACTGTTTTCAGTTAAAAATTAAAATATTTTTTGGCTGAAAATTCAACTACGTACTTATTTTAAAGTGAAACTAGTTTGCTAGAAATTTACGTTTTTGATTGATAATTCATTATTTTAGTTCAAAAACCTGTTTTTTTGGTTGAAAATTAATTTATTAAATTCAAAATTGACTTATACCCCTTTTTGTTGAACATTTATATTTTTTAGTTGAAAATACGTCTTTTTTGTATAAACTTAATCTTTTTATATAAAAATTCATCTTCGTGGTTGTAAATTGAACTATTTTGTTAAAAATTCGTTTTATTTTATTTAAAATTTGTTTTTAAACTGAAAACGTAACTAATTCACTTTTGGTGGAAAATTTGTATTTTTCAGTTGAAAATTGATCTTTTTTGGTAAAAAAATAATCTTGTTGATTAACAATTCATCTGTTTGGTTGAAAATTGAACTATATTGTTGAAAATTTAATTTATTTTGTTGAAAATTATTTTTCGTAATTATAAATTTAACTATCCTATTTTAAGTAGCAAATTGATCTTTTTTAGTTAAAAATTCATTTATTTGATTGAAAATTCGTTGTTTTTGGTAGAAAAGTATTCTTATTATTGGAAACTTTATTTCTTTTGTTGAAAATGTAACTATTTCATATTTGGTTAAAACATTTATCTTTTTTAGTTGAAACCTAATGTATTTGGTTGAAAATTTGTCTTTCTGGGTAGAAAAATTACATTTTCAGGTTGGAAAGTTAACTGTAATGTAGAAAATTCTTCTGTTTGGCTTGAAAATTCAACATTTCTGATGAAAATTTCTTTCTGATTGAAAAATCTTTTTTGGTTAAAAATTCAACTGTTTTGTTAAGAATTCATTTTTTTGGGTAGAATATTCATCTCTTTGGTTGAAAATTCAACTATTTAGTCAAAAATGCTTTTTGTTTGGTTTGAAATAATTGTTTTAAATGGAAATTTAATTATTCCATTTGTGGTTGAAAATTGATCTTTTTGCGTTAAAAACTCAACTATTTGATTGAAAATTAATATATTTTGTTCAAAATGCGTCTTTATGGTAGAAAATTATTTTTCTTGGTGGAAAATTCATCCCTTTAAAATAAATGTAGAAACAAAAATTTTCTTGCATCAGCATTATTGATCGCTTAGGACACCCAGATGTAAAGCTGTTTTTATACCAGAATTTCGAAATTGTTATTTTGTAGCGAACCACAGGAAAAAAAGAGGAGAGTAGAATATAGGGGAAATAGGAGCGGGGGGTAGAGGGTCGAAGAGGTATATGAGTAGAAAGGGTAAAAATAAAAAACACGTGAACCGTCGTGGCACGCCAGGCAGAAGTGATAACTTCATATGATGTAAATTGAAGTGGTTTTTCTTTGAACTCTTGTACCATATTACATCATATTGTATCATTCTATATCATATAGTGTGATAGTGTATCATACTGTAGCGCATAGTGCCATATGATATGATATGATGATCATATTCTATCATAGTATCATTCCAAATAGTGAGAATGACGTAGCTCCATTGAGGGGATGATTCCAGAGAACTAATTAAGACCAGAGGTTCTGAGTGACTGAAACAGATATAGGCGTAAGAGAAGAGGGAACTGTTATGCAAGGGAGAAGATCGACCAAAATGACGCAGTATAATTTATGGACGCCCTTAAGAACGATCAGGAAGATCCGGAGCACACACTGTCTAACTGTCGCTGAATCGCTGAACAGACAATGCGCAGCCGGTTAATCCGACATGTAGCATATCGAACGGGTCCGATGGGGCTTGGTGGACAAAAGATGGGTATGGGGTTAGAGTTAGTCGATGGAGGAGGGTGTTAACGATAATGACGGATCCCATAAGAGGTGAGCGCCGTTCAGAATGCCTAGGCACGCATCGTGCCGGATTACGTTGGCTGGTAGCTATCGCTCGAGTTGCCTGTCCCGGCATGGTGTTTGGAAGGAGGTTGGTACCGAGTACCGACAAACAACTTGCCCAGGCCGCCCGTAATCACCCACTAGCAGCGTTAATCAGCCGAACGTTTACGAACTCCTACCCTCAGTGTACATACGTTTTAGTGCATGGATCCCCACTCAAATAGTCCAATCCTCTGCTAGTCTTTGATTTTCTACGTCCACTCATTTACTCATCCGAAAGTATCATCCTCGGAAAATACCTAGTCCGAATTGATAAAATGAGTTGAGCCCTCAATCGACCAGCCTGAAAGCCAAAATATTTACTGGTGTATCGTTTAAAAAGATCAGTACATAAATATACTCGTTTCACTTTTATGTTACTCAACTGTCTGACACATGCTTTACCCTCCATATCGCGGTCTATCAAAAGTGTTTTAAATCGAAAGAAGTAATTTTTGAAGGCTTTCCAAATTTGAAAACTTCCTGAATATAAAGAGGCCCTTTGATATAAATAGACCCGTTTAACTTTTATGTTACTCAAGGCATCTAACACTCTGACACAGGCTTTACCCTCCATATCGTGGTCTATCAAAAGTGTTTTATATCGAAATTTTAAAATTTCCTGAATATAAAGAGGTCCCTTTATATAAATAGACACGTTTAACTTTTATGTCACTCAAGGCATCCAACACTCTGGCACAGGCCTTACTCTCCACAACGTGGTCTATCAAAAGTATTTTGAATCAAAAGAAGAAATTTTTGAAAGCTTTCCAAATTTACAGCTTCCTGAATATAAAGAGGCTCCTTTATATAGACACGTTTTACTGCTGTGTTATCCGAGGCATCTAACGATCTGATACAGGTTTTACCCGCCATATTATGGTCTATCAAAAGTGTTTCAAATCGATAGAAGTAATTTTTGAAAGCTTTTTAAATTAAAAACCTTTCTGAGTATCAATACGTCCCATTTATAAAAAGATGTTCACTTTTATATTACTTAAGGCATCTAACGCTCTAACACAGGCTTTACTCTCCATATCGCGGTCTAAGATCTTTATATATCAACAAAATAAAAAATGGAATTCGCATTGGAAGAGATTACGTTAACCTGGGAAAAAATGCTAACATTTTACTGGTTTTATTCAATTATAGAATTTAAAATTAAGAGCTCCGCATTAAATAATTGCGACGTTTCCAGGATTTTTTGCATTCAAAATAAAATGTCAAGATCGAACCTAGGGCGTAGTTAAGACGACTACAGGTTGCCTCACATTCTAGTTTGTACCTTTCAATCCTCAACAGCATCCGGACTTGGATGAACGGCCGAGAATTCGTTTAGAGTGTAACCTTTTCCTCGACTATTTCCTTCCGTTCATTTTATTTATTTTATTTTCCTTATTTGCTCCCAATAAGGAACGTCGAAGACCCGCAGGGATCGGCGGATCCTCGAGAACTCTACTCCTTGAAAGAAAGGAGAGTATTTTACGAGGTTTTCAGAGGATTAGGTAATGCGTAACCTACTTCTTTCGTCGGCAAATTGTCCGGATTCAACACCAAAGAGAATTTAGTTTTGTTTCTTAAAGCCTGATGGATCTGGGTTTCTTTTACCGGGAAGATTTGAGACTCACGTAAAGGCCGGCTTACCTTGGCAACACAGCAGATAACAAGATTAACGAGTTTAGGGAAATGAGTGAAAAGAAAATAGTCCACTTTTGATATTTTAACACAAGTGGCAATACATGAGAAGGTTTTTGTATCAGCGTTTGTACTGTGAGAAGTACGCAAGGGCGAGGATTTCCCTTGGGAGAAAAAGGTAACCGTTGCGCTCTAGAGATTCTCTGGCTGTCGGCCAAACACCCAACAGCCAGGAAACCCCTTTCGAATCTACCCAGTGCATACTCTATAAGTCTATATCTACCCACTTCAGAGACGATCCTACTTTTTCCGACTTTTTTCCGACTTTCTTTTTATTTCCTTTTTTCCCCTGCTTATCTTTCCACCTGCCACTCTCCCATTCCTCCGCTTTACCTGTCGTATTTCCTACGTCGACTCTCCTCAATGTCTCTCTACTAATTCTATATTTTCAGGACAGAAGTTTGCGCCGCGGAACCCTTTTTAACACCTCGACTTTTTGAATTTTCAAAAGCGCTGATGTGGAAAAGGAAACTGGATATGCGACATTCATTGTGAAAAAATTTCGTTAAAAAAATGTTGTTGAACGTGTTTGGAATGGTTGGGTCGTGAAAAGTTGCTCGCTGATTGGTAGCTGTGGGGCGAATTTCGAATTGTAATGACCATATAGTCAACCCCAGGTTTCGAATGGCAATGAAGAAAGGGGTTAACGAGAGGCTTCGACCCTTCTTTTCTACCATTCTCACGATAATCTGTCGTATTATTCTCACAGTGTGCCTCGCAATCTAGAATTTCAATTCATTTCTGTATCAGAAAATATTCTGAAGGAAAATTGAGAACTAGGCAGCTTAGGCTGCAGGTAATAAAATAATTTAGTTTTTTAAATGAAAAAGAAGAGGAAAATGATTAGGAATTAATTGCTTGATTGTGCCTTATTGAAATTTATTGCAACGACTGTAAAATCAAATAATTGTAGATTTTCTTCAATTTAAAAAGAATAAAAACTACTGAATTTAAATATCCTAAATTGAAGAATTTTAAATTTTCTAGGTTTAGAAATTATTTAATGAAAGATTTTGAATATTTGTAATTTTACTGATGGAAATTAAATTATATATTTTTCGTGTCCTTCAATTAAATATATTTCAATTTTAAGCGATTGAAGATCATAATTTTATAATAATGGACGCTTGCATATTAAAATTGCTAAGCTCTACTATAGCTTCAAATTAAAACTGTTAACATTTTTAAGCCTTTAAAATAGTTTTCGTACCAAAAATCAGACATCTGGAATAAAAAGTTTTCTATGATTTTAATAATTGTAATTATATTATCAGTCATGTCCTATAAATGCAAGAATATTGTTTTTCATAAAAAAGTTTAAAATTTACGAAAAATAATAATTTTTAACAATATTGTTTCTAATTGAATTTTTTGACTGTCGCTACTTACCAATTTTTCTTAAATTCTTGAATATAAATGATTCGTCTCTTATTTTTAGGGAAAACGTTCTCTGCAACTCTTTTGTTTCCAATTTTTAACATAAGTAAATAATCTTTTAACACAGTTATTTGTTTGAAAAATATTTACTTAAAAAAATACTTTTAACGATTTCAGCCATAGGAAACTTCACTTTTAAAATTGGTAAAATTTTTTTTGAACATACATTTTTCAGACTGAAACTTTTCAATTCTTCAGGGCCATCAATTTCGAATGAATAACTTTTAACCTTCATCAGTTAGAAATGATTTCACTTTCAATGTTTGAAAGGATTTCACTCGTTTCAGATCCAAATGACTTCAATTTGAAAGTTTCATTTAAAGTTTTAATTCGCAAAGGTCTCACTTCAAAATTGTGCAGATTTGAATGATTTGAAATTAAATGTGTTTGATAATCTTCGATTATGAAATGATGAAAACCTTCCATTAGTTGAATTTTTAATGGGATGGCATTTGTGGAAGATTCAGCTATATTCATTATTCCTTCTATTTTGATACAATTTTGTCAAATTATCGATAAGAACATGTTTCTGCAACAAAAACGTTTATTTGCATGTTAAAGAACTCTTAGTAAAATTAATCAATCAAATCAAATTAATCAATCTCATTGATTTACTGAACGAAAACTTTTATTTGTTTTTATTTTTCAGCCAATTCCATTTGTTGGATTCTCTGTAGAAAATTGTTATTTATTTTTGTCGACTGGCAAATTTCGTATATGGTTTTAGACAGAGTATTTGAAGTTTGTTTTATTTAATTAATATTTTTTAATCAAAATTATGTTTTCCTGGACAAAAGAGCACTCACTTGTCGTGCACTGAAAAAACTCGATATTTTATTTTACGGTATCATTTTTTCCGCGTCCTGTTTTTGAATAGGATAACTTCATGCTGTTATATTCAATGCAAAGCAAATGAATCTGGGTTCCCCCCAGTTGTCTCATTTTAGTACCACTCGAGACTCTTTTTTCCGAGTCTTTTTGTAATACCTGAAATTAGCCCTAAAATAATACTTTTTTTTTGCAGTGTGGATGAGAAATCGATAAATAAAATTTCATGTATTATTTTAAAATTTATTCTACTTCTGCTGGTACCATTGGCATAAAAGCAGACAATTCCTTAATCGTGGATAAGAAACACAAATGGAACATGCAAGAAAATGAATTGGGGCCAAGTTTTAATGGAGAATTTTTATTCGTTTGATAATTTTTTGTATGTTTTTAGACAAAAGTGTTTGTGGTTTTATTTTATTTAGATTTTTCCATTAAAGTGATGTTTTCCTGGATAAGGAATCGCTTGCTTGTCGACGATGAGAAATCGATCAATGAAATTTCATTTACTTTTTTAAAATTTATTCTACTTCTCCTAACACCATTTGCATAAGGGACCATTCATAAACTACGTCACCAATTTAAGAGAGGAGGGGGTCAAGTTTGGAAGAAAGTAATCTTTTTTTGTCAGAAATGCAGCTACTTGGTTGAAAGTTGAACTACTTTGTTAAAAATTCACATTTTGGTTGTAGATTCATCTCCTTTGTTAAAAATTCATGTATTCCATTTTTAGAAAATTATCTTCAGGGTTAAAAAAGCATCTTTTGGATTGAAATCTTTTGCTGAAAATTCATTTTTTTTAAATTCATCACTTTAGTTGATAATTCACCTCTTTTGTTGAAAAATTAGCTATTTTGTTGAAAATTTGTTTTTTTATTGGCTGAGAATTAATTTTTTCAACTAATAATGTGTCTATTCCATTTTTGATTGGCAATTGATAGTTTTTATTGAAAATTGATCTTTTCTAGTTGAAAACTCGTCTTTTTTTGTCAAAAATTGATCTTCTTCGTACAAAATTCACCCTTTTTGAATAAAAATGCAACTGCTTGGGTTTAAATTAGTCTGGTTTGGTTGAAGATTCAACAATTTGGTAGAAAATTAAACTTTTCCCTTAAAAATTGACTTTGATTTAAAACGATTAAATAACTTTAATACAAATTTATAATATTGGTAGAAAATGAATTTTTTTTAATCATATTTTTGGGATAAAAATTTAACCGTTTTATAGATACACTAGAACTTGGATTGAATGAGTCTGGATTTACTGCATCCGAGAATTTGCGAGCCTCAAGAATTTCGTAGCCCGCGGGGTGAGGGACGGTGATTAACGAGGTGTGAACCACCAGCAGCGTATGGGCAAGGTGGCAGTACGCAGGTACCCCCGCGCGTATATTGCCTAATATTAGGAAATAGTTCACACGGCCCTGATTGTTTGCGTTTCGACGGTCTGGATTTACCACTGAAGGTCACTGGAACCATCCCCGAAACTGGTGGTAAATCCAAGTTCCAGGGTAATTCGTCCTTTTTCTTTAAAATGTAACAGTTTTGTTGAAAATTAATGTATTTTGTTGACAACTCGTGTTTTTTGTTGAAACATTAATTTCCTTGCTGGAAAATTAATCTTTTTGGTTGAAAATTTTACTATGTGTTACAACATTAGTCTTTTTCAGTTGAAAATTAAACTAGTTGGCTGAAAGCTGAACTAGTTTGCATAAAATTCATATTTTTATAAAATTCACATCCTTGGTTGATAATTTAACTATTCTGTTTGAAAAAATGTATTTTCGGGGTTAACAAATCATCTTTTGGGTTGAACTCTGGTTCAAAATCCATTTGTTACTATTATACTTTTGGTTGAAAATGTATATTTTTATTTAAAATTGATCTTTTCTAGTTGAAGATTCATGTACTTTGTTGAAAAATCGTCTTCTGAGTTCACAAATTAATCATCTCGATTGAAATGTCATCCTTTTTGGTCAAAATACAACTTTTTGGTCCAGGATCGAACTATTTTGGTTAAGGATTCAACAATTTGGTAGAAAATTAAACCATTAGGTTGAAAATTAACTTTTTTTAGATTCATATTTTTTATTTAAGTTTAACTACATTCCTGGTTCAAAATTGAACAATTTTTATGAAAATTTGAGTTGTTAATAGAAAATTTGTATTTTTTTTTGTAAAAAAATCTTATTTTTGGTCAAGCGTTTTGTAGATAATTTGTCCTTTTGGTTAAAAAATTCAACAATTTAGCCGAAAATTAATGTATTTTGTTGACAACTCGTGTTTTTTGGTAGAACATTAATTGTCTTGCTGAAAAATTCATATTTTTGTTGAAAATTGAACTATTTTGTTAAAAATTCATGTTTTTTCAAGATTTACCATTATTATCCTATCTTCGTGAAAAATCGCTCTCTTTCCTGTTTTAATAGAATTTTGGGCTATGTTACTTTTCGGGGGCAGGAGGGGAGGGGGCTTGTAAGGCAAAACTAAGATTATCAACGATGGGGGTCGGGGAGGTCAAAAATAACCTAAAATGGGAGAGAATTTTTATTTTTTTTACTCATTTGTCAATTTTTTATATGGTTTTAGACAAGGTGTTTAAACTATTTTATTTAGGATTTTCAATTAAAATTATGCTTTCCTGGATAAGGAATCGTTCATCTGTCGCGAATAAGAAATCGATAAATAAATTTGTTTCGACACCACTTTTGAATTTATTCTACGTCTGCCAACACCATTTACATAAACGCAGATAATTCCTTAATCGTAGATTTGAAACACAAATGAAATCCACAAGGAAATTAGTTGTGGCCAAGTTTCAGTAGAGAATATCTAATCCTTTCTTTCGATGAGCAAATTTCGTATATGGTTTTAGACAAAATGTTTGATGTTGGTTGGTGTAAAATTATCGTTGAGAATATTTTTCTGTAACAAATACGTTTATTTGCATGATACATAGCTCTTAGCCAAATTAATCAATCTTCTTGATTCACTGAATGGAAACATTTATTAGCTTTTATTTTTCAGCTAAATAAATTTGTTGGATTCTCAGTAGATAATTTTTATTTCTCTTATTCGATTGGCAGAATTCGTATATGGTTCCAGATAGAATGTTTGATGTTGATTTTATTTAATTCAGATTTTTCAATTAAAACGCAGTTATTCTGGATAAAGGATCGCTCACTTGTGGATGAGAAATCAAATCGAAAATTAATCAATGAAATTTCATCTACTATTTTCAAGTTTATTCTACTTCTGCTGACACTATTTACATAAAAGCAGACAATTCCTTTATCGTGGATTTTAAACACAAATGAAACCCGTAAGAAAATGACTTGAGGCCAAGTTTGAAGAAACTTTTCGGAAATTTCGGAGGCATTGTGCAGTGAGATAGGCAGGATTTCGTGGTTCGTCTGTGAGCAGGTGATGTATATTTTAACTGCGAGTCTACATTTCGTAGCTTTTGCGCATGCACGAAGGAACCTTGTTCATTCACCTAAATTCGCGTCTAGTACCTACTATTAGGACAAACCGGAAATAGAAGTGGCTGAAGTTTAACTAGCTTCGTGGCAGAATAGTCTCGTTCTCTTCATCAACTCAAACTGTGGGAATTAGCTCCTGGCCCTCGTCCAGATTACTTCTGCAGAACCCCTTCCTTCTATACGTGATACTCTTTTACATTTATCTCATTTGCAAACTTTTTCTTTCTTATAATTGCATCGAATCAAAATCATAATTGCATCTTTAAACATCTCTTTTGCTTCCTCATAGACATAGAGGGAAGTTTGTAATGACACCATATCTCAAAAAGTATAAGAGCTATGATTATGAAATTGGGACAAATTGTAACTCTGATTGATATTCGGGCCTGATAGGATTTTGAGTCAGATCAGCCATTTAGAAGTATTTTTTTTTCAGCTCAGAGATTTCAAGGAAAATATTTCAACTTGTTTATACAAGAAAAACATTTTTGATATTTATAATACAACAATGCGATATCAATTGTATGTGTTCGCGTCTTCGAGACGCATAGATAGACCTATTGTTGACCCCTTTATGACCAACCACTATCGATTTATGAAGATACAACAAAATTGGTGTATTCTGTTTATATGAGAAAAACGTTGTTCATATTAGGAATACTACAGTACTGTATCTGACATGTTGTTTTTCGTCTTCTAGAGACGTCGAATAACCTATCGATGAACTTTATATGACCTCTTATGATCTAGCAATACCGATGCATACATTTGAAAAATATATGGCTTATCTTGTTGACATGAGAAATTTTTCTTAATATTGGGAAAAAACAGTAATCTATGTGATATATTTTTTCGCGTCTTCGAGACGCATCGATTGACCAATTGAAGAACCTTTAATGATCTATCATGAACGTATCAATATCGTTTTCAAATTTGTTAACCAAATTATATAATTTGGATTTTTTTATATTGGGAATGTAGCAGTACTGTATTTGATATAATTGTTTGGTTCACGTCTTTGAGACGTGTGGAATTACCTATTGACGAACTTTCGACGACCATCCTTGATTAATCAATAGCGATTTAGAAAGTTAACAAAAAAGTTTACATTGTTTATATGAAGATTTTTTTTTCATTTTGGAATATAACCATCCCTTAAGTTAAGAAGCTGTTCAGTGTAACAAAACACATCGATTGATATTTTAATATGGGCTTTCTAATTTTCAGAAAATAAGATTTTCGGTATGACAGAAAGAGAAGCTTGAAAAATATTGAAGGTCTTGATTTTTTTCTTTTGTTAGAGAAAAACTTACAACCAAAGTGAATGCATCCACACTCTATATTTCGCAGTGGTATTTAACTTCCAGATATCCTCATTTTGGGTGCCTCATGAAATCCTTTTTTTGCTTTTTCAAAAACCGTAACTCAGAAATTTCTTTCATGTGCCGAGCAAATGATCTCTTATTTTTACCAGATTTTTCAAAAAATATTTAGAGGCCGCTATGGAGGTTTTTATGTAAAAAATTCGACTTTTTAAAGCTTTTGATTTTCATTTCTACAATTTTAACTATCCCATCTTGTAAAATAAATAAAATTCTTTGTCAGGGTGCCATGTACTTCTCAAGTATTATTCTTTATGAAACAAAACATTTAAGGTTAGTATTACCACCCTTAAATTTGTGATTTTATGATGAAGTTGAGATTAGGGAGTCAAAATCACCCCTTACTTTTTTTTTTGAATTTTGAAAGTTTCAAGAAATATTAATTACTTTACTGACAACAATTTCTAATGTTGAAAAAAAATAATGTAAGAAATACTTGTCCTACAATTCAAAAATAATTTGTTCAAAAAATTGATTAATTCTGGAGGAAAGTCTGTGGTACCTTATTTTTTATATTTAATTGTAAAAAACATTTTTGACCTAATAGCTAACATGGAATGAAGTTTTTACATTATTTAGCTTTCAATACATAATTTACTCGAAATGTTGAAAAATAAGCTTTTTAGAAATTTTGGAAAGTCTCAAGAGAATAAAAAAATTTTCTTAAATTTCCTGAGAACATTTAAAATGATTTTTTATTCAAATAAATATATTTTAGGAGAAAATTAAAAAAAGAGAAGATTAGATGAAGAAAATTTTAAAGCAAAATTTATCAATTTTGCAAGATTGCAAAATTTTAGAAAAAATCGAGTAAGTTAGAGATATTTAGAAGTTTTGAAAAGATTAAAAAATAGTTTCAAACTTGAAAAGATTTAAAAAAATTGTTAACCCTTGTTTGGCACAGGGGGTCGCTTACGACCCCAGACTCTTTAAAAGACCCCAGACATTTTTCAACATTATGCAATCTCAACAATTTTTGTTGTTTATTTAAATTTAATATTTAGCTACATAACCGATATGATCTTTTGAAATAAGTATTCAGAATGATATAAAAAATTTGCTAGAAAAAATATTTAATACTTTATTATTTATAAAATTTTTTTAACGCTGGGGTCGTCCATGACTCCATGTGCCAAATATGTTACTCCAGGTAGGTGTGCCAAACAAGGGTTAAAATAGATTTTTGAAGATTTTGAAATCAAATTTTAAAGCTTCTTAAGGATTTTAAAAGGATTTCGGATGATACAACATATTTCTTTAAATTCCTGGGAAAATTTTAAATGATTTTTGATGTTAAACAATTAATTTCAATAGATTATTAAAAAAGATTTTTAAACATTTCGAAATACTTCTAGACTAATAAAAAAAAAATCTGAAAGGTTTATGCAATTAGTTCTGCAATTTCAAACGTTTTTCCAAATTTCAGAAATAATTGGACTTACATTAAAAAGTATTTCAAAATTTTGAAAGACTTCCGAAAATAAATAAACTTTCTCCAACATGTTCTAGGTATTTTTTCGTCATATCTGAAATCTTATAAAATGTTTTCGAATTTTCTCAACAATCACAGGAAAATTATATTTATATGACATTAAAAGCAGATAAGAAAATAAACTTAAATAATAAATAGTTATTCGAAATTTTTCCGAGTCGAAATTTTGGCCCTACTTTAGCCCGGCATGATTCCATTTAAGGCCTCCTTTAGATCTGCTTGGCCCTCCCCGTCCTATTTTGAATTCCATTGGACCTCGAGGCCCTCTTTTGATTCGCTTACGCCCTTACGACCTATGTACTTTTCTAGTATTTATATAATTTAATTATTCTATCTAATTACATATTTATTATAATTAGTTCATTTACTTAATTTGTTAATATGCATAATAAAAACATTTATGCTATATCAGGCAGCGCTATAAAGTTGGTTCCTCCGTAATTCGAAAAAAGTCAATACAAATTTGAAATTCTCTAGATACTCGTATCTTCTGTTCTGTTTGTTAAAGGGGAAACACTTGTGGCACATTAATTATTAGCTCAATTTTAAATATTCGAACCATAACATGAAAATCAAAATTTGTAGTATTTTTCGGAAAATGTAAAAAAAAAATTATTTTTAGCTGTAGATTTCAGTAATTTCACATTTTTGTTAGAAAAAATTATGTATATACACACACACATATATTCTACCAGAAATTGGTTTTGAGATTTTTAATCATTGTGAATCACAGTAATGTTCAATGATGTAAGTTCTGAAGAGTTTTTTAATGGGAATAATAAAAAGTCCTTCCGCAAACTTTGTGGAATAGTTGAAGTCTTTGTGAAGTCTTTCAAATCTATCCGAAATCTATGCCAAATATTTTTGAAATTTTTTACATCTTTGGGAAATCATTCTAATCTTTGTGAAATCTTTCTGAAATCTTTTTGAATATTTGTAAATCTTTGTAAAATATTTGAAATATTTTCGAAATATTTGGTAATATTTGTGAAATGATTGAAATCTCTATAAAATCTTTGGAAAATTATTTAAGTCTTTGGGAAATCTCTCGAATGTATCCGAAATCTTTACAAAATATTTGAAATCTTTGCGAAATCTATGCCAAATATTTAAAAAAATTTTTAAATATTTGGGAAATCATTCTAATCTTTGCGAAATCTTTTAAATCTTTCCAAATTATTTGAACATTTGTGAAATATTTGATAATGTCCGTGAAATTATTAAAATCTTTGGGAAATCATTGAAGTCTCCCTGAAATCTTTTAAATTTATCCGAAAACTTTGTGGAATAGTTGAAGTTTTTGTGAAATCTTTTAAATCTATCCGAAATCTTTGCCAAATATTTGTGAAATTTGTTCACTCTTCGGGAAATCATTCTATTTTAATGTTTGGAAATCTTTGTGAAATATTTGAAATATTTCTGAAATATTTGGTAATATTTGTGAAATAATTGAAATATCTGTGAAATCTTTGGAAAATCAGTGAAGTCTCTGTGAAATTTGTTCTTCAAAATTATTTTTTTTATCTAAAGTTTAACTATTCCATATTTGGTTAAAACTTTATCCTATATATTATATAAGTTAAAAATTTAACTGTTTGGTATAAAATTCATGTATTTTGTTCAAAATTCGTCCTTTTGGGTAGAAAATTCATATATTTTGTGAAAAAGTCGTCTTTTTGGGTAGAAAATCATTCTTGTTAGTTGAAAGTTCAACTTTTTGGTTGAGAATTCCACTATCTTGTTGAAAATTCATCTTACTTGACTAAAGATGATCCCTTTTGTTAAAAATTTATCTCTTCCAACTAAAAAGTCAACTGTTTTCCAAAACATTCGAATTTTTAGCTTAAAAACTTTATTCATCTCTCTGTCTTCTAAACAATTTTTTTATTGTATTGCAAATGCAAATATTTGATTGAAAAAACATCTTTTTATGCTGAAAATTCAACTAAGATAATTTAACTATTTTGTTGAAGTCATCATTTTTGGTCGGAAATTCACCTATGTTGTTAAAAATGTATCCTATCGGGTTCAAAATTCATCTTTCATGGTAAAAAGGACAACCTAATTGTTTGAAAATTTATCTTTCTTGAATGAAAAGTAAGTTTATTGTTAAAAAATTAAATATCTTCGGAAAATGCGTCTTTTTGGCTTGAAAATTTCACTGTTTGGTTAAATCTTAAACTATTTTTTGTAAAATTCGTTTTTTTTACTGGAGACTTTATCTATTTGGGTTTTAATGCATAAGTTTAGTTGAATACTAATTTTGTTTTCAATTTGTCTTTTTGTGTTGAAAATTCATCTCTTTGGGTAGAAAACCTTTTTTGGTTGAAAATTAAACTATTTATTAAAATACCAGCAGTTGAATCTTGTAATATTTTTAACATAAATTTTTTATAAACGCTGTAAAACAATATTTCAGAACCAAAATTTAAACGTTAAAATTTATTTATTTATTGAAAAAAAAATTTCTACTATAAGAGATGACTTTTCATTAATATGCTTGAATTTTCAATAAAATAATAGAATTTTACACCTAAAAAGATGAATTCTCAACATAAAAGTGTAATAGTTAATATGATAACCAAAAAAATGAAGTTTCATTAAAAAAATTAATTTTAATACCAAAAAGGCCAGAAAAATTTAATTTTGAACAAAATAGTTAAATTTTCAACCATTGAAATAAATCTTTATTTAAAAAAATAATTTCTCAACAAAGCAGTTCAACTTTTAACAACGCGGTTGATTTCTTAATTTAGTGGTTCACCAAAATTTTTTAAACAAAATAGTAGAACCCTTGAGCAAAGAAGATAATTTTCGACCAATCAGTTGAATTGTTATTCAAGAAAGATAAAATTTTACCAAAAAAGATGTGATTGACTTTTCAATACCAAAATATGAGTTTTGAACAAAAAGCAATTTTTTTGAAAAAATAGTTGAATTTTCAACCTAAAATACGTATTTTCAACAAAACAGTTAAATTTTAAACCAAAAATCATGACTTTTTATCCAAGAAAGATGCAATTTCTACTAAAATAGATGAAATTTTAAATTAAAAAGACAACATTTTCAAAAAATTGTTGAATTTTCATCCAAAAAATATTTCAGTTTGACTTTTCAACATCAAAATATGAATTTCGAAAAGTAAATTTTTTACGAAATTAGTTGAATTTTCAACTTCAAAAGGCGAATTTTCAACAACTAAGTTGAGTTTTCAACCAAAAAGCATGACTTTTTAACAAATTTGTTGAATTTTCAATCAACCAGTTGCATTCTTAGCCGAGAAAGATGAAATTTCTAATAGAATAAATGAATTTTTAAATCAAAACATACAAATTTTCTAAAAAATAGTTGAAATATTATCCAAAAAATATTTTAGTTGAGTTTTCAATACTGAGGTCTGAATTTTAAACAAAAAGTAAATTTTCTACGAAAATAGTTGAATTTTAAACTCGTAAAGACGAATTTTTAACAAAACAGTTGCATTTTCATGCAAGAAAGATGCAATTTCTACTAAAATTAATGAATTTTTGTTATTTGTTTCATTTGCAAATTTCCAAAAATTACGCGCATGAATTAAGGACCTTCCCCCCATTTCTGTAACGAATCGTAACAAAATATTTCTACCCCTCTTTCCCCCTTGAGCTGTTACGTAATTTAAGTACGGTCCCTTATAACAGAAAATAATTTCTTTTTAGTTGGCAGGTAGCCTCAGGTCCCCTGCTGGTACTCAAGGGTAATGATGGTTGACGATGGAATTGTCAAAAGGATCTTGTGGGGTTTAGTTTCACGTACTTAAGGGCTTTTGAAATTTACATTGGACTTCAGTTCGATTGAATTTTTTCCGAAGCACTACACTGATTTTACTTTTATTTTTCAATTTGTATTTCGACTACTTGAAAATGGTTTCCCAGTAACCAGAACTCCACTTGAAGGGCCTGGTATGAATCAAACAAATAAATTCTCTGATTTAAGTATAAGACGTTTAAATAAAATTATTGTTTTTCTTAAAGAAATCGTTTATTCGAATCAAACCAATCGTGTCAAACTAATAATTGGGTTTATTTAATAAGGTAGCATATTTTCCATATATTAAAATTAAACATATGTTTTGTTAACCGAAAAAAGTCTTGAATTAAAGAAAATGTATTCAAACAAATCTTTTTCTCTGAATGTAAAATCTTTTTCTCATTGCGCACATATTGGCAAGCATTAACATTAACCCTTACCTATCTCGCTCACGTAACGGCGCAATTAACTCTTTTCATTAAAATGGGTCATAAACATTATCTTTGTGTTTAATGCTTGGATTCTACGTTTTTATCTATTTTACTTCTTTATTTTTTCTTCGGTATAACTACTTACAATCACCATCACCATTATATACTGCTTAGCCTTATATTTGCAATATTTTTCCACTACTTTTAAAATTCCATTTATTTAAACAAAAAGTTTTTGAATCACTTAAAGTTTTTTAAATCATGTAAAAATTCCTTGAAATCCTTTAAATTGCATAGAAAGTTTGAGCTCGCTGGAAATCTCTTAAAATCCTTCAATCACTGTCGAAATCCCTTAACAATCTGTGAGATTCCGCGAAATCTGTTAAAATCCTTGAAATCGCTTAAAATCATCCAAATGCCATACTCTATGAAATCGGTTAAAATCCTTGAAATTCTGTGAAATATTTCGAAGTATTACAAGATAAAAATATTTGAAAAGTCATTAAAATTACTTCAAATTCCTCAAAATCCTTCAAAATCTTGTTGAGTCTTTTAAAATCCTCTAAAATTCGTGGATATATTTTGGAATCTTTTGATATCTCTTAAAATTGTTTGACATCCCATGAAATAATTAAAACCCTTTGAGTCTCTTAAAATTTCTTAAAATCCTTTTGAATCTTCGGAACTCTTTTGAAATCCCTTATGTTAGGGTAATTTGCAAGTTCTGAACACCCTCCACCCCTCTTCCTTACATAATTTTTGCCGCCGTTTTTTTTTATGAATGACCAAAGTTTTTCAACTTTCAACCAAAGAAGATGAATTCTCAATGAACATTGTAATGGTTGATATTTTAGCCGGAGAAAGATTTTCACTTTAAATCAAAAACAGTTGAATTTTCAATCCAAAAAGACATGTTTGTTATAAAACAGTCAAAATTTCAATCATATAGCTGAATTTTTGACCAAGAAAATTAATTTTCTATGGAAAGAAACAAATTTTCAAAGAAATAAATAAATTTTCAACCGAATAGTTGAATCTTCAACTGAGAAGAATAATTTTCTACTGAAAAAGATGAATTTTCAATAAATCACATACATTTTTAAACAAATAGTGGAATTTTAAAACGAATTGTTAAATTTTCATTTGAAAAATTAATTTTCAACAAACAAAAAGCGAATTTTCAAACTATAAAGATGAATTTTCAACAGAAAATTTAATAGTTAATATTTCATCTCAAAATAGTTGCATTTTTAAACCGAAAATTTATTTTCTACAAGAAAAAAAAATTTTAAACAAAATACATAATTTATCAAAGAGCAATTAAAATTTTTAAACGAAAAGATTCAGTTTCTAAAAAAAGACGAATTCCGAACAAAAGACATGAAATTTGAAACAAATAGTCGAATTTTTAGCCAAAAAGATTAATTTTCTTCAAAAGTAGACGAATTTTTAACAAAATAAATAAATTTCTAAGCGAATAGATGAATTTTCAACCAAGAAGATTAATTTTTCACTAAAAAAGGCGATTTTTCAGTACATTACATAAATTTTCAACCAAATAGTTAAATTATTAAACTAAAAAAGATCGATTTGTAACCAAAAATGCAATAGTTCAATTTAAAAAAAAAGGATTATTGAGTTTTCCAGCCAACAAGACTCGTTTTCTACAAAACAGTGAAGTTTAACCAGAAGATATGCATTTTCAAAGGAAAAAAAACGTTATTTTCTACCAAGCAGTTAAATATTTCACAAAATTGTTATAGTTTTAGTTATAAAAATTAATTTTGACCAAGAAAAAGTGAATTTTCAACCTAAAAAGATGACTTTTCAACAAAATATTTGAAATTTAAGAGATTTTAAGTAATTTTAATCAATATATAGATTTTGAAATGATTGAAAATAAAATCTTGAAGCCTTTCTAGGTGTTTGGGAGGTTTCAGGATAACAAAAAATTCCCTAATATTTCTGGAAAATTTTCAGATATGATTTATTTATTTTAAAAGACTACTTATTAAAGGTTATTCATAAAGATTTTGAAACATTTTGAGAGATTTCCTAATTTCTCAAAAAAGAATTTTAAGAGATTTTTTCAAGTTTTAAAGATTTAAAAATAAATGAGGAGTAATTTGATTTAGTTTGAAGGTGTTCAGAAATTTTGACAGTCTGGAAAGATTAATAGTACTATATAACTTGGAAAATTTTTATAAAAATGTATAGAATATTTTTGAATTTCTTTCAAACTTCTACAGGCTTTAAATAACTTTTGAACTGACTCAAATTTTTTACTATATTTTTTAAAATCCTGTACAATAAAAAAAATGTTTAAAAATTATATTTATGTAACCTCAAAAACAAATAAACAAGTGAACCAAAAAATAAATAGTTATTTCAAATGTTTATTTTTTATTAAAAATTATTTAAACCCTCAAATTATGATTTAGTTAACATTATTTTTTCTTGCTGGACTGAGAAGACTGAGTAATTTTTTGTTGTTGTAAATTCGTCTTTGTTAGTTTAAATTAACTGTTTCTGATATAAAATTAAAATCTTTGTGGTTGAAATATCAAGTATTCTTTGTATTTCCTGAATCCTTCTTAACTTCTCTGGATTTTCATTATTTTAAAGTAATTTTAATTCAGGGGATTTTGCAGTATTTAAGAAATTCAGACTAATTCAAGGAATCCAGGCAATTCAAAGAATTTAAAGGAATTATGATTTCAAGGAAGTTGAGAGATTCGTTGTGTATTCTCCTTCATCTCATTTTACAGAAATTTAATTTTTTTTCCGATATATTTTTCTCTTCCGGCTTACTATTCTCATCCGAAATATTTTTATTTTCCGACACATTTTTCTCTTCCGGCATAGTTTTCTCTTCCAGCTTATTTGCCTCTTTCGACATATTTTTCTCTTCCGACATATTTTTCTTTTCCGACATATATTTCTCTTCCGTCATATTTTTATCTTCCGACATATTTTCTCATTCAATATATTTTCTTTCCTGGAATATTGTATTTCCCGACATATTTTTCTCTTTCGGCATATTTTTCTCTTGCGACATATTTTTCTCTCCCGACATATTTTCCTCTTGCGACATATTTTTCTCTCCCGACATATTTTCCTCTTCCGACATATTTTTCTCTTTCGACATATTTTTCTCTTGCGACATATTTTTCTCTTCCGACATATTTTTCTCTTCCGTCATATTTTTCTCTTCCGACATACTTTTTCTTTCGACATATTTTCTCTTCCGAAATATTTTTCTCTCCCGACATATTTTTGTCTTATGACATATTTTGATTTTAGGACATGTTTTTCAATTTTGATATATTTTTATCTTCAGACATATTTTTCCGTTCAGGCATATTTTCCTCTTCTGACATATTTTCTCTTATGACATATTTTTGACTCTTGACATATTTTTCTCTTTCCACATATTTATCTTATCCGAAATATTTTTTTCTTACGACATATTTTCATCTTAGAACGTATTTTTCTCTTTTGACATATTTTTCTCTTCCGACATATTCTTCTCTTCCAACATATCTTTCCATTTCGGCATATTTTCCCTCCCGACATATTTTTTCTCTTACGTAATATTTTTCTCTTAGGGCACATTTTTCTCCATTGACGTATTTTTCTATTCCGGCATATTTTTCTATTCCGGCATATTTTTCTCTCCCGAAATATTTTTCTCTTATGACATATTTTTCTCTTGGGGCATATTTTTCTCTTTCGACATATTTTTCTCTTCCGACACATTTTTCTCTCCCGACATATTTTTCTCTTTCCACATATTTTTCTCTTCCGACGTATTTTTCTCTTTCGACATATTTTTCTCTTACGAAATATTTTTCTCTCGCGACATATTTTTCCCTTTCGACATATTTTTATCTTTCGACATACTTTCCTCTTTCGACATATATTTCTCTTCTGACGTATTTTTTTCTTCCTACATATTTTTCTCTTTCGACATATTTTCCTTTTCCGACATATTTTCCCTTTTGACATATTTCCTCTTTTGAAATATTTTTCTCTCCCGACATATTTTTCTCTCTCGACATATTTTTCCCTCATGACATATATTTCGCTTCCGACATATTTTTCTCTGTTGTCATATTTTTCTCTGCCGACATATTTTCTCTTCCGATATTTTTTCTTTTCCGAAATATATTCTCTGCCGACGTATTTTTCTCTCCCGGAATATTTTTCTCTCGCGACATATTTTTCTCTTTCGAAATATATTTATCTTTCGAAATATATTTATCTTTCGACATATTTTTCTCTTTCGACATATTTTTCTCTTCCGACGTATTTTTCTCTCCCGAAATATTTTTCTCTCGCGACATATTTTTCTCTTTCGAAATATTTTTATCTTTCGACATACTTTCCTCTTTCGACATATATTTCTCTTCTGACGTTTATTTTTCTTCCGACATATTTTTCTCTCTCGACATATTTATCTCTTCCGACATATTTTTCTCTACCGACATATTCTCTCTTCTGAAATATTTTCTCTCCAGACATATTTTCTCTCCCAACATATTCTTCTCTCCCGACATTTTTTTCTCTCTCGACATATTTTTCTCCTCCGACATATTTTTCTCTCTCGACATATTTTTTTCTTTCGAAATATTTTTCTCTCCCGTCATATTCTTCTCTTCCGACATAGTTTTCTCTTTCGACATACTTTTCTCTTCAGGCATATTTTTCTCTTCCGTCATATTTTTCTCTTGCGGCATACTTTCTCTTCTGACATATTTTCTCTTCCGAAATATTTTTCTCTCCCGACATATTTTTGTCTTATGACATATTTTTCTTTTAGGACATATTTTTCTATTTTGATATATTTCTATCTTCGGACATATTTTTCCATTCAGGCATATTTTCCTCTCCCGACATATTTTCTCTTATGACATATTTTTGACTCTTGACATATTTTTCTCTTTCCACATATTTATCTCTCCCGACATACTTTTCCTTACGACATATTTTCATCTTAGAACGTATTTTTCTCTTTTAACATATTTGGTCTTCCGATATATTCTTCTCTTCCGACATATTTTTCCATTTCGGCATATTTTTCCTCCCGACATATTTTTTCTCTAACGAAATATTTTTCTCTCAGGGCACATTTTTCTCCTTTTTCTCATATTTTTCTATTCCGGCATATTTTTCTCTCCCGAAATATTTTTCTCTTATGACATATTTTTCTCTTGGGGCATATTTTTCTCTTTCGACATATTTTTCTCTTCCGACACATTTTTCTCTCCCGACATATTTTTCTCTTTCCACATATTTTTCTCTTCCGACGTATTTTTCTCTTTCGACATATTTTTCTCTTACGAAATATTTTTCTCTCGCGACATATTTTTCCCTTTCGACATATTTTTATCTTTCGACATACTTTCCTCTTTCGACATATATTTCTCTTCTGACGTATTTTTTTCTTCCTACATATTTTTCTCTTTCGACATATTTTCCTTTTCCGACATATTTTCCCTTTTGACATATTTCCTCTTTTGAAATATTTTTCTCTCCCGACATATTTTTCTCTCTCGACATATTTTTCCCTCATGACATATATTTCGCTTCCGACATATTTTTCTCTGTTGTCATATTTTTCTCTGCCGACATATTTTCTCTTCCGGCATATTTTCTTTACCGAAATATATTCTCTGCCGTCGTATTTTTCTCTCCAGGAATATTTTTCTCTCGCGACATATTTTTCTCTTTCGAAATATATTTATCTTTCGAAATATTTTTCTCTTTCGACATATTTTTCTCTTCCGACGTATTTTTCTCTTCCGACATATTTTTTCGCTTACGACATATTTTTCTCTCAGGGCACATTTTTCTCATCTGACACATTTTTCCATTTCGACATATTTTTCTCTCCCCACATATTTTTCTCTTATGACATATTTTTCTCTCAGGATATATTTTTCTCTCCCGACATATTTTTCTCTCACGACATATTTTTCTCGTAGGACATAGTTTTCTCTTTTGTCACATTTTCTGTTTCGACATATTCTTCCTGCCGACATATTTTCTCTTCTCGAATATTTTTTTCTCCCGACATATATTTCTCTTACGACATATTTTTATTTGAGGGTATACTTTTCTCTTTTGACATATTTTTCTCTCCCGACATATTTTTCCATTCCGGCATATTTTTTCTCTCGACATATTTTTCTCTTGCGACATATTTTTCTCTAAGGACATATTTTTCTCTCCCGATATATTTTTCTCTTTCGACACATTTTTCTATTCTGGCATATTTTTCTCTCCCGGCATATTTTTCTCTTGAGGCATATTTTTCTCTTTCGACACATTCTTCTCTTCAGACATATTTTTCGCTACCGACATATTTCTCTCCTACGACATATTTTATTCACAGGACATATTTCTCTCTCCCGACATATATTTTTCATATACGACATATTTTTCTCTTTCGATATATTTTTCTCTTACGACATATTTGAATATTAGAACGTATATTTTTCTTTTGAGATATTTTTGTCTTTTGACATATTCTACTCTTCCGACATATTTTTTTATTCCGGCATATTTTTCCCTCCCTACATATTTTTTCTCTTACGACATATTTTTCTCATAGGGCATGTTTTTCTTCTTTGACTTACTTTTCCATTCCGAAATATTTTTCTCTCCCGAGATATTTTTCTCTTACGACATACTTTTCTCTCAGGATATATTTTTCTCTCCCGACATATTTTTATCTTTCGACATATTTTTCTCTTCCGACATATTTTTCTCTCACGTCATATTTTTCTCTTAGGGCATAGTTTTCTCTTTTGTCACATTCTTCTCTTTCGACATATTCTTCCTGCCGACATATTTTCTCTTCTCGAATATTTTTTTCTCCCGACATATATTTCTCTTAAGACATATTTTTATTTGAGGACACACTTTTCTCTTTTGAAAAATTTTCTCTCCCGACATATTTTTCCATTCCGGCATATTTTTTTCTCTCGACATATTTTTCTCTTGCGACATATTTTTCTCTTACAACATATTTTTCTCTGAGGACATATTTTTCTCTTCTGACATAGTTTTCTCTCTTGTCACATTTTTCTCTTTCGACATATTTTTCCTGCCGACATATTTTCTCTTCTAAAATACTTTTCTCTCCTGACATATATTTCTCTTACGACATATTTTTCTTTGCGGAAATATTTTTCTCTTTTGACATATTTTTCTCTCCCGACATATTTTTCCATTCCGGCATATTTTTTCCTCTCGACATATTTTTCTCTTGCGACATATTTTCCTCTCGACATATTTTTCTCTTCCGACATATTTTTCCATGCCGGCATATTTTTCTCTCAGGACATATTTTTCTCTCCCTACATATTTTTCTCTTACGACATATTTTTCTCCTTTGACATAATTTTCTCTCCCGGAATATTTTGTTGGAGATGAGTTTAGAAAATTGTTGGAATTAACCTAGAATTCTTTGAAATTCACTACGAATTCTTTGAAATTCTTTAGAATCCTGCTGAACAAGAAATTGGTTTGACGATAAGGTATGCCGGAGGAGAAAATCAAAGTCCGGAAAAATATGCCGAAATAACGATCACTATTATATATTACTTAGTCATGTATTTGTACCTCTCATGCAGTAATACTGTCACATTGTTTTCAATCTCGTTGTTTTCACACAACAGTGGTACGCTCTCTAATTGGATTGACGATTTTGAGAATTGCATCATTCGCGAGCGTAAATTAAGTTTTTGCTGCAGGCAGCGGAAAATTGAAAAATAATCGGATAGGGGAAAAATAACTTGTTATGAAATTGATGAGATTCATCAGCTTATTTTGATATCTCCATGTTAAAAAAGCATCTTTGATTCAGTATATTATTTTAAACTATCTTGAATTCAATTGAATTCCTTTATATTGACTTGAATCCCTTTGAATTCTGTGTATTCCGTTTATTTCTTCTGAACTTTTTGGAATGCTTTCAATTTCTCTCAAAATCTTTCAACTATCTTTAAATTTTCTGAATGCTTCTAAATTTTCTGAATTCTTTGTATGCTCTCAATTTCTTCAATTCTTTAAAATTATCTGAATTCAGGGATATAACTAATGGAAATAATTAGGATAATTTAGGGAATTCAGGGAATTCAAGAGAATTCAGAATATGTTATAGAAGTTTGAAAAATTCAAAATAATTTGAAAGCATTCAGAAGCATTGGATAACTTCACATCGAATCGCTTGCCGCAATATAAACACAATTTTTTTTTAAGAAACTTAACTTTTTTCATCTAATTTGTGGATGAACACTAATACATTTTTTTATTCAAAGTTTTGAAAGTTTCTGCGTATTTTTCAATTGATAAGTAATACTTATACCTAAAACATTATGCTTGACCTATTATACTGACCAATTTTAATCTATTATTATACATTGATCTTGAGATGTAATTAAAACCTACTTCCTTTTTCGAGGCAATTTCCGAGTGTCTATGAAACTAAATGAAGTAATTTATACAGAGAGTGAAATTTGAAAAATTGGAATGTGATGTATTAGACATTTTCTTTAAAACTGATATATTTCTGAACTTAGGATGAGATACGTATAGAATGAACACAAAGGGTCTGGTGGAAATTGCTTGAATCCCCTACAGACAGTTGTTGGTATATGTACGAGTATAGTTCGAAGATCAAACGTTACTGTTCAACAGCTTTGCCCAAATGATGAAGTAATGATATTAACTTGATCAGCAACTAATATTTCCTTTTGTTTGATGTTCAAAATAAAATTATTGCTCTGATCACTCTGTCCTCTCATTATCATCCAAGCACAACTGCATGTAATTTCAAAATCAAAATTAGTCAAGTGATTTGGAAATACATTTTCATGATAAAATATATTAAGAAACATTTATCATAAACTTCCTTATGGAAATTCTTTGCATCAATTTAAGAAAGTAATTTGAGGCATACAACTTGGTTTTAGAGACGGATGGTAAAAATAGCTTCCTGTTTTACCGACGGTAGATAACATGACAGCACAAAAACCGACTTCCCTGCTTTATTGATCAAAGGTTAAATTATAGCGTAACAGGAATCTACATACCCGACCTCACTGTTTTACTGACCGAAGGTAAAGAGAAATTATAGAAATACCGGCCGCCCTGTATAACCGGCAAATGGTAAGAATGCTAAACTTGCGGGAATCTACATTGCCGACCTCACTATTTTTCTGATTGATGGTAGCTTAGCATGGAACATAACAAATCATTGCTCTGATCACTCTATCTTCTTATTATCATCATTACATTCACGATCTATATAATCACAACTCACTCAAAACATCTGGGATCCAAAAAGTCTGTCAAGCACAACTGAATATAATTTTAAAATCAAAATTATTCAAGTGATTTGGAAAAAAATTTTCATGATAGAGTATATTGAGAAACATTTATCATAAAGTTCCCTCTGGAAATTCTTAGCATCAATGTCAGAAAGTAATTTGAGACATACAACTTGGTTTTAGAGACGGATGGCGAAAAATCTCTCTGTTTTACCGACGGTAGATAACATGGCAGCATAAGAACCGATTTCCCTGCTTTACCGATCGAAGGTAAAATTATAACGTAACAGGAATCTACATACCCAACCACACTGTTTTACCGACCGAAGGTAAAGTAAAATTATAAAAGTTCCGATCGCCCTGTATAACCGGCAAATGGTAAGAATGCTAAACTAGCATGAATCTACAAGACCAACCTCACTATCTTCCTGACTGATGGTAGCTTAGCATGAGACATAACAAATCATTGCTCTGATCACTCTATCCTCTCATTATCATAAATATATTCTCGATCTGTATAATCACTACTCACCAAACACATCTAGGAGCCAAAGAATCTCCCAAGTACAACTGAATGTAATTTTGAAATCGAAATTAGTTAAACGATTTGGAAAAACATTTTCATGATAAAATATATTAAGAAACATTTATCATAAACTTCCTTATGGAAATTCTTAGCATCAATTACAGAAAGTAATTTGAGACATACAACTTAGTTAAAGAGACGGATGGTAAAAAATAGATCCATGTTTTACCGACGGTTGGTAACATGACAACATAAAAACTGACCTCCCTGCTTTATTGACCGAAGGTAAAAATGCAGCGTGGCAGGAATCTACATAACCAACCACACTTTTTTACCGACTGAAGGTAAAGTAAAATTATAAAAGTTCCGATCGCCCTGTATAACCGGCAAATGGTAAGAATGCTAAACTCGCAGGAATCTACATTGCCGACCTCACTATTTTTCTGACTGATGGTAGCTTAGCATGAAACATAACAAATCATTGCTCTGATCACTCTATCCTCTCACAATCATCAATACATTCTCGATCTGTATAATCACTACTCACCCAACACATGTAGGATCCAAAAAATCTTTCAAGTACAACTGAATGTAATTTTAAAATCAAAATTAGTCAAGCAATTTGGAAAAACATTTTCATGATAAAATATATTAAGAAACATTTATCATGAAGTTCCCTATGGAAATTCTTAGCATTAATTTCAGAAGGTAATTTGAGACCTATAATTTGGTTTTAGAGACGGATGTTAAAAAAGCTCACTATTTTACCGACGGTTGGTAACATGACAACATAAAAATTGGCCTGCCTTCTTTACCGACCGAAGGTCAAACTATAGCGTGACAGGAATCTACATACCCGACCTCACTGTTTTACCGACAAAAGGTAAAGTGAAATTATAAAATTACCGGCCGCCCTGTATCACCGGCAAATAGTCAGAATGTTAACTTAGCAGGAATCTACATTACCGGCCTACTATTTTCCTGACTGATGGTAGCTCAGCATGGAACATAACATTAAAATTATCGACCCAAAAGTGTCAGCACTTTTCATGACAAAAACAAAAGTTTTCGTAAATTTTAAACACATGGGCGAATTATTGTCACGAAAATCCCCCACAAGTGAAAAATTGGGTTTAAAGATTTTTCGGCACTTATTCTTTTTTTTTTTGCTTTGTCTTTACTACCAATTGTGTTTAATACAAAATATTATATTCTAAGCATAATCGGATGAAAACAAAATTGTTTTAGCCTTTTAGTTAAAGCAGGGAAGTAATTTATTGAATCACAAAGAAGAATTATTTAAAAAATTTATTATTATTTGTAAAAATATTCGCTCAGAATGATGCTTGGAAGCTGAGATTTGTTATAAAATTTCCAAACTTTTCTCAACATTCATCATACAGTAAGGTACCGATTGATGAAAGTTAACAAACATCATTGTTTAAACAATTTATTATTATTTGAAACTATCTTCTTCCAGAGTAATGCTAGCAAGTTGCGATGTTATTTGAAAGTCTTCACTCTTTGTCAACTTTTCACTTACAGCGAGGTGATAATTAATGAAAGTTAAAAAAAATATTTGTTAAAATAATTCATTATTTTTTATGACTATCTCTTCTCAGAGTAATGGCAGAAAGTTCCGTTTTTTTTTAAATATTACCTTTTTTGTGAATTTTTCAGGTAGAATGATGTGATAATTAAAGTAAGTTAACAAAGTATTTTTGAAAATAATTTATTACTGTTTATAACTATCTTTTCTCCGATTATTGCTAGAAAGTTGTGTAATGATTAATAACAGTCAACAAAAATAATTGTTCAAAATATTTGCTTTTAAATTAGCTATTTTGATGATATTTTTTGTTTGTTAAATATCATATTTGTTTATCTGAAAATTGAACCTTTCTATTTCTGGTCCAAAATATAGCCTTTATAAGTAAAAAATTCATCTATTGCATAGAAAATCAACGTACTTTGTTGCTAATTCGTTTATTTGGGTAAAAAAATAATCTTGTTTATTGAAAATTCATGATTTTTGTAGAGGATCTAACCATTCATTTTTCTTGAATTAAAATTATGTTTCGTATTGAAAATTCTTTCATTCTGGCTTAAAAATCAACTGTTTTCTACAACAATCGATTTCTTAGCTATACCTATTGGTTTGGGAATTCAATTATTTTATTAAAAAGTTCGTATTTTTTCTTTTAATTGAACTGGTTGGTAATTTTGTTTCAAATATTTATTTAAAGTGACAATTGAACTATTGCATTTTAGGTAAAAAATTTATCTTTTTAAGTTGAAAATTCAACTATTTATTTGAAAGTTCATATGTTTTATTAAAAATTCGTCTTTTAGTAGGAAATTGATCCCCTTAGTTGAAAAATTAGATATTTGGTAAAGAAATAAACTTTTTTGTTGAAGGTTCAATTGCTTTGTTACAGATTCCACTATTTTTGTAGAGTCATCTTTTTTAGTAGAAAATTCAACTGTTTTGTTGAAAATACGTCCTTTCGGATTACAAATCCATCTCTCTTGGCTGAAAATTAATTTTATTCTCGAACATGCATAAAGAGCATACGACCCAATTTGAGGATTTTTTTCAGAAGGAATCTGTATTATCATTGGAGTTGGTAACGATCGATCATATGTAGATATCTTTCACGAACTGTGAAACTGGAAATCAACAATATCGATCTAAGGTAACACCTTAAATAAAATAAATTTTTAACGTCATTTCAGACTAGATAGAGTTTTGAAAATTTATAAATTACAAAAATTTAATTTCTGAAAAAAGAAGCGACATGAAAATGTTGATTATGGAATCGGCGTAGCGGAAAAAAAGGAAGGGACTGGAGAAAGTAAATTTTAAATCTGTGGATGGGAGGAGGATAAGTCGACAGAATTCAGGGAATCATAAGGCCAAGAGGAGAGGAGAATGGAATGAAGAGGAGATGGTGAAACAAAAAATGTACAGAGAGAGAATGGAGGAATGTGTAGAAAACCAAGGATAAGTGGAATCAAACGGAGGTAGGGAAACAGCAGTACAATAGGAGAAGTAGAGAAGACAAAAGACTGCGAAACAATAGAAGGCAGTTAGAGAAAAGCAGGTATATAAAAGAGAAAGAAGAAGCGATGAAGGAAGGAAGGGTGATCAATGAGTGAAGAATAGGAAGTAGAGATGTTGAAGAGGAAATTAGGATGAACGAGTGAACCCAGTACTTTCAGCGATTGTTGGGAAGATTTGAAGATAGGGTATTAGGTGAGAGAAAGAAGTTTTCAGAACGGGAAGAGAATGCCGATAACGGAATAAGCAGATAGGAGCTGAATAGGGCGACAGCGAGACTTAAGAGAAACGAGTCAACAGGAAAGAGCAGTATAGAGAAACATGCTCTGAGATTGTAGGGGAACGGTTCAGAGAGAAATCATGGTCGGTCTGTAACAAAAGTTAAAAAAAGGTTAACCTGCGGAATGAAGGGCAGGTTAAGTAAGGGAGGTGGAAGAAAAAGGGATTATTTCAGGGCAGATTGTATGGCAGCTTATGGGAGAAAGGGGGCAGATGAAGGTTCGGTCGAGTGGATAAGGTAGATATTCGGAGATACTAATATCATTGCGAGGATAGGGGGAAAAAGGGGAGATTCTGTAGACTGGACGAGGTACCTGCCGTGCCCACTACTGTTCAACCTCTTGTTGGCAGAATTGGAGGAGAAACTGAAGAATGAAGGAATAGGGGAACGTTCCTTGAAAACAGCAAGGAATAGTACTCCTCAGCGTACGCAAACGACGTGGTCTTATCAGGAGATGACGAGAGAGAGAGAGAGAGAGAGAGGGATAAGTTTGATACGAGAGCGTTCGAGAAGTACGTGAGAATGAAAGAAGATTATGCGTTTTGGGAAGAAAATGAGAAGAATTAGAAGATTCAGGGTAGTGAACTGAAGGTAATGAAATGGAGATCTAGAATATTTAAGAAAGTTAAGCCTAAGAGGAAAGAAGATGTAGCCTGTAGATGACGGAATGAGGTGGATTTTGGGTAGAAGTGTACAAGATGCAAATCGCTAAAAAACTATATGCGGATATACTCAGAAAGGGATTAAAAAAACTGCGCGTTCTATTGAAAAATTGTTCAAACCAAAATTTTAAAATTCAATTGAAGCAAAACATGTAAATGGACATTTCAGTCTATCTAGTGTCGCTTTTCCAAAAATTTCATTTCTTCATTCGTTAATTTATTTTTACGAGTGGAACAAAAACTACACTTCCTGTTCATAAATGATAAGCAATAAATTTAAAGACCTTTTTTAAGTGAACAACAAAAATCGGATAATTCTTACGCAAGTTACCACGATAAACAGTGATATTTTCAAATTAAACAAAAAATCAAAAATTGCACTGGAGATATTACGTAACCGATTTGGAAGAAAATGAGTTTATCCAAATCTCAAACAACGTCTAATAAAAAAACAGATCTTACCTAAAAAGTCAGGTCTAATTTTCAAGGCTCAATGCTTCGATTAATGAATCATCTTATTCTAAGTATATGCAATATTGGTTTTCAAATAATGGGTACTCAATCATTTTGCCAACTACTCTGTCTTATTTTTATCTTCTACTGATCCGCCTTTTGGATTAGATCCTATCGAAAGGTTTTTCTGTAAGGATGGAACAAGTTAAAGCTGATCAGTCTAAAGGATTTTGGCTCACTGTGATGCTCAATAGTATGGTCTATTTTTTTTTGTCGTTTTTAGTTGATGACAGTTGAAACGGGATACGTATGATATGCTAGGGGTTATTTTTTGAATTGTTGATTAGCACTGGGTGGACTACAATATCTAGCAGAGGCTTGAAAAGGTGTCTCGTATGATTGCTTCCAATCTAAAATTATTTAGCCATTCCAGTTGAAGGCAGCGGAGATGGAATTTGTTTAATGTACCAGGCGTGGCTTCTTGGGGTCGTCGAATATTGTTCTAGAAATGGGAACATGTTCTATTTACTTGGTAAGGTGAGACGAGTGAATATTTTCAATCAAAAAGTTTGTTAGCGTTTTCAGTTCAAGACAGATGAGATTGTGTCGATCCAATTTAGATTTTAGAATTGTGTAATCGATTTTGTCAAATGCTTTCAACAAGTTTGTATAGATCATGTCAATCCGGTAACCTTTTTGCAGAGTATCATTCACATACTGTGCAAAGCACATAAAGTTGGTGACTGTATACCTCTTTTGAGTACACTCGTCTTGTTCATCAGCAAAAATAGATTTGCTTTCACCTTATTGCCAAATCTAGTTAATCGTTCCTAAGAAGCTTTTAAGTTTATGCAATAAAAAGCAAGCCATACTCTCTGAATCTGAACTAAGGATAAAAATAATTATTGCGTCGATGCTAAGTAATCATAAAAAATATTTAAACGTGGAATTGAAGTTTTGGCGAAGACAAAAATACGAGATTCGTGGCGTGCGTTCATTTATTATAATATAATTAAAAATAGTTTGCTTTTTATCAACAACTTGGAAAGAATTTGTCTAAATTATCAAATTTTATTTCAACAATCGCACAATATTTATTCAGAGTCTTGGTCCAGATTTAAAGAGTATAAGATTTCTACTTGATTTTGGGAATTTCGCAAACTTGTAGGAATAATTTTCTAGATTTATCAATGAGTGAAGCATGTATTTTCAAATGACCAATACAACTTTACCAAAACCAGTATATCAAATGTTCCAGATTTTTTTTTAATTTCAAGAAATAATTTGAAATGTAATTTTTCAAAATCCAGAATCAGTCGACATTTCTCAGGAATTTTGAAAACATTTTTTATTTTCTTCAAACCTTTCAAAATTCTTCAAAACCTCTTTTTTTCGAAAGTTTAGGAAATCAACATTTTATTACAAGTTGTTTTAAATCTTCTCAAGATTCAAATTATTTACGAATCTTTCTGGAACCTAAAATTTCTTCACTTGTGTAGCCTCCAAGTTTTTCTAAATTTACAATTTTTTATTTCATACCAGACTCTTTGAATTGGCATTTATTCAACTATTGAATATTTTTAATTTAAAATTGTTTAATTTAATTATTTTTTAGATGAAAAGAAATTACGCTGGAAAAAGGACAAAATTTCTTTGTTTAAAACTGCGATATAATTATATTGGTTAATAACAGTTATTGTCGAGAGACAACTGATTGTTACAATAACGATCATTAGAAAGTTTTGATGACGATGAATCCGACTATGCTGGAGTTATTCTATTTGTATAATTTATTTAACTGATTTCAACTCATCGCCAATTCTAGTAAACTATCTCTAAAAATGTTGTAATTTATAAAATCAAAAGAAAATCATACTCCTTAAATCCAAACCAAGGAAAATCAAGAATACTTAGGAATATAAAAAACATCAAGAACATCTGGAAATATTGAAAGAAGATATGGAAATATTTCGCAAGTGTACCAGGAATATTTTTAATTGGACCGTGTACATGTTTCGGAATTATTGAGCTTGGTTCGGAATGAGTTTCTATTTTTCTGTTTGATGAATCATTTAGAAGAATCGGAAAAGATGATGCGAAGATTTATGAGACGGTTATTTAAGTTGACTTTAAAAATAAATTATCTCAGATTCTCAAGGTAAAATAATGATATATGTGAGCGAGAAATTATCTACGCATGAATAAATTAGCTGAGCCATCAAGTCAGCACTTTGCGATCTATGCTCGGGAAGGGGAAAATTACAAATATCTCAGAACATTATATATAGACGGCAAATCAGAATATTAATTTGTTGCGGTGTTATAAAAATTCGACGTTGATCAGTTCTTCCTGGATTTTGAAATAATGAGAATCCTTTGTACTGGGGTCCTCGCATTGGTAGTCATACTTAATTCTGTTGGTAAGAATAACATAAATTAGTACTATCTTTGATCCTACTCTAAGATAATAGTGAGATTTTTAGGACTCTCCTAACACATGCATTCATCAAATTACCTAATTTTTATTTTGAGGTTTGATAATCGAATCGGAAGTATTCACATGTGTTTAATTTTTTGTTCATAAGCAAAAGTCACTTTATTGTTGAAGAAATGGACGAAAATCGTATTTTAAAACAAACTGACAAGTGACAATTTGTCAACCCTTTCGTGCCGTTATCAATATCAAAGTGTTCTCTAGATTTTGGAATGAATACTCGTGCTAAAAGATTTAATTTTGATCGTACTTTGCGAAATTTTGAATCTTCAAAGTTGACATATGAAGACATATGAAAGTAACTATATGTCACGCAAGTTTTACAATCAATTAAATACAATTCGAAAGCGTGAGATGTACCATTAGTAAAATTGATTATAAAGAAAGGAAAATGAAACAAACATTTCAAGATTTAAATTTATTGCTGTCAAATTTAAAAGTTTAAAAGCAAATAAGAGTTTCACAATACTGCCTGTTGCATTGCTTCATTAAATTTAAAAATAGTATATTTAATGCTTTCACGATGATCCATTATAATACATTTGAAGGAAGTTTTTCGGGTTACAAGGTTATGTTGTTCTAGTATATAGAGCACCCCATCGTGACGACTGGACGAATTTGATTGGCCAATCAAGTCTTTTTTAAAAAACCCCAAGAGAACGGAAAGCCAAATCGGATTGGTATTATATCCGTTGCCCCTATTTATTTTATTAGGGTGTTTTAAGATTTTGATTGCCTTCAATGTAGAGTAGGATGGTAGTCGTTTTTCTTTCTCTTTCTTTAGTAAGTTGTTTTGACTTGTTTCTTGCAGTGTATTTTCTTATTGCTTTATCAGTTTTTGTGTTTGTGTAATCGTTTTATAATATGATTTGTTTAACGTTTTGTAATTCCTTTTGTAAGTTATCTTTATCTGTTACGGAAATAGCTCTGTATACAAGGGTGTTGATGATTGATTGCTTTTGAGATGGATGGTGGTGGGGGGAGGCATGTAGGTATCTGTTTGTATGGGTTGGCTTCCTGTAAACTTCATGTCCTAATGTTTTATCAGATAATTTGTAAACTAGTACGTCCGAGAAAGACAATTTTCCGTCTTGTTCAACTTCGATGGTGAATGGATATTAGGGTGTAATCGATTGATGAAATCGACAAACTTGTGTAGTTCATCTAGTCCATGTCTCCAGATGACAAAAGTTTCTTCAACGTAACGGCACAAAAATTCCGGTTCAAGGTTAGAATGGTTGAAGATTGTGGTATCTAGATTCTCAATCAGGATTTTGGCTATTACAGGTGAGATTAAAGATCTTATTGCTGCTCATGCGGTTTTTTCGTAGACTTGGTTATTGAAAGAGAAGTAGGTATTTTTAAGACAGTCTTTATCAGAGGTTTGAGATTCAAGGGGAAGTTTGCAAAGGATTTAATAATATTGATTGTATCAGAGATTGGTACTTTTGTGAAGAGCGATACTACATCAGAACTCACTAGGATGTCTTGGGGTTTATGTGAATCTGTTGTATCTTGCTGATAGAGTCAAAACAGTTTTGGGCGTGGGTGATAAAGTTCGCTTATACGCCTTTCTCACTCCCGACCTATCTTTCCGTGACTAGTGAATGGGCCACCAAGATATACGTACTTATCAATTTGTCCTATTCCCTCATCATCCAAGATAATGTGGCAAATTCCTTTCTCACTCTTACCTCCAAACGTCATAATTTTTGTTTTATTTGCATTAATATTAAGGCCCTTGTTCTTCATGCTTGTATTCAGTTTTCTCAATATTCTTTGCAAGTCTTTGATTGACTTTCCCGTAACAACCTTATCATCTGCGAACGCTAACACATGTTCCTTTACTGTACCATGATCCACACCTTTTCCGTTGAAAAGGGCCCTTCTTAGACACTTATCCCCCAATATTAACACTTTGAGACGGTCCAGTCTATTCCCATAATCTTCAAATATAAAAAGAATTATCAAATGCAATCTTTACAATATTGAGGGATGGGCGACAATTAAAATAGGTACGCCTGTCACTTGAAGAAGAATTTTCAATCCAGAAAATCGAATGGAACATAACGATACCTCTGCAAATCAGAGCGATTTCAGTAGTGTTTGAGTTTAAATTATTATATGTATTAGACAAAAAAATGTTCAAAGCGAACAAAATATTTTTTGACTTCAGAGAAAAATCCGATAGAAATGGTTCATACGGCCCTGACTGTTTGCATTTCCAACGACTGATTTAGTGCCACAGCCAGTGCGAGGCAACACCCGAAACTAGCCTTATATTGGACTTCTCGTGTACCGCAACTTTCTAACTCTATTCGAAGAAGAAATTGCTTGAAAGACTACATTGTTTAAACATTTTATGTAAACATGTCATTATTACTTTAAAGTGACAAAATCCATTTTAAATCAGACAGGGTCTTATCAAATATTTTTGAAAAATGTCTGCTAACGGAAGAAAGGTATATTATCAGCATCATGCGGGCTAAATCATTTTTGAGACCGAGATCACTTTTTTTGCTAAAAAAATCGTAATTTTCAAATTTTTCATGTAAAAGATCAAAGATATCGTCTGTACGGAAGAAGAATTCTGCTGCTCACAAAAGATATTAAGCTAGCATTAAATTCACAAGATTTAGAGGTGACGCAAGCCCCAAGAAGTGTAACACGTATTTTCCATAGAAAAAATGTTCCTGTAAATTTTATTCAGAATTGTCAAGATTATTTTGACGATTATTTGACATAAGTGTTTTTATTGTATTCCAAAAAAAAACCATAGGCATAAAAATGAATTTTGTGAGTTTTTAGCGCTAATTATGCGTGGATCGATCTTAGCCTGGGCTGAAACTGATAGAGCCTACCTCAGAATATTCGCAACAGACCGTAACTGGCTTAGACGAAATAAGAAGGAATGATTGATTTATGATTTTCCAATTTTACATTAATTTTTAACATTTCAAGTTTATAGATTTTGTCTATCTTCTTGCAGAAATATCATCAGGTACGTCGCCGAGAACAAGGGACTTTCTGCAATATCTGGAGAAGCCTGCAGAACATGCAAATCATCATGAAGGTACATTGTTTTAAGGCCTAAAGAAAGGAGGAATTTGTTGCACGGCAATTTTTCACAAACGGATTTGAATTTATCCATCGAATATGCTTTTCAAAAAATTGAGGCCTCGATTTTTTCGCAAAACTATACTATAAATCTGCCAACAAGAAGATGAAGAGTAGTGGGCACGGCTAGCACCTCGTCCAGTCTACAAAATCTCCCCTTTTTGTTCTTCTAGCCTCACCCTTATATTAGTCTCTTCGAATTTCTACTTCAACCTCTAGACCAAACCTTCATATGCCCCCCTTTCTTTCATAACATGCCATATCATCTGCCTATTAACCGAGTCCAACGCTCTGAAACACGTCTAATTGTGGAGAATAATCCCTTTTCCTTTCACCCTCTTACTAATATCTTTTCGAGTTTCTCCACATATATTTCGTAGTCCACCGACATACGTGTAATTCTCCCATACTTCTCTACATCATTTCCTCACCTCTTCTAATTAATGGAACCACCAAACCTGTCCTCCATTCCGTAGGCTAACCTTCTCCTCTCCAACCTCCGTTACAAACCCTCTATATTTTCTCTATTACCCGTTCCCCTGCAAATTTCATAGCCACTTTCTCTATACTGCACTTTCTTGTTGACTTGCTTCTTTTCATTAGCGCTATGGCCCTACTTAGTTCCTCTCTGCATATTTCGTCATCGCTCTTCTCTTTTTATTTTCCTCTTGGCCTTTTTTCCAGACGCTTCCTTCTTTCCGCTACGATGATTCTATCCTCAACATTTCCACCACCTCTCCTCTCCTAACAGGTTAAAAAGTGTTTTACCATTCCTTTATTACTACACATCTTTCATGTTGACCGCTCCATTTATGCTCGCAAACGATGGGCATCATCTGTCTTCCTACCTTTATTCTTCTCACCGCCACCCTTCCACCTTTTCTTCTCTTTCTTCCACTCCTTCCTCGCCCATTAGCTTTCTTCTAATCCCTGATATCATGCCATCCTTTCTGTGCTCAATCTCTTTTCTCTAACGAAAACCCCGCCTCATCTCTCCTACCCTCATTACTTTATTTCTGTCTTGGCAATTGGACTGCCAGCGTGAATTTGCTGCGTTATATTAATCGTGATGGAATTATTGAATCGTTCACTTAATAACTTTTCTTCCGCTTCATATTCTTCAATACTGCAGGACTCTACATAAATACCCTTAAAGTTTACCTAGACCCATTAAAACATTTTGCCAAGATTAGTGATTTTATTATCGTACGGATTTTGCAGGTCTGCATCAGTAGCTGCTTCTTTAACAATCCCCCCTATTTATTGAGAACGTACTTTACATGAGAAGTTGCACGGAAGTTCTATTTGCTCGTAGAACCAAAATCTTTCTCATGGTGTATTAAACAACAAAAATTCTTGCAAGTTTTGTATTGCGCTGCTGACGCATCTGTAAAGTATATTATTTCATTTGAAAGAATTTCTGTTTCGCGTGGAAAGGCTATTAGTTTTTCCTGAAAGAGATGTTCAGCAATCGTTTTACGTTCTTTTATGTCTAATATAACAGCGTAGCTAATGTGTTTTAATTCTTCTTCACGTAAACGCTAGTAAACCACAAAAAGATGAATAGTTACTTGTGTGTTTGACTAGCGATGTCCTTGTGAAAAGTCTTCATAATCAATGAAGTGCTTTTCTGTAAAATCTAGAAGTATAAGAAGCTCACCTTATTTTGAATTAGCTGTAGTGTCTTTAGTATTTTCGCTATTTCTTTCTCTCCACTACAACCGGATCCTCCCGGTGGATTTTTCACTTAGCGAAGACTTTCTGGGCGGCTAGATAGTGGCATTCTGGAATGAATTCAGCCGGGTAGAATAAGATCCCTCGATCTGTGTTCAAATTTCTAAGGGAAGAAAGGTCTTAATCCGGATTTACTGGGATCGAAGTCCGCTGGGCAGAGGCGAACTTTGCACTAAAACTCTGTCGGCAAAGACGAGGACGGAGTTCTCTTTCCGTTGATAGTCGAGACTTGCCGGGGCCTCTCTGATGGCGGTCGACGAGTTGTCGGGGCACCGCTTAGTGGCTGTGGACGAGTTCGCGGGGCATCTCCTCGTGACCAAAGAAGATTTGGCGGGCCCCTTCTGATTGGTTGGAGAATTGACAGGGCACCTCCTCGTAGCGGTCAGAGTTTTGGCAGGGCACCTCTTGGTGCGACCGATGAGCCTTCCTCTGTCTTTCATTCAATCCCGTCCAGGCAAAGTTCTTAAGGATATCCCGTGAGGGCACCTATGAAAGTATCACCTGGGGGCAAAAGCAATGAATGCTTGCGGAAGCAATGGACGCCGGAAGAAGCGACCATCTCCGGGTGGTGACTAGAGGAAGCTTGAAAACTCCTAGTGACGGCTGAAGAATGAATCTTCTCCTGGTGGCGACTTGAGAATCGGTCACCTCCGGGTTACAACTGAAGAATTGGTCACCTCCTGGTGACTGAAGTTTGATTTTTAAGGTGTTCCAAGAAGCAAGTCCAAAAGTTGAAAGGCCGAGTGATGAGTCTATCCGATGGGCGATCTTTAAGCAGAGAACTTGCTGCCACTCGGTCAGGTGAGTAAGTCGCGTTCCGTTGGTCCCTAAATCGATGAAGGGCAGAATTTTGTCTTGTAGTTTGTCGCGGTTCTTCCGCTTTTCATAATTGAGGGAAGCGCGATCCAATGTAATTATTGGACTCTGATGTACCCTGCTCGCCACTTGCGTTTGCCTGTCCTTTGGTCTTCAAGCGTTATATGATTTTGCAAAAAATACTTTTAAATCTAGGTAATGGTTGTAATTATTACAAAATTTATTCTAAGAGAAAGCTATTATGAAGCTATTAAGTTAATTATTAGTTATTAAGTTAAGCTGTTAAGTTCATGAAGCTATTATGGAGCTTAAAAGTAAGGGTTAATTAATAACCAGTCGCGGACAATTGTCCAGGGGTGGTCCCGAAGGAATTAACTCTCAAGCGGAGGCGTAACAAACGTGCCGAAAGCTGAAGTGCACGTGGATGAAGTGTCTAGAACTGTGTTTCTGAGATACCGGGTATCCAAGAGGTACAGCGAGCGCCCACGGCTCCCAACAATGGGTCGGATAACAATGCCGACTACTCTAGAGTTGGAGAGCCAATCAAGACGGAATCAATGCGACGGACTGGCAAATTTCAATACTTTTGGGTGGATGAATCAACTCAATGACGACATGCTAGAGTGCTACGATGCCAGTGTGGCCCCTGAACGAGAAGGTTACATGGCATGACTGCATGCTCTGTGACGCGAGAAACACCCAGAGCTCTCGTACTTTTTGCGTCAACGTCTGCGAAGCTATGCCGAACAACTACGGAAAAGGGGTTATGTAAGTGGAGCGCCTACTCTACAATAGCCAGAACAAGGCGGCAACAGAGAAAGAGAGGTTTCTCTAAAGCCTGAGATGCACGGCATCTTCCACAGAAATGTGGAGGATCAGTCGATGTCGCATGAGCTAACATTTTCTTTCCTTAAATCAACCGGATTGAAGTCAGGAACGGAGAGTTTCATTTTGTTATATAAAGATGGTGTCACTTCCACTCTAGCATACCGTTGTCATATTTTAAGCCAATACATTCCAGATGATAGCTTCAGAGCGTGTCATGCTCACCCGGCGCACCTAGGACACATACTATCTAGTTTTCTAACTCATGCGGGAACGACCTACATCCAAAGGCACAATACGGCACTAAAAATAGAAAATTATACACGGTTTCTATAATAGGTTCCAAATTCGCTTAGAATTATAACATAACTATAATCATTATTGATAAACACTTTTTACGCGGTAATTGCTCGATTCTCTATTTCCTATCCAGTGTTGACCAAATGCCCTTGCAAATGCGGCTTCTAAGGAAACTATTTATATTCATTCATTTATGCAATTTTGAACGATCCGTCTCATCGGATCTTCTAGTTGAGACCATTCACAATATTTATCACAGGCACCCTTTCTATGATGTTTACTCTCCCCTACTTGAAAAAAAACTTACCTAAAAGAACAGATCGCTTACTTACTTAAAAACTTTCCTAGCTTATCATATGATTAACATCTTTTTTGACAGTATGTCTAATAAGTTCATAATTCTGCTTGTTTCGTTAAAAATTAGGTGAAATGATGAGAAGACCAACTTCATTAGTCCTACCTCATGGTTTTGTTGGACGTGGCCGTATCTATCTACACATGCCAGATGATCGTGTTTTCATTGGAATTTTTGAGAAACACAATGTCCCTGAAGCTCCCAACTGGGTTCTACATCCAAATCCAGAATCTAATATAACAGAACGTATTTGGGTAAGATGGACTCATGGGCACGGTGCAGTTTCAATTATTCAACCTTGGCATCATGATATGGATATAAATGATCAGGTTTATGATGTACCCCGATGTTTGATATTAAGAAAAAACGGCCTTGTCGTATCAGCATTTCTTTACCGTTACAACAATCTAGGACAACTACCGAATACCCATCTTCCGGTAGTTTTTATACGAATGCCAGATGATAACGCTGTTTATGTGGGAATCTTCAAAAGAGACACCCATTCTCGTCCTAGCTGGTTTATATGAAGAAACTGGATATGAGGAACCAGATATGAAAAAACTACATTTTTTCAATGAAATGACGTCTGTCCAGAAAGTATCCGACCTTCTGCTCTAACTCTGTACCTATTTGTGCTATTTTCATAAGATAGCAAGCAATGTCGATTTGTTACATTGTTGCACCACAAGAAAATCGCTGTTTCTATTAAAAATAAAGTTATTATGAAAACTATATAAAATTAACACATAAATACAGTATTGTATAAAAATTATTTTCAGTTGATTTTATTTCAATCTATTCTTGGTTTTGTATTTTTTATGAGGGGATGCTGAAAAATTACGTCACATTGCCTAAGGTGGGTCTTCAACAAGTTGTGTTACAATTTTTGACGTAGGGGGGACGTTCACGCAGAATGTGAAATAACACATGGCAAATATAAATGATAATAAAACGTTTATCGTTTCATAATTTCGGAAACCTCTTCATAGGTGAGTACATTATATCAATTAATAATTAATTTTGACATGAAATAATAAACTTTCAAATATTAAACCTTGGGTAATATTGCAATTTGGAAGATATCATTGAAAACTATTTTGATGAAAAACTATTTTTCTGAAAATGCTTCAAGTTCTTGTTTAACCCTGGACTGGTACCCTTCATCGATGCAACTCGATGAAGTACGCTCAGCTATGCCTTAACAGATCGTGAACTCGGACGGGTAGCAGTAGTCATCTATGATCAGAATTCTAGGGTACCAGTCCAAGGTCAAAAAAATTATTCTTATGAAAAATTTACCCATTACATTTTTGTTTATTGCAGATGGGAACATATGAACTTCCATCTATTTCTACACTGCTGAAGGCTAGTGATCATCAAATCATAATTTAAATATCAACCAACTACGACTCTCTTGATTCCAGTTCTGTCCCCATACTCCCTCATAAAGTAACCGATGTTTCGAGGGACTGACGTTATAACTAGACTCTCCACTCTACAAAGAATAACTACGTAATTTGAACATGATTTTGACTCGCAAAATAAATTTCTCGTATAAGGGTGGTAGTGAGAAGGACACTGGAAACAATGAATAATAAGAACGATAAACCAGCCTCGGAATGGACTAAAACTTTGATTGAAGAAAGGCATCCACACGATAAAGGTGAAGATCAAGTTTCAGGCGATGAATGGAAAATCGGTGTTTGGAATGCTAGAGGGATGAATGATCTTATGATAAGAGAATTGCAAGAAACTATGCACGTAAGGAGACCAGATATTTTATGCTTACCTGAAACGAAGAAAAAGGGATGCGACACTAGAAACATAAAAAATTGGATATTAAAAGGCGGACATGAACTATGGATAGGAATAGATAGTGATTTACATGGTGATCACGGGGTCGGTTTGATTTACGAATGAAAGAGCAAGAGAGCATTTCGGAGATCATGAATTTATATCTTCCAAATTGTTGTGGGTTAGAATGAAAAAAGGAATCACAAGATTATTTATCATAAGATGAACGAACGCAGAGATCAGGAAACTTGGGAGGCACTCAAAGATAATAAAAATATATAGGGCGCATCAGCCTTGATTAAGGATGTCATTCTTAGGAGTGCGACTGAAGTGTGTGGTACTGCGGTTGTAGAAAGAATGTTTGGTGATGCATGGTGGAATGATGGCATTCAGGCCATCAGCCGAAAAAATAAAAAAGCATATGAAAGAACGTTGGAAACCACAGGCATTAGCGATGAAAAGGGGAATAGCCTTAAAAATGATTACAGACACAAACGGAGAAAATTTAAACTACTAGTCAGGGAAAGTAAAGGCGAAATCAGAACAGAAGAAAAGAAGAAAATACAAAACGAGTTTAAAGGAAGCAAGAAACGGTTATATAAATATATAAAGGGAAGTGAAAGTACAGAGTTTGTCAGCATGAGAAATAGAAAAGGTGTAATGCTATATGACATAGATGGGAATACTAGACGCTTTGAAAGACTTTTCTAGGGAATTATTGGGAGATAAAGCTATAGAGCACCACAACTGCGGTATAGAACGCAATACGTTAAAAAACTAAATTGAGAGAATCTGTGTCACGGAGGTTAGGGATATAATTATTAACTTGAAACATGCTCAGGCAGCTATTATTGCTGAAATTCTCAAAAACGGTGAAGAATATATACCTCACACGTTGTACGAATTGAACAATTTATGTTATGTTGATAAACAAATGCATTATTCTACACTGTTCGACAGAAAAAATTAGTTTTCATAAATTTCAATACTGTTAATTGGGAAACTTCTGACAATGTTAGCAGCAATCATAATGAGTCGATTAATTTTATCTTTTGCAAAATGATTTAATTACGAAATGCATTATTCGGGAATCTGTCGACGAAAACACTCACTTTTTGCGATGTCAGTCATTTCAATTTAAATGAAAGAAACTTTTCTTTTTCGAATTATTTTCTTCCAATCTGTACAATAATATCCTAACGCAATAGATCGCCATTTGAGAACATGACTGTCATTTTTTTCAAACATTCAAATGAACAAACTCACAGTATACACTTATTTTTCTTATGAAGTTCTTCTTTCTAGAAAAAACAAATGATCTTTGTCTTGTGAATTACATTTCGCATAGAAAAAGAACCTTGAAACTTAAAAAGGTAAATCAAATCAATTGTATTTATGAGAAATTATGAACATAATTTTATTATGATCACACGTTGTCAAATGGCCAATATTCATAACTAAATCAATTGTTGTGATTTAGTCCTGGGTTGCGATTAATTATATAATTAATTTGAAAATTTCAACCAAAATGTTGAATTTTCTATCAAAATGGTTGCATTTTCAACAATATAATCAAATTTGTTTATCTACAAATGAAAGTTTCAAACCACAAAGAATAATTCCAAACCAAACATACAATTGTAGACTTTCCAACCAAAAAAAAAGTTTCAACTCAATTAGTTTGAGTTTCTTATTGGTTTCTATTAATTCAGTTCCTATTTAAGCAAAAAACAAGTGAAAGGGGAACATAGAGAAGTTCTTCAAAAATGGGAATAGTGGAAAGAGTATGAAATCCTTGAAAAAAAATGCACAAGGAAAACACTTTTTCTCTCTCTTTTTTTCCTGTGGTGTACAAATTTCCTGGATGAGCCGATTACACTTATTCTTGAAAAAGTATTTCTCTATTTTGAAGTATTTTTGAACAATCCCGTTACACAAGTTGACTTCCTTGAGTTTTCGTTTCTACACATTTTTTCTGAATTGGTTTCTCTGTTTTTTGTTGCAGAGTTTAGTTTACAGTGGCGAAACTTTTTCTCTTGACTTGATTCATTCTCTTGCCATACTTCATTTGGGTTCACTAGTCAGGTGTCCGCCTCTTGCGGAATTTTCCCTTCGTGCCAGGTGTAGGTCTCCTCCTGCCATTGGTTCTTCTTCGCGCCTAAGTGGACTTACAATTAAAGAACCTAGATCTGTTCGCCTTATCATGCACGCAAATTCGAATCGGTGATTCGGAATTCGTAGATGCGCTTTTCCTCGCGATGCACCAATTCAAGTGAGAGGAAATATCAAGTCCTTGAGCCCATGCCAACCGGAAGACAAACTGTAGTATCAATGTCCAATGGTGAAGTCTTTGCCATAGCGGTGCAAAATAACAGAGATCTTCGTTGAATATATACAGTAAAATATGGCAATCAAAGACGCGCAAAAATGAACATGGGAAGTTGCGAGGTTAAAGAAGAAGAAATCCAGGAATCCTCATTAGGCACGGTTCAGCCAATTTTTAGGAAATGTGAAATAATAACGCTAGACGACTTACGACCACTACATTTATCAAATTTTTTCCGTAATATTAAACTATACTATTAGCGTGCCCGAAATCTTCGTTCTCGAAATTCCTCAACTTCCCCGATTTTTCCACTACCAGTTTTTCCTCTCTACTAACCATTAATATTCAAACACCAGCATTACAATCTTGTAACATTTTCGAAGTCGAATTTTATGGTCTAAGTTTCAATAAAAAGATATTGAATTTCGACAAAAAATAGTTTCATTTGCACTCAGACTGCCTTAATCGAGTAATTTTTTGCTAGTTCATTTTTCATGCAATTTTAATTTTCAATTTTTAATTAATGAACAACCTAAAACATAAATAATAATATGCTGTATTCATTTTCAAAAAACATTTAATATTTATATGCGAACTTTATTTTCAAAATAAATGTTAATATGGTTTGACATGTTGAGAGAAATACCGTCTATTGGACCCTCTATCCGCAACCCGAGGACGCGTTCGGTGGCTTTGTCATAGGCCCTTCAGTTCTATTCCAAAGGAATAGAAACTGAAACCGAATGCGAAAAATATATATATATTGTGACGGGGTAATTCGTACCCCGTACTAATACAGTAAGAACTATAGGATTTAGCTTCAAAAATCATTTTACTGGGAATATGAGTTTGGAATCACGAATCAAATCCACGGGTTGTCTGCGAACAGTACTATACTAGTTGAGAATATAAGAGTTTCACGGCTAGTATTCAAAAAGAATTCCAGTCTTTGTTATAATTTCTCCTATTGTTTTTAATTCAAAATTTCTCACTTCAATAATAACTTAAAAACTCTAGATGAAATATTAGCCTCGAATATGAGAGTTTGACAGCCAATATCAAATCATAACTTCCTGATTAATTTTCTATTTTACTAGCATTTTCCATGAACTCACTTAACCTCTTATACTGAACCAAACAATTTAAAAATACGAATAACTTATCACCTGTCAAAACTGGTCGTATTCCTTTTGCTTATTTCATATTCAACTCGAGTGGAAAGGGTGGATTAACCACACCCATACAACAATAACAACAACTGTCAGATTCTACGAGGTTGGCTACAGTGGAGGTCTGCTGTCGCCAGGGACTAAGAAGAGGAGATTTTCCTAGCGCATGCGTAGTGGATGCGATTCCCGCACGTTCAAGAGCGCTCGGAAATACAGGATTAAGCTGCCGCGGAAATCATGAGCGCTGACCCGAGTCAGCCCCACCCCTGGACCATCGACTAGCGGCAGACGACGAAGGCTTGCGTGGCATATAACGCATTCTGACTGTGCGCCACCACTCTACTGGAAACCGAACTTGGCAGTTGTCCTTTTCCTTCGACCACGGCACACGCCGTTGAATTCGGTTAGTTGCTGACCTCGGCCAAGGTCATTATTGTTGACTCGCGCTCGGGATTTTGATTTTCGAATTTTGATGTATTTTCTGGGTCATCATGGACCCCCACTCGTGCGGTATAATTCTGAGAGCTCAGTAAAGTAAAATTAATAACGAAAAATGTCAAGTGGTCACTAGGACTACTCCATATAAAGAAAGTGTGTCGGTGTCAAAATGACGGTACAGTTCAGCTGGTGGTAAATGTCAGCGTTTCCAGACAATAACTCTCGTTTGAGTAGGGCGAAGTCCCACTAGTGTAATTATCTTTTGTCCACTTATTTGATCTGAACCTAACGTACTTTAATTATATTTGAATTGAATAGAAACATGTGTGATTCAAATTTATTCTAATCTTCTGCGTTATTCCTTACCGGCCCACTCTATTGAAGCTATCGGGCAAGCTAGCTTAATCAATTAAAAATAAAATGGAAACTAAAGTTCGGGAGAAAATAAATGTCAATTGCATTTTGTTAGTTTCCGACTAGGAAAACTATCTGGCACCTTCGAGGCAGTTCATTGAAGAGATATTGAATTATTGACTGTAATGTAAATTATTTTCTTCCTGAGGGATATAATTTTTTTTGAAATACATATATCAATATGATGAGTATTTGTTTATAGATCACATTCTGAATGCATAGTAAATTTTGTGTTTTACGCCTCAAAATTCATATTTTTTTGTAGAAAAATCATTCGTTCTGTTTAAAATTGTAACTAAGTTATTGATAATTAATTCATGTTCTTGATAATTCATCTTTTGTTCACAAAAATTAAGCTGTTTGGATTGAAAATGAACTATTTTGTTGAAAAATCGTGTACTTTTTTGAAAATTTGTATAACAGTGTAGATATTTCATTCCTTTAAATGAAAATGTGACTATCCCACACGGCATGAAATGTTGCAGTGAAAATTTCAAAGAAACGTTACAATGGAACCTTTTTGATAATATTGCACACAGGTTTTGAAGACACATTTTAACATTATTCCTATGAAATGTTTCCGGAAATAAATCTAAAATATTGCAGAAATATTTCTCTGAAATATTATTTGTCAAATATTGGATGCAATATTGTGCACGATCGGTGCAAGGGACATATCTTTATTTCAGAGACATTTCTTGAAATGTTTCAAAAATATTGCGAACCTTACAAGAAACCTTGCAGAAATCTTGTAGCAATATATGAAGCTGCGTGGGATGTTATTGAAAATCAATTTATTTTCTTGAAAATTCGTCTGCTTATGTTCATAAAAATTATTCTGTTTGGATTGAAAATAATTTTTTTTTGTTATAAATTCAACTGTTTTATAGGAAATTCATATTTTCTGCTCAAAGCTTGAACAATATGATACAAAATTGAAGTATTTTGTCGAAAGTTGAAGTACTATATTGAAAATTTATTTATTTTGTTTAAAATTCAAATATGTTATTGAAAATTTAATTCCTATTGTTGTTGAAAATTAATTCATTTAATTACCTCACCTTTATTAATGTAAGACTTAGGGGCAGAAGCGGAGAAACGCTAGAGGTGTTTATTGTCTTGGCTTATTTCCCGTGCGTTGCTGAGGAGCTGCCGCCTTCTAGAGAGGTGAAGGCTCTAATTCAGCACTACCAAGAGAACAGGATTCATCTGCTTTAGGACTGTGATGGAAACTTCCAATATACAGTGTCGGGGAGCACAAACATCAAAAGTAGAGGAAGAGATCTAATTCAATACCTAGCAGGCACTGAGATGTAAATTCTAAATTGTCGTGCTATTCCCACATTCTAGGTTTAAAACTGGAGTGAGGTTCTCGATTTGACTTTATGCTCGGAAGAACCAAGGAGGAGGATAGAGGGAGAGTCTCCGATGAGAAGTATCTCTCGGACCACGATTATATATCTTGTTGCGCTTAGCCCTAGAAAAGCCATTGGTTTCAAAGAGCATAAACCCCAGGAATACACTTTTGGACTCATATAAAGAGGAACTCACAGGCAGGCTTATGAAATTCCCCACAAACTACGGTACTATAGATGAGTTAGAGCACCCCGCGGTTTTTCTGCGAACGGCTCTGACTACATCATATGATAACAGTTTCCCTACATGTATAATTGAGTTTAGGAAAGGAGCAGAATGGCGGAACACTCACCTGGAGAAACTCCGTAAATGACTAGAGCATTGTGCAGCAGGGATAACAGAACTAAATTGCCTTCAGACTGGGAAATCTATAATACGGCTCAGTATGAATACAAATCAAAGATGAGAATACATAAACAGGAAGATTGGAGGGAATTCTTTGAGGAATCAAGGAACCTTATGAACACAGCGAGGCTCCAAAAGACCCTGGCAAAAAATCTGGAAGCTCGCCTCGGGATCGCAAGGTTCAATGATGGTGAGTTTGCTAAAGACGAAGAAGCAACGCTGAATCACCTGATGGAAGTCCACTTCCTGAGTTTCCGGAAAACTCAAAGCGACCAAGAGGTGAAAGGCTGGAGTCAGGAGAGGAAGAAGGCTGACTGGAATTTAGCCGCCAAGGTCGTTGATCTCAAGAAAGTGGAATAAACCGTTGGTGCCTTCTGCCCCTTTTGATCACCAGGATCGGCTGGCGTATCCAGCGCTCTTACAAAAGGGCATGGATTTCATCGTCTCCCCACTGACGAAACTACTATGGGCAATCATTGCCCTAAAACCTGTGCCGTCGGCATGGATGGATGGCAGAGTAGCCTTTATTAAAACCTGAGAGGAAGGGCTACACTACTGTTGAAGATTCCCGGCCAATCAGCTCAACGTCCGTCATCTTGAACACGCTAGAGATGCTGTTCTAGAGATTTATCAGGGATAAGGTGCACTCGTTTCACGCGGGCTGCTGGGTAGAAACTGCGCTGCGTGCTGTCGTGGCAAAATTGGGCAGCACCTGGAACATGGAAGTTATGCTGTTTGCACCTTCTTGGATATAGGGGCTGCGTTCATCAATACCGCTCCAGAAGTAATCTGTGGAGAGTCTTCAAGGTGTTGCGTGCTAAACCAGCTAGTGAGCTGGATAGGAAACATGCTACATTGGAGGCGACTAGACACCGGATGAAGCGAAGCCCCAGTCAGGGGAATAGCATCACGGGGATGCACACAGAATGGTATCCCGTCACCCCTCCTGTGGTGCATTGTAGTGGACGGTCTCCTCCGTAGGATAAATAAGGAAGGGTATCATACCCAGGGATACGCGGATGATGGGCCCCACAATTTCGGCGCTACGCATCCTAGAGCTCTGGTGCAGCAGTTTAGGACTCTTGGTCAATCCGGAAAAGATCATCCTGATCATTTTCACGTGAAAATACAAAGGTTTGAAAGTTAAAGGCCCTCTCTAGGGCCTCAAACGCTTGCATGGCTCTACTTCGCTGTCTCTAAACCAAGGCTCTTATACGCAGCCGTGGTCTGGTGCCCACGGGTGGAACTTAAAATGACTCAGGGCAAGCTGCGACGATTACAAACTAAACTAGCATTTAGGGGTGTTCCGGGAGCAATGAGACCTACACCCACAGCGGTGATAGGATTCATGCTCTGTGACGGACCCATAAATGTTACGAACACTGCTAGGATGGCTCACGCAATGAGCCGCCTGGCAGGAGTAAATAGATATACTTAAGAGACTAGACATACTAGGCTCTCAAGCAACATCTGCACACTGGTAATTCTAGAAATGAGGCCATAGTATAAAATAATAAAACAATCCAACTTCACTAAGACTTTCCGCGTATATATGACAAGCAGGGATATGAAGAAAGCAAATGGTAATACGCTTCTTTGAGGGGAAATCTGGTATACAGACGGCTCTAAAGGAGTGGGAGGGTCAGAAACAGGGATCTACGACAGCTCCGGTCGGAGGGGGATAGAGATCTCGCTTACATGGCATGCCACGTCTTTCAGGCGGAGTGAATACATAGGTTCGAAACGGGCACTGGGACAAAGTTCTTGCTGCATTTGGATGTCCATCAAAAACTGGATCTGGACATAAGGATAGTGGTGCAGATGCTTATAGGGCACAATGCTGACAAGTTCAAGCAATGCGTGATCTGGTGAAATGGTGATCTGGGGTCAACTGCTGAAATCGAATAAGATGTGGCACGATAGGCTTCATAGCTTGAGCGTCAAGGGGCTCCGTCTCTCTGGACGGATAATAATTGTGAAACAATAATTTATTTACTTGATTGTGTACTCACGAGTCAATTTAAGTTTTTCGCTTCATATAAATACCCGAAATTTAATCTCACGCCTACGATTCTATGGTATTTTAATATAATGTGATTTTGGTGTTATTACTGGTCAGCGAAAGTCAGGTAATTCTCTGATTACCTACACTGTCTTAGCCTAAGCCATACTTGACACACAGTCACGCGCGCGCATAAGTCGGGACTTGTAAGTATATCGTCCTTAGTTCCTGATCAGTTGCGTTCACAATATGCAGTCTCAATAAATAATACAGTACACGTCCATCGCCAATGCGTCTCATCACTCTCCTTCAGTACATTAAACTTTTATTCTTTAGAGCTATCCAAAACATTCTGTTCCTTATGAGCCGCGATACTCTATGTTTAGGAGTGACATGACGCAAACAGTTTTAACAATTCTCATGTTTCTGACTTTTGGTGTTCGGTGCTACAGTGCGTGAGCATTAAAACTCTGTGATAAGTATAAAAATGCAGTGCTGTGGATCTTATAAGTGAAAACTGTAAGTCAAGTAACCTTTGGCTGCTGCACTGCAAACTTCGGTTAGTTCGGTACATAAACGACAAAGTGATATTAAGAAACCGTTTCGTACTAGTTAACTTGCTATCACGCCCGTTGGTCGAATCTTACACTCGCCCCCCCCCCCTCCCCGCTTCTGTCGGAAATTGTCGGTATGACCAGATCGAGTACTATTAAAAATCACTGCTAACTTTGAAACGTGATTACTCGTTCCAGAAAGGAGCGGAAAACTTTTCCAAAAAACCGTTAACAGGCTAATTAAAATCCACTTTGAATAACGTATAATAGATATATTTCTTCCGCGGCATTTAATAAGCTTTCGAACGACTTTTTTCAAGTTCCTTGCTCCTTTTTTGAACGAGGAATAATGTTTCAAAGTCAGTAGTGATTTTTGATAGTGCTCGCGCTGGTCGTACTGATAATTTCCAAAGGTAGTGTATACTCCACTGGTACTAACAACTCTGATCCACGGGCGCTTTTAAGACTTTCTCCTTCGTCCTCAGGCGTCTTGTTATAGCGCCGCGCTAATGCGACCCTTCTTTCAATTTTATCATGATTTTTACGCAGAACCTTGTGAGAAATTGTTTCCCAAATCGAGATTTTGATTACGAGGCAAGCCGAACTGGGAAGTGTCATCAACCGATTTATCACAAATTTAAGGAAAGAAGGAGAAAAGAAGTAGATAACTTTTACGAAACTGCTTTACAAACCTACATAAAACGAAATATGGAGCTGAAAACTATGCTCGAAACTCTTCAACCTACACCTGTTCTATCTGAATCGTCCAGTTTTTCAGTGACTTCCATCTTAGCGTCTCGCACTCTGCGAATAAATCTTTTGAATTTTCCCGTTAAGTACAAAAAATACGGAAACTTCAGAGATATTATTCAGTCACTCGTCATCGAACAGCAACATATTGTTCAAGAAGAGGTATGAAAATTTAGTGTTCTCGTTACGTTCTATATCTCTAGATTTCTCTCTCTTCGAACAATGTCTACAGAATCTGCTGCGGGACGGAACAACAAGATTAGGATTTTGAAAATTCTCAAGGTTTTTTCATCATCTGCACCCCCAAAAGATTCTCATTCTTTGGAATTAGGAAATCCAGCAAAGGTCAAAGGTTTGATTCTTCTACATAGAACCATACTTCCTGTTCCTGTGTCAGGAATTCGAAAAGACGACATGAGATCTGCGCCGGGAGTTCAACCTGGCTAAGCAGCTTTACTTGAAGCTGCTTAGGCCGACAACGCGTATCGGCTTGCCCATCAAAAAAACGGCTCCACTTGTTTTCAGGGAAGCATCACTGGATGTTGCATGGGTTTCCTCAACTGCTATTTTCTACAGTTTATGATGCGTTGATTAATCCGTACTCTCAAATCTCCATCGTTTCAGATGGCTTGACGAAGAAGCTCTAACTTTCTCGTCAAGAAGGCTGCGTTGAGATATCCTATTCTGGTAACGTGCATATAAAGTACACCTTAGGACGGTGACCAGCGTAAAGAAAAATGCTCCTATCGCTCGACAAGCCACAAAAAAAATTAGAGGGCAAACTCTAAAAAAACAGGTTTTTCAAAATTCTGAAATATATAATTATTTACTTTATGAGAAAATCATTGTTACGCAAGAAATATGTATAATTTTGAATATTTCAGACTTTAACCAGTTTTGGCGAGTGTGCGGTACAGCGGGACAAGTGTTAGAAAAAAGTACCCTTTCGATGACAAAAGTAGCTCCAGAAGCAAGCCGTCTGCCCTGAACATATGTGATTGAACAAAGCAGGACCGGCCGTGTCAACGGCTTGAAGATGCATTCATAGACCGGTTCCTCAGAAAATCTAATCTCAATTGCGAATGTTGGGGTACAGCTAATTTAGAATATCATATATTGAGTGTTTATATATTATTTTTTAAGATTATTAAAATATTATTATGTATATACATATTATTATGTAGAAGAATCAATTTATTCTTGAAGTTCATTTATATTCCGGCGGATGGTGGCCTTTTTGAAGGTAAATGTGCGATTTGTATTGCAACTATTTTTTTTAGGCATATGAACCCTCACAAAAATGTATGAAGATAAGAGGCATCCGCATGTTATTTAAAATAGAAAATTCCATTTTCCGGTCCAAGTGTTTACGATGCAAAAAAATCTAAATAAGAAGGTTTCTTCACCTTGAAGAGTTGTAAGAATTTTATTTTTACCATTCCTTAATAAGATGCATAGTTTTCCTTTTAAACATAAGAATTTTGTTACGAATAAAAAATTCCACTTTCCATTCGAACTATGTACGATGTGAAAAATGTTCCGAAGAACAAATATTTACCTCAAGGAGGTATTTAAAGCAAATTTTTTATTTTCAAACATTTTTAAAAAGTGTAGGACAAATTTGAGTCATCTTGAAAGATATTTCGAAATTTCAGAAGTTTTTCAAAGATTAAAAATATTTTAAATCTCAAAAAGAATCCTGAAAATTCATAATATATATATATATATATATATATATATATTAATTTTTTCCAAATTTCTACAATTCCTAAATAACTTTTAAACTGAAAATAATTTTTCCCAAAATTTTGAAACCATTTTTTTAATTATTGCCTTAACATTCCACATTATTCGTTTACAGTTTTGGAAATCTTTTTGAATATTTATGTAAAATTAATTTTTCAAAATAAAAAATGATTGAAAATTCTCCCAAGAATCTTTACAACATTTTTTTAATTATCTGGAAACCTTTCAAAGTCCCTAATAAACCAGAAAATTATATTTTAAATGTAAAAAAATCCACATTTCGTTTTAGATTTTTGGGAATATTCTCAAAACTTTCTAGATTCTTTTTCGAGAATTGAGAAAATCTTTAGAAATGTTTAATTTTTTCAATTTTATTTCAAAATGCTTTACTCAAAATAAAATATTTTCATTTATTTATTAATAAGAAAAAGTTAGCCCTGAAGTAGTGAATTGCAATGTTCATGAAATATCGGCAAGATTCGTTTATTTGTACGCGATATAAACCCGACACACCTCCTTTTATTATGATGTATCATCGTGAAAGCAATAATTCTACTATCTGGAAAATGTTGAGGCAATGATTTCAAAGAATTGTTCAAAATTTGAGGAAAAATTCGATGCAGTTTGAAAGATATTCAGTTCAGGGCAGTCGGCTTGCTTCTGGAATTACTATTATCATCAAAAGAGTATTATTTTTTTTTTGCCGCCTAAACGACAACACTGATTGAAGTCTCAAATATTCAGAATGATGTTTCGTGCATGTATTTTATTGGTCTTTAAAATTTTTTAAAAATATTGTCATACGTGCTCCGATCCCTTGATGTAATTTTTTGAGGTTGAAATGAAAATTCCTAACTCATAAATCATGATACTCCTTACAAAATGTGTAATGATTTCATATCAATCGAAATAATGAAACAGTTATTACTGAAATTTTGATGACCTTGAACGCAAGAACTAATGTTGGGGAGACTTGCCCAAGATTTTCAGGGGAGAGTTGATCAGGTGGTAAGAAGCTGAGTGCATGTGTTTCTCTACCAATAAGGTCATTAACCCTCTGCTAAAAAATCATCAAATGAGGTATGTAGGAAGGGAACAACCAATAGTGGTGTTCATTCACGTAACGTGACGTGTGTAAGTGCGACAGAGCTGTATTGTATAGCTATTTCGAAGAGCACAAGTGTCCCTCGATAGCAACTTTTTAAATAATAAGTGAATAATTATAAAAAAATTATCGAAATAAAGTATCAATATTAAAATATTATTAAAATTATTATATAATAATATATATAATGTATATAATTATTATATATTATTGAAATATAATATTAAAATGTGTTTTCGTGACAGTTAAGAGAGAAAATCATAAGATAAATTTACAATTTTCTAATTTTTAATTAATTATTCTTCTCAGATTGTTCAGGTTATAATTTTGTGTCAAGCTACTGACATTTTTGTTTCATTATGATAAGCAAACAATTTTTCTTTGCATAAAGGCAAGCCCCATTCTTGAAACACAAAAATGGCTCTTTTGATTACTCCTTTCATTTTGCACACTCGACATCTTTTAGGATTTGTAGTTTTTGTTTTATCAAGTGATAAAGGGAATTTTAACAAAATTACTTGAAAGTGGATAAAAAGTGACAGGTTTATGATACGAAAACCATGTGGAACATAACATCAAGGAGGAAACGTCAAATTGAACAAAATACCGTTTCAGTGGAAGAATTGTTCAAAATTCATATACTTTACATTTAATTCAAAGTAACTTTGTGTATTAAAACGATTTTTCGCAAGATTTCATAAAATTTTCGTGCCTAAAAGGTCATCTCACATTCTGTTATAGTATAGGAAGGAGAAGTTATGTTTTCGTGACAGGTAAGGAAGAAAATCATACAACAAATTTAGAATATTTAATTTACTATCCTTCTTAAATTATTCAGGTTATCATTTTGTATCTTAAATTTTTTATTGTTTATGATTAGCAAGGAATTCTTCTTTGCATAAAGGTACGTCGCATTCTTCACACATGAAAATTCTTCTTTTAATTACTCCTTTCAGTTTGCAGACACGACATCTTTTAGGATTTGTGAATTTTTTTATCAAGTGATGAAGGGAACATGTTTGCTGAATCCTGAAGCTGCTACTCCTACTCGGAATCCAGAAATTTTCTTTGGAAAATTTTTGTCTGGAACTAAGGTCTCCGATGAGTTGTTGTGCAAGGTTTTTTCTAAAATTGAGTTGCCTGCATTCATGTGCTAAGGTTTGTGGTCGATTTGTTAAATCAAATAAGATGAAGCTGTTTATGACGGCAGTATTAATTGTGAAATTAATAACATACTTCCACCACTTATTACTGGGACGACCAACCGAGTAATAAGCCTTTTTTTTTGGTCTGACAAATCTACACCACCCATATTTTCACTATTTTGGTTTTTTATTGCTGATGGGCGGGAGACTTGATTTCTATTTTTTTCAGTTTTCTTCATGGGATCAATCCCTGAAGCTAAGACTCTGAAATCAGACTTGTCGGGCCAAATAATAGCTGTGATATTTCCAGACTGAACGATTTTTTATTTTTCTGCTTTTAGCTTCGGTGCCTTTTTTTAAAGTGATAGTGCAGCAGGCCAACCCTTCCTTCTGAATCGGAAAGTTCCGCAAGCATACGTCTCATTTTTCAACAATAACCTGATCAGTTTCAGCGTCGTGAAAAAGTAGTCAGAGTATAAATGGTGATATTTCATGAGGTAATTTTGACTCAGTTCCATGACAACTTGCTTGCCAATTAGAAGATTTTTATTTTTTTTCAGCTTTCTTTCTTAGGTCAATTATCATCCGAAAAACATAGGCTGTTGCACTATCAGCAATTACCCACACTTTGATTCCTCATTTTGCTGGGTTTTTGGCACATATTGCTTGAAAAAAATTCTGCCTTTGAAGGCTATGACAGCTTCGTCTACTGACACGTTACAGCCAGGCAGAAAGTGATCTTCAAATTTTTTTGAGATATCCAAGAGTGGTCACACCTTATACAAAATTTCGTAAATTGGAGCATTTTTTTCAGTTCGTCGGGTTTCGTCGTTTAAATGCAAATACTTTGAAATTAATCGGAACCTTTGACAGATCATCGCATTTCGCACAAGCGAACAGTCGCAAAGTTCCGTCGAAAAGTAATTTTCAATTTCAGGAAGCTGAACAATACCCATGTATATGAGAATCCCGACATAAGCCTTAATTTCTCTGGCAGTAACATCATGCCACTTTGGATTTATTTTTTCTTTTAGAGTTTGCGAATGCTGAGCATATTTTGTTTCGTTCGCTACAAGATCGTAAAAATCATCTTTTAAAGACAACGAACCGAAATCTTCTTCTCTACTTCCTGGAGGTAAAACGTGGAGTGATCCAAAAGGTTCTTTGAATGACTGTGCATTTATCTTTTGCAAATGAGATGACCATTTTAAATCGTTAAGCTTAATTTTTTTACCTCTGCTTGGTACGTCCTCTTCACTTTCCGATGAAAAAATTTCATCACTTGAATTTTCTAAATTAGAATTTTCTTCATCTGAACTAGAATTGCTATTCATTTTTTGATCTATATTTTCAAACTTTTTAAATTTACAAGAAGATGATAGAATTTAAGGAAATTGGTTGAAAACTATACACTATCTGGATAAACAAAAACCTCTTGATCAATAAATTAATAATTACAAAAAAAATTGTATTCAACTCAAAGGCATTTCGTTCAATTTGACGTTTTCTTTTGGAGGTTATGTTCCACATGATGGTTTCCGTATCATGAACCTGCCATTTTTTATCCAATTTGAAGCAATTTTTATGTATATTCTTGAACTTCAATACTGATACTTTATTTTTAATACTTTTTATTAATAATTCATTAATTATCAAGAAAATATGTTATTAACGAAGGCTATGCACTTTTTAATGGATACCATCCTAAAACTTTTGCACTAATACTCATGTACTTTGCATCGGTGAGGTGGTCGCGTGGTGTGGATGACAAAGTGGGGATACGCTGGTCAAGGCAGAGCGTTCATTATAATTTGCGTGTGAGCTGAACTCATAAGCCGTTAGGTAATTAGTGTAAATATGCAATAATAATAGAAGTGATGACATTTGTAATTATAATACTAATAGAAATAGTAGTATTTGTCATCGCGGTAGAGCTTGAGCTTTCCTCTCATGAATTCGCCGGCTATGTTGGCTGTAGCATTGCTACTGACAGGGTTTCCCATTCCCGGCAGGCAGAGAACGAAGAGGAAAGTGACTAAGAGGAACACCAAAACCCATAAATTTCAATAGAGAGTATTTTGAAAATTTTGAAGCGCTTGTTGCTTCCCGATGATCGTCGGGGTTTCCCCTGGAGCTGTCGCTGGGGGTCACAGCATGCGGGGCGGTGGTGATGGTCAGCTGCCAGATGGTCAGGCAGATCTCACTAATTCAACATCTGGCCAACTAGAACATCTGCGACATACAGTAAGCAGTGATACATCAACTGTGCATGCCAAAGATGTTTTTTCTAGCGTTAGCTATCATAGCCAACCACCTCAACAGGAATATCGTAGAAGAGCATCAAGTGGGATAACACAATGAATGAGGAACTTGTGCGTTCTCTATTATGAAAGTGCGCAGTTTAAACCTCACGCGAAAAAGGATACAATTTTAGATTGAAATTTGCTGCAAAGTATCCTCAAATAGAGAAAGTTGCACTGAGAGATTGTATTGCTAAGGTGAAGGAAATCCGGACTAATCTACACATCTCAGGAGATCAAGCAATGGAGTTTAGCAACAGATTGATTTAGCATGGAAAAACAACGGCAATGAACATCAGTCAGAGGAAGCCTCGTCACACGAACAATCAGCAGCAATTGATATTCTTTCTCAACTTGGTGAGGATCCGGCACCACGACATCCTCCAGAGATAGATGACCCAACACAACCAGAGCCAGAAGCAGAGGTTAAACAACAAAGAAGACGATTAAAATGAACAAACCATATGAACTGGGATGTAATGCGCTTTTTTTTTTCGCAAAGAAATGTGGGAAATGTGTCAGGAAAGAACACCATCGAATCTTCTTTTTTAAGTACCAAGAACTAGCCACAAGAATAAATGAGCAGGATCTAGCATATTAAAAACGCTCAATATCTATATAAGAAGATTGCTTTCGGCTGTTGCAATAGCTGCCATCTAAATTGAAATGGAACAGCAGCTTCCTATTGTTTAACTTCCTATAGAAGATGTGGTCAGCGAAGACCTGATTGAAGCTGAAGGCATAGGTGCTAGAGATAATGAAAATCAAGTACCAGATCCACTAGAACCACATTCGGACATTAATAGCGATGTTCTGAATAGTGAAATCCCAGAAAAACTGCAGAACCTTGAAAGGAATTTTGGTCATGCTTTACTAGAGTTCAGACATGTAGAACAAACACAAAGGCATTCTCTACCCAAGAGAAACATCAAAAATGATCTGCGTGCACAAATAGAACACCTGAACAGCAAGGTTTTACCTAAGCATTTGAGCGCAACACAAACTGCGTTAGAGGTGCAAACTCTTGTATATTGTGCAGCTGTCGCAACAGTTAGAACGTTGGGCCACAGAACTAGGCCTAAAAATGTAGCCTTTGTCCCAGGAAGGGCACGATATCCATCATGGAAGATTAGGTTGGATATGGACGTCAGCAGAGTAAGGTGCAAATTGGGTCGAATGTCTCAATATAAAAAAGGAAATAGAACTAGTAAGCTGATACATCATGCTGCTAAAATCATCCACCCTCGGTGCACCGAGACATTAACACCAGTAATATTGGATGAGATTATAGATTTCCAACGGGAATGATTGATGTTCTGACTGCCAGACTGCGTCGGTACAAGAAAATTAGTTCAGGAAGGCAACAAAATTAAAACTTTCAGGCAGATGAAAGAAGGTTCTATCGTGAACTTAGTGAAAAACAAAATAACCAGCAAGACGCTAAGGTCCTTGAACTTCAAGACACGACGAATCATTGATTAGGTGCTTGGAGGAAAACGAACAGAAGCCATTTGAACGCTGCGTGGTTTCAACTAGAGAAGGCAAGAGCTGGCAATAACCCTAAAATGGATCTGACTAACATCAAAGCTTTACATGTTTCAGCCATTTTCAAAAGAGCAAGTAACTGGAAAGCTCCAGTTTCGGACATGGTGCCCAACTTCTGGTACAAGTACCTGGCAAGTGTGCACACAGATCTGATGCCAGGCTTTATGCTCCAGGGTACTACGTATATAACGTTGCCTAAAAAACCATACGCTGAAAATCTATCTGAAGTTCGACCAAAAGCCTGTCTTCGAACAATATATAAATGTCCTACAGCTATCATAGCAGATAAGGTATATTCTCACTACGACGAGAATGAGATCCTAACAACGGAACAAAAAGGGTGTTGTAAAAACTCGCGAGGCAGTGAACATCTAGTCACAATAGACGCCCTTGCCATGACGCAAGCTCGTAAACATTGAAGAAACTTGCACATGGCATACATTGACTACAATCAAGCGTTTCCTTCCGTACCACATGACTGAGGTGGGCTCAGAATCACTGTATGAATTTCATCACAACCATAAATAAACCGCGGCTGCATCCTTCTTCATTAGAAGTACTAGTATTTGCCTAGACATGTGGCGGCCAGGAGACAGGAAAACTACAATAAATACTCTTCACGAGTTTAGCCAATTTTCTGACTGTCAAGTTTAAAAGTAGACATTTGATACGTGGAGATCACCTTTTATTTCAATGCTCAGTTTATTTGGAGAATTTAGAAATAATTTATCTAGTCCCTAGGATTAAACAGCTCTCTAGGGAACACATTTTATATATCTTTTACCAAAAAAGTGTGACAAATTTGGTCAAACGACGATTATGACGTTGGTAAAACAAAAAGAATTACAGATGGATAAAGATAAAAATAATAATATATCATATGATGAATATGAGTCATATATGCGATGGATTTCGGTGTAGTATTTTTCTGATTTAACTCAAGACGTCACCCCTTATCTCGCCACTTTCCGCTTACCAGTGAGTTACCTGAATAAATTTGTCATTAAAATTTCAGAAACAATTAAAAATACAAAATAAAATATTTCGGCCTTTCGTAGAATCATGTAGATCTTCCTTTTTCTGATTTCAGGTTCAAATTAGCTGGCGCTAAACAATTAATCTAAACCCAACTAAACACAATTAATTAAAAATTGAATTCCTTGAAATTAAATCGAAAATAACTTTACAATAATTTGAGATATATAATAGTTATATCCTCTCATTCAATTTAATTGCACTTGCTATCCAAATAAACCATGCCAAGATGTTGATAATTACGGGGTTTGTTTTTGCATGACAGATTTTCATCCTCTTTGCACAAATTTATCATTCTTCGAGATAGAGAAACGGAGAATTTTGTTTCTATTTATCAGGAGTTGCAGGCTCCGGAAGCTAGGATCATGGTTTCTTGAAGAAACCAATTCCGACGCAACTGGAACGTGTGCGTAATCCACTTCTGCTCCTTCTGTCATAGAAGATAAGCAAGAGCGGGAAATTTGCGCAAGATAACATCGTTCAAGACTGTTCCTTGAAGTCAGGTCTCTAGCCGCGGATGAGCTTACGCGGCAGACGGAACAGTTGGAGATGAAGGTTTCACCTCTGGATACTTTTTTAGAGCAACCAATATTTGTAGAATGTTATGAGGAACAGTGTTGACGGACGAGATCAAGTGATCCCAGTAGAACAGCCTTTTACATTCATTTCGCGATGGAATGAGCCTGACTCTGGCAATCCGGAATCTTGTTGAGTTGGCTAAGAAATGAAGCTTTCATACCTCCAAGACAGCCGATTATGAGAACTACAAGATGGAAGAATTGTTTTTAATTCCAATTTTGAATTACGCGCCAACTGCGGCCAACCAGTGCGCGGCCCGAACGCAAGCGCAGCAGCAAAAGGCGCCCACATTGGCATCACTGAGTCGGACTACCGTGAGTCAGTCTGAATGACAATGTCATAAGGTAAAGAACACTCAGAGAGAGAAAGGGCAAATAGAATACTATTATTGAATAAACACCAATTACGCATGGAAATTGAAGGATACTCATTTATATTATACAATCGAAACATAACAGTGGTCCCAGTACCGAGATAGAATGAAAAGAGTCTGAATTGGCATATTTATTAGGAAATATTTTCTAATTATGTTTTTAAAATTGACATTTATCTACATATGTATGTAATCAAACAAAATTATATTTATCTATATCCATATATGCATATAATTGTTCGCAATAAAAATGGAGCCCCCGCGGGAAAATTTAAAACGCTCTACGTGGTCAAGTAGACCTTCATCGCCGTATCCGGAATACGAAAAAAATATAACATCAGTGAAAAGAGAACAAGAAAAAATGAACAGTGAAAAGGAAATTTCTGCACAAAAGAATCGAGATAAAATATGAGAGAACATTTCTTTCAGTTATATTGATTTCACGTTTACTCCACTAAATTCAGAAAAAAACAACACAATCTCTCTCTGTGAAGGAAATATTAAATCAAGTGCCAAATTTTGATGGAGATTCCGAAAACGTCAACGCTTTTATTCGCGGGTGTAAAAGTGTGGCGACGAAAGAATAATTGACTATCCAAGTAAGGTGCAAACAATCGTATCACAATATACTGAGGCAGTTAAAGAGAGTTATCCTCCAGAACCGACTGAGAACTTTCTCCAAATGCAAAAGTCCTTATAAAATATTTTTAAAAATATGCATTAAAACAATTTTTAAATGGTCTCTTAAGAAACATTCGAATTCAGATAGTAACCGACGAACCTAAAACTCTGAAGGACGCGATCGACATAGCAATTCAGGTAGAACACGAAGAAAGTGACCTCCAATATAGGGATGGACTCAGAAGCGGCAATAGTACTTCAGATAGTACAGAGAACTTTAAATCAGTTGCAAAAGTTTATTACTCTAATCCTGTTAGCACAGTTTTTAATAACACTCAAAGTCAGCCAAACACATTCAATCAAAATGAAAGTAATAAAATCAGAAGTAATTCCTGCGATAGTCAAAATTTACGTGGAAGTCAAGGAAACTTATTCAGAAATGATCCTGCAAAATTTTGTAACCTTTGCGAGAGCAATACCCATGATTTTAGCGAATGTAGAACATTTAAAAGAAATAAGGAAAACCGGCAAAACAATAGGGGCAGAAGTCGATATAGAAATCAATCAAATTTCCCAAATCGATACGACTTGAACAGCTGTAGCCCAAGTAGAGAAAGCTTTCAACAAAGACAAAACCGATATGATGGTTGATACAATAAAAGCAGCAATCAACAACAAAATTTTCAAAATTACTTCCCACATCAAAAGAACACTCAAAACTCAAGTAATGATTCGAGATATAATCCGAAGACTTATCAACAAAATCACCAAACACCTTACCGGATAGAATCCCAACCAAATTATCAATCAAATGCTTGAAGCAAATTATGAAGCAAATCAACCTAATTTTCAGCCAAACTTCCAACAAAGCGAACAAGTTCTTGAAACAAACCACCAATTGCATTACAAAACTAATTATAACACAAATTATCCGATTAGCAATGAGAATAACTACTACCATAAGTTTAATGAATCTCACGACTGTAGTTCCTCTCTACGAAATCCCTTTGATCAACGCATATATAAGGAACGCAAATCCTCCACAGATTCACAAGATTTAAACACACAAGCGACTCGCCAGTTGAGCACGCAGGCGAGTTTCGAAACAATGTTAAGACGTGCCACAACGAAAATGAACGTAGAAAACAAGCAGTAATACAACTTAGTACTCAGGTTAATACTTCTACAATATTATTAAAGAGCGAACAACTTTTCTCAGAAAATTTAGAATTTATTCTCGACACGGGAGCTAAAATAAACGTCATAAAACAACAAGCATTACAGGAATGGATTTTTATTGACGAACTAGTCCGATTCGAAATAAATGGCGTAACTCCAGGTGTGTTTTTTTCAGAAAGTCAAATAATTATCAAATGAAGCGACATTGATATTAAATTTCAAGTGGTTCCTAATTCATTTCCGATCAAAGAAATGGGGATTTTAGGTAATTCCTTTTTCTGGCAACAGCGAGCGCAAATTTGGTACTCATCCCAATGTTTGAAAATGCGTGATCAAACTTTACCATTTCATAGCGAAGAGTATTTTACATTGCCTCCACGTTCGAAAAAAATAATTTTCGTGATAGTCGAAGACACCCTACTCACGGAAGGATTCCTCTCTGACTTAGATGCGGGTCCAGGAATTCTTCTTGGCAATGCTCTGGTATCGATTAGAAATAATGTTGCACATATACCTGTCTTTACTGTTACCAGCAAAACTATCAAATTAATAACACCTTTTGCAAAAATTGAACCAACAGACTTGTCAGATGCAATACTGTTTAACGAAAGAGCATTGGACTACGATGACCCTAACCAAAAAAGATATTTCAGCTAAAAAATGAGCTTCCTTTCGAGGCACGAAAAAGATTGCAAATTCTAGAAGCGCTTTTGCCTATAGAACATTTAGATAAAAGCGAAAAATCGCATGTTTTAAAATTAAACGAAACATATACCGACTCCTATTATTATTTGCTTGGTGACAAAATATCGTACACCGACGGAGTCCATCGTAGTATTTCGACGGTGAACGATAAACCTGTATACAACCACCGTATAGGAAACCACATAGCCTCACGGAGGAAATTCGCAGGCAAATTGAACAATTACACGACGATGAAATTATTGGGTTACCATCTTCCCCTTACAGCTCACCAATACTACTAATTCCTAAGAAACCAGGTCCAGGAGGTCACAAGCATTGGAGATTGGTAGTAGACTTTAGAGCCCTAAATGAAAAAACAGCAGGCGATGCGTACCCACTGCCAAATATACTTGATATACTTGACCAGTTGGGACTGGAGAAAATTATTTTTTAGTACTCGACCTGGCTATGGGTTTTCATCAAATTCCAATGGGTCCCTTAGGCTGGATAATACAGCTTTTTCGACTACCTTTGGTAATTTAGAAAACAGTCTCGCAAAATGGAGGTTTAAGCTCGATCATTACGAATATAAAATAAAATACAAGCACGGAAAATATAATGTAAACGCGGACGCCCTACCACGTAATCCAGTCACAATAGAAGTCTCCGAAATATTAACACTAACACCACGAGAAATTAATCAAGAGTCAAAAAAGCGTAACAGAGTGTCGGACTCTGATTCAGAAAAATGTCAGGCAAAAAATAAGAGCAAGGAATTCCACCAGCCGAACACAAGACTTTGTTTGGAAGACGAGTAGAGTGAAAATTCAAGGCAAAAACAATTAATTTCCCAGAAACAGGCTGAATTACCAGCGAAAGGAAAAAGAGGTAGACCAAGACAGTTTCCAAGCCAAGAAAAGACAGGAGTACAAATCAAACGGAAAAAGGACGTCCTCGAAAGAATTTAATGCAATCAGATTCCAAAGAAATAAGCCGTAAAGGGAAGACCCCAAGTGAAAATATCACCAGGGAAACATTGGTTTCAGAAGAATCTTCTATGGAATGGGAAAACATTTCAGAAACAGAAATCAGCCCGACTTCATCAGCGGACGAAGAAGAGGATGACGAAGAATTGAAGCTAACGAAGCTCTGAAACATCTGGGACAAAAGTCTAAAAATCACAAAGCAGTAGAACCTTCAGTCCAGAAAGAAAAAGCAGAGGCACACCCAACAGAAGAACGACCGCCACCAGCTCCAGATTACTGCAACAAAATTCAGTCGACCGGTAAAACGATAACGAAAAATGGCAGCAAGAAAAGGTTGACAAAATCCGAGCGTTGTAAGGACAAATCATTATCAAAAATAATTATATCCAAAGAACACCTTTTTACTAAAACAGATAACATTGCATTTTTCTTCACTGAAAATAATTATACAAGAACAAATATCGTCCGTACCTTAATAGAAAGACGTATGTTATCTGAGGCAACTTTAAAACAAACAAAAAGCCTTTGTGGGGAAACTACGTATTTCAAAATCGGAAAAACATATATGTTCGCTCTAACGATACAAAAATCCGCGAAAGACATCCCGGATCCGAATGTAATACAAGAATTTATTAAACAATTGAAACAACTGATAACAAAATTCAACATAAAATCGTTTAGAATGTCTCGCGATCATGATCTACAAACTATAACGCAATGGGAATCTATTACATGAATAGTCCCCAAAATGTTTCAAAACACTCAAATATCAATCACCTTATGTGACGAGAGTCTCTATACACCTTCGGCGAACGAAAGACGCGATATTATCAAAGAGTATTATGCGTCGACAGCATCAGAACATAAAAGGATCATCAAAACCTACCATCGTCTCTTAAAAGATTTTTATTGATCTAACATGCTGTCAGATCTACGCGAAGTCATGAGACGATGCCCGCAATGCCAAAAAATCAAATCCATTAGAAATAAGCCGAGAGCTCCGATGATAATCACTTATACATCATCGGAATCATTTGACAAAGTAGCAATGGTTATATATGGACCTCTTCCAACTTCAAGTAAAGGAAATAAATTTATTCTAGACCTACAGGATAATTTTTCGCGGTACTGCATAGCGTCGGCACTCACAGACACATCAGCTAAACGTATCGCTAGAGAAATTGATGTAATCCTGATTTGCAAATTTGGTACACCTCGAGCCTTTTTAACTGATGAAGGAACAAATTTTACAAGTAAACTAATGAAGGAATTTGCAAAGGTTCTTAGAATAAAACAGATCACATCCACTACATATCACCCGCAATCAAATACAGCATTAGAACGCAGCCACCATGTTCTGAAAGACTACATAAAACTCAATACGTACCGCAAAATTGCCAATAGGGACAAAATATTACCAATCGCCATGTTCGCTTATAATACGAGCGTACATGAGGTAACGAAATTTACTCCACATGAATTGATTTTTGGTAGTCGTGCGTATCTCCCATCAGGCATCATTGAACGGGGAAAAATCAGAACATACACTGATTACATACATGAAATATGTGATCAACTTTTAGATGACAGGATAGTAGCCGCATTGAATCAAAAGAAAGCTAAGCAGAAAAGTAAAGAAATTTACGACAGAAGAGCACGACCAAGAAAATTTTTTGTAGGTCAAAAGGTTCGTTTACAAAAATAAGTTGAAAGTGGGAAATTCGATGACGAAAACGTAGGGCCTTATGAAATCAAAGCAATTGAAGACAAAAATAGTGTTAGAATACGTATCAACCCTTTATTAGTTTAGGATGTACATACAGATAAAATAAGATCCGTCTATCTTACAGAGTAGGAGGAATAATGACATCAGATGACACTGTCGAGATATTGTAGTTACCTCAGAGTTCGGGATCATTCTGGAAATACATAGGAGAACTAAAAACATATGATACAAAATGGAAAATGTATCAAACGTCGATCAGAAACAATGGAGATTGCAACAAGACATCATCGTCACAAATTTCAACATACTATCGAGATTCTGCAACCAATTAGGACACAATGGACACTACATTAGAAATCACAAACACAGAAAAAAAATAGTATATAGAGTCACCGAAGAAAGTATAATCTTTTGTAAAAATCAAACTAGGAATAGGCTGTGTCACATGAATTAGCTCTGTAAGACACATGTTTATCATTTCAAAATTCTCTCGCTCTCTCTCTCTCTCTCTTTCTGTTTTCAAGACCACATCATCAATAATTATAACGGCACAGGAGCGGCGTCCAGCCTCATCGGGGGGAGGGAAGCGTCAACGAAAATTTTGTAACATCAACGCAGGAGCGTTGACTTTTTCCACCCCAGGGAGATGTCACGTAATGTGACTTTGAATATTTATATTCGCCTGAAACCGCTCGCAACGAGAGTGAGAACGGATGCTGCAGTCAGCAAAATTGTAAGATTAGGATTACCACTTTTGGTCCGCCAAATTTCAACGCTTTATTCTCCATCTCATCCTCTCCTGTCGCCTAGTTTCTTTTTAACTTCTCAATTGCTTGATTCACCTCCTCTCTGGTCACCACATTGCCACCTTCCATTCCTCCATCCTTCATCTTTCTACCTTCCTCCCTCACCTCGCTATCCACCCCTTCTGGCAAGTTCTCCAAATATAACGTCCATTCATCCATACTTATCTCTTCATTGATTCCTTTCCATCCACTCCTTTCTCTATTGATCGCTTCCCATCCTCTTCCTTTATTGCTCTCTCTACCTCCTCCATGTACCTTACCTTCTCCTCCTGTCGTTTTACATCCAGTAATTTCTCGTGTTCCCTTTTCCTTTATTATACTCCTTTCTACCTATCTCTTCTCTCCTGCAACTCTTTAACGATAATTTCATACGCTCTTTACTCTCCATACATTCCACATTCGACCATCCTCTCTTCTCCCTTCTTTCTTTCTCACTTGCCTAATTTCTTCCACTATCTTCTCCACCCTTCCACTCATCTTACATGACATCTTATCCACACCTCCCCCATCTTCAATCAGAACATTCCCTTCATCGATTTTTTCCGTATTCTTCTTCCTTCCCTCTCTTCTCCAATTCCCGTATTTTAACGTTGTAATGACCGGGAAGTGTTCTGACCCTATTTCTTTCCCTACTTCCATTCTTTCCAACAGCCTCCTTATATCCTTTCCTCGGTCAAAATGTAGTATTACTGTTTTCCCTTTTCCTGCGAACGTAATCTCGCCTTCCTCATCCCCTGCTGAGTTCCTATTAAAAATGAACCATCCTGTTTCTCCCAGGATTTCCAACTCCTACCCTCCTGGTCCCACCTGTTTGTGTTTCAATTTTCTCCTGAAAGTCTCACTATCTTCATCCCATATTTCCCCTCCCTGTTCTCCTGTCCACGCATTTAGATCGCCTCCTATCAACACCAATTCGTCATCCTTTTTCTCCACCCATTTCCTAATCACATTTTCTAAAATGTAACATTCTTTAAATTTTTGACTTTTAAGAAATTCAAAAAATTTTGAAATTTCAAAAATGATTAATAATTTGAAATATTTTCAATTAAAAAAATTTTCCAATCCTTCAAGTTATTTGAAATTTGAAAAAAATTTTACATTTTGTAAACTTTAATTTAATTTTGATATGAATTTTTTAAAATTTTGATAATTGCGAAAATGAAAAAAATTTGGGAAAATAGTAGGTCTATCAAATCACAACAATTGTTGAAAACTTGAAAGTTAAAAGAATTTTGAACACTAACATTTTTAAAGTTAAAAATTTTTTAACATTCTGAAAACCTTATTTTAATTTAACATGATTTTATAACATTTTGGATCATTACGTAAATCTTGGAAAATAATGAATTTATAAATTACTGAAATTGTTGAACAAAATTTGAAATCAAATACATTTTTTTGAAATCCTTGGAAATTTAATATTCTTGAAATTTTATACTTTCAAGAAATTTGAAAAGGTAAAATACCGAAAACGATTTAAATTTTCGAATCTTCAAATTATTGAAATTTCAAAACTGTTCAAATTCTTGAAATTCGAAATTTGAAAAAATTACCACGTATTTTACAGTTGACTGATTTTTTTTTTAAATTAACTAAAATTAACAGAAAGTTTTTTTCAAAATGTAGTACTTTCCAAACAAACTTAGTTATTTTGGATTTTCTTTATTCTATTCAGCATGAAAATTCCCACTCTTCCAATTTATGACACACCAAAATTTTTATTTAAAGGAATGAAAAAAAGCGGCTCTTTTTGGAAAATTATTGGAAATGTATTCTCTCAAAAAACCACTTTTTCAGATTTTTTTTCTTCAGAAAAAGCAGAAACTGTAAGCAAAACATCAGAAAAAATAAGGAAGTCCAGGATTTCCAGAAAATCTTCTATAATTTTTTCATCTAATTTTGAAAATATGGAAAGACGATTTTCAGGAAAACCCCAACTTTTAATTTTTTCTGAAACTATTAAAAACTTTCTGCTCATATAAAAAAGGCATCTTATTAGTTCTATGTCGATAAATTTCGAACATTCTCTGAAAATTTTTTGTACATTCGCTCAGAAAAATGTTTGTTTAAATCAAACAAATTCTTTCTTTGATATAGGGTTAAACCAATTTTTATTGATTGAAAATAATATTTGTTTTAATCAAACAAATCTTATTTAATTCAAACATGTCATTGTTTACTTCAAACAAATTTCATTTGAATGAAACAAAGTCTGTGTTTGATATAGGGTAAAAAAATGTTTGTTTGATTCAAAGAAAAATTTTTCTGTGTTTTTCGTTGTTTCCGGGAAAAATTCAAAGATTCGATTTTTCCAAAATAATAATTCTTTTCAATGTGAAGCGGTGATTTACCAGAAATAAAACTCACGAGATATGTAGTACACATTGCCAGCTATTTCTAAAAAAAATAATTTTTAGAAACGTGTTTGAGAGAATCCACTTTCAAAAATTAAACAAAAAACAGCAACTATTTTTACATTTGAAAAAATTTGGGATTAATAGGCTGCGCAAGAATTCACACGAATTAAAAAATAAACTTTCACATAAATCAGTGCACGTGTTTTTACATTTATTTTTTTTATTTACAATTTTCGTAGAATTATTGTTATTTTTAATCGAATATATAAAATAATATATATACATTTTTTTCAAATATTGTTAACAGACAGAAGAGTAATAGAAAATGTAGATTTTAAAGACGGACTCAAACTATGGTCAGGAGTTGACAATGAATCACATAGTAGCCAAAGAGTCATTCTGATTATGAATGAGACGGCAGAACAGCACGTCAAGGCCTATAAATTTGTATCTCCCAGATTGTGGTGTGTTTTGACGAAAGTGGGAATCAGACGATTATTTATTTTAGCAGGCTACACTCCAGTTGGTAGTGAAAAAAGTGAAGTGAAATGTGCTTTATGGGACACATGAAATGACATTCTAGGTACTTACGATCATGGGGAAAAATTCGGTCTACTAGGAGATATGAATGGATGGGTTACAGTACGACGGAAAGGTACGTATACGATGCTAGGTCATTCTGAAGGTCCAATCACGAATTATAACCCGTGCAGATTGGTTTTATAAGAAACTAATAATTTGACCTAACTTTACACTCTTTAATTGCTTAAAGGTACAGATGCAAACAGTTGTATAGTTTCCTTATCAGGACATAAGTAGTATATTCCATAGTTCAAAATTATTTTTTCATATTCTAGTTGCTTCCAGATTGAGATGATGTGGCTGGTCTGCGGCTCCTGTTAGGACTTATTGATTCCACCTGAAGTTCATATGGATTCCAAACAGGCGATGGTCTCGGGGGTTCATGATACACCACACCCTGCACACCAGCGTGCGCTGCCTGTACAGCATTGTGCAAAGCTTGGCGACGTGCTCTTTCTTCATCAACATAGTTAGAGGCTAATACAATCCAATGTATATCGGAAATGACCTCAACAATGTTGTGGGGCTGGATCAGTAAAACATAATCGCCATGTTGCTTTAGTGGACGAATTATACCATTTCTTTCCGTTCCAATGATTTTACCCTGGTAACTTCTTGGGCGACCATCAGGAATCACAAGGTCTGGTATCTGATTCATAGGAATGTATCCAGGAGATTCGGGCTGATTTGGGTGTGGACCCGTTTGAGGTCCACGTCGCCGTCTTGGCGGTGAAAATGGATAATTCTCGAGCTGCCATTCCTCTGAACTTGAATGCGAATCCAATAAAGAATCGTGGTGCACTGCTTGTGAACTTAATTCTGTAAAAAGAAAATAGAAATGTCTCAGTCTGTACCACAAGGCTTTGATACGCATCCACAAGTTTCGCTTAAAAATGGCGGACAACAATAAATGCGACAGATGTGCACTGCGCACACAAAAGTGCGATATAACTTTACTGCGCAGCCTTCAAAGTGGTACCTCTCTACTGCGCAACCAGTCATAACACAGAAGTCCACTGCGCAGCTGAAAGTGCAAAGTTTCGATAGTGCGCAGCCTTCGGTTTCATACAATATTACTGCGCAACAATATATACAAGACAAGTTTACTGCGCAGCCGCAAATGCGACGTCTCTCCAAAACTTAGTCACACTAGTGGGTACCTCTATGACCCTCTTCACCCCTATATTCAAAGGGGTAAAGAGGTCTATCCGTTGCCCTTTTTTTCCAGGAGGGCGACTGAAGTGAGGGGAAGTAGGACAAATTAGGGGAGAAGTTAGGAGAAGTTGGGAAAGCAAGAGGAAATGAGGAGACAGGAAGAAAAAGGAGTGAGGTGAAGCAAGGAGAGTGAAATTAGGGAAAATATGAAAAGGTGAGTATAAGATGTGAGCAGAAATGAGGGAAGGGAAAGTGGGGGAAGTAAAAGGAAGTGAGGGAAGTGAAGGTGAATAGCGGTGGTAAAGAAGGTGAAGCTAGAGGAAATAAGAGGTGGGGTTGTGAGAGGAAATTAGTGGTAGGGTCTTACGCGGGCGTGAGGGAAGACTATGAGAGAGGAAGAAGGGGAAATGATGTGTAGGCAGAGAAAGTGTTGGAAAATTAGTATCAGGATATGAGAGAAAGTGAGGGGGAATACGGGAAATGATTGAAAGTGTGGAAGGGTACTGCGGGAAGTAAAGGGAGGACTAGTAATCTAGTAATGTAGTGCAAGTGTGTAGGGCAGGAAAAGTAATGGCTAAGGAAGTGAGGATATTAGGATGCAGAGGAAGTGAGGGGTAACAAAAAAAGCAAAAACAAGAACAGAGGTAAGATAAAGGGTGGGGTATGAAGAGAAAATGAGGGGTACAGTGTTGACAGAGCATGAGGAGAAGCTAGGAGGGAGAAAGGAGAGAAAATGAGAGGAAATAAGGGGAAATGAGAGAAAAGGAAGTAGAGGAAGTAGAGGAAGTAGAAGTGCGGGGAAATAAAGGAAGTCTATGCAGAGGAAGTGTTCTAAAATTAGGTAGGGAAAGTGACAGAACGTGAGTTGAAGTGCGAAAAATGATTGGAAGTGAGGCAGAGTAGTAGTGGAAGTGAAGAGAGGACTAGTAGTGTAGTGCGGTTGAGTAGGGGAGAAAAGGTGATGGCTGGGGAAGTAAGAAAAAGGAAAGTAGTGGAAGTGAGGGGGAATAAGAAAAGAGAAAAAAGTGGGAGCGTGGTTAAATGAGGGGTGGGGTAGTGAGAGGAAATGATGGGTAATGTAATATGCGGTCGTGAGGGGAAACTACGGGGGAAAGAAGGAAAGGAAATGAGGAAAAATGAAGAGAGGTAGTAGGTAAAGTTAGGGGAAGTGAAGGAAAATAAGGGAAGCGTAAGTAGAAGAAGTGTTGGGAAATAAGGAAGGGGAAGTAAGAGAAAGTGAGTGGTAGTGAGGAAAGTACGAAAAATGATTGGTAGTGAGGTAGAGTAGTGAGGGAAAAAAGGAAGGACGAGTAGTAGAGTACAGGTGAGAATTTTTTTGGTTAAACAATAATTTTTCAACTGCAAATTGAAATATTCTATTTTTGGTTGGAAATTTAGTTTTTTTTTCTTGAAAATTCAAAAATTTGGTTGAAAATTGATATATTTTGTTAAAAATTGGTCTTCTTTAGTAGAAAATTATTCTTCTTTCCTAAAAATTTATCTTTTTGGTTGGAAATTTATTTATTCGGTTGAAAATATTTTTTTATTGAAATTTAATTTTCTTAACTTAGAATTCAACTATTTCAGTTTCGTCGAAAATTAATATATTTTTTATAGAAATGTAATCTTCTTGGTTGGAAATTGCTCTTCTTGGTCAAAAATGTAACCTTTCCGTTAAAGTATTATTTTATTTGTTTGAAAATAAGTTTTCTTTTTTATTGAAAATTTGACTAATCCTTCAGTTGAAAATTGAACTATTTAATTAAAAATCCATTTTTTTTTTGTCAACATTTTATTTCAGCTGCAAATATAACTCTTTTTTTGTTGTTTAAAAATTCATGTATTTTGTTAAAAATTGAACCATTTGGTTAAACATTCATTTTTTTGTTGATCACTTGAGTAAAAAATTCTTTTTTTTTTTGAAAATTTATCTGTACCATTGTTAGTGGAAAATTGATCTTTTTTGAACAGAATTCAATCTTCTTGGTGAAAAATTTATTTTTCTGCTAAAGATTCAACTGTTCTATTTTTGGTTGAAAATTCCTGTATTTTGATGAAAAATTGTCTTTTTTAGTAAAAAATAATATTTTTTGCTGAAAATTCGAATGTTTGGTTCAAAATATATTTTTTTTTTGTCAAAATGTTCACTATTTTATTTAAAAAATGTATTTGGTTCAAAATTTATTTTTCCAGCTGAAAATTTAAGTGTAATATTTTTAAATAGGCATTTGAATTAATTAAGTCATCAGGCAAAACGGTCGAACACAAAATGTTATGCAGCAAAACTTGAGTCTTTAAATATCTTCCTAAAAATGATTATTCACAATAACTATTTTTAATAATTATTTGCTTATATTTTTTTACTCATTTCTCCTTAGTATCACAGTTCTTGAAGAAAAAGGAAAAAAGGTAGCAATAAAAAGGTCTGTAGTGCTCATAAAATAAAATTTTACTTTAATTATCAAATAGCAAATAAATAAATATAAAATAAAAAATAAATAAATGAAAAATATAAAAATACTTACCGAAAAAATTAATGAAAAATACTAAGGTTAAAAAGCTAGTAGCAATGGTGGTTTTCATTATTCCAAATGAGTAAAGTCACTTTCTTGAAGAATTTACTGCAAGATTGAAAATGATAACGAACTGAAAAAATGACACGTTTGTCGGCATATATATGGAAGACGTAATCTTATTTGATAAAAATATTGATTTTTTTTTTAAGTAGGAGTGTAAATTATAGATCGTTTTTATTATTTGCTTGACTTTTCTTTCAAGTCCCAGGAATGTTGTAAACAAATTTCCTATAATTTATGCGCTTTCAAGGGACATACGTAATTAAAATTTAATCAAAATATGTCGAAAAATCTTCCGGTATATTTGCAGTGGCATGCAGTAATTTTTCGAATTGTTTACCTGCAATAAAATTAATACGTAAGATTTAATGCGATATATCGCATGTTATCTTATCATAAAGAAGAACACATCTGATGGAATGTTGAGGAGATACATCTTAGAATTATTGTAACAATTTTTTACATTATTAGAAATTATCAATAATCATTCATTATTAATTAATTATTATTTTACATTGTTAGAGATAATATTATACTAAAGAAGACTATATCCTATTCAATTATTACAAAGTTTTGTTTGAAAAATAAATTTTGAGAGGAAATTGACAAATATTTCAAAATATTTTTAATTATTTCCTAAAATATCGAAAAAGAATGTGGATCATTTTGAAGCAAAAAAGAAAATCAGCAAGGGGATGACTGAAAATTTCCGAAAAATAAAATTTCCGGATTTTAAAATTCCCGAATAATAAACTTTCCAGATTTTAAAAATCCCGCGTAGTAAAATTCTTGAATAATAAATTTCCGAAAGCTTATAATATTACCGAATTCAAAAATTCCCGAATAATAAAATTCCCGACAGAAAATTGCTGAATTATAAAATATCTGAACTAACAAATTCCCGAATTATAAAATTGCCGAATATAAACAGTTAAAAAAATTTTGTAAATTAAAAAAATAATTGTCACATAATTTTAATTGTAATAATTTAATTAATTGTAAAATTAAATCAAAATATAATTGTGTGAACTCAAGAATTTTCTAATTCGGATATTCTATAATTCGGAAACTTTCAATCGGGAATTTTATTTTTCGAAATATTTCAATTTCGATAATATTTATCAAATTTCGGAAATTTCATTATTCCTAAATTTTCCAATTCGGTATGATTATAAGCTGTTCGAGAATTTTATTATTTAGGAATTTTCTAATTTGCAAATTTTATTAATAGGGAATTTTAAGGAATTTTATTATTCAGAAATTTTATTTTGCTGGAATTTCCCAATTCGTGAATTTTATTATTCGGGAGTTTTCCAATTCGGGAATTTTTCTATTCAGAAATTTTATTATTCAGGAATTTAAGGAATTTCATTATTCGGAAATCTTATTATTCGGGAATTTTAAGGAATTTTTTTATTCGGAAATTCTATCATGCGCGAATTTTCCAAATAGGGAATTTTATCATTCGGGAGTTTTCCAATTCGGGAATTTTATTATTGAGGAATTCTATTATTCGGGAATTGTAATGCTCGGAAATTTTATTATTGGGGAATTTTATTATTCGAGAATTGTAAGGAATTTTATTATTCGGGAATTTTCCAATTCAGGAATTTTGTTATGCAGGAATTTTCCAATTCGGAAATTTTATTATTCGGGAGTTTTCGAATTCGGGAATTTCATTATTCGGGAATTGTGAGAAATTTTATTTCTCGGCAATTTTCCAATTCGGCAATTTTATTATTCGGGAGTTTTCCAATACGGGAATTTTATTTTTCAAAAATGTTATTATTTAGGAATTTGAATATTCGGAAATTTTATTATTCGGGAATTGTAAGGAATTTTATTACTCGGGAATTTTATTATTCGGGAGTTTTCCACTTCGGGAATTTTATTATTCAGAAATTTTATTATTCGGGAATTTGAATACTCGGAAATTTTATTATTCGGGAATTTGAATATTCGGAAATTTTATTTTTCCGGAGTTTTCGAATTCGGGAATTTTATTATTCGTGAATTGTGAGGAATTTTATTATTCGAGAAATTTCCAATTCGGGAATTTTATTATTCGGGAATTTTATTATTTGGGAATTTTATTTTTCGGGAGTTTTCCAATTCGGGAATTTTATTTTTCGGGAGTTTTCCAATTCGGGAATTTTATTATTCAGAAATTTTGTTATTCGGAAATTTTATTATTCGGGAATTGTAAGGAATTTTATTATTCGGGAATTTTCCAATAACGGAATTTTCTTATTCCGGAGTTTTGGAATTCGGGAATTTCATTATTCGGGAATTGTGAGAAATTTTATTACTCGGCAATTTTCCAATTCGGTAATTTCATTATTTGGGAGTTTTCCACTTCGGGAATTTTATTATTCAGAAATTTCCAATTCGGGAATTTTATTATTTGGGCGCTTTCGAATTCGGGAATTTTATTACTCGAGCGTTTTCGAATTCGGGAATTTTATTATTCGTAAATTTTATTATTCGGGAATTTTATGATTTGGGAATTTTTTTTCGGGAGTTTTACAATTCGGGAATTTTATTATTCAGAAATTGTATTATTCGGGAATTTGAATACTCGGAAATTTTATTATTTGGGAATTGTAAGGAATTTTATTATTCGGGAATTTTATTATTCCGGAGTTTTTGAATAAGGGCATTTTATTATTTGGGAATTTGAATATTTGGAAATTTTATTATTCGGGAGTTTTCGAATTCGGGAATTTTATTATTCGGGATTGTGAGGAATTTTATTATTCGGGAATTTGCCAATTCATGAATTTTATTATTCGGGAGATTTCGAATTCGGGAATTTGATTATTCGTAAATCTTATTATTCAGGAATTTTCCGATTCGGGAATTTTATTATTCGGGAGTTTTCCAAGTCGGGAATTTCATTATTCAGAAATTTTATTATGTGGGAATTTGAATATTCGGAAATTTTATTATTCGGGAATTTTATTATTCGGGAATTTTATTATCCGGGAATTGTAAGGAATTTTATTATTCGGGAATTTTATTATTCCGGAGTTTTCGCATTCGGGCATTTTATTATTCGGGAATTTGAATATTTGGAAATTTTATTATTCGGGAATTTTACTATTTGGGAATTTTCCAATTCGGAAATTTTATTTTTCGATATTTTTAGTCGTCCCTTAGCAAGATTACGAAGTTTCATAAAGAATTCTAGTAAGATTAAGAGAGATTTAGAAGTTTTTAAAAGATGAAAAAATTTCATAGAGATGTCAAAAGAGAACAAGAATTTCAAAGATTTCAAAAAAGGAACACTATACTAGATTTCAAAGATTTAAAAACATTTCAAAGATTTTAAATAATTTTAAAATTTTTAGAATATTTCAAAAGATTGCAAATATGTCAATGATTTCAAACGAAAACAAAAGATTTCACAAATATTTCAAAGAATCCATAAGGATTTCGAAAAATTTCAAGAATTTCAAAGATTTCAAAAAGAGTACAGTGCGCCAAAATACAAAACATTTAAACGATTTTAAAGGAGTTCACATATTTTAGAAAAATTAAAAATATTTCACAAAGATTTCAAATATTCCAGTCATTTCAAATAAATACAAAAGATGTAGGAAAGATTTCACAAGTATTTCAAAGAATTTATAAGGATTTCAAAAGATTTGAAGAATTACAATTTTCTTAAAGATTTTAATGATTTCAAACGAACACAAAAGTTCTCATAAACAAAGATGAAAGAAAGATTTCAAAGAATTCAAGGTTTTCAAAGATTTTACAAAAATGTCAAAAGATTTCACAAAGATTTTAAATACATCAAAAGATTTAACGAATTCACAAAGATTTCAAAAATATCAAGGATTTCAAAGACTTTAAAAAGATTTAAAAATATTCCCAAAGATTTCACAAAGACGACTTATATTCACAAAAAATTAAGAATTTTTTTATTTATGATTCTGGTTTCTTTAGAAAGAAAGAAAGTTGATGTAAAAAAAGGAGACCTGGAAAAACTTGACTTTTCGACCTGGACAACCTGGAAAAGACCTTGAATTTTGTTCCTAGAAATCTCTGGACACCCTGATTTTGTTTCTAATGAATTACCAAATTAGCGAGGGGGCAATTTTTTACAAATCAGGTTGAATTTGCTACCAAATAGTTTAACTTTCTCCCAAATTGTTGAATTTTCAACAAAAAAGTTAATTTTCAAGCAAACAGTTGAATATTCAAAGCAACAGTTGAGTTTCCAAGCAAATAGTTAAATTTTCAGTTAATAAAATTAATTTTTAACAAAAAAAAAAGAAAAAGAATTTTCAACAAAGCAATTCAAGTTTCTACCAAAAGAGATGAATTTTCAACCACGAAAGATTTTTCAGTCATAAGAGAAAAAAAATGTTGAATAATTCAAATCAACCAAAGATAAATTCTCACAAAAATAAATAACATTTTAATCAAAAAGTTGAATTTTCAGCCAAGAAGGTTAATTTTTATTTTTTAAATATAATAATAAAAAAAAAAAAATTTCTACAAAGCAGTATAATTTCCTACGAAAAAGTTTAACTTTCTACCAAATTGTTATATTTTCACCAAAAAAGTTAATTTTCAAGCAAACAGTTGAATTTTCAAGAAAGCAGTTCAATTTTCAATGAAAGAGATGAACTTTTACCTAAGATATGAATTTTACACACAAAAATGACAAGAGTTTAATTTTCAACAAAAAAGAAAAAAATGAATTTCCACAAAAATTGTAATAGTTGATATTTGTGTGAAAAAAGATTTTGAATTTAAATAAAAAATAGTTGACTTGGAACAAAAAATCCGAATTTGCAACAAAAGACTTGAGTTCTCAACTAAAACAGATTTATTTTCAACCAAACAGTTGCATTTTTAACAAAAAAAACTGATGAACCAAGACGATTAGTTTCTACCAAAAAAGACGAATTTTTAATAAAATACATGAATTTTCAAAGAAATAGTTGAACGTTCAACTAAAAAAGATCAATTTTAAACAAAAATGGAATAGTTAAATTTTCAGTTAAAAAAATTAATTTTTAACCAAAACAGAAAAAAGGAACTTTCAACAAAATAATTAAATTTTCAATCAAAGAAATTAATTATTAACTAAAATGATGAATCTTAAACTAAAAAATTTTTTGTTTAGAAAGTACGTAGTTCAGAAAAGATGAATTTTCAACCCAAAAATGTATGAATTTTCAATACAAAATTTAATTTTCAACCGAAAAAGGTTAATTTTTAATTAGACAGTTGCATTTTTAACCAAAAAAATTTAAATTTCTATAAAAAATATCCATTTTCGCAACAACAAAAAATAGAATAGTTAAATTTTCATTTAAAAAAATCAATTTTCAATAAAAACAAAACTAATTTTCAACCAAAAAGATGAATTTCCAACGAAGAGGATTAATTTTCTACCTAAAAGGAATAATTTTGAACAAAATACATGAATGTTCAACTAAATATTTGAATTTTTCAAGGAATATTGAAACAAATAGTTGAATTTTCAACTAAAAAGATCAATTTTTAACAATATATGAAATAATTAAATTTTCAGTTAAAAAAAAAGAAAAATCGTTTACCTTCCCTCCCTTTTTGTCGAAAATCAATTTTCTTTTAATGAAAATGTCACTATTCCATTTTTTTGTTGTTGAAAATTGATATTTTCTAGCTGAAAACTCGAATATTTTGTTGAAAATTCGTCTTTTTTGGTAAAAAATTAATTATTTTGTTGTTGCTGAAAATTTAACATTTTGATAGAAAATTAAACTATTTTGTTAAAAAAATCTTTTTTTTTTAATTCAACTGATTGAAATCACGTTTTTCTGTTGAAGAGTCATTTTTTAAACTGCTAATTTAACTATTCCATTTTTGGTTGCAAACTGATCTTTTTTAGTCAAAAATTGAACTATTTGAATGAAAATTCACTTTTTTTTGTTGAAAATTCGTCTTTTGGTAGAAAATTAATGTTTATTAGTTAAAAATTCAGCTTATTCAATGATGTTTTTTGAAAATGCAACTATTTTGTTAAAGACATCTTTCTTGGTTGAAAATTCATCACGAAAATATTTTTTTCCTGGTTTCAAAACAGCGATCTTTTCCTTCTTTGAGCAATTTTTAGATCTTGCACACCACATTTTTTTATTTATAGGATGGTAAAATAATGGCATGTTCCTTTGATTGAAGGTGAAGAACCAAAAACTGTACCTACAAAAAATTCAACATAATTTTTGCGCCCATAGCAAATTTTTTTTTAATTTTCCAAAATTGTAATTTTCAAATCCGCTGCTAGAAAAAATGCGGCGTAAAAATGCACAAATTAATCCAATCTTTTGATTTGAAGGAACAAGTGTTGTAGGTTCGTATTCGAAAAAAAGTAAAAAAAATAGCTGGTGGTTAATATCTTCTGTTACCTTTTTTGAATTGAAAATTCAGAAAAAAATTCCTATTTTTTGCTAGTGAACAATAATACAAAATTATACATATTTCGAACCTGAAATTTGTTTAGCTTGAACCAAAGAAACATATCATTTCTTTTGTGGAAAATTAACTTCACGCTGAAGAAATTTACAAATGCGTAATTTTTATACATTTTCACAAAATTTTACATTAAGCCAAGAATTTTTTGTTCAATTTTTATTATTTTCCGATGCCAATCCACAGATTTTTCCACCTCACCTCAAATGATTCGATTATAATTTAAGCATTTTACTTCGGCTTATTCTCGATAATATGCAGTAATATTTCACATAAATTAATAAATCTTTAAAGTTGCAAGGATTCATGAAAGTTGTAAATTGAAGCTTGGACTTCTTTTCTTGGACATAATAATTAATTTGATTGGATATCATTGAATCCAACAGATTTATTGGCGGAATTTCGTCGATAAAAGTTAAAAGTGTTGATTTCCGGAGCGGTTTTCATAACAGATAAGCTATCGTAAAGACTAATATTACGCTATCTCCTGTCCTCGAAAAAAGCAAAGTATGCAGTTATCGTCATATATACATTTTTTTAAATATTTTTTTTTAATACAAACCGTCAGGAAGTATAACGAAAGAGATTAGGTGTTAATTAATCGAAGGCCGTTTTTATCATGACGTTTATAATCGAGAAATGCTAGCATGTATTGACTATTGCTGATGAAATCCAATCTGTTACCTAGCTGTCAATACCATCCAAATATCCTCGGGGAAAATGTTTTATCAACCCAATAAAACGAGACAATTAAATCTAAATAATACATTATTATTCAACATTATTTTGATTATGTTCAATATCATATACTAAAAAGAAATTAACTCTAATGATTCAGTTATAAAGTTTAATGATAAGTTCCTAAAAGTAGATCAGGAAGTCTTTTTATCTAGTCATAATTGTATGGATAAAAATAGTTTGTCTTAGAGTTTGATAAAGATAAGTTTTCTTCTTGATTAAATATTGGAACTTTTATTCCCGACTGAAAACTCGTGGCAAGCGAGTGATTGATGTTTATTTGTAAGCATATTAGGCAATTGCCTTCATTATCTGCTCACTCATCAAAGATCGCTTTGAACTGCTCATCTTTTCATGAATTGCAAACTAGATAAAAAATTTGAATATTCTGACATCTTTATCAATTAGCCAACAACAGATGATTTGTAGTTTCAATTAAACAGAGCAATAATTTATGGTTTCTAGAGAGAACCAATTTGTATTTTATTTAAAGTATTGATAAATTTGAATTTTTATATATTCACTAATGTTTGTCATTAAGTGTGGACGAGAAAATAATTAAATTGACAGATGTGGCCCTTTTACGTATTTTATTATATAAGATGGATTCGTCAGAAATTATGTTTCTTAAAATCCTTTTTGAAAATAAGTATAAATAAAATAATTAATTTAAAATACAAAGATTTCATTGCTTGTTAATTATCATTTGTCTTGGACTTTTATATCGTGTTGATCCTTATCTTCAAGTATATGAAAAAATCACAATGGAGCAATTATTCAATTCAGTAAGTTAGGTGAGTCTCGCGTCATATTATTGAGCATCCAATTTCCAACAAAAAATTTTTTTAAGGAGATATTTAATTATTTAATTCAATCCTGATGATTTTCAGTGGTATTATAAGGCTTGAGGCAGTTTATTCAGTGTCGTTAGTGTTCATTAGCCCTTCTTTATAATATTATTGCGAGGGCATTTATGAGCTGTAATTATGGAATGATATATTATTTCACTATAATTAGACTATCAATCAGATTAATCGTTTAGAATTCGTTGGAAATTCATTGACGTATATAATTTGTTAATACATCGAATTTGATCAATAACCGTCATTTCTTAAATTAGAAATGTTACTAGAGATTGTTGCAACATAGAAATATATCCGGTTTCAGAAGAGAAATTTGTTGATTATGTAGAATAAGACATTTTGAGAAAGGGCCAATATCTGAAATTTTTGGGGGGGATTGTAAAAAAAGTCTTGCAAAAATCAGGGAATTTCTATCAAGGATAATAAATTCGAAATTTTAATTCGAAATTTTTTTATTCGGTTTATAAAAGTTTCTATGTTAAAAAATGTTAAAAAATTAAGATTCTGGTCTTTGAATATTAATGGCCAGGGAAAATGAAAAATTGGGCAGGGAAAAATTAGGTAAGTTTGAAAATGAAGTTTTGCGGCTACCCTGATAAAATATTCTTGTTAGTAATTTATTTGCCTTGTATTTCTATTGCTGTATTTTTTGCAGTAGCTTCCTTCTGACGATTCTGTTTTTGGTTCAAATATTAAGAATTCATCTTTTTTTGTTAAAATGGTATTATTTAGTTCCAAATTTAATTCATTTGTCGAAAATTGAATAATATTGCAAAAAAGGCATCCTTTTTTGGTGAAAATTTCTCTTGAGGAACAAAATTTTTGTGCTGAAAATTCAACTATTTTGTTGAACATTTGTCCTTTTGATTTAAAAATTCATCTCTTTTTGTAAAAATTTTATCTTTTTTAGTTAAAAATGCAACTTTGTATTTTTTTTTATGTTAAAAATTCACATTTTCGGGTTGAAAATTTATCTTTTTTAGTTGAAAATATAACTATTTGATTGAAAATGCATGTATTTTGTTGAAAGTTCGTATTTATTGGTAGAAAACTAATCCTCTTGGTTAAAAATTTAACTATTGCTTTGAAAATCTATGTATTTTGTTGAAAATTCGTGTTTTTTGGCTAAAAAAAAATTTTTGGTTTTAAATTATAAATGAGAATTTTTTTTTGGCTGAATTATCAACTATTACTTTTTTGTTGAAAATTAATCTTTGTAGATCGAAAATTCACGGCATTGGTTGAAAGTTGAACTGGTTTCTTAAAATTAATTTTTTTGTTGAAGATTCATATTTTTTGGAAAGTATATCTTTTTGGTTGAAAATTGAACTACTTTGATCAATTTTTTTTAAACATTAATTTTTTAAGTGAACATTTACTTACTTGGTTGAAAATTCAACTATTTTGTTGAATTTTCCACTTTTTTTGTAGAAAATTCGTATGTTTGTCTGAAGAATTCAACAATAAGGTAGAAAATTTAACTGTTTTGCAGAAAATTATTATTTTTATTGAACATTATTTGTTTTCTAAAAGAAAATTTAACTGTTCTATTTTTTGTTAATAATTGATCTTTTTTAGTTTCAAAATACAACCATTTGGTTAAAAATTGTTGTAATTTATTGAAAATTCGTCTTTTTTGGTAAAAAATTAATCTTCTTGGTTGAAAATTCAACTAATTGGTTAAAAATGGTATGTTTTTTGTTGAAAGTGCGTCTTTTTTAATAGACAATTAATCTTTTTAATCGAAAATTTATTTTTTTCTGTTGAAAATATAATTGTGTGTTTAAAAATTCAACTCTTTTGTATAGAAGTATCGTCTTCTTGGCATAACAGTTTTAAAAAATTTAATTAAATTTATTGTCTTTCTTGATTGAAAAATCTTTTTTGGTTGAAAATGCAACTCTTGTCGAAAATTCCCCTTTTTTATTTGAAAATTCATCTCTTTTTAATAGTAATTTAATCTCTTTTGGTTTAATTCAACGATTTTTCCTATAAAATGAAAATCTTTTCTTGGTTGAAATATCAACTACATATTACATTTTTTGTTGAGAATTTCTCTTTTTATGATGAAAATTCAACACTGGTTGAAAGTTGTACATCTTTCTTAAAAATTGATTTTATTTTGATTGAAAATTCATAATTTTAGTGAAAAATTCATCTCCTTGATTGAAAATTGAAATACTTTGATCAAAAATTTTGTTGTTAAAAATTATTATTTTTTTAAAGTAAATAATAAATTACTCGCGGTTGAAAATCCAACTTTTTTGTAGAAAATTCGTCTGTGTGTATGGAAAATTCAATAATTGAGTAGAAAATCCAACTGCTTTGTGAAAATATTAACTGTTTTGTAGAAAATTAGTTTTATTTTATTAAACATTATTTTTGTCTGAAAGAAAATGTAACCATTCTATTTTTGGCTAATAATTGCTCTTTTTTAGTTTCAAAATTCAACTTTTTAGTTGAAAATTTATGTTAATTTATTGAAAATTCGTCTTTTGGCAGAAGATTAATCTCCTTGGTTGAATATTCATCTTGTTGGTTGGAAATTCAACTGGTTTGTAAAAATATTATCTTTTTGGCCTGAAAATTCAACATTTTGGATGAAATTCATTGTCTTTCTTGACTGAAAAACTCTTGGTTGAAAATGCAACTCTAGTTGAAAATTCGCTTTTTCGATATGAAATATTCATCTCTTTTTGTATTAACTTCATCTTTTTTGGTTCAGTTTAAATGATTTTTATATTTACAATGAAAATCTTTTCTTGGTTTAAATGCAATTTATATTACATTTTTTGTTGTTGAGATTTCTTCTTTTTTTAGGATGTGACTTTAACTACTTGGTCGAAAGTTTAACTACTTTGTTGATTCATAAGAAACAGTAATGATTCAATTCACGAAGAAAATCTTGGTAAAGTCAGGAAATTTTGAAAATGAATTTTTTCAGCCACCCTGGTTTTTCAGTTTTTGTTTTTGCGAAAAAATGAGTCGGACCATTGCAGAGCGTACATTCAGAAAATGTTGGTTTAAATCAAATTCTTTCTTTGATATAAGGTCAAACAAATATTGTATTGATTTAAAGAAATATTTGTATGAAACCACGCCATTGTTTATATTAAATCAATTTTATTTGAATCAAATAAATGCTATCTTCAATACAGGATCAAATAAATATTTGTTTGAATCAAACAAATATTTTTTAGAATCAAACAAACATTTTTCTGAGTGTATTTGTAAAATCGAGGCAAACGAGTGGAAGTAGAAAAATGTGGAACTTCCTTAGCTGCTATGAATCGGTAGTACTTAGTGATTGATATACAAGACTGACGACATTTCTCAAAGTGGCCGACTGATGAAACAGAAAAGGAGAAATCTGACGCAAGGCTTGCCGATCTTTACGTACAATTGATAAAATAAGGTAAAAACAGCTGATATAGCTAGGATTGGGCGTCTTCGAATAGAACAGCCAAAACTTCCGTGATTTTAACGGGTTTGCCTACACGAAACGGGCGGAGATGCCAGTTCGTATAATGGAACGCGGAGGGGGAGTATTTTATCGGGATAATTACAGGCTTCTCCTTTTGTTCAAAGACATGCGAACACCGCTAGACAATAGATACGTTATACTTTTTTTTGTCCTATTACGGAAATTAACGATTTTTATCTATCTTTTACAAATGATAATGAAGAAACAATGCTTCCCTTTCCGAGAATAAGACATTATTGAACCTGTTTCTACGGACAGTACATTATTCTGCACTCACTTAATTATATATTGTATGTAGAACAATAATTATACTAGAAATCCAAGGTGGTCTTGACTCAGGAAAAACCTGGAAATCGGGGAAAAGTCAGGGAAGTTTATTATTCAGTGAAAGTCAGGGATTTTGAAAAAAAAAATGTTGCAAAAGTCTGGGAATTTCTATAAGAAGCATTTCAGATAACTGTCAAGGATAATAAATCTTAAATTTAAATTTTAAATTGTTATGTATATAATATGGACGAAAAACTAATTAAATTGACAGATGTGGACCTTTTACTATTTTATTATGTTAAATGTTGAAACTATTGCTTTGACAATGTATATGTTTTGTTGAAAATTCGTGTTTTTTGGTTAAATTCAACTGGTTTTAATTTTGAGTTAAATTTGTTTGAACCAAACAAATATTTGTTACACTCAAAGAAACATTTTTCGTGTATTTGTAAAATCAATATTTTTGTTTGGAAGTTTTTCATAAGTTTTTCGTGGTTCAAAATTTCAGAAAAAAAAACATCCCGCAGTTTATGCACGGCCCTCAAGATTAAAATGCTGATCTTTGAAGATCAATCTTTAATCTTTGTGTGTGTGTATATATATACTTAATAATATTGTATGATTTGCTCATTTAATTGTTAATAATAAATAAATAAAATAATTAAATTTTCAACCAAAAAGATGAAGGTCAAATAACAAAATTACGAATATATTACAAGATTGAGATTCTGGGTTTTGAATATTAATAATAACGGGAAATTGGGATATTTTAAAAATAAAGATTTGCGATAACCCTGATATAATATTCATGTTAGATATATATATTTGCATTGTATTATTTGGTTCAAAATTCAGCCATTTGGTTAAAAAGTTATCCTTTTTTGTTGAAAATTCCTATTTTGGTATTGGAAATTTAACTAAAATTTTTCTTAGTTGAAAATACAACTTTTTTTTTGAAAATGCGTATTTTTTTATTAAAAATTCATCTATTTTAGTAGACATTTAATCTTCTTTTGCCTAAAAATGCAACTCTTTGGTTGAAAATTAATCTTCCTTGCTTTGAGGATTCAACTATTTTGATGAAAATTCGTCTTTTTTGGTTGAATCCAACTTTTTTTTTACTCAACATTAACATCTTTTTTGTTGTTAAAATATTTACTATTATAATATTCGTTAAAAATTTATCTTTTTTGGTTCAAAATGGAGCTACTTGCTTGAAGCTTGAACCACTTTGTTGAAAAATCATTTTTTTAAGGTTCTTTATTTGAGTTGAAAATTAATTTCTCCGGTTCAAAATTCATGCTTGAAAAACAATCACTGAAAAATATCCAAACTCTGAATATGTTTACGAAAATTGTTTGAATAATTAATAATTCTTGGGTAAAAATTCTTGGGAATTTGCAAAGCATCATAGAAAAAGGTCATCGGAAAGATATTATTAGTTAATTCTATAAAAAAATTGAGCCTATTCGTTGAACAATAGCCGAAATCCGAATTAGTTCATGAAAATTGTTTAAATAATTAATAATTCTATGGAATTTATAAATCATCATAGAAAAGAGCCATCAGAAAGACATTCTTAGTTTACTCCGTAAACATGCTTAAGCAAAGAACATTAATTTTTTTAACTAAAAATTTAATTATTCTAGTTAAAGATTCATAAGTTTAGTTGAAAATTCATCTCTTTGGTTGAAAGTTGAACTATTTGGTTGAAAATTGATATTTTTAAATTCAAAATTCAACTACACGCGTAAAAGTTGAAATCATTTTTCTGTTCAAGATTCATTATTTTAGATGAAAATTCATCTCTTTGATAGAAAATTCGTTCTTTTTTTTATTGAAAATTATTTTTTAAACTAAAAATTTAATTAATCCAGTAGAAGATTCATCATTTTAGTTGGAAATTAACTGTTTGGTTGAAAATTGATCAATTTTGTTGAAAATTCATTTGTTTTTATTAAAATATACACTATTGCGCTTTCTTTGAGAATTAATTTTTTTTGTAATAATTCAACTTTTCGGGTTAAAAATTCAACCTTGTAAAAAATTCATCTTTTTACTTGAAAATTAAACTATTTGATTGAAAATACAACTGTTTTTGGTTGAAGTTCAATCTTGTAATATTAAAGATTCACCATGGAAAATTCATGTTTGTAGGTTGAAAATTCAACTATTGTTGCAGATTCGCCTTTTTGATTTGAAAATTCATCAATTTTCGTAGTAATTTTATATTTTTTGTTTAATTCAACGGTTTTTTCTTTAAAATGAAAATCTTTTCTTACTTGATATATCAACTATTTTAGTACATTTTTTGTTGAGAAGTCTTTTTTTTGGGTTGAAAATTCAACTCTTTGGTTGAAATAATTTCATGTTAATTGTTTTTACTCCACTGGTCTAATATAAATATTTTTTAATATTGATTGTATTTCTAAGTTGTGAAAATATGACTCTCTTTAGGAATAAAATCAATATTAAAAAAATATTGATATTATACCAGTTGACAAAAAAAGTATTAATCTCAAATTATATTTCTAGAATTCATCTGGTCAAAACCATATATGTAACACCAAAAAATATATAACTTCGATAGAAAAGTGAACTTCTTTGATTTTTGTTGTTGTGAATATTTAATTACTTGGTTGAAAATTCAATTTTTTTGTAGAAAACTCGTCTGTTTGTCTTGAAAATTCAACAGTTAGATAGAAATTTCAACTGTTTTGTATAAAATTCAACTATTCTGTAGAACATTTATTTTAAATGAAAATTAGTTATTTCTTTTTTTAATGAAACGGACCATAAGGAAGGGAGGCGCACGTGGTACAAAATTTCAAAAAAAAAAACTTAACGTAATTTAGAAATCTGCTCTCTTATGAACCATTTTATGTACCAAAATCAGAACACAGAAAAGCTTTCTTCATAGAAACAATGTAACTTGTTTTAAACTTTCTAACTTGCTGTTGATTAATTAATTAAGAATGGTCATCGAAAGTTAGTCAATAGGTCAATCCACGCGTCTCGAAGATGCGAACGTATAATAAATTTTTATAATTTATAAATCCGTATCACTAGAGCATTAATAAATCATTCGAAAAAAAACAGTATGCAACATTGTATGAGACGATAGAAAAAGTTGATAAGTACGTGTATCTTGCTGGTTTATTTATTACTGACGTAAAGATCGATGAAGAAATAGCCAGACGTATAAATGAGGGTAAGAAGGTTATCGGCAGTGTGGGAGCCATTACCAGCAGTAAAACTATAACAAATAAAACTAAAATAGCAATATACGAGTATAATTCTGTACTTGCACCCACTGTATTGTACGGTAGCGAGACCTAGACCTACCAAGAAAAGGATCCTATATTAAAAAGTAGCTGAGAAGATATTTATGTCACCCTTATTTCAAATAATTAAATGTGCATATCAATTGTTTACAACAAGTAATAATTGTAAAGTGCATAAAGAGTTTAGGAATTACAATTTTTTTAAGTTATAGACACAATTTGTTCACGGAGTAAACTAAGAATGCTCTTTCCGATGACTTTTTTCTATTATGATTCACAAATTCTATAGAATTATTAATTATATAAACAATTTTCATAAATGAATTCGTATTTTGGCTATTTTTCGATGAATAGGCTCTTTTTTTAAAGAATTAACTAAGAATATCTTTCCAATAACTCTTTGCTACGATACTTCGCGAATTCCCAAGAATTGTTAATTATTCAAACAATTTTTGTAAGCAAATTCAAAATTTGGCGATTTTCCAACGAATAAGCTCAATTTGTTTACGGAGTCAATTAAAAATGTGTGTTTCTATGAATATTTCCTACCACACTTTGCAAATTTAGAATAATAATTAGTTTAAAAATGTTCATAAACAAAATCAGAGTTTGTCTGTTTTTAAGCAAATAGACTCAATTTGTTTACGAAATCAACAAAGAATGTCTTTCCATAACTCTTTGCTATGATACTTTGCCAATTTACAAGAATTATTTATTATTTAAACAATTTTCATAAACGAATTCAGATTTTGGCTATTTTTCAATGAATAGGCTCAATTTTTTTACAGAATTAACCAAGCATATCATTCCGATGACCTTTTTCTATGATGCTTTGCAAATTCCCAAAAATTATTAATTATTGAAACTATTTTCGTAAAGAAATTCAACATTTGGCGATTTTTCAACGAATAAGCTCAATTTGTTGTAATCTTCTTTTGGCTAAAAATGCAACTGTTTGGTTAAAAACTAATCTTCCTTCCTTTGAGGATTCAAGTATTTTGTTGAAAATTCGTCTTTTTTGGTTGAATCCAACTTTTTTTTTACTTAACATTAACATCTTTTTTGTTGATAAAATATTTACTATTACAATATTCGTTAAAAATTTATCTTTTTTGGTTCAAAATTGAACTAATTGCTTGAAGGTTGAACCACTTTGTTGAAAAATCAATTTTTTTAAGGTTCTTTATTTTAGTTGAAAATTCATTTCTCGGTTCAAAATTCGATTCTTTGTTTGCTTAAAAAAAGTAAATTAATTTTTTTAACTAAAAATTTAATTATTCCATTTGAAGATTCTTTATTGTAGTTGAAAATTCATCTTTTCGGTTAAAAGTTGAACTATGTGGTAGAAAATTGATCTTTTTTAGTTGAAAATTCAACTACACGCATAAAAGTAGAAACACGAGTTGAAATAATTTTTTTTTTATTCAAGATTCATCATTTTAGTTGAAAATTCATCTCTTTGGTAGAAAATTCGTTCTTTTTTTTATTGAAAATAATTTTTTAAACTAAAAATTTAATCATTCCAGTTGAAGATTCACCATTATAATTGAAAATTCAACTCTTTGGTTGAAAATGGAACTATTTTGTTGAAAACTGATTTGTTATTATTAAAATATCAACTATTGTGCTTTCTTTGAGAACGAATCTTTTTTTTATAATAATTCAACGTTTCGGGTTGAAAATTCAACCTTCTTCTAAAAAATTCGTCTTTTTGCTTGAAAATTCAATTATTTGGTTGAAAATACAACTGTTTTTGTTTTGAAGTTCGTAGGTTGAAAATTCAACTATTGTGGCAAATTCGACTTTTCGATTCGAAAATTCATCACTTTTCGTAGTAATTTTATATTTTTTTGGTTTAATTAACTAAGCATTAACTAGAATGTACTAAGCATATCTTTCCGATGACCTTTTTTTATTATGCTTTGCAAATTCCCAGGAATTATTAATTATTGAAAGAATTTTCGTAAACAAAATCAGAGTTTATTTATTTTTAAGCGAATAGACTCAATTTGTTTACGAAATCAACAAAAAATGTATTTCCAATAACTCTTTCCTACGACACTTTGCAAATTTATAATTATTAATTATTTAAACAATTTTCGAGTTTGGCTATTTTTCAACAAATAGGCTAAATTTGTTTACGGAACCAACAAAGAATGTCTTTCCAATAACTCTTTTCTACGATACTTTGCAAATTTACAAGAATTATTAATTATTTAAACAATTTTTATAAACATATTTAAAGTTTGGGTATTTTTCAGTTAATAGGCTCGATTTGTTAACGAAATCAACTAAGAATATCTTTCCGATAACTCTTTGCTACGATACTATGCAAATTTTCAAGAAATATTAATTATTTAAACAATTTTGATAAGAAATTTTGAGTTTTGCTATTTTCGAACGAATAGGCTCAATTTTTGTTTACGAAATTGACTAAGAACGTCTGCGATTACTCTTCGCTGTGATCCTTTGAAAATAGACGATTGTTAATTATTTGAACAATATTCATAAATATGTAAAGATTTTGGCTATATTTCAGCGATTTCATTATTAATTATTTGAATAGTTTATCGTAATGAATTCTTATTTTCTCTCACATTTCATACCAAAACTCTGCACTTCAATGAGCTAAACATTTGCAATCCTGAAAAATAACTTTTTTCAATTAGTTTGTTTATAACGTAATATAAACATTTTTTTGTAATTATTTTAAACCACTGGAAATTATTTCTAGATAGTTTTAGCGCAGACATAAGACCTTCTTTGATAAATCTGAAAATCTTAAATAAAATAGCACCTCTGAAAATTTAAATAAAAAATGTTAACTTTGTTGTTAAATAAAAAACCAACCAAATTTGTTATAAAAAAATCAAAGACACTAATCTTTTCGAACTTAAAATCTTTCATCTGGAAAATAACATACAAATCGAGTCAATCGTGAAGGCTAAAAATTGATTTTTCCAGGGAAAGTTTTGGATCCACTATGCCACCTCAAACTTTCTATTATTGGGCATGCGAAGCAATATCGCGATAAAACAATTTCCAAAACAAAATTTCTAGAAAATTACCATCCTAATAGACAAGAGATAGACTGACATAGAAAAACTGAGAATTGAAAGATATAGGATAGATAGGAAATAGAGAAAGATAGATATAGAGATATAAACAGATACACTGGGACCCCGATTTAGGAACCTGACTGTTACTACTAAATCGGGGTCCAAGTGTCTCGCTGGATAGAAAAGAGATAGAATAGGCTAGATAGATAGCATATGCTGAGATAAATTTTCCTTATACGTTTCTATCTTAGAGATAGAAAATTATTAATAGTGATAAGATTTCTGTCTTCTTAGTTCCAGAAGGGAAGAGTTAGTCCAGAAAATCGTGAAGAAATTCAATTAAAGAGTTGTTTAAAGTACTGGCAGCAATTAACGAACAGAAAAAAGACTGAAATGATAAGTTTTCCAGGTATGATAATAAATTAATAAGGTCATGAAACCAATTAATGAGTGTGAGCCATTTGTCGAGAAAAGAATTGATTTATTTTAACCTAAACCATTAATATGTATTTGTCGGAGAAAAAGGATTTGAGTATACCTTAATTAAGACTCTGATAAAATAGATTTCTTTTCGATCTTAATTTAAAAAATTAAAACTAAATGACAAATGGCCAACCTAGCTCAAATTCCTATCAGACCTGAATATTCATTGGAGGACGTTTAAAAAATTGTATTTTCGAGCTCCTGGGGTCGAATCATATCGAAATATCAGGATGCACAGTCTTCCCTTTTTTCCCCTAGTTTCCCCTTTTTTCTTGAAATTCTCCTTTTTCCCATATTCTCAAAAAACTTCCCCTTTTTCTCTTTAAATATACGATATTTGAAAATACAATATTTGAATTACGCGGAAAATTCTACGAATTTAGTAAGTGTTCCCATTATTGAATAATAATTAAAACAATTATAGTTCAAACATTATGAGGAATTTGTTATATTTACAGCTTTTACTAGTGAACATTATTAAAAAATTACGAAATTTAAACATAAATTTTTTGCTCAATAACAATTTTTTGAAAATGTGCAAAATATGTTTTTTTCTTTTATTGAGTCATATGCACACATTTAAACAAAAGTTGAATATGTCGAACCTGAAATTTATTCAGCTTGAACCAAAGAAATATTTTATCATTTTGCTTTTTCGGAAAGACAATGTTGCACATTGTTTTCTCACTTTTCCCCTCAAACACCATTACCTTTGTTTTATTTACGTTAATTTTAAGGCACATGTTCTTCATGCTTGTATTAGGTTTATTCAACATTCTTTGCAAGTCTTCGATTGATTCTGCCATAACAATCTTGTCATCTGCGAAGGCCAATCCACGCACTTTCACTGTTTCGAGATCTACACCTTCTTCGTCAAAGAGGGCCATTCTTAGTCACCTATCCATAAATATGATAAATAGCCATAAGGACATAACGCATCCTTGTTTCACGCCTTGCACAATATCGAAACAGTCACTCAGTTTCCCATTAACCCTTAGACTCGCTTTACTGCCTGCATAATTAGTTTGTATTGCTTGTAGGAGCCATCCATGGACTCCGTACTCTTTAAGGACTTCCCAAAGTATCTATTTACCTTGTCAAAATGCTTTTTCCTATTGTAAATATTAGATAAGCATTAGGTATTAGCAGCCCTATGCATCATCCCTGCTCTTTCTGTTCTCTTAGCATCCGGAGGGGTATCGTAGTTCAAATAAATCCAACAGATGGCGCTCGGATCAGGTAGGTCTGTTTTTGCATTATTATGTGAAGCAAAAATACTAAAATTCATTTAAAACTAGACACTTTTTATGAATAAAAAAGAACGTAGTTGTCAGTAACAGTAAGAGCAGTTGTAATTAGTGAGGCAAAAATTCATGAAAACATGTAATTTAATGTTAGGAAAATTTAATATAAAGATGAGTTTTTTTAAAACAGTTTGAATTGTATTCATATTTTTCAAATTGTTTATTTTGCTAATGTAATTAATTCATTTTATAAACAATTGTAATTGTTACAAATTTTAAACATTCATTGAAATTATTTAAATAATAATAGTAAAAATAATATTTAAAGCTTCTTAATTAGCCTGATAATATACTATTTTATTAATTCATCTAGAAATTTCCTCTCTATAAAAAATATTTATTTATATATAATTTATTTATAATGAATTATATATTAGGGTTGTCCAAAAAAATTATATTTCTGATTTTTTAAAGTCTCACCCCCCAATTTGGTGTCTTTTGGTGAAAAAAATGTCCTAATTTTTTTAGATTAAAAAAAAAGTTTAGAGGTAGGGCACGGCTTTTAGAGTACCCCGAAGTGTTAAAAATTCAGTAAGTCCTTGAATTTTAAAGAGAATCGTAAAACCTTTACAACGATGATATAAAACTACCATGTGAGCAGTACAAAGCCTGACAAAATTTTTAGAAATTGTATTTACCTATTTCTTTGCCAAAACTCACCCCTCCAGACACTAAAAAGTAGTTTTTAAGTGTCTCCTATGAATTTAGTGAAAGTAAAATGTAAATTTAAATGGAGAATTATATAAAAAAATGTATTATACAAATGTGAAGAATATTGCCCATAAAATAAACATTTTTCCCTTTTTCACCCTTGATGATCCATAAAAAATTACATTTTATTTCTTTAAAACTGATTAATAAAAATATTTAATATAAATTTCTTCATATTGAAAAAACTTAAAGAAAAAAATTAAATTTTTTATGGATTATTAAGGGTGAAAAGGGGAAAAATATTCATTTCAAGGGCACTATTTTCCATATTTTCATAATTTATTATAAATGAATTGTGTATAAATATATATTCTTTAGAGAGGACATCTCTAGATGAATTAATAAAAAAGTATATTATAAGGCTAATTATTAAGGTTTAAATATTATTTTTAACTATTAATGATTAATTAAATAATATCAATAAAGGTTTAACATTTGTAACAATTACAATTGTTTATAAAATGAATTTATTACATTAGCAAAATAAACAATAGAAAAATATGAGTACAATTCAAACTGTTTCGAAATACTCATCTTTATATTCAATTTTCCTAATATTAAATTACATGTTTTCACAATTTTTTTTTATTATTAATTACACCTGTTCTTATTTTTACTGACAACTATGCTCTTCTTTTATATTCAGAAAAAGTATCAAGTTTTAAACGAATTTTAGTATTTTTGCTATACATAACACTGCAAAAACGGGTTTATCTAATTGGAGCGCCATCTGTTGGATTTATTTGAAATACGATACCCCTCCGGATGCTAAGAGGACAACTACCAAATACAAATACACGGGCGATGCATAGGGCTGGGTATTAGCCGCGGAGGCAGTTTGGTAATGCGAGGCAAAGCGAAAAAGTAGGGACATGCGTGCGCGCCGAAGCGAGGAAGGCAAGGCGATAAGAGCGAGTGGTCTGAGAGATAAGATGTGTATGGATGTTAGTTCGTAACAGTTAATTTTAAGAAAATTCTGTAAAAAATGGAAGTGTAAGCAAGTAAATTTTTCAGAAGTCAGCAGGCCGAAAAATAAACTTTGATCTATCTATGTATTTTATTGAACATTTCTTTCTTGGGTTAAAAAAGTAGTTCTTTTAACTTAAATTTTAACTGTTTGATTGAAAATTAACTTCTTTGTTGAAACTTCATATTTTCTTATTGAGAATTCAACTGTTTTTTACAGAAAAATCGTCTTTTTGTCTTCAAATTCAACAAAAAATTCAACAAGTTTCTTTATTGTTTGTATTGAAAATTAATTTTTTTTTTTTAATTAAAATTTTAACTCTATTTTAGTCCTGGGGGCATGCTTTAGAGAGATGTGCGTGGAGGAAACGGGTAGTGAGAGTGTGGATGATAGTGTAAGGTGGATCTTGGATGGAAGTGGACAAGGGGCAAGCTAGATGATGAGGCTGGAAGGGGTGAGAGAAGGTAAGCATGGAGGGAAAGGCTAAAAGCGTAATCCTACGCAAGGATAGTAAAGTTAACGTAAAATAACGCATAACAGGAATGTTAAGAGGTCTTCAAACCCGTAAAGGGGAGAGAATAAACACATACCATAATTACTCCATTTTTGTTTAAAAATTGATCTTTTTAGTTTAAAAATTCAAGTATTTGGTTGAAAGTTTATGTAATGTGTAGATAATTAATCTTTTTCGTAGAAAATTAATCTTCTTGGTTGAAAATTCAACTGTTTGGTAAAAAATGAATGTATTTTGTTAAAAATTAGTTTTTTTGTTGTTGTAAATAACTAATCTTGTTGGTTGAAAATTGAAGTACTTGGTTAAAAATGTATGTGTTTTGTTGATATTTTTGTTTCTTGAGTTAAAAACTAACTAAATTCAACTGTATTGTATAGAACAATTGGCTTTATATCTTCAAAATTCAACAATTTGGTGGAAAATTTAACTGTTTTATAGAAGATTCGTTATTTTCTGTTACTGAAAATTAATTTTCTTAAATGAAAATTGATGTTTATAGTTTAAAATTGTAACTATTTGGTTGTAAAGTTATATACTTCGTTTAAAATTCATCCTTTTTTTGTAGAAAATTAATTTTCTTGGTTGAAAGTTTATCTTGTCTGACTTAAGTATTCTACATTTGGGATGCAATTTTTTTTTCTTTTTTACGGGGGTTTTAATTTTCTACAAAGCCAATGGCTTTAGATAGTCTTTTACCGAACAGTATCAGCTACTGACAATTTATTAGTTCGAAATGCCGCTGCACTGACGTTTTGTTAGTTCCATAAATGGCCACTGAATAAGGGACCTTACTTAAATTACGTAACATTGTTAAAGAGGGGCGGAGGGGTCTGGAGAAGGCATAACGTCGCAGTTATAATTGTAAATCTTGGTACACTTAAAATGATTGAAAGGATCAATATGAGCTGGCCTTCGAGAAATTTGACATATGGAGAAAACGAAACAGAAGAATTTTCGGACAGTTATCATCGTCACTATCAAAAAACATTCACTTCATAGGACGTTCTCGCACCATTTCGGTAAGGGGCTATCCAACGCTCACTTTTCTGGGGCCTCTACAGGCTCATAACATGGTGGTTTCGAATAAAATACCGTACATCTCTCGTAGGGTTACACACGTCTTTACGCGGGGAATTCAATGTCCGCAATTTTACTACTCGTACTGCGACCATTGACCTCCCCACGGTAAAGACTTGTCTAACCCTACTTGTGATATAATATACTATTTTTCTCCTTTTGAATGTGAGATTAACATATGAACACATTCTTTTCTTTTCAGCAGTGGACGGGTCTACAGGTGAATTCCCCGTTATTGTACCAATTGGGTTTGCCATCGTCAATGGTGTACTAAATGTGCAAGACAATTTTCCTGTTGCAAAGAAGCAGACGAAGAAAGAACTCAAAGAAGGGAAATATCAACTGTTGTTCCCTTGCAAAGACAGTGCCAGATGAAATTTGCACGAGAATATAGACAGCGAATATTTGACTATTTCCATTCCATGAATTTTGGTGAACGTCATATTTTCTTTGATGCTCACATTACTCTCCAAGAAATCAGAAGAAGAAGACTGTAAGACATTCAAAATGTTAAACATAAGAGAAGTACTACTTTTATGTACACATTGCCCAATGATGATGGAAGCAGTGAAGTTTAAGTGTGTAAGAACATGTTTCTGGTCAATCTCGAATTTAAAACAGATTCAAGGGTAAGAGAATTTTCGTGTAGTAAAGAAGAAAATGGTGGTTTGTCAGATACTTTCGATAAGCCAGACTTTCAAGAGAAAAATAATGAATGTGAGCATCACTAATGTTCTGTAGAAGTACAGACTCAAAATTTATCATTCGAATTCTGCAAAGAGTATAAACAACACAAAGAAAATTACGTAGAAGCAAGAAAAGCTTATTGCAAAGATAAAACTACCAAGTCGGATGCTAACACAAATATTAATGCCGTTGATATGTAAAATATCATTATACTACCAAAAATGCCAACAAAGAACAGTTTCTTTGTCAATCGATTGGTAGTGCAGTAGAAGTCCGATAAATTTCTCATTTCGGGGCTGTAGGGGCGGAAAATTCCAGGAATTGCGGACTTATCGGATGCCCCCTCTAGTAGCATGATATTAGGTGCGCGCATGCGTAAGAATAATGCGTAAATCATAAGCAAAATAGCACACGTAGAGGGAGAACCCTAATTAGTGTGCGTGCTGTGCGTGTGATGACGTTTTAAGGGGAGTGCACACTTATCGGACGGCAACTTATCGGACTTCTACTGTAATAAATGAAACTTTTGCATCTCTTCGCGAAAAAGATATTAATCTTTGCGTTCTTCGACACGAAGCGTTGACAGCAGGAATATCAAAAGACGTGGCTTCGTATTACTTGAAAGTCATAGTTTTCTCAGAAAATCCTCGTCTACGAAATTTCATTTTTTGGATGGGTAACTGCTCGGCCCAAAATATAAATTGGACGTTTTCGTAATGCTCCTCCAAGTCGTGAATGTTGACTGGGGTCGTGTGTGACACGCAAGTATCTCGAGACTGGCTACACGTCAGGGCCGCCGAGAGCCGTTTCGGGCCCCGGGGTTTTATATTATCACAGGCCCTCCTATGCCCCTTTACTACGCAGAGTTTTACTGCAAACTACTAGAGTTTCACTACTGGAGTTTTATTGCATAGTTTTAATTGCCGAAACCTAGTTGCTACTTAGGACATAAGCAGAAAAATATTCACAAATTATAAAAGATAGTACTACTAGACGTATCATACAGTGAACTTACTTGACTCTAAAAGATGTAATACACAAATTTGGAAACAAAAAATTAAGAATCGTTCTTTGAAGAATAGGCAGGTCCGTAGGGTATTTGTTCAGCAGATCAGTTGCTTGTTTTTCATTTTCGTCTTCAGATAAAACGCGTAATTCCTAATGAACAGAGGAACTTTTACAAAGTTCGTGCATTGCTTCAAACCACACAGTTTCATCCTGGATTACATGGTCTAGGATAGCGCAGTACACTTCTCTGTTGAATTTTACATCAAATGCTACATATTTATCTTTAAATTATTTCTCGTAGACCTCGTCTGCCATTTTCTTCCGCTTGTAATTTCTCTTTGTTTCCTCTTGAAGAGATTTTGGCTACCCGTTGTTTATTGCCAGCGTGACAGCCTTGTTCCAAATTTTCCTCCCCAACTTCCATTACGCAGAGGTTGCAGCTTTGCAATTGAGTTTTTTAAATTTTTACAGGTGACATCAAGCGTTGCTCCTCGAGCCTAAATTGTTTGCAATGTCAGTGGTTTTTAAAACTTTGACCCAAATTGATGTCATAAGTAAACAATTTAAGATCCGTGTATACGGTTTGAGTCCACTGAAATTACCACGACATTTTTCTGTTAGATTCAATAATGATATCTCATTCAGTGCGTCTGCTACTCTTGGAAGATGAGCAAGGTTTTTCGAGGAATAAATCCAGGCCGACCAGCGAGTTGGACAGGTTGAATGCAGAGCGCAATCTATTTTCTTCTGTAGTATTTCCCATCTCTGTGGACTGGAACTAAATATTGTGTATCATTTGGCTACGACACTGAAGAACTTGATTTAAGAGAAAGCTCTGATAAAGCTTTAGCTTCAGAACTAGAAAACTTAAAAAATGTGTTCAAAGGAAGTTGTCCTTTTGATGCCTTCTTCTCACAATCTTGTTTTTCCTTCCACCTCTCTACCCCGATTTATATTTGTAGCTTATTTTTAGCAAAACACTGCGTATTTTACGCACAAAAACATAACAACAACAAAACCGTTTTTATTCACTATATAACTTTGAAATAGACTTCTCATGACGAATACATACCAAAAATTAAATGCTGAATTGTTGATCTCGTACAACCTAACTGGCTAAAGAATTCATAACATATCTGCTATCACTTACTTATCTATAAAAGTCCACTGCTGCTTAAGTGTTTAGGCTAAGAACGATCGTCGGTGTGATTCGATATTATTTTTTGTTTACAAGACGATACTTACACCATAGAAAGTAGAAACGTCAAAAAATTTTCAACGAAAACGTGACTTCATTTCCTGATAATTATAAAGAAATTGATATTCTGAGGAGCGACTTTGAGGTGACAACTCCTTTGGACCTTCAATTATTAGCACCGCGTGGTATGAAGGAAACTAAAAAATCAACAAATTTGAAGGAATTGTTGCTGGAAATGCCTGTAGATAACAGGGCATTTTGGGAAAAATTGCCAACTTTTCAGATGCTCCAGATCTTTGTGTCAGTTTCCAATAAATATATTGAAAGACACAAAAAAGAATTTGGTAGATTCAACAAAACCGTTTGGTTTACTGTCAACTTTGTCTTCACTTGGCTAAACGCCTTTCATTGAATCAATCAAAAATTTTGATTCAATTACTTACTTACACTTAGGATATATACAGCAATGCCAAATTCATAGTAGTCATATTCATAAGTGCGAAAGAGATGCTCTGATGTGCCATCTACTAGTGTCTCACTCGCACTCACGCTTCTCTATGACTACTATGAAGTTGACCTTACGGCATATATATATATATAATTAAAGAACAAGGTTAAACAACCACCGCAGAGTCCCACTGAGAGCAACTGCCATCTAAAAATGACCATCTAAATAAATATATATATATATATATATGACCACCCATCTCACGGTTGTGAGACGTGGCCATGAATGGGATTTACTGCGGTCCTACTGGGAGCCGATGTCATTTTTCAGATGACAGTTGCTCCCAGTGGGACCCTGCGGTGGTTGTTAACATTTATTTTTTAATTATATATGTACAGAACGACTAGAATACTCCTATAATTTCAGCGTGGCCGCGTGGTCCACGCTAGGAATAATCTGAAAAAATTCACAGATATTCTTGCAACATTGTTTAATGCAATACATTTTTCAAAATGCTGGGATATTCAACAACGCTAGTTTACCGTCATTTTGTACATTTAGTGCCGTTATATTTTTCTGATGCATTTTGGCCTACTTAGCTTTAAAATCGCATTCAACAAATTTTAAAAGGATTGCTTTTCGAAATATGAATGAAAAAAAATTAAAAATTCTGTGAACCGTATCTGAAGTTAGAAACGACCAATCTCGTTGCAAAGGTATCAAGGTAAAGACAATCGAATCTGCAACAAATATTAGTGCCATTTTTCTGATAATTTAATAGTTGAAGTGCACTGAACCGAGCTATTAAAAAGTCATTGTTCTAGACGAAAATAAACATACGAAAATTCTCGAAAACCAAGCTATAGAAATTGTTTTCCATGCGATTTTCAAGTTCAGCAGGTCAAACTCAATTGGAAAAATAAAGCGTCACTGAATGTGCAAACAGTTTTTTCTAATACATTCACATCATAATGAGAATGAATTGTTATTGTGCCAAAACTTACTATCGCGGATTTCGCTAAATCTCTACATTTCAAAATCCCCTGAATTATAAAAAACCGGTTTACGATTTACCGGTTTACGATTGTGCCGACTTCAGATTTATCAATTTTTGACAGAACTGGACGTCTACACAATATCTACAACTATACTACTACAGATGACATCATATGTGTGAGTGAGACATGGCATACTTCTTCGCATCGACTGTGAAATTGTCTACAGTACGGGTACCAGACAAACCTCAAAAGGAAGAGCCAAGGGGGTTTATTCATTATCAGCAACGCGAACAAATATAAAATGGGAACGATATGTGCGGTAGAGGATTACATTTATTCTAAATTCGAAGGTTATAGTTTTAATATAGTTATTGGATCAATATACTCTAGGTCTCATTCTAGTTTTGACAATTTTCTGTTCAATATAAACAAAATAATCTTTGACCTGTCATTGAAATATCCGGAATACTCGATAATTTTGGGAGGGGATTTCAGCGGTAAAATTGCAGAAATAAATCAATTAGAGGAGTAAACTATCTGTAAAATTTTTAATTTATATAAGGAAGTACAAGTTTGGTCGCTGATCTAGACGAAAGGCGAAAACAGATGGTAGATAGCGTCAAAAAAATGGGTATTTTGTCATGAATGGGAGAACTAAAAGTAACTGCCCAGCTCAATGTAATTTCATAAGAGAAAAGAAGGTCGTCAACTATAGATTTTGCCTGGTCTAATAGTGTGGGAATTCATTCAATCAAGGATTTCCATGTGCTGAGAGTTCCAACTCGATCGGATCACCTTCCTATAGCTTGGACGTTATTAGATCACTCGACTTTAAATTATGCGATCTATTTGATCACCCCTTTTTTTAAGGGGAATAACGACTTTGCTACTAAATTCAAAGAAACTATCCAGTATTCTGCAAATATTAACTCTGCGATGTTGTCGATAGTTGACCTTTAAAAAAATGAAATTAATGCTATTGAAGAGACAGCGACAGAACTCAACGTGACTGTAAACCCGTCTGAAAAACTGAGCCACTCAAAGCCATGGTTTGATACCAAATGCAGAAAAACTAAAAGAAAGCGATTCCACATGTCTAAAATTGTTGATGACAATTCAATCCTTTAGTATTTCATAATTCCAAATTGAAGTTGGTCAAGATTGCATTATTTCAGTTTGATGCTTTATAAAATAGACTATAGTTGTAAACTCGTAGCGTGGTAAATTAGTTAATTTTATTTCAAATTGGAAAAAGTAATTTTTAAATAGAAACATTGCAAGCTTATAGTCTGAAGTTGAAATTGCAACTGGTTATATTTCAAGAATAAAATTCAAAACGTCGATGTGAGTTTAGAAAATATACGTGTTCTTGTACAAAAAGGTCAAAAGTATGGATTTTCTGATTTAGATGGGTAATCATACTACAATATATGCTCTACATCGTAAAACCATATTTAAATCAAGGCAGTGAAAAAGTAAATATTTAAGAAATGAAAAAATGTTGACTGGATCTTTCTTTCGAAAAGGAGAACATTTTAGTAGTAACTAATTTTTTATTTAATTTCTGCAGTTTTAAATTGACTATTCAAAAAATTTGCTAGAAAAAGAAGTTAGAAAAGAAATGTAATCATGACTTGAAATTTCCGTAGATAATTATAATTAGGACTTAAGAACAGGTAATTTTCATACAAATATTTGCAAGAGAGATTTTTTCACACAAAACCGGAAGTTTGGAAAATAATTTAAACACTGCAAAAGTTTTTGAAATCTTTTACAATGTTTATTTATTTCTTAAAACCTTTAAAACTCGTTTTAATTCATGAAAATCTTCTAAACTCTTATCACTCGATTGAGAAAAATTGATATTTGATCAGGAATTCATAATCATCCATCGGAGAAACTGATTTTTGTTATAATAAACGCTTGATTCGTGGGTACTAACTGCAAAAATTTTATTTCAGAAAATACCTTACATTATTCAGAATATAATATCGTGCCTGAAGAAAAAATATATTTGGGCGTAATATTTACGATCCTTCATGTGATTTGAAAAAAATTTTACACAGGTTGATAACTTTTTTCAATATTTTAAAAATATGTCAAGGTCTGATACTTCTAGATCTGACTTCGGCGTGAACAAATTAGATATTAGAAAATATCTCAGAATCTAACTTTCAGATCTGTTCACTATTGGAAATCTGATCAAATGTGGAGGAGAGTCGTTTACCCTTACTGTTCTAAAATTCTTCGAGATTGGTTTGTGAGGGCCTAATGGAGTTTCCTGGGTTTCCTTTATGGTCATTTCTTCAACCGCGCCGCTGTACATATTTAGTTTTGCCCGTTTTTGATGGACAGTTTTCATTGTGAACATTCCACGAAGTTTTCTATTATCCTCCACTATTGCAACGATGTCACCATCGGCCGTCGATAATACAGTTTGTTCTTCAGTTGGCATAGGCTGAAAGACACTATTTTCTCCTCTCACTTTTATGGGTTTATCGGAAGGAAATGTGTATCTTCGAATTTCGAATCGCTGAAACGGATTCGCATTCGGAATAAGCCGAATAAATTGAAGTTCTTCCAGTTTATATCCCAGTATATTTGCAGAAAAATTATTGGCAGGAGGAGACCTAGACCTTCCACGTTGTACTTCGGCAGGAGAAAACCTGTTTGAAGAACCTGCAGCATGATGGCTGGCAGGAGGAGGAGACCTTTCAGGAGAACAATCTTTGTCAGAAGTATAAGAAACTCTGGAACTAGGAGTACCAGGCACATGGCTTGAAGTCAGGGAACTCAACTCTGCAACAAAACGCAGCGATTTACAATGATTGTATGATGGTCATAGTGATCCTTACTCACGTTTTCTTTCCACTTTCTCATCCTAGTGATGATGAATGAAAAAAAAGCTTCAACATCGCATTCAACAAATTTTTTATGGATTGCTTTTCGAAATATGAATCGAAAAAGAAAAAAAAATTTCGGATGATACCTTCATTTTGTGAAACATATCTCATGTTAGTAACGACCAATCAGGTTGCAAAGGTATCAATGTAAGTGCAATCGAATCTGCAACGAATATTAGTGCCATTTTCTTTATGAATTTGATAGTTGAAGTGCAATGAACCGAAATATTCGAAAAGTCATTGTTTGAGACGAAAATAGACATACGAAAATTTTCGAAAACCAATCCATAAGAAATTTTTTCCATGCGATTTTCAAGTTCAGCAGGTCAAACTTCATTAGAAAAATATAGTGTCACTAAATGTACAAAAAGTTTTTTCTAATACATTTACATCATAATAACAAGGTATTGTTATTACGTCACAACTTACTATCGCGGATTTCGTCAAATCTCTAAGTTTCAAAACCCCCTGAATCCAAGAAAAACCGGTTTTATTATGGTATGTGTCTGTCTGTTGTCACCGTTGTTGTCGTCTATATACCGGATAACATTTGAAAGACTAGTCAGGTTAGATTATGCTTTGGCACACAATTTTGAGGATCAAAAACAGAAACTAAGTTCATTACCTAGCTATATCAGATGAAAATTAAAAAAGCTAGAGCATTTTCAACAATTTTGAGATTTTTTTTTCAAGATTTGAACATTTTATATACGGCTATTTTGTCGTACTCAAAAACTTGAACAATATATCGTTGCGACTTTTTTCGATTAAAAGAAAATTATCAGAGTTAGAGAATTTTCTGTGCAAAATACGGAAAAAGATCATCCAACAAAAATTATGCAACCAAAAGAGATCTAAAAATTTGTCAATGATTGCTTTTTTATAGGACACGTAGTTTTCGTTTTATTCGTGAAAAACAACATGAAAGATGAAAAAATTAAATTTTCGAACAAGCTATAACAAGCTACGAAAAAACTAATAGGCCAAAGTTTCTTATCCAAAAAAGAGTTACCGATGCATATCATGGATTGTGATAATCTTAATTTATTGAAATGATACATTTTTCTGGGTAGCTAATATTGCGATCAAAGGATATAAGGGCGTTTCCGGTTCGATAGATGTAACGAAAGAGGTCATGCAGGGGGAGGTTTTAAGGCCAACAATGTTTACATTCTTAATTGCTGATTTACAAGAATTTATATATGCCAGAGGTATCAGAGGGATCAGAGGACCATTTGTTTGAAATAATGCTGTTAGCTTTCGCCGACGATATGGCTTTCTTCGCAGACTCCCTGATTGGAATGCGTAAGATTCTTGAAGGATCAATGGATTACTGTAGGATAAATGAGCTCGAAGTCAACATAGCAAAAACAAAAATAGTAATCTACAGGAAGGGAGGTCATGGCTATAATAAAAAATACCAATCTTCTATGCACGGAACCTTCGAGATTGATATTGTCAAAAGTTATATCTACCTAGGCACCCTATTCACCCAATCTGCACTTTTTGTTGTGACTAAAGATGAAGCTGTTCGTAAATCTAAACTCGCTGTAGGAGCAACGATTTCTTTGATTCACAGATTAAAACTTAACTCATGGAACCCTATTTTTCGACTACTTAGTAGTCTTGTTTTCTGCATTTTAATGTACGTTGTGCATAAACGGAGTATCACGTATTTGAATTTTATTGAAAAAGTTCAAACCACTTTTTATAAGAGAATCCTGCATTTTCCACAAAATACTGCTGGATATTCTGTTAGATCAGAAATACGTGGATCCCAACCTGCAGTTTTTGGGTAAATTCTCAATTGAATAGAGAAAATTCTCAATACTTCCGACGATCGATTCCCGAAGAAGTTTTATCTAAGATTAAGAGAATTGGATAGCTTAAAAGATGATTTGTCAACCCCAGAGAAATACAACTGGGCTGCTAAGTTAGAAAAATATTTTAAAAAATGGGATAGGGGGCGATTGGGAATTTCTTGCTCTTGCCTCTCTACAAAAGAATAAATCAGCATGGATAAGAGCTTATGATGAAATATTATATCTAAAAGATTTTCAACGATCCTACTTGTCCTCTACTCTAATATTTCATCCTCAATAACCCTTGCGAGGAGCTCAGAAATATTTAACTCTGTCAAGAACTCCACATGGTTTTATCAGAATTATAGGGCAATTAAAGTTAATAAATAAGTTCATACCTTGAATTATAATCAAGAATGAAACCTGCAGTTTGAATCTTGATGGTTATTGCATCTACTGTCATGAGAATAGTTGTAATACATAAACTGTGTACCATCTTTTTGTGAAATGTCGATTTTTTAATACTGTAAGATTTTCATGTACAAGTGAAATTAGGGATTATTTGCTTTCATTGTAAGGGATGAATGACCAATTGACCAGGAATTTGAAATGATGCATTGGGTAGGCACCTTGCAAATGTTCAACATAATCCCATAGCCAGACAAATTATAATTTTCGGAAAGCTTGAAAATGTTCTTAAAATTATAAATATATTTTATTATTATAGTTACCAATAGAATTCAGGAAAACGGCCAATAATAATACGAGAGAAGAAACAGCCCTCATTATTTTGAATCAGAGAGAAAACTTGTGAATGTTATAATGAATAATTTGAATAAAAATATAATTGATGAATAATCTTGTGCTTCATTAAATTATATAGAACGTACATCCTGTATTCGTTATCTTTCAGATTACAGACGACACGTTTTTCTTTATCAGATGTTTGTATTTCATTACAGTTATTTTGAAGAGAAAAAAATATTTTTACTAAATTTGTTGAACTGATATCGAAATTTATTTATTCTTTTACGTTTTAGTGATTTTACTTACGAAATTTCCTGTCTCATAGTGGAAATTAGAAATCTTGAGGAGAATTTTTATTATATTAATATTTATGGAAATTTGCTGTTTCACATAACATATTTTTTCGACAAAATTTACTTCACTTAATTTCTGTGCAGATCAAATGTCGAACTGCATGCTCTATATTCTTCTACACCAAAATCATATATATTATTTTTCAAATTGAGCGATAGATTTCGGTGTTTCACATTAGGCTCCGCTCCCCTATTATGTAACATTGGAAGAAATAGTCACTTCGTCACATGAGAGGTCGGGTACAAAAGCTCCACTTTTTAAGTTTTTCCAGTTAATAGTATTTTCATATTTAATGCGTGTCAAAGAATGTTTTGAATATAAATTTTGTTGTGATATTCAGTATAAGAATCAAAAAAATTATAAGTTAAGAACATTGATGCCAATTCAGTAGCAAGATTATATTGTTTTTCGTCCATAAAACAGCTGTTTATATTCTTAGGGCAGCATCAGCTCATGATTTGCAAAGAATGTGAAGTAAATTGAATACTAGCATGAAGAGCATATGTCTTAAGATAAACGTAAACAAAACAAAAATTATTGTCTCCAAAACAAGGGATTAGGAAACAGTATACAATAACACCTCAGATGAAGATATGATAGAACAAGTTGATAATTACGTGTATCTTGGACGTTTATTCACTAATAAAGTAAACAAATGTGAGAAAAGTATCAATTTTTATCTTAAACGAAAGTAAAAAAATTTTCACTCTCAACAGTTTTATTAAATTAGAAGAAAGAGAACTTCAGTATTTAATTCTTTCGAAAGAGAAAGAGAAAAATTGTGTTTAAAATGCATTTCTGAATTCAAATAGGGACACTTTGTATTTTCAACATTTTTATTGATTTGAAACAATGAAACTTTTGGTAATTTGAACATTTTTTCTTAAGATGATGATTGCACGCACAAATAAATTGCAACATGCTCGTGTTGAAATTCATGTCTTTGATAATAAAGAAATAATATTCATGTGAACAAATAATTTATTCAATGTACATTGAAGTTTTAAGGTCAGATGGTATGCTGGCACGATGAGCTCCTTCAGTGAAACCATTTTAAGCAACACCTTTTCTGCCTCCGCCATGCGCAATATGTTCTGATGTATTTTTTCGATCACTAAATTTCTTTTTTACTTCATAAACAAAAATATATTGCTGCGCATTACGTATGTTTTCTTCTGTGATTCGAGAGAATTTATCCAGATTTTGATATTTTTTAAATATTTCAGGGGGTCTACCTCGTACTTTTTTTCTTAGCATTTCTTGGACTTCAGCGTTAGAAATTAGAACAAACGAAAGATCTCAAAATCTCACTTTCAAATCTGTTTAGATTTGGAAATCTGATCAATTGTGAAAGGAAGTCGTTTACCCTTATCATTTTCAAACTCTTCGATATTGGCCATGCACGGCCAATATCAAAGTTTATGTTACCTTCGACTATTGCAACGACATCACCATTGAAAGTTGATAATATAGTTTGTCCTTCGGTTGGCACAGGGAGAAAAGCACTATTATCACCTCTTAGGTTAATTGTTTTATCGCGAGGAAAAGTGTATCTTCGAATTTCGAATCGCCGAAATGGATTTGCGTACAAAACAAGCCGAATGAATCTAGGGTCTTCAAGAGTAAATCCCATTATGTATACAGAAGAATGACTGGAAGGAGGAGACTTGGACCTGGCACGGAGAGAATATTCGATAGGAGGAGATAACCTTTTCGGAGAATCCGGAGCATGATGTCTCTCAGGAGTACAAGACCTTCCAGCTGAATGATGTCTCTTAGGTGAGGTGGAAAATCTAGAACGAGAAGTACCAGGCACATCGTTTAAAGCCTGTGAACTCGACTCTGCAACAAGGAACATATTATTATTATTATTATATCATTAAGCCGTTTCCCTTTTGGGGTAGGCGTGAATTGCTCGATTGGAAATTAGTAATGTGTGGGTATAGGGTAGATAGGTGTATAGGTTTAAGGTATAGATATTTTAGATTGATCTAGAATTCTCGTGTTACTTATTTAAATAATTACAATTGACCTATGACTTGGGTACGTATCTGAACGTAGAATTTTCCGCTCTATCGATTGCAGATGTAGAAAAAGGAGGTTTCCACTTGAAAAAACAAAGTTGACCTTAAACAAGCCTTAAAAGCCTGTATATGTATATTTGAGGATGACCACATAAATATTTAAAAAAACATTCAGATCATTTTCTGGTTTCGTTCTGGTAACATTTTTTTAATTTAGATTCCCAAAGAGGCACAGAAAGACGCTGGTGTTCAATTTGTTTAATTTGTTGTGGAAAAAAATTAGTGAACAAAAAAATGTGTATCTCGATAGGATCTACACCTTTTGTTGAGAGAATTTTTCTAAATTTTGCGTATTAACTGAGATGAACGGAAAAAGCTATGATTTTCATGGACTGCTTACTGGCTACACCATAAAGAATTCCTTGCTGCCAATGTTCACTAATATATTTGTAATGAGCGCGTAAAAAATATATGAATATACGGAGTTTAAAGAAAATCGAAGAATTCAGCTATTCGGAAGTTCACCCCTTATTTGTTAAATCGTCTGCTAATTTTGTATTTAATTGTATCTTTGTTCACTTGTTCCTTTGCTTACAAATTTGTTTATTCATTTTTTTGTGTCTTTGTGTCCATTAGTTAACTTATTTGTTACTTTTTTGCTCTATTTTGTTCGTTAAATTGTTTATTTTTTTATTTTCTGCACGTTTTTCTGTTTGTTTGTATTTTTGTTTGTCCATTAGTCCCTTTTTTTATTTGTTTATCCATCTGCCTGTTTCTTGGTATGCTTTTTCCTCTGTTCGAATGTTTATTTGCTTATCTGTCGGTACATTTTTTTGTCCCTTTGTCTGCTTGTTTATTCGTTTGCTTGCCTGCCTGTCTCTCATTTTGCTTGTCTATTTGTCTTTTTCTTGCTTTGTTGATACAGTATTTTACATACAGTATCAATATCATGTTTCTTCTATGCTTATTTTATTATATTTATATATCATTTGGATTTAGGTTTGTTTCAGAATTTCACCAAATTGAAAGAGTGTCGTTTCCTATACGGCAATACGAGTTGGTGGGCAATCGGATAAGAATTTGCATTACAGCGTTACGTAGCCAGAAATGTAGGAACCGAAGTACTGGTCACTCAGAAATCAGGAAGACTACATAACAATGATGTCCATCGGAATAAGGAAGACTTCGTAGAGACCTCCCTCGGGCTATCCAGATTTATCATGACTTCTCATGAGACTCTTTTGAAAAATTAGTCACGCGGTAAGTCACTGGTGCTTCAGATTCGAAGCACTGGTTACCCCAAACTTGCGGACATCAGTTGCTCCGAAATGTGGTAATCTCGAACAGAACGGCTCAACTATACTGTTGGTTAAACGATTTGACCAGTTTGGAGCAATGGTTCTCATGAATCAGTGGAGCCGTTCTACTATATTCACTGTGTGATTGGCGCGGCAATAGCACGTGTTCGGTGAGCGGCTCTACCAAACTTCTCTCCATGTACTGACTGCCACAGGGACTTCTGTAAGTCGAGAATCACATAAAATCTCAGTGGCCAGCCCCTTGGCGACTAGCGATAAACAAGACATGTTCTACTTTCTGTAAAATAGCTTGAGTTTAACCTGCAACGCATCAAATCTTACCAAATTATATGAAACAGGAAAGACACTCTAAGCTTACGTTAGAATGGTTCTCCATAGGACTCCTGCGAAATTATCGATATATAGAATAGAACAAGTATTAACTCGTCAACATCAAGTGATCTTTCAAAATTGTATAAATCAAGTAAAGACATCACAAAGCTATTGAAAAGGTAATCAGACTCTTTGTATGACACGCGTCGAAATGTTGATATGTAAAATAGACTAGGTTTCAACTTGCCAGCATCGCATGGTTTTAAAAAATTATGTGAAGCACTCTAAGACTCTTGAAGAGTACGCTAAAGTTCAATTAGATTATTCATATGACAAGCGCCGAAATATCAATATGTGACATTGAATATGTGACGCATCTTCCCAAACTTAATGGACTAGTAGAAGGTTAGTTAGACGACTTATACTCCATGTGCTGAACTTCCGATTAAAAAGGTGTTCGACCCAAGGATTATAACAATGATCTATGATATTTTGCATTTAAGAACCTGGGACCCATCAAGGGATTCTTCAGTTCTGTTTAATTTAACACACCGTTTCAGATCTTCAGTCCGGTCCGCTCCCAGTTCAGTTTCAACCAGTGCTTTTCTTCATATCTTTAGTTCCGCTCGCCCCCGTATATCAGTCTCAGTTGATTTTTCCCTAGTGGACTTCGGGTTTCACTGTTCTTCCAAATCTACTGTCACCAAACCTCGACCCAGGATATTAAGAATATCCGAATCTTTAAATTTGAAGTACTGAAGAATACGCGGACAAGGTAACAACCCCCAACTACATGGTGCACTTATTTTCAATTCGTTTTGTACAATTTTTAATTAATAAAATTGAATAATCTATATAATTAATTGATCTATTTCCTCATTCTTCAGACAAGATCCTTCTTACCCTTGAATAAAACGAGGACCTTTCAGAAGAAAAGGCGTTATGGTACGTTGGACATATCATAGTTATTCAATTAATTAAATTTTCTAACTTTTATTGAATACAATTATTGTAATTATAATCAAAAATGAGCATGCATCGATTGAACCTATTCTGTTTTTGATTGATTTGGTGATGGAGGTTTCGCCCATAATGCCGGCGCTGGTTTCGGGTTGAATGGATGGCCTGCTAGGATGTTGCTAATGCATGTGTGAACAGCATGACGTCGTGAGAATGACTTGTTCTGTAACGCTTCAAATATAGCATAATAGCACTGTTCCGCAACCTGTAAAAATAAGAATATTTTTTTATTTTCCTTATCGTTATTTCTTTTGAAATATGTCACATACGGATAAAATTATCGAAACTATTTCAAATCAGTTCGAAATCTTTTAACTCCCTTCAACTTATCTGAAATATAAGAATGCGCTGAATCCCAAGGACTTTAAAGTAAAGCAAAGAATTCCGAAGAATACAGAATAATTGAAGGAATTAAGGGATTTCAGAGAATTCGGAATATTTAGGGAACTCAAAATAAGCGAGAAATGCAGAGACTTCAGAATATTAAAGGGTTTAAGAAATTCAGAATATTCAAGGAATTTCGGGAATTAGAGGAATTTAAGGACTTTTGAATATTCATGGAATTTCAGGAATTCTGAATATTCGAACATTTGAGAGTATTCCGAGAATCAAGGAAATTAGCAGAGTTCAAGATCTTCAGAGAATTCAATGAATCCAGTGAATTTCAGGAATTCAAGGAATTTAAAGAATTCAGGAACTACAATCAAATCAGTAAATTCAGGGATTCATATAATTTAATGAATTAAATAAATATATAAAACTGGACTTGATAGGATCAAATATTATATTTAAAATAAATCATAAATGATATTTAAGTACCTCGATATTCATGTGTTCAATTAGGGCTTTTCGATAACATTCGCTGCATTGAGTCATTCCATCTTGATGATATCGCTCCATTACCTTATATTCTGCCTTACATTGAATTACTTTTGGAACCCGAATTGCATTCTAGTAAGCAAGAAGATTAAAACAATGAGCGAGATTAGTTAATTTTTTAATTAGAATAGTTGAGTGAATAGGTTCATTGAATTTCTAAGAGTTGCAATTTAATTTTCTTCGATTTTCAACATTTTCTTCAATTTTCAACATTTTAAAATTCAACTGTTGAAAATAAAATGGTTCATTTTCTTGAAATTCCAATAATTGAACTTTAAAGAGCCCAGCTGTACCTATATAAATAAAACTTGAAGAAAATAAAATATTGTGAGAAAATAATAATTCAACAGATGACAATTTCATTTTTTTTTCAGTTCAACACTTTTGAAGATGAAATAAAATTGAATTTGCAGCAGTGAGAAATGTCTGATTTTATCAATAATACAAATATTTAGGGATTGAAAATTATTTTTGCTAACTGACCGTAACAAAAATATTAAATGACACCAAGACTGCCTTTAGTTTGATAGTATATTTCTGATGTAAACTATTTAGATCCATCACAAAAGCAGCTGCGAAGACTGTCTGCAAAGATCAAAAGTATTTAGTATTTCACAGGTAATTGTGGACGGAAATGTTGAGTTTCTACTCGCTTTACGAAATATTGACGATTCTGAGTAAAATATATAAAAACGTATTTTTTTCTTATGTGAAGTATGTATTGAACACATGCATGTGGTGATACGCAATATTAGATGTTTGAATTAATTATATAATGTGATAATTTATAATTTATTTAAAAAAATTTTAACTTGCTTCAAAGGCACAGAGAGCCAATAGGATGATCGTACACTTCATGATTAAATAAGTTGTTAATTTTTTCAACTTTCGAAACAAAATGAACCAGAAATATTTTATCTCAAGCTGGAAAGTTGTCTTTTTATTCTAAATTCTTAGTGCGTGCTATGTTTATTTAAGTGGCGTAAGAGGAAATTATATGAGAAAAGTTGCGAAAGAATTACCACCATTATCATGATTTTGAGCCAAGGTCAAGGTAACGTTGGACTAACCAAGATTTGTTTTTTTAGAATCTCCGCTTTCCTCTTTTGATATCAATGTTTACCTAATACCTAATTCTTGAAGTTCTTTTTTCCACTAAATTCTAATCTGGCCTCCATTTATTTACACCAGCTATTCTTTAATCGATATGCGCAGCTTTATTTTTCTATGGGAATTTTTTAATCATGGTGTGAAATTAAATATATAATTTTTTCGAACACGTGAGATATGGTTAACTTTTTGAATGATCCACACATAATTTTCTTTGTTCTTCAATGCTGAAGACAAATAAAAAAATAAATTCATTTTAGTATTTTCCGTTATTGAAATTTAGTGAAAATAAGAGCGGGATAAAATGTAAAAAAAACTTGTTTGCTTTCATTTGAAAATGCGAAGAACACTAGACCCTTTTTTGTAGCACCCCTCAGATAGGTTTCATTTATGTAAAATAATTCCGCGTGCTTCTTAAATGTTCAAATAATCATGTATATGCACTAAAAATCGATTTTATTTGCTATCTTTTAAGATATTGATGTTTTTGTTTCTTGATTTGTTTCGTTCTTTCTTTGTGAATTTTGTTCTCTTTGTTTCTGTTACATTCTTTATTTATTTATTTATTTCTTAGTTTTTTGTTCATTCGACGTTCAGTTTCTTAGTGTATTCATTCATTTGTTTCTTTATTTATTTGTATCTTCCTTTATTTCACTGTTTGTTTGTTTATTTATTTCTCTGCACCTTTGCTTCTTTGTGTATTTATTTATATGTTTTTGGTTTCTTAGTTTGTTCATCTATTTGTTTCTTTCCTTCTTTATTTATTTGCTTAAATGATTCCTTGTTATTCATTTCTTTGTTTCTTTTATATTTTTTTGTTCGTATTAATTTTTTTTTTTTAAGTGGATCACAGATGAACAATGGGATCATTTTTGTTGGAGCTCAAAACAACACTGAATCGGCGTACTCTTGAGGATCGGTATTTTTCTGTAATGCTCTGCCGATACCGATAAAAAGGCTTTTCGGGCGGCTATCTATAAAAGGTTGTCTACACAAATAATAGTCTAGACAAATAATCAATTATTCTAGTGGTTGAAAAGGGGTATGGGTTTCACCAAAAATACTTCTGTGTCCAATCAAAGGGGTGCTTTCCCGATAACTTTTTTGCCAGTAACGGCAGTTTATCCACTTCATTATAAACGTGTATAGACATGTTCGAAGACATTCAATTAATATTCAATCGCATTTCTCAAAATAAATATGATGGATGGCCGATGTGAGGGTGCAGAGGTGAGTAAGAAAGAAATTGAATGTATAAACGCTCCTGCTTATGAAGGTTAAACAATTTGCCTACACAGCTAAAGCATGTTTTATATGTAACACCTGAGGAAAGTCTTATTAAGAAGATAAGGGCAATAATCCAATGAATACTAATATCATCTCCTTTACGACTTTCAACATGAACAGGTGGTAAAGGTGAAGGCAAGCCTGACGGGTTGTTTGTTGTAATTCAAGGTGTAGTTCCTAAAACAATATTTTTATTCTCGTGACCAACTTATATTAAGATTGTAAGTAGGTAGCATAGAAGTATGAAAAAGGTGAACAAAAATAAACTAGTGGATCAAGAAACTCTTACATCTTCTTTATAGAAAAATGACATGGTCAAGAAACTTAATATCTTCAGGAAAAGTAGAACAGAAGCATTTGAATACTTTAAATTGATAAGTAACATAAAGAAGAAACTTTATATCTTCAGGAACAGTAGAACAAGTAAATTTTCATTTTTATTCGCTGAAAAATAGCACTGTCAAGATACTTATTATCTTCATCATAACTGACATCATGTAAGAATTCTTAAGCATCAAACAGACCTGTAGAACAAAATTCTTCATATATTCTTCATGGAAAAGTAACACTGAAAAATCGCATGATCAATATACTTAATATATTCATCATGAGTGACATCAGTTAACAATTTCAAAATGTCATTTGGATGAGCAAAATGAAACTGTTACTGTAACGCAGGCATGATTTACGCGTTTTATCAGCTTCCTGTCAGTTCTGATAGTAGCCGTTTATATGACAGCAGGATTAGATAGCAAATGCACATGTGCGGCAAGATGGAAAGTAGAATAATAGTTCTCCGCGTATGCACCTTTGCGGTCGCACCTGCACTATTATAAAAGAAACGTTACATTTATTATTTATAAATAAAAAAAAGCTGTTTTTCACTGAAAATAATTGACAATAAGTTAACTGTGACTTTAAAACTGGATACGAGGCAGTAAATAACAACTTTTATGATTATTAATGGCGATTTATATGAAAAAAAGTATTTTTGGTTCCTAGAATGCTGCCTTGGGGTACACCCGCTAAGATGGGTTTTTCTTTTGAGAGTGTCTGGTCTATCTTGACTGATAATTTTCTGTTGGTAAGATAAGAGTGTAAGATGAATGTGGATCGAGGGGTACACAACTCCAACAATCGGTGTATAAAGTTTATTTCAATCAGCCTGTTGTCACCTTTCTATCACTAAAATCATATTGTAATTTCAAAGTGCAATCATGCAATCGGTGTGGACCAAATTTTGCAGGTATGTACCCCTCGATATGAACGCAAAGTGCTTCTCCGACCGCTGTATGAACCAGCCGCAGAAGAAGTGGTGGAATATACATTAAGACCATCCGTGGGAAGCAGGCACCCACTGAGAGATGACAGAGATTTCAGGACAAGGATGGACATTACCATCCAGGTTGCTTATAAGCCCTAAGATCTGGCTGAAATGGATGCCTGCCTTTGTGAAGATATCTCCGAGGAGCCCGACTTCTAGGCCATCAATTGTTCAGTTCATAGTGCGGCGATAGTTTCAGCTGATTTAAATCGAAGGCTAAAAACGAAGATGGATCATGAGAGCAGTGAGGGGCTCGAAGAATTTTTCTCCTGAAGAACAACATCATATTTAGAATCAGAGAGGCCCGTTCCGTGGCAACTGGTGTTAGGACGCACTATACTCCAACCAAAGAAAAACCGGCTTCTCCTTCTCAGAGAACTACAGGCCTATAATTTGTTTAAACACGCTGCATAAGATATTTACAGCTATCCTAAACGACGGGATTGTCTAAAACATCAAGCCTGTGTGGGAAGAGATACACAAACAACGTGGCTCAGAAAAAAGTAGAGCAGGCTGCCGACAGAACCTACTAAATGACAGGTGCGTCTGCAAAGAGGCAGCAGCGCACTAGCGCTGCCTGTCTATGGCCTGGATAGATTACGGGACAGCTGTCGATTCAACCTCTCATAGAATTACCATTAGTTTGTTGGAAAGCTTGAAGGTTAATCCATACACAGTTAGATGCATGGAGAGATTAATGCTTCTCTATAAAACTATATTTACCATTTGATCTGGAAATTGTCACCTTCCAAAAGGACATTTCTTAGGGCACCACCATGAGCCCTGTTCTCTTTCGCATCACACTTCTGCCATTATCTTTCGAACCACGCAATTCTCTTGGGTATAATCACAAACATTAGGTCACTTATGTATTTTATATGGCTGACTTGAAGATCTATGCTTCCACGGGCGAAAATCGAGCTTGCGGCCCTAGATATCGTAACCCGTAAGATCATGCAGAGGCGTGTCATGCACACGCTGAGTACCCAGAAAAAATACACTCCAGGTGTCCCACTCACAATGGATCAACGCATCTCTACAGACATAATGCGGCCCTAAGAGTGCTTTATTACCATCTTTGTCGCTCTTGCGGTATTCGTTGCGAACCTGCTCTGCTGAACGCTCCGCAGTGAGAAGTGCCGTATTTTATGAAGCTACGATTTTTGAACAGCAGTCTCCATTACACACTCCAGACCTGACAGTATTCTTCAGGACTTTAAAAGCGAACTATATTCGTGATCGAATTCTCGTTTAGGGAAAACTACAACATTACTGCCAACGAGAAGGAAAAGAAGGAGAGGTATCAAGAGCTTTGAAGGTGTCTGCAGCGACTGTATTCAAAATATTCGATCAATATCATTGTTCTTGTAATCAGTGGTGGCTGGGATGCGATACTGTCACTGGTTCATGACCTCAATGCTTTCGTGTCCTCCATGTCCTCGAAACAAACAAAGGGTTTTGCTGATTCACCGTTCTGATTTCGTCGTGCCCTGTGAACATCCATTCCAGAGTCGTTCGTGATGATACATCAACTCAGCACAAAGGTAGTCTGGGCAAAACAGTGCATTTAGTATGCGATTGACTACATAACATCTGGCAAAAATATCACTGCCAAGTTTCGACAGTTCGCGCGCGAACTGCGGATCCGTCATCACATTCTCAACAAGTCAAAGGTGCTGACAATCAGTCAGTTGCTGAGAATGAAAAGTGTCAAATATACTGGAACTTCATATTCTCGATAATTGTTTCTGTTGCGCACTCGAGGCCTGAAATAGTTCTTCTTGACTTCGAGAAACGAACCATATTCGTTATCGAGTTTTCGGCAGCAGCTGACAAAAACATCATGGCCAAGAAGAATAAAAAGAAAGAGAGCTATAAAGGCCTTATTACGGAGTTGCGATGGTTATAACCGGAATATTCTGTTAAGCTGATCATCTTGATCATCGGCGCTCTTGTGGGTGCCAAGGTTTCACTGGTAAATAGCCTGAAAAGCATACCTGCGTGTCAAGAAAATGCTAAGACACTTGCGGGGCAAATGCAAAAGGCAGTCGTCCTTGGGTCGCTCTGCGTCTTCAGGGTACACGAGACTTTTGTCAATTTTTCAGATTAGCATCTGCTCACAGCGAAATCCTGCGGTTGTCCTTATGACAAACTTTTACCTATATTATATGAATATAATTATATATTTGGCGGATGCAAACCGTAAAACAAAAACAACGGCTGATCCTAAGACCAAAAGATGAATGCATCAACTCAGCACGAATGTAGGCTGGGCAATACAGTACGCGTCTCGCATTCAGTATGCGATTGAATACATAGTATCTGGCAGGAATTTCAACAGGTCAAAGGTGCTGTCAATCAGGGAGGATATTTTTAACAGAATACGGGTACTATCTGACGTTAGAAGAACTCTAGAGCGTAGTAAGAGGTGGGTCTGAGAAAATAAACAGTTTTTCTCTGATGCTTCTGGACTTTTCGAAAATCCTCCAGTCAAAGTCGACCACCCGTTCACACCAGAGGACGCATAAGCATTTTGGGAAAAAGTCTACGAAGTTCAGTATCCGCTGAAAGAAGACTCAGAGAACATGAATAGCTTCAAGGAGCTGTGAAGTATCCAGCTTTGGAGGTATCTAGTCCTTCTGTTGAAACAAGTTTCCTTCAATCCACCAGCATCTGGCGCGCAATTTTCAGCTCATATCTAAAGACGGGTGAGTCTATTTCCAAATGATAGGTGACACAGTGCTCCTGATGAAGATGGGCAACTTAACTGACCTCAAGAATTATAGGCTAATAACTTGTCTGAGCACACTGTGTAAGATATTCACAGGTATCCTAAAGGATAGGATTTTTCGGACAATCGGACCTGTGTGGCGAGAGATGCACGAACAACGCGGCTCAAAGAAAGGTGTAGCAGAATGTCGGGAGAATCTGCTCATCGACGGATGTGTCTGCAAAGACGCAGCATCCTATTACTGGTGCTTCCTATCGATGGCCTGAATTGACTACCGGAGAGCTTTTGAATTAACCTCCCATAGACTTATCATCGGTCTGTTCGATAGCTCAAAGGTTTATCCACATATAGTGAGGTGCATAGAGAGATTGATGCCGCTTTGGAAAACCAGATTTACTGTCTCATCACGAAAACATCGTGTGACAACTAACAACGTCACCTTTCAGAGCAGTGACTTTCAGTGCGACATCATGAGCCTTCTACTCTGTTGTCTCATTATTGCCACTATCTCTTGCACTTCGCCATTCCGAAGGGTACTTGTGCATCAAACTTGTTAATCGGGAGCATTGGGTGATTTAAGTATTCTACATGGAATATTAAGAGATATGCTAAGAACAAAAAGCGCTACTACATCTGGCTCTAGGGATTGTCGAGAAATAAACTCGGGAACTTTGAATGGATTTCCAGTTAGAAAAATAGGCCAAGGTTTGTTTGAAATGAGAAAAACTTATTGGCATCACGGAAGACCCTCAGCTCGTCGAAAGAAGCGCTATACGACACCTTGGCGCTGGAAAGACCTATACATACCTGGACGTGCCACAGAGCCGCATTCAGGACTTGACATTTATAAAGGATACTCTTCGGTGCAGATGAAAACGTCTCATCCGACGGATTTGGTCTTCCCAACTGTTGGCGAAGAACAACGCATCTGCAACGATCATGCAAGCAATCCCAGTAATACTCTATTCATTTGGAGTGGTTTCATGGACGAAGGACGAGATCGGATCCCTCGATATCGGGTCACGAAAAGGTTATGCACATGGACAAAAGCATGCACCTAAGTCTTCTGTTCCGCGACTTTACATACCACGCCGTCAAGGCGGCACGAAATACTGAATCTAGAATGTCTTCACAACATAATTATTCTGGATACAGCACAAATATCGCCAAAAAACAGTAGCGAATGGACGAGACCCTCTTTTTAAAATGTTCAGGAAACACGAGGAAGCGGGAAAAGAAGCGTTTCTGTACAAAGCAGCGGAGAAGGTTGCTGAAACACATGGCCTTGACTTCAATATCAGCGATAAGCAAAATGCATCAAATATTATCCATCTCAATCACTCGCAGCTGAAAGACCAGGTCGAAAATTTGAATATTTTGTGAAAAATTCGCTTCCTTTTGTTTAAGAAGTAACTTTTTAACAAGCAAATGTCACTATTTTATTTTTAGTTGAAAATTGCTATTTTTAATAAAAAATGTACCTTTTTGAGTTGCAAATTTGACTGTTTGATTGAATATTAATAGTTTCAGTTAAATTGAACTGTTTTCTATTCAAGTTAAAATTATTTTGGGTGGAAATATCAACTTTTACATTTTTCTTGAGATTTCATCTTTCATGGTTGAGAGTGTATATATTTTGTTTAAAATCCATCTTTGTTGGAAAAAATTAATATTCTGAGTTGAAAATTAGTCTTTTTTGGTTAAGGATTTACCTACTATTTTGAAAATTCATCTATTTTAGATAAATTGACGACTGTTTTCAATTAAAAAATGTAGTCTTTTTTAATTGAAATATGAACTATTAATTTTTGTTTGAGATTTTTTTATGAATCTTTTCGGCAGAAACTATTCTGTAAAAAATTCGTCTTTGCTAGTAAGTACATAATCATTTTTCCTCAAAAATGCAACTATTTGGTCAAAAATGAATCTTCTTTGGTACCGGATTCATCTATTTTATCAAATGTTAGTCTTATTTCAATGAGTTCAAATGTTTTTGATTAAAATTCCAAATTCCTTTTTCGCTAAAAAATCAACGTTTTGATTGAATATTACCTTTTTTGTTTGAATTTTGTGAAATTGTTTTAGAATTTGTCAATTTGAAATTGTTATTTCAATTAGAACTATTTTCCCCTTCAAATAGAAAAATTACACGCACGCATACCGCTCAATTGATGACACTCATGTATGACAAATCTCTCTAAAATTATATATAATGACATCCAGGAATGAATTTTTTTGAAAAGTAGATATAAGTTCAAGAATTTTAATTCAAGTTTCTTTAGTCCCAACAAATTATAAAAATTTTTAAAACGCATAATGAGACTTAATATTATTCATAGCATTTTGCACATTATTTTGGCAACAACTTCGAATGAATATAAAGTCAAGCAAAAATTAAAGCCCTGGGAGAGATAACGTTGGATCGATAAAAATAGATTTGTTTCCAAGGATTTTGCATCTTGTGAACGAACAATGTCATATAATTGAGAGTTTTACAGTCGGCGGGTTTTTTACATTTTGTCATTATTTTATCGTGAATTATTATATAAATTAAAATTTTCCTCTTTTTTTCAAGTATGAAAATTAGGAAAAGGAACCAGTCTTCATGAAATTAATCATAAATACTTTTAAAGTATTTTCTGTTAGTATACAGTTAAAATTAAGAAATTATTCCAATAATTCAAATATCAAGTTTCGGAACGTAGTTTGGTTGCTGATCTAGCCAAATAAAAACTTGGTTTCACACGAAAAAATGCTTTACTTATTTCAAAATAGCGACCTTGGCATTTCGCGCAAGAAGCTTTCTCTTCTTAGCTAAGTACATAAATATGAAACTGTTTCGCATCGATGTAATTCACAAATTGAAACTGGATTATTCCTGATAACTGAATTTTTAATCTCAGTATCTCATTCTAGATTTTTGACACATTGAATTAAATTCTAATTTCTTATAAAATGCGAAAATGAGAGACAATTGAAATTTTTAGTTTGTTCCAAGATGAAAGCCATACAAAGTCATTCAACTTTTATTCGAAAGCTTAAATCTTGAAAAATCATTTCAAATTTCAAGTTCTTAGATTTGTAATTTTGCAATTTGTCAATTATAAAAAAGTTCCCAGGGCTGAGTAGCCCTCTATTGAACATAAATTGTATGAAACATATTTACTTAAATCTAAGGTACTTGAACGTAGACTGATAACATGAAAGAAATAATATATAATAATAAGCGAAAGGAGTTGTTAGTAATAAACTCCAAAATTGAAAAAACCAACCAAAAAAATATATAATAGCTTAGGTCCACAAAAATGCACTAAAACTATCAAAATATACTTAAGCTTAAGAGATAATTTATAACTAAGAAAGTATTAGAGCACAGTAACTTCACAATTTACACTATAGTGAAATAGCAAGAGGAGCAAAAGTAACCGACCGTAAATGTATAGCATATTCGGAAATGCCACTACCAATGTGTAATTTTGAGTAGTGACTTCATGTTATTTGATAAAAATTTGAAGAAGTTCATCCTAAAGTGATACTGTGAGAAAGCCTCTCTAATACAGGGCAAACGTTTATTCCACAGGCGGGCACCCCTAATCATGGATCGATATTTTTGCGGCATCTCACATCGCACCCCTGCGACTGGGCAAGGAAATAATGTTGGTCAAACCCCTACCCCTTTTCCAACGTCTCGGGGGGGGGGCAAAGGCACCCCTGTGACGGGCCATCCCTTTCCACTAGTAAGAGATGGCGCTAGGTAGAGATGCCGCTAGGTAGAGATGCCGCAGTTGTGACATGCCGCAGAGACTTGCCGCATGTGACATGATATGGACCCCAAAAAACGGTAAAATTAGGCTTCTTACTAATATAATCCTGGTTGAAGTAGGTAGGAAGTCTTTCTTTTTATTTAGCTGCTCTTAAATTCTAAAGGTGTTTCTCGATATGGTCATTGTTTGTTCCCTTCCAGTGACAATCGCTTGGGTTGTGATAGGATTTATTATGAGCCCGTACACCGTAGCCAAATGTGCCACGAAGTCTATATCGATCTGAAACTTGCCTAGCATATTTTCAAGATCGGACGCCAGACCTGATAGGTAAAGCTTAATGGCATCTGCATATTTATGATATTCGTAGAATTGCAAATCGCCACCCAGAATTGAGTAAGAGCAAGAGAAGAACCTTGGGAAATAAAAGGGTAGGTTTAACGAGTCGAATGCCTTAGAAAAATCAAATAGTGCCACTACTGTGACTTCTTTTCTATCCCTTGCCAATTTAATATCGGTGGTGAATTTAAGAAACGCTGTTAAGGTGCTGTGCTCAGCTCTAAAGCCAGATTGCAAAGGGTGCATTAATTTATTCGTATCTAGAAAACGTGTCAGCTGGTGATGAACAATCCGGTCCGTAAATCTTTGGGATAGTGTGGATGATTGCCATTTTCCAGCTATCTAGGAAAATCTCACTCTGTAGCGAAAAGTTGTAAATTTGCAACAGAATCGGAAAATAACAGACAGGGCAAGTAGAATTCAAATAAACTTCAGAAATTTTGTCCAATAAGAACACCTAGGAGATGTCTGAGAAGAAGAGGGTACTATCATCAAAAGGATCTCCAAGCTGGGCTAGGGTTGAAGCCACTAAAGGAGGCTGATTATGTGGTGAAAACGCCCGCTATAAATCTGAAGGCATGAAGTCCACGTCGAGATCTTCACGCTTAGGCGGAATTAGACGCAAATGTCGCAGTAAATATCAAACATAATCCTTTTTGCTCCTATTTCTAATAGCGTTGAAATTACACTAGTTATGTGAGTCTCTGATGTTTGTTTGTACTAGGTTACGAAGTTTACGTAATTCTGTTTGAATAAGGGTATTTTTGGTTTTGTTGGCTGGCCTACGTTTGGAGTCACGGGTCCACCATAAATTTCTGATTTTTGCTCTTAGTCATGGTGCAGCTTCTTTGCGTGAGCTTGGGACAAAGAGTGGCGTGAATTTGTCAAAGGCCTCCATTAAGATAGCAACAAGCCCGATTACCTTAGAATTGACATCCCCTTGTAAAATCAGATTGTCCTAATCATAGGTCTATAGGTGGTCATAAAATTCCTGCACTATAATATTATTAGGAACACGGATATGCGTCGCAGTCGGCCTGGTTGGAAGGTAACAGAATAATTGGTATTCAATGTTGATCAGGTCTTCATTGGAAAGGAAGGGAATAGGATGCTGCGCATAAGCAGTTACTTTGTCTAAATCGTCTACTATTATAAGGACAATCAGCGTACTAGTCCAGTTAGTGTGGTGAGTAGAATTATGCGGAACAATATACAAACCAGCAGAAAAAACCACAGAGTTCAAGTAAATCGTTAGATTGTTAGATGTATTTAGATTCTTATTTAGATCTCTCATTAAAATGACGTTATCGTAATAAGGAACAAGCGCAATAATATCTGACTCCATTTCCTTGTTATAATCAGCATTGGGGTGTTTGTATATCACCTCTTCTGATAATTGATCTTCTCTGGCTGAGCCTGAATGAAATAGATAATCCACTATCGGATAATTTGCTTGTGGAATGGAGCCAACCGCGTAGCCTGAAAGACTTGCATATAAGTAAAGGCATACCCTACCTTCCCTTCTCACCTCTCTGTCCTGACGAAGTAAAAAATAATTTTCCATCGCAGCGGCACGCGAGGGGGTATCAGGTTTCAACGAAGTCTCTGATACTGCAATTATATGATAATCACGAAAACTAAAAAAAATTTTGAACTCAAGAAAATGGGACAGGAGAGACTGAGCATTGACATGGCAAATTTTTAGTTGATCCATAAGTATGAGTGCAAGTACGAGACGCGAAAGACAGAATAAAGCAAATGAGGAGACCCGTCAAGACTGTGACAAGCAAAATTCCGAACCAAGCTCTCCAGAGGATACTATAGCAAATGAGAGTATATTGAAGTTCAGCAAGGGTGTCCCTGTAAGTAGATGACATCCCACGGGAATTGAAACAATAAACAAGATAAGCAGGATAGGCCCAACCACATGCACCTTTAAAAGATACAAAGCGCTTCAAAATATAGATATAATCACTCGAACTAATTAAATATTCTTTGAATTGAGTTTACATATTTTAATCAATTCTCTTGTAAGAAATCTTCTTTGTATGTAAATTTTTGCAAAAAGAATGTTTTGAATTTTAGAAATTTATTTAGAGATTTATTTTAATATTTTGGATTGTTTTCTTTTCCTATTTGGAAAATTTAATAATCTGAATTGGATTGGCTTCAGAATCACCCATGAACAATATATGATTATATCAGTAATTTCTGCAGTTTTTAATCTTTTAAATTAAATCTGTGTTTTCCCTTCAATAAATTCATGATTGCCTTATCTTTTAAAGTTATTGTTCCACTTATAGTTCGAAAAGGGTCCTAATGATGTTATGACGTGATGAGAAGTCACGGATTCAGGCCAACGACAGGAGCGAGGTTCCTGGAGAATGTATCGAGCATTGCGTTAGTTTCTTAGCGTACTATTTGTAACCCTGGTGTTCCAACAGCTTCCATTTAATCTCTCTCAGTGAGTAGCATTTCTTTGATCAGCGCGACCGCATCTGCCGGGCAATATCTCAAACCGGGCCCGTAACCGGCGTCCCGGGCGCGAGCTCCCGTCTTGCCCGCAATGGGGCATTTGTTGCTGTCAACCGGCACCTCGTACCGTGCGTGCCCTAACGTATCGCGTGTTCAGAGTACCAGAAATTTTTAACCAAAAAAAAAAAAAAAATGAATTTTGAACAAAATAATCAAATCTTTCATCAATAAAATGAATGTTCAACAAAGCAGTTCAACTTTCAAACCAGCAGTTGAATTTTCAATAAAAAAGAATAATTTCTATCAAAGAATAAGAATTTACAACAACAAATATAAATTTTCAATCAATTTGTTGAATTTTGAACTAACAAGATCAGTATTCTGCTAATAATGAAATAGTTGAATTTGCTGTTAGAAAAATTGATTTTCAACAAAGAACATTTTTTTTAACAGAACAGTTGCATTTTCAGTTTAAAAAAATTCAACAAACAAAATCAAATTTTCAACAAAATAGTTTAATTTCCAACCAAAGAAGGATAGTTGAATTTTCAGTTAAACCAATTAATTTGTTACAAAAAAAATGTTACAAAAATAGTTCAATTTTCAACCAAAGAGATGGAACTGATAAAATAAATGTTTAATCAAGTACTGTAAATTTCAACCAAACAGTTACATTGTTCATCGAGAAGAATAATTTTCTACCAAATAAGACAAATTGACAATAAATTACCTAACTGTTTAACCCATTCTTGAATTTTCAACTAAAAGGTATCATTTTTCAACATATAATAAAAAATATCAATTTTTAGTTTGAAAAATCAATTTTCAACGAAAAAGAATGAATTTTAAACAAAATAGTGAAATCATCGACCAATAAAATTAAAGTTCAATAAAAAAGTTGATTTTTCACCAAATAGTTGAATTTTAAACTTTGTTAATTTTGTTAATTGAACCTTGATTCTTAGAAGGGTGGGTCAAAATTAAGTCTAATTTTATCAGTTATCTCTGCTTTTTTCACAAAAATGAATTATGGATTTTTTTATAGAAAAATGACGTTCATAAACTACGTTACCAATTTGAGGGAGGAGGGGGGGGGCAAAAAATACGGTTAGGAACAAGCTGAAGAGGGCGTTTTGCCAATTTTACGAAAGATGACTCAATAAATTTAAATACTTCTTCTGCATTTCAGACTTCACACTCATTTCCATATTCCTCTCTTTTTCATATTTTTTTAAGAATTCTTCTTTTTCCCCCTTTTTCAACAAACTTCCCTTTTTCCCATTTTTTGCCTAAATGTGAATTAAATTAATAAAACTCATTACGAAAATCCACATTCTTTTTTGTTGAAAGGTCTACTATTATATTTTTGGTTCGGAATTCATCTAATTTGGTTAAAAATTCTACTGTTTGGTTGAAAATTAATTTATTTTGTTGAAAATGTTTTGTTCAAATTTAACTATTTAATTTTCAGACAATTATTCTTTATGGTCAAAAAATCATCCTTTTTGGTTAAAAATGCAACTGTGTGGTTAAAAATTAATCTTGTTTGGTTCAAGATTTCACTATTTTGTTGAAAATTCTACTTTTTTGGTCGAATTCAATAGTTTTTTATTTCAAATTGAAATGATTTTTGGCAGAAGTATTAACTATTACATTCTTTTTTAAGAATTCATCCTTATTGGGTAAAAATTCAACCACCTGGTTGAGATTTAAACTACTTTGTAAAAAAATCATTTTACTTTGGTTGAACATTCGTCAATCAAGTTGAAAATTCAAGCCAAAAAGACGACTTTTCTAGAATACAATTGAATTTTCAATACAAATCGTTGAATTTACAAAAAAAAAGTTGAATTTACGACCAAGAAAGATAAAGATTTACAAAATTGTTGAATTTTTAGCAAAATAATTCAACTTTCAACAAACAGTCATATCTTTTACCCAGGAGCTGAATGTTTAACCAACAAATTTTCACCAAAAAAGAAATAAGTTTACAAATAAAACTGAAATAGTTAAATTTTTAGTTGAAAAAACAATTTAAAAAAAAATTATCAACCAGTTGAATTTAACGAAAAAAGACTAATTTCTAACAAAATAACTTAATCCTTAACTAAAAAGATGAACTTCCAACAAAGAAGTTCAAGTTTCTACCCAAATAAACGAGTTTTCAAGATAACAGTTACGTTTCCAAATTAAAAAGTTGAACGCGAAGTCGAATTTTTTAGCAAAAAGTTGATTTTTAAACCAAAAAAGAAGAATTTGTAACGAGAAAGTTAATTTTTAGTTAACAAAACAGAATTTTCAACAAAATAGTTGAATTTTCACATAAAAAGATAAATTTTTAACCAAAAGTGGAAACGTTAAATTTTCAGTTGAAAAACCCGATTTTCAACAAACAAAAAAAACACAAATTTCAACCATTTGAATTCAAGTGAAAAAGACGAATTTTAAGCAAAATTAGTTGAATCCTCAACCAAAATGATGAATTATCAACAAACAACATTAATTTTCTACCCTATTAACCAAATTTTCAATCAAAACTGGAATAGCTACATTTTCAGATAATAAAATTAATTTTTACCCAAAAAAATGAATTTTCATGACAATAGTTAAATTTTAAAATAAATAGTTGACAGTGGCTACAGGTACGGAAATTTCGGTACGAATAACAGGATTTCTTCGGTACAAATAGAGCTGAAAAAGGATTTTTTAAAACAAATAGTTTAATTTCGTACCAACGTAGTTGAATTTGCAACCAAAAATATGAATTTGTAATGAAAAATTTAATTTTTAACCAATTAGTTTAATTTTCTATCAAATTGTTGAATTTTTAAACCAAAGAAAGTAATTTCCTCCAAAATAGTTAAATTTTTAACCAAAAAATATAAATAAATAAAAGTTAATTTAGGATTGAATTTTCAAACTAAAAATGCATATTTTCAACAGAATATGTAATAGTTGACATTTCAATAATAAAAAAAAATGATTTCGATTCAAAAGCAGTTAAATTTAACCAAAAAGGGCGAATTTTCAACAAAAGAAATGAATTTATAACCAAAAAGTTGAATTTTCAACCCAGAAGAATTATCTTCTACCAAAAAAAGATGAATTTTTAACAGAATACATGAATTTCCGACCAAATAGTTGAATTTTCCACTAAAAATGATAATTTTTCAACCGAAAAAACACATTTACAACAAAATAGTTCAGTGTTCATCCAAAGAAATGAACTTATAAATAAAAATAGAAATGTTAAACTAAAAAATTAAATTTTCAACCAAGTAATTGAACTTTCGACCAAATCGTTAAATTTTTTACCAAAGTGTTGAATTTTCTACCATATTATTAAATTTTTTATTAAAAAATACGCATTTTCTACAAAGTAACAGAGTTTTCAACAAAAAAGTCAATTTTCAACCGATAGGCAAAATTTTCAGATCAAAGTATTAATTTTTAACACAAACAATACATTTTCAGAAAGTATGTAGTTTAATTTTTAACCAAAGAGATGAATTTTTCTTCTAAAATTCTGAATCATCCACAAAAAAATGCATTTTTGAGAAACTAGTTCAACTTTCAACCAAAGAAATTAATTTTTAACCTAAAAATATAAATTTTCAGCAGAATATGTATTAGTTGATATTTCAACAACAAATATTTTTATTTCAATCAAAAGCAGTTGAATTTAACTAAAAAATACGAATTTCCAACAAAAGAAATAAATTTTCAAAAAAAAGTTAAGTTTTCAACTACCAGGAATAATTTTACTACCAAAAAGAACGATTTTTTAACAAAATACATGAATTATCAAGCAAATAGTTGAATTTTCAACTAAAAATCATGAAGGTTTCCCCAAATAAAAAATCATTTTCAACGAAATGGTTAAATTTTTAACTAAAGAAATGAATTTACAAATAAAATAATCAATCTTTGACTAAAAAATTGAATCTTCAACCAAGAAAATGAATTTCCAACCAAATAGTTCAATTTTCTACTAAATTGTTGAATTTTGTACCAAATTGTATAATTTTCTACCATACTGTTAAACTTTCGAGCAAAAAATACGAATTTTCTACAAAAAAGTTTTTTTTTTAATCATAAAATGATAATTGTCATCAAAGAGTCTAATTTTCAACGAAATAATTAAATTTTCTGGTAAAAGAATTAATTTTTAACATGAGAAAAAAAATTTCAACACAATTTTATACCGAAAAAGACGAATTTTCGACAAAATATATAAATTTTCAACAAAATGGTTAATTTTTCAACCAGAAAAGATCAACTTTCAACCAAAAGTAGAATAATTTCATTCTTAAGGAAGAAAATGAATTTTCTACCAAAAAACCTAATTTTTAACAAAATAGTTAAATTTTCAACCAAAGAAATGAATTTTCAGCTAACATTATGAATCTTCAAATAAAATAAAATTTTTAAGAAAAAAGTTCAGCATTCAACCAAAAGTTGAATATTCAACCAAATAGTTGAATTTTCAACTAAAAAAGATAAATTTCCAACCAAAAATGGATCAGTTTAATTGTCAATGGAAAAATCAAATTTCAACCAAAAATGAAACAAGTCAAAAAGAAATTTCAAATAGAAAAACAATATAGACAAATTACCCATTTTAATTAGCGATTATTTAAACATTTAAATATTCGAAAATATGTAAAGTAGAATAAAATAATGTAGATTTAAAGGAGTTTCCTATACATAATATCCAAATTTAAACAAACTCACGAAATTTTTTTTTTTTTCAATTCAAGCAGCAGACACATACAGAAGCGACAATGACAATAATTTATAAGAGATTAAATGTCGAGCATTCACAAAAGAGAAATATCGAATTCGGCAATTCATGTGTCATCAGCTTAATTTTATACTAGAAAGTACAAAAGAATGAAAAATGGCAGGATTTTATAAACACTTGTTTCTTTAAAGCCAAAGTGTTTTATCTTATTCAGTAAAAGATAAAAACTCATTTTTCTCGCTTTCCGTTTCTTTTGATCTTCTGAGTTTCATATTAATCAACTCTAATACATATATAACATATTCTAAAAGAAATTGTATTTTTGAATTCGGTTTTTTTTTACGTTTTTCGTTCATGAATCTATTTTCAAAATGCTTTCTCATTGTGGAACAATTAACAGAGAAAATTTTTAGAATTATAACTTATTTTCAGATCTTTTAAAAATTACCATGATTTTGAAAAAATAGCAAAAAGTTTTTGATATGAAATAAATAATGAAGAAGTTTTTGTCGACATTTAGAGAAATAAAATCGAATACATAACTGAAAAGTAACCATAAAACATAGAAATAATATCGCAATTAATTTTTTTTAACATAAAATGAACTATTCCATTTTTTGTTGAAAAAAAAATCATTTTTAGTTGAGATTTCAACTGAGTGGTTGGAAATTGATGTATGTTATTAAAAACTCGTCTTATTTGGTAGAAAATTATTCCTCTCAGTTGAAAATTCAACTTTTTGGTCGAAAATAGAATTACTTGGTTAAAAATTCATTTCTTTAGTTGAAGATTCGTTATTTTATTTATAAATTCATTCCTTTGATTGGAAATTTAACTATTTTGTTAGGAATATATTTTTTGTTGTTGAAAATCAACTTTTTTAACTGAAAAGTTAACTATGGCCTTTTTTGTTGACAATTTATCATTTTGAGTTGAAAATTTAACTTTTTGGTGGAAAATTCATGTATTTGTTTTTAATCATCTTTTTTAGTAGAAATTTCATATCTTTGGTTAAAAACGAAATTACATATATTGTTGATAATTTCTTTTTTATATTAAAACTTAATTCTTTTTCCTAAAAATGTACCTATTTGGTTGAAAATTAACTTTTTTGTTGAAAATTCACATTTTCTGATTGGTGATTGAACCGTTTTGTAAAAAATTCGTATTTTCGGCTAGAAAAATAAACCATATTGTAGAACATTCAACAATTTGGAAAGAAAATCAACAATTTGGTAGAAAAATTAACGATTTGGTCAAAAGTGGAATTACTTGGTTAAAAGTTCAATATTTTAGTTAAAGATTCATCATTTTATTTATAAGTTCATTCCTTTGAATAAATCTGAACTATTTGGTTAAAAACGTGCTGTTATTTGGTCGAAAAATTATCATGTTTAGTTGAAAATTCAACTATTTGGTCAAAAAATTATTTATTTTGTTAAAAGTTCGTATTTTTGGTAGAAAATTATTCCTCCTGGTTGAAAATTTATTTCTTTGGTTGAAAATTCGTCCTTTATGGTTAAATTCAACTGCTTTAGATTAAAAATTAAAATCTTTTTTGTTGAAATATCAACTATTACATATTCTGTTGAAAATTTATATTTTTAGTTTGAAAATTCAACTCCTTGGTTGAAAGTGGAACTATTTTCTTTAAAAAATGTTGTTGTTGAAGATTCATAATTTTAGTAGAAAATTTATTTTTTGTGTTAAAAATTAATTCTTTTACCTGAAAGTTAAACTATTAATTTGTAAATTAACTTTTTTGTTGAAAATTCTACTTTTTGTAGAAGTTTCGTATTTTCGGATAAAAAATTTAACTATTTTGTTGAAATTTTTTTTTCTTTCGGTTGAAAAATAAATTTCAAAACTAAAAGTTAAATATTTTATTAGTTGTTGAAAATTCATCATTTTTAGTTGAAAATTACACTATTTGGTTAAAAATTCATGTATTTTGTTGAAAAATAATTTTTTCATCAAAAAATTATTCCTCTTGGTTTAAAATTAAACTTTTTAGTCGAAAGTTTATTTCTTTTGTTGTAAATCCATCTTTTCTTAGGGGGAAAAATTCCAATAATTTTTGTTGAAATGTCAACTATTACATATTCTGTCAAAATTGATTTTTTTAGGTTGAAAATTCTATTCCTTGGTTGAAAGTTGAACTAGTCTCTTAAAAAATCATGTATTTTATTTTGAAAATTCATAATATTAGTAGAAAATGCATGTCTTTAGTTCAAAATTAGATTAGTTACTTCCTTGAAAATTCATTTTTCTATTTTGAAAATTAATTTTTCTACCTGAAAGTTAAACTGTTCGGTTGATAATAAACTTTTTCGTTGAAAATTCACATTATTCAGTTGAAGATTCATCATTTTATTTATAAATTCATTTTTTTTATCGCAACCCTGAATATTTGGTTGGAAATGTGTTCTGATTTGGTGAAATATCAATTTTTTTAACCGAAAAGCTAACTATTCTATTTTTTGTTGTAAATTTATCATTTTGAGTTGAAAATTTATGTATTATGTTAAAAATTCGTATTTTTTGGTACAAAATTCTTCTACTCATTTCTTTTGTTAAAAATTTGCATTTTTTCATTAGGGATTGAAGTATTTTTTGAAAACTTGTCTTTTTTTATTAAATTCAACTGCCTTTGATTGAAAATTAAAAAGCTGAATCTAGCGGTCCTCAAAAATTAAAGATGTTGCGATAAATAGACCGTTCCGAAAATTCGGGACGACTAGCCCAGCTTATGAAAAATATTGGACTCAAAAATTAATTTTTTTCATGAAGATTCATAATTTTGGTGAAAAACTCATAACTTTGTTCGAAAATTGAACTACATGCTTTGTTGAAATTTTTTTTATTTCAAAAATTAATTCTTTCACCTAAAGATTGAATCATTTGGTTTAAAATTAACTTTTTTGCTAAAACATTTTATTTTCGGGTTGTAAATTCAACTTTTTCGTAGAAAATTCATTTCGTCTTGACAACTCAAAAGTTCGGTAGACAATTCAACTACATTTGATAGAAAATTCAAATGTTTAAAAGAAAATTTTTGTTCCAAGTGAAAATAATTTTTTTAAATGAAAATTTAACGATTTCATTTTTGGTTAAAAATCCATCTTTTTAGATTAAAAATTCAACTATTTGGTTGAAAATTTACGTAATTTGTTGAAAATTCGTCTTTTTTGGTAGAAAATAAATTTTGTCTGTTGAAAATTCAACTATTTGGTTAGAATATTATGTATTTGGTTAAAAATTCGTAATTTTTGGTAGAAAATAAATCTTCTTGTTTGCAAATTAACTATTTGGTTGAAAATTTATATAAATTTTTGAAAAAATACTAAAACGTTTTTAATACGAATTATTTAATGTAGATGTTTTTGTCCACATTCGCAGAGACCTAAGATGTAGAAATAATATCGCAAGTCTAATTCTGGACAGCCTTCGGTAAACTCTTATACAAACTAACTTTTTTGTTGAAATATCTCATTTTCGCGTTGAAAATTCAACTTTTCTTCAAAAAATTTGTCTTTTGTTCTTGAAAACTCAAAAGTTTGGTAGAAAATGCATTCATATTTGATAGAAAATTCAATTGGTGAAAAGAAAACAAATTTTTTAATTAGAAATATATTTTCTGAAATAAAAATTTTACTATTCCATTTTTAATTAAAAATTATTTTTTAGTTTAAAAATTCAACTATCGGGTTGAAAATTCGACTTTTTCGGTTCAAAATGAATCTTCTTGGTTGAAAACTCAACTACTTGGCTAGAATATGATGTATTTTATGGAAAATTCGACTTTTTGATAAAAAATGAATCATGTTGTTTGAAAATTCAAATACTTGGTTAAAAATGTATGTATTTTTGAAAAAATACTGAAAAGTTTTCAATACGAATTAATTAATGATGAAGTTGTTAGCATTGAGAGACCTAAAACTTAGAAATAATATCGCAAGTCTACTTCTAGATAGCCTTAATTAAATTCTGATATATACCGACTAAATAACTCAATTATTCAGGTGCATTCAAGCTTTTCGAGAGATGTACTCGAAAGCTGCTTGATATATGGAAATTAAGAAAATGGCCATTCATAAACTTTTCTGTTTCGCTTCTCGATTCTTTCACACTCGTTAGAGTTTAATATAATTAGACAATCATCATTAGAACGTCGATTAGGTGTTATTAACTGAATCATAAAGGTAATAGCTTGTGAAGAATTTTATATGGCGCCCTTAATCCTTTTTACTATAAAAATGAAAGATGTGCATGTGTGATAAAAAATCAAATTAAAGTAGAGTCTATTTTCTACTTTATATGGTAACGTAACAATTATAATTGTATCCTTTGATTTTTGTTCAATTATATTAAAAATCTTTTTAACCAAGAATCGTTATCGGGAATAATCATGTATTTCAGACCTTTTATGGATTGTCAGCGCAAACAAAAAATTGACAACAAAAAAGTTAATTTTGGTACCTAAAAGAATAATTTTCTACTAAGAAGACAAATTTTTGAAAAAATATAAGGTTTTATATCAGGCAAATATATAATTGATTAACTGAATATACTCTGTGTTTTTTTTACTTTTCAAGTGTTGAAAGTACGCACGAACTTATGGACTGATCTGATATATGAATTTTCAAAGAAATAGTTGAACATTTAACTGAAAATAATACATTTTTAACAATAAATGGAATATTGGACTTTTCGGTTAAAGGAATTAATTATCAACAAAACAAAATCATATATTAACAAAATAACTAAATTTTCAACTAAGGAAATAAATTCATAACTAAACTGATGAATTTCAAACTAAAAAGTTAAATTTTTAACAAAACAGTTCAACTTTCGACCAAACAGTTCAATTTTTCTACCAAATTGTTGAATTTTCTACGAAAATTTTAGCCAAGGATATAAATTTTCAACCTGAAATTATGCATTTTTAACAGAAAATGCAATAGTTGTTATTTCTACCCAGAAAGATTTTAATTTTCAATCGAAAGCAATAATGAAATTTAACCAAAAAAATTTAACAACAGAAATAAATTTTTAACTAAATACATGATTTTTTAATCAAATAATTGAATTTTCAACTAGAAATGATAAATTTTTAAAAACAAATAGAATAGTTCACTTTTTGCTTAATAAACTTAACTTCAATGAAACAAAAAGACATTTTCAACAAAGTAGTTTAATTTTAAAACGAAAAATGAATTTATAACAATGATGAATCTTCAATAAAAAATTGTTGAATTTCCTACCATATTGTTAAATTTTTGAGCCGAAAATACGAATTTTCTACAAGACAGTTGAATTTTGAACCCGAAAATGTGAATTTCTAAGAAAAAAGTTATTTATCAACTTAATACTTGAATTTTCAGATAAAGGAATTCATTTTTGACATGAAAAATAAATTTTAAACGAAGTATGTAGTTCAATTTTCTACCGAAGAGATGAATTTGCTACTAAAATTATGAATCTTCAACAAAAAATAAATTCTCACCAAAATATTACAACTTTCAACAAAGGAAATGAATTTTCAACTTACAAAGATAAATTTTTAGCCTTAAAAAAAATTGTCAACAAAATATGTAATAGTCGATATTTCAAAATAACAAAATAATTATTTTCAATTCAAAGCATTTGAATTTAACAAAAAAAAAATGAATTTCAATCAAAATATTTTAATCCTCAACGAAAAAGATAAATTTTCAACAAAAGAAATACATTTTGAACCAAACAGTTAAATCTTTAACCAAGTGAAAGAATTTTTTACCAAAAAAGATGAATTAAACAAAAATTAAATGAATTTTCAACCAAGTAGTAGAATTTTCGACTGAAAATGATAAATTTTCTACCAAATTATTGAATTTTCTACAATATTGTAAAATTTTATATCGAAAAATAAGAATTATCTACAAAACGGTTAAAATTTCAACTTAATAATGTGAATTTTAACAAAAGAATACATTTTCAACCGAAATAGATTTATTTTTAACTAGAAAGTTGCATTTTCATTTATAGAAGATTAAATTTCTCAAAAAGAGATAAATTTTCAAACCAAAAATACATTTTGGGCTCTAAAGAAATTATAAAGTTGCACGTTTATGAAACTGAATACTTATTGTTAACACATTTTATTTTCTAAAAATAATTTCAGTGGTAAGGCTGCTGGTGTAGACGGTATTAACTCTGCAATCAGAAAAATGTTTGTTCGATTCAAACAACATTTGTCTGATTTAAACAAAAAATAAGCTTTTATTAAACAATGCATTTGCTTGAAATTTATTTATTTGAGTTCATAAAAATATTTATTTGATTCAAACAAAAAATTCCGCTAGGCGTGCTACGGGCTTGCCGACATGTTTTTCTGCGGTACTAACCTAAATTCTAAATTTATTTATCCTTTGATTGACTTAATGGCATTGTTTTTTTTGTGTTATGTGATTTTAACGGTTCTGATTTACTAGAAAACTTGAAGTTCATTGTAAAATGGACGCAATATCTCTAGTGTTGGAATTACTTGACTATTGGGGCTTTACATTTTGGATATAATTGAAGATTTTACAGGTGAGTAAGTCTTTTTCATTCCTAACCTCCTTTCATCATAAAGATGATTTATGAAATCGATATTGTTTTTCATTAATTGTAATTATCGCTGTATACTTAAAAGAGGAACACTCATATATATGTTCAATTCAAATGTCTAACTTCAAATGTCTCATTATTCTACTTTATGATTTTTTAATTCAGAAATGAGAAGCGCAATTAGTCGTTAAACTGAAGTAAACATTCAGATTGAATACGTGTTCCTACTTTCACATATATAACGATAATTATGATTTAAAAAAAAAACATATGATCGAGCTTATACATTATTTTCATAAAGAAATTCAATTTTAAGGCTGAGTGTGAAACGAAAAAGATTTACTCCACTTGAACAAATTCTATAGTTAATTTTAAAAATATATATTCAATTTGAACAGGAACGTTACTCAATTTGAACAAGAGATTTATTCAAGCTAACCAACAATTTATTTGAACCAAATAAATAAGGATAAACAAAAAATTTAATTGAATCAAACAAACATTTGTTTGACCCTATATCAAAGAAATAATTTTCTTGATCCAAACGAACATTTTTCTTAGTGTGAAATGCTTAAATACGGTATCGATTACACAATAATTACAGAGGTATCAACCTATTAAGCACCGTAAATATAAAATATATTAAAAAATACTTATTTGTATATTAATCAGAGTAACAGAAGAAAAGATATGGGAAGTGCAAAGTGGATTTGTGCCAGGAAGATCATGTACGGATCAGATATTTAGCTTAAGACAGATTACAGAAAAAAGTTTGAGAGTAAGGAAAAAATTTTTTCTGTGCATTTTATGACCTAGAAAAAGCGTTTGTCAAGGTCGATAGAAGTAAACTTTGGGAAGTCCTAAAGGAGTCCGGAGTCAGTGGATGGCTCCTACAAGCAATAAAAACGAAATATGTTGGTAGCAAAACGATTGTGAGATTTAATGGAAAACTGAGTTACTGGTTCGATATTATGCAAGGCGTTAAACAAGGATGCGTTATGTCCTTATGGTTATTTATTATATTTATGAACAAGTGTCTAAGAATGTCCCTCTTCGACGAAGAAGGTGTAGATGTCGAGACAGTGAGGGTACGTGGGTTAGCTTTCACAGATAACAAGGTTGTTACGGCAGAGTCAACCGAAGACTGGCAAAGAATGTTCGGCAAACTGAATACAAGCATGAAGAACATGAGCTTAAAAATTAACGTAAATAAAACAAAAATTATGGAATGAGGACTCTCGAATACTTTAAGCGTGCTCCTGATTATATATTATATTCAAAGAATTAAATGTTCTTTTGAAAATTCATTTCTTTGATTAAAAATTTGACTATTATGTTGAAAATTCGTGTTTTTTTCGTTGTTGAAATTTAAACTACTTGGTTGAAAGTTTAACCATTTTGTCAAATATTTATTTTTTTGGTAGAAGGTTTATCTGCTTTTTCATCTTTTTCAGTTAAAAATTTGTCTTTTTTTTCGTGACTGAAAAAATCTTTATTTGCAGAAAATTCGCCTTTGTTAGAAAGTTAATTATTTCAGTGACAAATTCATCTCTATGATAAGAGATTGCAGTATTTTGTAAAAAATGAAAATACTTGGTTAGAAGTTGAACCACTTTGTGAAATACTTAATTTTTTTGGTTAAAGGTTCAAATGTTTGGTTGAAAATTCGTTTTTTTTTTGTTTAAAATTAATTTTTTTCGACCCAAAATGTATTTTTTATATTAAATGTTGAAAATTGACCTTTTTCAGTTGAAAGTTTATCTTTTTTGGTAGAAAACTAACCTCATTGGATTTAAATGTCCCCTTTTTTATTGAAAATGCAACTGTATGGTTGGAAATAAACTATATTGCAGAAAAGGCATATTCTCGTGTTGAAAATTCACCTATTGTACAGAAAATTTGTCTTTCAACTTCAAAGCTCAAAAATTTTGATGACTTTTTTTTCTTTCGTAATTGAAAACTCTTGATTTGTTGAAAATTCATCCTTTTAGTTGAAAAAAAATTGGTTGAAAATCACACCACTTTGTGAAATATATATTTTTTTGTTGAATGTTTACCTGCTTGGTTGAAAATTCGTATTTTTTTGGTTTAAAATCAATTTTTTAAATCTGAAAATGTATTTTTTCTATCATATGTTAAAAATTGATCTTTTGCAGTAAAAAATTTGTCTTTCTTGGTAGAAAATTAAGATTTCATACAACGGTAAGTTAATTTGAAAAATCATGACTTCTTCATCTGGATTTGTCTCATATGGAAAATAATAATAATTTTTTGAATTATTTCAGTGTTTTCCCCCAAAATGAACACTTTTCCAGGAAATAAGTGGAACCTGCACATGATAAATGCGCTAGTGCAGAAGCTCATCGATAAGAGGAAAATAAAGACAATTAGACTTTTGGACTCCTGCCGTTACTATTTTTCATAGAAAAGTCTACTATTTGGTTGAAAATTTAATTTTTTTGTTGAAAATTAATCTTCTTTGGTAGAAATGTAATCTTTCTTTTTTTAAACTAATCTTTCTTCATTAAAAATAATCTTTTTTTTTGCTTGAAAATTTAACAATTTAGTCAAGCATACGTTCTTTTGAATTTAAATTTGTTCTTTTTTCGAAGTAACGTCATCTTTTAAAATAGAATGGTTATCTCTTTCTCGTTGAAAATTGAATTTTTCAGTTTGAGAATGTAATGCTTTTGTTGGAAATTTAACAATGTCGTAAAGTACTCATTTTTTGTTAAAAATTCGTATTTCTGGATTAAAGCAAAATCTATTATCTCGTTGAAAATTAATTTTCTTCTTGAAAATATAACCATTTCGTTTAAAATTCACTTTTTAATTGAAAATTCATATCTTTGGATTAACATTTCAAGTTTGTTTTGTAAAAAATTGATTTTTTACATTCTCATCTCAATGAGAAGGTCTTGGTTTTATGTGAAAAATGAGTTTCGCGGATTCAATCAAATGTCCACGTTTCGAGACCCCCTGAGTCAGAAAAAATGGTTTTTACGAAGGTGTCTATCTGTCCACCACTTTTTGATAGGACGCGTATTTTTTGTTTCATTCGTCAAAAATAACACATAAAATAAAAAAAATTAATGTTTTGGAAGACGACACAAGGAAAGAAAAAATATATATATAATAGGCAAACCTATTCACTCAAAGAGGATGTACAAATTTGTTATTTTTAGTTTTCAGAAAGGGCGAGTATATTTTTCAATCTTAAAAAATAAACATAAAAATAAAAAAATTAAATTTTTTAAAATGACACAAGAGACGAAAAAAATGATAAGACAAAAGTTGTTCTACCAAAAAAGATCTACAAATTTGTTATAAACTCTTGCTATAAAAATACATCAAAAATTAAAAATTGATATTCTGGAAAAACGATACAAGCTGCAATAACTTTTTATTTAACAACATTTTTCACCTAAATTATATCCACAAATATGTTTAGAACCACTTTACACTAGTATGCGTATTTTCAGTTCAAATCACAAAAAAATAACTTTGAAAATAAAGAAATTAAATTTAAGGAAGACGACACAAGTTGCAATGAAATGTATAATAACAACATTTTTTGTATAGGAAGCATACTTTTTTATAACTATAAAAACAACACAATGAAAATACGTATGTTTCAATACAAATGCATATTATTAATTGTGATAATATAAAATTATTGAAATGATAGATTTTTCAGGGTGGCTGAGGATAAAAATTAGTGCGAAATAATGAACAAATATTCAAGTAATCATGAAGAATAACATTTGTACATCATTTTACAAAATCTGAATAAGCAGTACCAGCTTGAGATACATAAATAAATATGATATTATTTATTACATTCTCATCTCAATGAGAAGGTATTGGTTCTATGTGAAAAATGAATTTTGTGGATTCAATCAAATGTCGACGTTTCAAGACCCCCTGAGTCAGAAAAAACGGTTTTTACGAAGGTGTCTGTCTGCCTGTCAGTCCGTCTGTCTGTCTGTAGTCTGTAGTATCGTGTAGGCACGATAACTTTTGAAAGATTGATTAGATTAGATTGTGTTTTCGCACACTTTTTGAAGGCCTGAAAATAAAGAACGAGTTCGTTTACCAGCTATTTTGGATCAAAATTCAAAAAGTGAGCATATTTTGAAAATTTTTAGGACCACTTTTTCAAAATTTTAAAATTCTATGTGCAATTGTTAGTAGTGCTCCAAGAGACGAAAAATTTATCTTTGTGAAATTTTTCGATAAAATAAAAATTATCAGAGGAATCAACACAGCTAAGACTTTACCTGCATCAACTAGAGGTCTAGCAATGCTCATTAGATCAAGGCCTTCCTCTGGTCCATCATGAATGCGAGTAATTGTCAGGCCAATCATGGACATGGCTGTGCTCGCTAGCTTTTGCACTTCAGACATATGCTTACTAGAAAGGGTGTAAGACAAAATTTCTCATTACGGCTAATTGAGTTCTATTCAATTGACGAAAAAGTAAAATTTTTCTTTAAACTATATGTCTACTCTCTGGTGATAGCATAATCCTTCAGCGTAGCTGAAATTTCTGAGTTCAACTTAGGCGGAGCCAGCTCTGGTAGCACATCGTATGTCAGCAGCAAAGGCTCTAGAATGTCCTTCTTCATGCCGTTCTTACCAAAAAACTTCCATATTTTTAGCAAGCCCGGTTCCATCTGAATCTCCAATGCAGATAAGGGTGTGGGATCATCTCCCAGCTATATGAAAGGAAATACATGCTAAAATTAGCAAGATATTTTGCATCGCCTAGTTTAACTCAAAAACTATACAAAATAGTTTTGCTACTTGTGCGAACAATGCAGCTCAGCTAACCTTGTCTTGCAACACACGCAAACACTGATAGCTCTTAAATAAAGGAAATACATGCTAAACTTAGCAAGACATTTTGCATCGCCTATTTTGACTTGAGAAACTAGACAGAATAGTTTCGCCACTCGTGCGAACACAATGCAGCACAGCTAACATCCTCTTGCAACACACGCAAGCACTGAGAGCGTGATGCACATGCAAACACATACATGTACGGTATCAGAAGTCTTTGTCCTGCCACCCGTCGCATCAAGAATTTGTTGCGACGAAAACAAAATTCTAACCTACAAATAATATTACTCACGATCTCCGTCCAGCCCTCATCCTGGATTATATTCTCCTTATTGCCGATCACCTCGTTCTTCTCCTCGCCCTCCGAGGTGATTATTTCAGAAGGAGACGACGGTTCCTTCAAATCGTCGGTCTTGGGAGGAGGTGGCGGCGTGCCTTCCCCCATTGTTGCATCTCCTACGGCTTTTTGGGCTGACTCACTTAAATTCACCTTCTCTTCAAGTTTTCTCACTTTAGCTAACAGCAACTCAATATCGCGTTCGCGTGAATGATCGCGGCTTCTTTTCTTTGATTTTTTCCCCATTACTTTGCCAAAAAAGCCACGCTAAACTAGACTAAGAACTCTTGAACGTGTTGAGCCTCGCGCACACGAAAACAATGTGAAGTGGGTAGATGGTGGGGATAGTAGGTCCATTTTTGACTCTATGACTCTGAAGACGTGTGCTGCCATCGTGGACCGGAAGGATACTACAATTGTTTAAATGTAGGAGAGCGAGGACGTAGTATAATCTCATGGCATCTCACTGTCTACCATGATACCAACTTTCTGGATCCACTATTCACTTGTTTCGAGCTGACTTTCAAATGTTTTCATTACATCTTATTACTAGCCGCGATACTTACTTTTTGAGTCCGATATTCACTTGTTTTAAGCTAATAGTCGAATCTTCTTGCCACACCTTACTGCCTGCCACGACACGAACTTTCTGATTCCGCCATTCACTTTGTTTCTAACAGATTGTCAAATATTCCTATGGCACCTTACTGTCTACCACGATACTAACTTTCTGGATCCGCTACTTACTTTTTTCAAGCTGTCAAATGTTTTTATGACATCTTATTACTGGCCGCGACACTAACCTTCAGAGTCCGTTATTCACTTGTTTCGAGCTTATTGTCACATCTTACTGCCTGTCACGATACTGAATTTCTGATTCCGCCATTCACTTGTTTCTAACAGATTTTCAAATATTCCTATGGCATCTTACTGTCTACCACGATACTTACTTTCTGGATCCACTATTCACTTGTTTCGAGCTGACTGTCAAATGTTTTCATGGCATCGTATTACTAGCCGTGACACTCACTTTCTGAGTCCATTATTCACTTGTTTCGAGCTGATTGTTAAATCGGTTTGCCACGTCTTACTCCCTGTCACGACGCTAACTTTCTGATTCCGTCATGCTCTTGTTTCTAACAGATTGTCAAATATTTCCATGGAATTTCACTGCCTGCCACTATACTGACTTTCTGGATCCGCCTTTCTCCTGTTTCGAGCCGTCAAATGTTTTCATGGCATCCTATTACTAGCCGCGACACTACATTCCTGAGTCCGTTATTCAATTGTTTTGAGCTGATTGTCACATCTTCTTGCCACATTTTACTGCCTGTCACGACACTAAATTTCTGATTCCACAGTTCGCTTGTTTCTAACAGATTGTCAAATATTTCTATGGCATCCTTAGTTCTGTCTACCACTATACTGACTTTCTGGATCCGCCTTTCACTTGTTTCGAGCTGCCGAATGTTTTCATGGCATCTTATTACTAGCCGCGACACTAAATTCCTGAGTCCGTTATTCACTTGTTTCGAGTTGATTGTCACATCTTACTGCCTGTCACGATACTAAATTTCTGATTCCGCCATTCACTTCTTTCTAACAGATTGTCAAATATTCCTATGGCATCTTACTGTCTACCCCGATACTAACTTTCTGGATCCGCTATTCACTTGTTTCGAGCTGACTGTCAAATGTTTTCATAGCATCATATTACCAGCCGCGACACTAACTTTCTGAGTCTGTTATTCACTGGTTTCCAACAGATTGTCAAATTTTCTCATGTCATCTTACTGTCTACCACGATACTAACTTTCTGGATCCGATATGCACTTGTTTTGAGCTGACTGTTCTGACGAGGTGTTTTCTAGAAGTCACAATACACGACTCTTACCGGCACCGGGGTCCTAGAGGCGGTAAAGTGGTAGATTTTCTTTTTTATGTTACTTGGAAAACAAAATCGAATCTGAAGAACGAGAGTCTTTTTTTCCACAGAGAGCATTCTTATAGGTAAATTTTATATATTTATGCTTATAACTTATCTGCTTCGTATCATTTTATTTACAAGCTGTCACCACGAACGAGAGAGAGAGGGAGTCGACTACCAGCGTTGAAGTATCACAATCGTCCCCAGAGGTCATCACACCAGGAGTGGGGCAGCGGGACCTGAGGAGTCGCCATTTTAACGCCTTACTGAAGCACTCGTTGCCATGGTAACAACCGCGGTACACTCAATCAGATCCAGCCGCCACATTGACAGAGATCACCTGTGACAGGGCAGAGTGAGAGGAGTGAATCCCACGAACCACGCTGTCTTTTTCTGGCACAAGGAATAAGCGGCCGTGCTCTCTGGAAAGAGAAGTGGGCCCATGATGGTTCGGTCCTTTTGCTACCTATAGGATACACCACTATCGAAGGGATAGTACGAGGGCCGAGTCGCAATGATACGACAGGCCACCCACGACAAGAGGAAGTGAGAGAGAGTATCTCATGGCTGTTGCTGTCCTTTCTTTGTAACGCAGTGACAGAAGGGCCGTGCTTCTCGGAAAGAGAGACAGAGAGAAGTATTTCAGTATCACTCTGTCCCCTTCCACCATACGGACACAAAGGTCGAATTTCAATGAACACCTTCGGTAACTCCGGAAGTGTCCAAAACCATCTTAAGTATCGACACAGGTCCTGACTAGAAAAGCGTCCTCTCGGAGAGGGTCCAAGTACCGAGAGGAAGCTTTACGACTTCGGTCAAGCTTAAAGTGTTGAGATTTGATCATTATCTAACCCCTTCTTTCTATTCTGTCGCTAGGATTAATGACGTTATTTCCGGCAGCCATGATGGATCGAAATTTCCCGCGAGTTCGCACTTACGGCATCTGTTGTTGACGCGCGAATGCTACGCCGTCATTGGTCGACTGGGTTGGAGAAGAACAGGCACACCCCTCGGAAGCATCAACGTTGCGTGGCAACCCATCACTCTCGTTCTTCATCTCCTCAAGCGAAGCTGCACAAAATTGTACGCGGTGCGAAAGAAAATTTATCGAAATTGTAAAAGATACTGAGATATCGAAATATTATTTGTATAAATACATAATGGAAGAAAAGCTGGATTTCTCAAAAGCACAATACGGGTCAAAAGCCAAGGTAAACGTTTAAGATTTTTTAGGCAAATCAGTTGGGCGACATTTCAATGTTATAAGGATGATGGTCCAAAATTTGAAATCTCGCTATAGTGATTAACCCCAATTATTGCTCTCTGTGCGCGATTCGTTCAAAATTTCGCTAGAATGTCGGGATTGTAGTGTGTTAATTTGATGGTTTCGCGTGACTGATTTCTTTCTGCGTTAAAGTAGAGGTCAGTTTCTTGCATTATATTTCGAGAAATAGTGTACTATAAAGTTAACCTCTAAAGTGAGAACGTGGTCGACTATTTGGCTTGTGGTTTCAATAGAAATTTTGGGGTCGATCACGTGCTGTTAAAATGGAGAGATTGGGGATTTCTTTGAAATTTCACTAGAATTTCCGGGATTGCTTGAATTTCGCTTTAGGAATATCAGTAGTGCGGTAGGCCTTTGATGTGCAAGAGACTATTGTGATAAAATATATGTCACTAGCGGATATAAAATAAAAAAAAGGAAATGTTTATATTTTTTTCTCACAAAAATTTCACTAGTGGCTGGCGCCCTAGATTAATAGAATAGTTTCTTTATTATTATTATTATTGGAATTCATTTAATTTACCTCTGAGTCGAAAATTCGTAAGGGTGACCTCAATAAGACCTTAAAGCCATCCTTATACTGTTAAATGTTTTCATGACATCGTATTACCAGCCGCGACAGTAACTTTCTGAGTGTTATTCACTTGTTTCTAACAGATTGCCAAATATTCTCATGGCATCTTACTGTTCACCACGATACTAACTTCCTAAGTCCGCTATTCATTTGTTTTCAGCTGACTGTCAAACGTTTTTATGGCATCTTATTACTAGCCACTACCCTAACTTTCTGATTCCTGCATTCAATTGTTTCTAACAGATTGTCAAATATTCTCATGGCATCTTACTATCTACCACGATACTAACTTCCTGGATCCGCTATTCACTTGCTTTGAGCTGACTGTCACATGTTTTCATGACATCTTATTACTAGCCAAGACACTAACTTTCTGAGTCCGTTATTCACCTGTTGCGAGCTGATTGTCAAATCTTTTTGGCACATCTTACTGCCTGCCACGACACTAAATTTCTGGTTCCGCCATTCACTTGTTTCTAACAAAACTTGATTATCATCTGTCAGCAGTATGAATTGTACTACACACTTGTGCCTTCAAAAACACCATTTCTTGATTTTAAAATGCTTCACCAAAAAAAAAATCCAATGTGCTGGTTGCAACGATTTCGTACATAAAATGAAAGGCAAAAAAAAGATTATAAAAAATGCAACTAATCAAATGATTTTTCTCTCTCATTAATCCAAATAACAGTTGCTGATGACATTCTATTCCATAGTTGTCGACTCTCTATTCATAAAAGAAATCTCAAAAGTGAACGCATTCAGCTTCTTATTCAGCGGACTGTTGCAACCCACAAATATTGTTGCCTCTGCTTTTCCACGAAGAATTTAACTACAATCCCTGAAGAATCTTGAACGCAGTGTTATATTTAGAAGAAAGTATACATATCATAAGAAAATCGGTGCTATCAAACTCATATAATCTAAAATCGTATATTTGATGAAGACCTTGGTCTTCTTAAGGTACATTCTAACACATCAAGTATCACTGCACTAGAGTTGATCAAAGTTACGGAAACCCTTTCTATAATGTGTGATTCAAATTTATTCGATAAAGTAGATGAATATAGTCTTTTCGAAAAACAATTAGAAGTACTCACATGATTAAATTGGGAACAACTCAATGCTCTTAAAGTGGTATTGATCTCGATGCAAAACAGCCAATCCTGCTTGGTGATCGAATCACTCGTCGTATTTTTGTTCAAATTACTCACTGGAAACTCTATTAAAATAATTTCTTTCATCTGACAGTTAGAAAATGAATATGATGTATGCGATTATTCTGCCAGTGTAATAAAATCTTATGAAAATGATTTTTGGCCACATCGTTTCGGCTTAGGTTCTCTCAACAGATATAATCTTATTCAAGATCATACAACTGATATGGCAAAATTTTTTTGTCATCGACGATTAATTATTTTTCATTTGTGACGGAACGTACGCTAGACATCGAAAGAGCACTAATAATCAGTATCAGAAGAAATTTTACTCTGGGAAGAAAAAAGTTCCTCTTTGCAAACCATTCACTATTTGCACGACCGACGGCTACATTGTTGAAATGCTTGGACCATACCTTCCCAATCAAAATGATGCCGAAATTCTAAAAAGTGTTATTGGAGATCCAAGTGGTTTGCGTGAATTCTTGAAAGTAGGTGATATTTTTGTTTTTGATCACGGTTCTCGAAATATAAGTGAAAACTTATAGGAAGCAAATTTTGAAGTTTTAATGCCTGCTTTGAAAGGAAAAAGGAAACAACTGTCCGCGGAAGAATCCAACGAATCTCGTTTTGTCAAAAAAATTCGGTGGGCAGTGGAATCTATGCACGGTGTACTCAAAGAAAAATATCACCTTTCGGTTCACAGAATTCACAACAAACTGATACCAAAAATTGGATCATACCTCAAAATCGCGTCGTTCCTCAATAACACTTTTGGAAGAAGACTTCAATAGAAAGTAGACACTTTTAATGATATTTCAAAAAGAATGTATAGTCAATAAAATGTGCAGAATACTTTGGCTCCTGAGGTAGAAGAAAAAGGATTGCTTTATCAGAAACTATTTTTCAAAAGTGTTGGATCAGAAATGGTCGATACAGATGGTCAACTAAGAACTGAATATGTAAAAGATGAGTCAAATGTGCTCAAATTAAAAGTTCTATCTCGTCACATTTCTCGCAATGCTTATAGATTCTTTTTAAGGCTCAAGCCCAATACTTTTGAAATTTCTGGTTTGACACATTACACATGTGAATGCCCTAATGGCCAACGCACTGTTGGTTGTTGTTCACACATTGCTGTAGTTGTTCATTATTTATCATGTGCTAGTTATTTGTACAAAATTTTTAAACCTGCAGAAGTACTCAGTGATTTGTTGAAGAAAAGTAACTATATTCCAGTGATTGAGATTGACAGCGATAATGATTAAAGTAATAAGGAAATGAAAGAAAAGAATGTCTACTTAAAATTATAAGAAGTAAAATATAGATTAATTATTGTTTATTACAATGTAATAAACCACTCCCTAAATAAGCCATTTTCCAATAGAAACATTTTGGTTTTTCTTGGAGAATCAAATGATAGTATCTTGCCAATGGCCAATCACTGTAATAATTTGCTACTAGACAACAATTTTATATAATTTAAACAAAATTATTATACAAATGCATCATTTGTCCATTTTCAAGTGAATAAGTTTTGTTTCTTCTTCAGAATGAACTACAAATCTTTCACCGATGATAGATTACTATAGATTTTGTACTTTTTAAGAACAATAATTCATTATTTAAACAAAATAATAAACAAATGTATAATTCCTCCATTTTTCAGCAGATTAGTTTTGTTTCTTCAGTAGAATCAACCATGAATATCTTCCCAACGGTCTCACGTTATGAATATTGTTTTTTTTATAACAATCCGTTATTTAAACAAGTTTTATAAACGGATTCTTCATTCGATCATTTATCAGTTACAAATTTTTGTTAGCATAATTAACTGAAATGTTTTACCAGTGGGCCCATTTCTAAATCTTTAATCACTTCTTAAGGATCAAGGAGGAGTGCCTGGGTTTCTGGAAGCAAGGGTCTTGCAACTTTCGGAAAATCAGTTCCTTAACTTTGCAAGTAGGGATTTGCAGAAACTAATAAGAAATGCAGGATGCCCTCATTATTACGAATTGCTTATGTCTTCCTGGTGTCATTTACTCTGCATCTCTTGAAATCTGTGTTTCTTGAGCCTCTTTCGATAATTGACCAATTGGTACAACAAAAGACTCAATAATTTTTGCGCCGTGAACTAGAACTTTGTGCATAGATGCAGGCATGAAGTACCAACTGTACTTGTACACATAAATCTCAGTAGTAGGTTTTTCATATCTCACAACTCAGTTAAAATTTTCACATTTGTCTCCTATTCATAATGAAATAAGATAGGCAGACAAGAGTTCGGAGAAGAAGGTCGTAGATTTTGCCAAACTTAGCCAATATTGGTATGGATCTATTCCAGGCGTGCCATCAAAACCGTACTTCACTTTCATTATTAACCTTTTTGTTTCCTCAGGTTGTACGATACCTACAATTTTTAATATTCGTTTAGCGGTGTGATCAAGTAGTTGTTGAAGTTTGAGAGTAGCACCTCTTTCGCTGAGTATTATTGAAGAATTTGGTGGATAGCAATGTTCTCCAGTCTTTGTAATCGTTTTGTACGGTGGAAGAATGTCAGCATTTTTCTCCTTAAAACGTTTTCTAAGGACTTTATATTCAGGATATTCACTCTTTGTTAATTTTAAAACGGTATTAATATTTCTTCTTGTGATGATGATATTTCCATATCTGTTGGATCTGATTTTATACCACTTGACATGTTTAAAACGCCTTTCTTCAGAATTTCATTTGCGGTCTTTTGGTCGAAGGCTCGCATATTTTGCAGTGCATCATTATCGTTCTTTGTCACATTTTTTTCTCAACATTTAAAATCTTTTTCTAGTTTTTTAAGAACATTCTTCAAAGTTCTTGGTTTTTCTGGGTTGCGAAGAAACAAATGAAGATCGAAATCAAAATAATTATAACAAAGAGCAATCGTCCGCCAGAAAACAAATGCAGATCGCAAAACAAAAGAATCGGGACTACTAAGGCAATTGGAGAGATATTCACGGTTGATCGTGTTTAAGAAACGATCTGCTGAAAAATGGCGGAACTATACATTTGGTTATTGATTTTGTTTGTATGATAAATTATTGTTTCTGAAAAGTAACATTCATAGTAAACGATCATCAGAGAAAGATTTGTAGTCGACTCAGATGAAGAAACAAAACTTATCTACTGAAAACTGACCATTGACAAGATACTATCATTTGATTCTCCTAGAAAAAACGAAATTTTTCTTTTGGAAAATGGCATATTCAGGAATTTGTTAATTACATTGTTATGAACAATAATTAATTTAGATTTCACTCTTCATGATTTTAGGTAAACATTTTTTTCTTCCATTTCCTTAAAAAAATTTTAGTCAAAAGTACTTCTTTATCGCAGATAGAAAAATATAACATTTGTTCACTAATTTGTTTACAACAATGCGAAAAAGTTTGTTATACAGCTAACACTCCCAGACCACATTTTAGATAAGATCATAACAATGATGATAATGATTATACTATTACTTTTAATAACAATAATAATTATAATATAATGACAACTATAATGACAATCATAAAAGTAGCTGCAAGCTTTCTTTTTTTCTGGTTTTGGATTACGCATTAGAGTACTTTCAGAAAATTCGTTATAAAAAGCTTGCCCTTTGGGACTTAAAAACTGCTGCGAAAGTTAAAGATCCTTTACTTTGTCTTTTTTGACCGCGATCGCGTCATCCAGCAATGTATTCTCCAAATCAGCAAAAGAAAGATTCAAACGGACAAAGACTGATGTCGGTTCACCATCGTACTCATAGTACACATTCACTTGACCATTTGGAAAATAATCAATTTTCACGACAGTACTTATTTTTATTTGTTCAATTTCCTTATTGTTTTGTGAAACGGACTCAAAATTTTTAACGTCGCATTGAGCAGCATCAACCATCGCGAAGGGAGGGTTCCTTAAATTTTCAATTATATCAAGATACTCTTCGGGTGTCTCAATAGCCTCGTGCATTTTCTTCTTCTGCCCGTATTCGCCAAAATTCCTGTCACATCCGCAGTAAGAATGACTGCGGACTGGGTAAATATGTTCAATGAAAATTTCAAACTTTTGAGATAGCATTGATAAAAATAAAACTATAAAAACTAACCTAAAAATTCGTCGTAAAGGTGACATAAAGTGAGGCTCGAATCATGAAAATATTTTAATTTTGCATCCACTCTAGAATAATGAGACTCAAAATAAGGCAAGCTTTCACAATGCAACTGGATAATCTGCTTAACGCCAGCCGTTAATTTCATTTTATGATTTTCATGTTTACCTCGTTCATCTATTAATAGTTCATTGCATGAAATTTTCTTCTGCACAACTTTAATTCTACGTTTATCGATGCTCGAAACGTTGAATAAAAATTGTTTACAAACTGTTATGTACGACTTTTCTGTCGGGCAAATGTATTCCCATTTCTGCGGGATTTTATTCACAGGATTGCCACTGTTTACTGATGTAATTCTCTTCCTCAACATTCATTTAATCAATACATTTTGACACTTATAATCGCCATACCCCCGAAATTCATCATGAATTTTTTGTTGTTCGGCTGCTTCAATTTTCCAAAAACACTGTCCACGGCAACAAGAAATCATCTCTGTGAATATTTTTTCAGGTAAAGTCCTTGCAGGGTTTGTAGTTAACGTGTATTCTTCACCCTTCTGAATAGTAAAAGTATTTTCATGTAGCATTCATAATTCTTTTAGCGCAAAAGATAATGAAAATTTTCAAAACAAACGAAAAAAAGTATTTCTTACGTAATATCACTCCAAACGAAATTGATCACTCACTTGATTACGAGCATCTTTTGCAATATTGACATCCCATAGCTGTTCGTTTCGAGAACGCTATCGTTCTTTTTTCGATTTTTGTTCAGCCATACCTATTGCATATGGATATATTTTACGTATACAAAATGAATAAGAAGATTCGCACTAGAAAAATCTCTCTAATAATCCGCAAAATTATAAACAATCAACTATTTTCCACACTCTCTCTGAAGTGTTTTTTATTTCACTCTCACTCGTTTTTTTTTGCGTGAAAAAAAAGTTTATTGTGAGTAAAGGGCTCGGAGGGCCCGCGAATGCCCCTGATGTGATACTGTTATTTATGTGTGCAAAATTTACGCTGAACCTGCGGTAGGCAATTATTTTAAATACTAAGATATTAAATCACTATGTAAACTAGATATTGAGACTTTAATTTAAATTGGTCCTCAACTCGTCGATCATGCGACAAGTACGTGCCTTTCTTTCCTCGGCATGCACACACCTAGTACGTAGTCTGCGCATGGCGAGAGAAGGAAGATACACTTGCTCGCGCTAGCGGAGCAACAGAAACGTGGTGAAGGAGAGAGCCGTGAAGACGGCGCTAGTCACTAGTAACGCTTCGACGCGCGCATCTCCCTCCACTCAGCTCTGACGCCCCCGTCAGTTCTCGAGGGAACGGGAATGCATAAGAAGACGAATTCGGCTGATATCAAGACATTCATCGTCACGGGAAGCTTCTCTGCTGACTTGAATAAACCCTCTTATCTCCAATATAGCTTCAATCCTCTTTTATACCTCCCTCCTAAGTTTCCCTTCCCAGTCAGATAGTAGACATACCTGCTATCGCAGCAAGGCGCGGTGTAATACCCGGCGCAACCTTGTCTTGCTTTCTTCCCAAAAACCTGATAGCGCGCATACCTGCTATCAAAAAAACTGTTCATCCTTTCGTCAGGCAGCGTCCAATCCTGCTGTCGTGACAAGGCACGCGGTAAAACTCGGCGCCCCCTTTTCTCCCGTAAAATAATCCGATTGCGGGCACTTCTTCTAACGAACTATCCTCCGTCGCGACAAAAGCACGGCATATCATATGTTATCACTAACTCCCCCCTCCTTTCTGTTTTGCATCGACTTCAACAAATAAAACTCCGATGGCGAGCATACCTGCTAACAAAATTTCAAACACGCTCCCTTCCCACAGTCTGGCGAAACCCCGGAGTTATATTTTCCAAACAATACCAAAAATATATCAGCATAGTTACAAAGGTGTCCTACGAGAATCCTTTCACCGGTTACCGTTGGGCTCGACCAAAGTGGCAATAAAAGAGCGGGGAAGATTAATGATTGGATATGCTCGAAAGATACGAGAAGAATATTATTTGGTTCCATTCGTCGAAGATGCAGAATTGTCAAGTTCGGGGATACAGAGACTTTAAATGCTATTTAAGGGGAAGAATGCGAAGAAGTATGTGACATTGCCTCCGCCTGACGAGGTAAATAAACTGTTCTTTAATCCCAGCGAAAAAAAATACCTTTTTGATATCAAAGTTCTAGCATTTAAACAAATGGTTTCCAACGATCCCGGCACAAAGGATGTTGTGGCATTGAGAGATGATTATCGATTAAACTACAAAAGGATCTACATTGACCAGAAACTCTGAGTGATCTGTCCTATCGGGATATTTCACCATGATAAAAAACATAGTTTCTGTTGGAGCTGTACCGATTCCCGTTGTTGACTGATTTGTTTTATCGGAAAAGAAAATTATATTCTTATCCTAATGAGAAGGTATTGATTTTATGTAAGATTTTACTTAGTCGGTTTTCATCGAATCTCCACGTTTGGAGACTTCCTGTGCCAGAAAATAAGATTTTCATGTAGGTGCCTGTCAGTCTGCCTGTCTGTAGTCTGCAGTCTGTCTGTAGTCTGTAGGCACGATTAATTTCGAAAAAATGATCAGATTGGATTGAGCTTTGACACACTTTTTTAAGGCCAAAAGAAAAAGTAACTACTTTAAGCAAAATTTACATTAAATATGATTGTAACGAATTTTGGGGCGATATGCATGAAAATTGAAAAACAAAAATTTTTAATTCATTTTCAGACCACGCTAATGAAGAATGCATTCAAGCACTGAAAATGTAGGAGATACAAATATTTTAACCTCAGCGTGAAGAAAATGCTTTAGTGAACGATAATGTTAATAATTTATTATAAACATTCATCTGTATTAAAAATGTTGTCTAAAGATCTTGGCAATAGGAAGTTACAATTAAACTGAAAGGCCAGAATGTGTGCTAGCAGTGATATATTTAAGTTATCCTTTCGCATGTTTCCAAAATCCCAATGACCTATTTTTTTGTAATCATCACTCTAATTGCCCCAAAGGATGCTTCTATGTCGCGCCCAAAAAATTGTTGCATAGAGAATGAATGTGTTTATGAATACCTATTGTAGAAGTGTTGTACAAAGTGGGGCTTGCAACACATCTCTGATGAAGCATTCTTCTAAATATTTGTTGAGGGTTATACACCTTCCTTATATCATCAAGTAAAATATCCAGAATCACTCTGTCCTATGCATAATATATGTATAACAGGCCCAAGTTATTAAAATCAGCCCTGTTATACTTCAGTACTAATTTCTAATGAAAATTAAATTGTATACTTATCTTGTTTATTTATTAGTTAATTGCGGGCGCCCGATCCTCCACGGATCAATCACAAAGATGACAGAAAAAAATAATTTGAGAGATAATTTGAAAGAAGAATTTAACCAAATTTAAAATAAACTTGAAAGTTAGAATCAGTAAACTAGAAATCAAAGGGTTGGCTGGCTCAGCCCCGTCGCTGGAAAATGGTAGAGGGGCTAGTTCTTCAGATCGGAATTAAAATAAATTAAAATTAATCTAATATATGAATCATAAACAAATTAATTAATTTTGGACTATATAATATTTCTGTTGCTAGGACAATGTAATTTCTTTTTACAATCTGGATTATAATAAAAACAATTGAAGGGCAGAAACAATTAAGTTGAGGGGAAGACAAAATGTGCATACAAAATGGTGGAATTATATAATTTTCAAAACGAAATATGATGTTTCGTCTCGGTTTTCTAAAACTTAACAAATGGGTTATACAATATTCCTGAGCTCACATTTTAAACATATTTTTGGAGGTTATAGGGAAACACTTTCTTAATTAACGCAGGGGAAAGTAGAATAATTCAGGGACTAATATAATTTCAAAATACAATGTAACTTGGGACTAAAAGACAAAAGGTAAACTTCAAATATAAATCACCAAACACAATAATTATAAATATGGAGATTTTAAAAAGAATATCAGGGGACAAAGAGGACAGAATTTAACTCATATTGGGACAAAAATGAAATAAATTAATCTAGGGGAACCATGTGACAAAAGTTCAACACATTTATAACAATTATAATATTAAACATTCACAAAATAAACAGACATGAATTAATCCAGCCTGGAATATCCCGAGAACTGTGTGCCAAATAATCAAAAAAAGGAAACCAATCAAATGCAAAACAAAAGGGGCCACACAGTCTCGTAGAATATTTCCTTCCAGACCATAAAATTAATTTTCTGCCAAGAATAATGAGCTAAAAGGTCCACAGGGTATCTTCGGGAACTTTGTAAGAACACTTTAGGTTTTGAACAAAACTTTATAATAATAACTGATTACAAAAAATGACGAAATACAACAGATATCTGACGACGCGTCCTATTCCAAAAGCTGCTGGACGAAAGATGAGAGTTCTTCCCCGACGTCGTGTCTTCTTCAACAACTGGCTGAATCCTGATTAGTTGAAATGGTGTTTCGTGATTGGCGTTACTATGGAAAGTTTAAACAGTTGAAATTGGCTCTCATGGATGTGACTGTAAATGACAATGCTGTCCAAGATGTCCTCTCCATAGTATATGATCAAACAAGCTGACTACTAAATTCCTACTAAGACTGAGTCCAAATTAGAAATCATAGCATCAGAAATGTTGCCAGTGATGTCCGGACCTGAGCTACAGAGGTCCCTCTCTCAATGCCGGGGATCGACATTAAACCTTCCCAACAAAAGAGATCATGAATTCCGCTCCGAGGCGTATAAGTTATTCAGGAAATCAAGTGTCGGATGAAAAGCTTGAATCCTAGTAGCATTTTAAGATGTTCAATAAATATTGGGGTACGAACATAAGGACAGGAGTAGGTTGGCACACAGCAGGAGGATTGGCGGGAAATTTCAAATAGGTTGAGTTACTCCAAGTGACAAAAGGCGTCCCATTTGCTTCTTTAACTCTCATCAGGTCTGGAGGGATCAGGATTTTTTAGGATGGTCTCATTTTCGAAAAGTACATAGAATACAAAAAGAAAAACATGCAGAATCTATTCTCAAGCATAAACTATCCTAAATAATTAACCCAAGTCTTGGGAAATCGTGTAGCTTCTGGATTGGTAGAAGTAAAAGAATGAAATTATTTCAAATAGAAAAACGGAAATACTCTGAATCTTGAAATTTAAGGAACTTGTGACTTGCAAATATTTTGTAACGTCACATATAACTTGTTAAGCCTCTGTAAGTTGCACATAATAATGACGTCAATCTTAATTATTTTTGCTGCTTCAGTTTGTATGGGAGAAATAGATGACCTAAGCACATAACTAAGAAATTTTTAGAAATATTAAGGGGGGATCTTGCTTTAGGGAGCCTAAGAAAAGCGTTTTTGGGAGATTTTTCCAGGACAGAATTTATGTAAATTTTGGAAAGAAAAATATTCAAACGCAGCTGATTTTTATGCACATTTGTGCAGCACCTTGCAATAGCCGTCTGCATTTGGCGGGAAAGATGGAACTCGTAATTTTCGTCGAAAATGAAAAACCGAAGTAGTTGTCACGGTACGCAATACTCTTTTCCATAAGTCGAAACCAGTCATCCAACCAATCCTGCCACTTTTCTTTCAAACGATCTGCACACACTTGGTCCAACGCCGTCAAGAGGTCGGGTTTGTTGGCAAATCGACGCCCTTTCAGTTGCTTTTTTACTTTAGAAAACCAACAGAAAACACAGGGAGCAAGATCTGGACTGTGAGGAGGGTTATATAAAATAGTCAGTCTAGATTTGACCAAAAAAGCGACTGTGTCCTTCTCTCTGTGAGCCAATACATTGTTGTGGTGGAATAGCCAGGTGCTGATTTGAGATTTTGGGCTGATGTTTTTGAGTTGGTTATTGACTCGGGGAAAACATACCTGAGTGTACCAGAAAGAGGTGACTGTGCGCTGTTTTTCCAGTACGACGCTTTCCACAATGCCGCGTTTCCCAAAAAAACACTGCAATCATTCTTTCGTTTCAGATCAAGACTTTCCCAGCTCCACTGGAGCTGCGAATCTTTTTAGCATGATTTTAATAGGTTCTGGCTCTCTAGGGAAAAGAGGATGTGTGAACTGTGTGGAAAGGGGTATACAAAAGTGGAGCATTGGTTGGAGGAGTGCGTCGAGGCGGAAAGAAATGAAATGAGCATGGAGGTATTGATGCATTAAATGGGGGACAAAAGGACAGTAGCATGGGTCAAGGGAGTGTTGGGTAGGATAGAGAAGAAGAGAAGGAAGGAGGAAGAGGAACGGAGAAGAAAAGATTGTAAATAGGAGAGGTAGTAGATATAAGTAGTATGTAAGTATTGTGAATTGTAGATAAGCATTAGGTAGTAGATGCGGAAGCGAGAGAGTAGGGACATGCGAGCGAGGCGAAGAGAGGAAGGCAAGTAGATAAGAGCGTGCGATCCTAGAGATAAGGTATGGAAGGATGTTAGTTTTAGGGCTTAGTTTGAGGAAAATTGTGTAAAAGAAAATGAAAGTGTAAGCAAGTCAATTTTTTAAGGCCAACAGGCTGAAGAATAAACGTTTATACTACACTCAGGTTTCGTCAAAATGTGAACGAACTTAAATATGCTGTACATAGCGAGCATACCAGTCCGATGGTATGGAAGATAGGGATTAATATCGATCATCCACTGGTAACTGCCTTAAGTGCGGTAAGTCCGAGCATTGCATGAGCCAATGCCCGATGAACATGCAGCGAAATTTTCAACGAGGTGCGAGCAACTTCAATTCGAAGATACAGCCAAATATCTGCCATATCCCGAAGACTACGATCAATGCAGGGAAGGATAGACGGAACGGAATACCGACTATTAGTCGACTATGGGGCAGCGATTCACCTAATGAAAGCAAACATGCTGAAAAAGGACAGCAAGAATTTTCCCCTTGAAAATAATTTTATAATGGGAAAAGACTGGCACCAGTCCCAAACGGTAACCTATTTCAATTACCTAAATAAAAAACAATTGTTTCATATCGTTCCAAATCACTTCCCGTTATCCGAAGACGGTAATATAGGTTTACCCTTTTTCAGCAAATATGATAGACACGCGATCTCATGCAAATGTTTATTCTTAGAAAAATACAAGCTACCTATTCATGACGATGGAATTTATGCCGATGCAAATTCCAAGAAGATTAATTGTACTCAGACTAATCTACGAAATAAATCTGAGGTCTGGATAAATAAAACTGGAAATATCCTCGAAGGAATATTTTATGTTAGAAAGGGACTGATAAAAGTACCTCACTTTAACGATTCAAGAATAACACAACAGGTTGAGGCCCCTATGTATGAAGAAATTGTCAGCATAAATAAAATCTCCAAATAATCGATTCGCGACAGTAAGGCCGACAAGTATACAAGAATAGCAAACCTTCGATCCAAAACGTGTATAGACCACGTCGAACTGGCTTAAACTGACCGAATTTGTAGAAGCATCTCCCAATATACAGATCTGTATACGCTGGACAACGATCCTATACCCTGCAACAGCCTTACAGAAGACGAAATCGTTCTTAAATCAGGGAGAACTGTAAATAGCAAATCTTATAGATCACCTGAATGCCATAGAGAGTTTGTGAAAGAGCACGTAGGCGACCTTTTAGAGCAGAAAGTAGTACGTCATTCCGACTCCCCTTTCAACTCTTCCATATGGATAGTACCCAAAAAGGTCAATAAACTAAGAATGATGTTAGATTACTAAAAAATAAACGAGGACTCTGATCAAGATGCCTACCTGCTTTCGGTAATAGATGACATTCTGGACCACTCAGGTAAAGCGAAGTTCTTTTTGGCATTTGATTTGAGTTTAAGCTTGCATCATATACCACTGAATCCTACCCCCATCAAGTACACTCGAACTCCAAAGATACGTGCTCCAAAGATACGAGCACTCCATAGATACGAGCGCCTCGACTCCGAAGGAGCGAGAGGAATTTTTTCCCACCCTAGTTGTAAGTGAGGCGCGCGTGAACGCGCGCTGTTTTGGATTCGACGTTTGTTCATTGCGAAATGCATATGCGCGCATGCGTGCAGTAGGCCTGTGTGCGTTCTCACGCATTACCCTCGAAATCTAAACGTCGCAGGAGTGGCAGCCCCTTTCACGCTCGTATCTTCGGAGTTCCCGACTCCCGAGATTCTCGTATCTTTGGAGTTATAGTGTACAAGGCTTTCTTTACCAGCGAGGAACACTTAGAATACATCCGAATGCCTTTCGGTCTAAATCACGCATCAGCCACATTCCAGAGAATGATGGACCATGCTTGGAGAGGACTAGTAGGATAAACTATACAGGAGCATAACGAGAATTTAAAGGTACTACTAAATCATTGACGCAAAAACAGGCTTAAAATTCCAGCCTGATAAGTGTGAGTATTTAAGACCTGAGTAAGAATATCTCGGACACCTTATCACAGCCGATGGAGTTGAACCTAACCCAGCGAAAATCTCAGCAGTCAAAGACTTCAAGGAACCAAACCACTACAGAACTCACTAAAAAAGTAATCTTTTTAAATGGACCAATAGGCATCAATAAGTTTTCGACCAGTTAAAAGGATCCCTATGCGCAGCCCCCGTGCTTAGACATTCCGATTATCAGAAAGAATTCCTACAGACCACCGATGCTTCCAACGTAGGACTAGGAGCAGTACTTAGCCAGGACGGTCAATCTTCTAGTTTGATATCGAGAAGACTTGATGAAGCCGAGCAAAACTACTCAACTTCAGAGAATGAACTCCTTGTAGTCGCTTGGGCGACCCAACGCCTACGACAATACCTGCTATGTAGGACCTTCAGGATTCAGTCCGATCACCAGGAGGTAAAATGTGTCGGCAATGTTGAAAATCCCTCTTCAAGGTTATTAAGATTGAGATTACGATTAGCATCCTATTCTTACGAACCAATAAAATACATTAAAGGCAAAGAAAATAAATTTTCTGATTACAAATTCGACAACTAGCACACCCGCGCCTGAACCAGCCCCCAAAAGGAAACGGCCTGAAGAAAGAATGCGTGAACCCTCGATAGAAATTGAAATACCGGGAAAAGGCCCAACTGTAATCAGAAATTAACCTTACAGCTCGCGGGAAACTCCTACACTAGAACTCGACCAAGAACTATATGACAAGTTCCAATAGTGGTTAGGGGATGGAAAGGCATATCTGCTAATCAGAAAGCTCAACGCAGGTAGAAAACTCTGGAGAAGGATCCAGAGAAGAAGAACAAATAACGCCAGCGTTGAGGAGTTGCCACCGTATGACGAAAGGCTCTGGCTCACCAAGATGGACGAAATCGTTAGAGATTTTTAAAACAGAAAGTTGATCTGCATATCTACTATTGCTTCTCAACAAGGTGAGTGAAAGAACATGGAAACAGATGAAATTAACTTCGTCAAAAGATTCCCAGTCAGCCAACTGCAGAGAACTACACGGATTGGCCCCTATCTGTTTGACCTTTTTATTTATATCTTCGAAACACCCAAAAATATACTCACGGATCAAGGTACAAATTTCGTGTCAGAACTTATACAAAATTTTGAAAACCTTTTTAGAATAAAGCACATCAAAACTACAACTTGTCACCCTCAAAGCAATGGAAGCTTGGAAAGAGCACATTCCGCACTAAAATACCTCTTAAGAACTTGTAACGAGGAGACTCTATACAAGGTTGCAATTGCAAAATGAAAAGCATAAACACTGCCAAGACTGTAAGATAGTGCTATCGCGACCAATCTACGAAGTAGGGCAAAAGGTTGAATTCATTGACCTGTCGCCCCGTCGGAAAGGTCCTGGGATAATCCTGGAAAATTTAGGTAATAAATAGCCATATGATAGCCTACGATAATAAAAAAATAAGAATACATACTAACCAGCTGATGCCCTATCTTTAAATGCTTTTAACACTTAGTTTATGTCATCAAGGTCTCCGTTCTGGAATGAAAGGAAACGAGTCCAAAATACCTACATCTCCTTAATACCTGCTCACGAATTCCTTTTTTTCTTACCAAAAGTTTTTACGCTTCTACGGACTAGCGACACTTAGGGAACTGTAAAAGCATAGCTGAATATAGAATTTGCGAAAGGAAACAACCGAAATATTTGTTAGCTAACACCGATCTTATGTATTCATTTACCGTTCTTTTCATATCAGAAAAATTACCTCCAAACTACTAATGGATACATAATTTTGAACAGCAAAGAAATCTCTCTTGCCATAATAAGTAACGACGTGAACCACGCCGAAGTGATTCAACAACCTAGTTTTATTACAGGCGACGATTGTAAAATCTACTCCGACCAAATAGACTTAACACTTTAAATAAAAATAGAAGTCCAATTTCCTTAACGATTTTAGGGACAAAATCCAGTCTACCAAGGGGAGTGTGACAGCACCATAACTCCCCACTTTAATGTGTCAGGGCCATGTGTTACCGCACTCAGGCCCACAGTTCAGTTCTATCCCGTCCCTTGCGACCTACTGTACGTCAGTTTGAATAAAGAATTGTCACGCTGGCAGTACGTCAGAGAATCTTTAACAAAAAGGATTTTTATTTCATTTTTGCCCCATCACACACTACGGTAAATTTATTGAAATTTTCAACCTGCTAGACGTTATTTGTAAGGAATCTTATTACTCAATTTATGATATGTTACATACATGTAAGTAGTTGCAAAAAAAAGAGGTAGTTTATAATATTAAAAATAGGAAACTTTTTCTGTTCAATAAATCATAAACTAGAAAATCGGCTCGCACAAATCTCTTTGAAATTTAGTTAATTTTTTTTTTAAATGCTTAAATCGGATCAAAATTGCAAACTCTAGATTAATTGGTCTAGAAAAACTTTTTTTGCCCACTGTGCGTATAATAAGTTCCCGATTCCTACCTCACCACTATTTTCTTGATAACTCAGTACGTACACAAGAAATGAGATATCGAGATAAAAATTTAGAAATGTTTTTATGGCCTTATTTTTATTTTGTAATTATAAAAGTTTAGGGCCATGTTAATGTTTCTAATTAGTGCCCTTTAGTTAATTTTCCAAAATTTCAACTCGATATTTCATTTCTTGATTAAAACAAGGTAAAACCTTGCTCTTTTGAAAATTATTTGTTCAATTTATGTTTTTTGTAATTATTTTTTAAATTTAGTGTCATAAAATGCTTCCTTTATGTTATTTTATTTAATTTCCCCAATTTTCAATTCGATATCTCATTTGGTGTGGAGTATGTGGACGTGAGTTGTTAAGAAAAATAATATCGGTAAAGTAGGAATCGTTTTTGTATAGCAGCCCTGATGCAATTTGTAATATATATCCTTTACTAAAATATTTAACCTTATTCCGAATCAAGAAAGGGCGCTTATGTATGTTTTTCACTTTCACTTCTACTTCTACTTTGTCCAAATTCACGTCGATTGTCTTTCTTTCAGGCATTTTAATTTTTTCAACAATTAAAAAAAGAACAAACAACGCAAATTTCGGAAAAGTGAAAGCGGAAATAGAAGTAAAAAAGTTACATAATCGCCCCTAGTGCGATTTCTATTAGTCTCAATTATTTAAGAAGCTGTGAACTTCTGAAATTGAAATTGCAGCATAAATATATATAAATACACGTTATATTTGACAAATTTAAATATTGGAGGGAAATTCAATTTGATCAATATTAAGTCTACTGACCTTGTTATTTTTTAGGTTTGCGCCAACTGCAAGCTCGAAATCGTGCTATCCTAAATTAAAATAATTTTTCAGTTGTCAATCAACCACGAACCGCACCCCAAGTAATTATTATTTCTGGTTAACCACTATGTTCTGAATATCATGAAATCAAGTTACCAAATCATAGTTAGCGGTTTTCAAATGCAATCCTGATCGACATAATCATTTGCAAAAATTCAAGAAGCACGTACCTCCCTTTCTCATGGTCCGCAAGTTTACACCTCCCCCTTCTAGCTTACGTAATTTTTGACATTTAAAAAAATGTACTAACGTATATTTGAACTTAGAAAATTATTTTCATTTGATATAAAAAACAATTAAATTTAACCCAAAAGACGAATATGTGAAAATATAGTTGAATCTTCAACAAAAAAAGATTTTTCAATCAATAAACAAAAAATTCTCCAAAATGTTGAATGTTCAAGCAAAAAGATAAATTGTCAATCAAGAAGACAAATTTTTAACCAAAAAAGAGGATTTTAAAATAAATTATGTACAATTTCAACCAAACCGTTGAGTTTTCGAACCGAAAATGTGAATTTTTGAAAAAATAGTTCATTTGTAACAGAAAAATGTGTACAGAAGTTCAATTTACAACGAAAGAAATTAATGTTCAACTGAAATGATGAATCTTCAACCAGAAAAATAACTGTAATTGATATTTCAACAACAAAACGGATTTTAATTTTAAATTAAAGACAGTTAAATTCAACTAAAAAGGATGAATTTTCAATAAGATACTTGAATTCTCCAATAAAAATAATTCAGTCAGTAAAAATTTCATAAGATAGGCGATGGGGGTTCAAAACTTACGGACCCTCATAAAGGTGGGTTCATGGTTTAAAATTTCAGGAAACACAAGTTACTGAATTTATGAACGGCCCCTAATCTGTTGAATCTGGTCAGCGTTTTTTTCTTCAAATTATAGAAGAAGAGTGGTCTTTTTATGGTAAAGTGCAGGGGACAGTTGGATTTTCAAATATCGACACGGTATCGCCTCTCTAGATTGCATAGTGTAGACGCTCGCAGTCTTTTCATGTGCCAATAAAATCCGAATACTATTTTCATTGGACGACTATGCAACGTGCCATGTAGGTACTTTTCTCTTTAGAAATGGAGGAGAATGTTCGCAAAAGGATAAAGAATAGCAATAGAATAGATAAAATAAAAGAGGAACGAGATGTATTTGATCCAGTAATATTGCTCATGAACACATGCGTTTGTAATTTTTTTTTCACATAGAACGTGACATCATCTTTTCAATCGTCATTTTATTACGAATAAGTACAACATCATTTGATCGCGATGCGTCCATAACTTTCGACGCAAAGTTGCAGTGAAGGTGAAAAACGTGGTTGAAAGCACCTTTTGTAAGTTGGTGTTCTTTCGACCGTTCTATTTCGTGGAAAAATGCATGAGTACTTTTGCAAAAAATCGAGTAGTTACCTTCAAGTTATATTCATACACACGTTTTTGAAAAATTTAAAAATATTTATAACTTTTGTGCTGGCAGTAAATAAAAGCAAAGGATGCTAACTTAGCTTCTAATCAAACTGGAAGGCTCTACAGAGGCTTACAATTAAAAAGAAAAAATTAACAAATTCAATGGTACGTTTTCAACAACAGCTAATTACATCAATAACACGCTATTGCAAATTATTTTTTTCTGATTTTTTTTTCTACGGTAGCCGATCTCAATTTTAATCGATACCTTGAAGGAGTTGAAGAAAAAAAAGGGCGAAGGATCAAGCAGGATATTGATACCCTGGAACCCGGTCAGAATATTATCGACTTCTTTCGTGCCTCCAGTCCCAAGAAAAACTGGAAAACCATAATGCCAGCACCAAAGTTATAAATATTTTCGAATTTTTCGAAAATGTACTCATAAATAAAACTGCAAGGTAAGTACTCGATTTTTTGCAAAATAATTTGTGCCTTACCCATTAAATACAACGGTCGCAGGTTGACCAAGTTACAAAAGGTGCATTCAACCACGTTTTTTCATCCTCACTGCAAATCTGCATCGAAAGTTATGGACGCATCGCGATCAAATGATATTATGCTTATTTGTTATAAAATGAGGATTGACAAGATGTTTTGTCTTCTTTTAATCGATTTTTTTTATTGAGTTATGCAATGATTTGTAGAGGCGCCAGGATTTTTGAAACAGATAGTAGTGATGCTGAATGAGTAAGGAATTTAAAGGAAAAGCTATTGAGGTCAGGAGTGTTTTCATGTTGAAATTTTTTTCTAATAGTTACAATTAGTTTAGTTTTAGTTTAGTTTTAGTTTAGTTTAGTTTTAATTTAGTTTAGTTTAAAATCGGGCAGGAAGCCCCGATGGAGCTCTTTTGGTGCTCAAGCTATAAAGCCTGTTGTGCCACACCCTTAACTATTCTCTCTCAGCAGTTGACGTCAGAACTCTTGATGAAGCCTAGTATATGAGTCACTGGTCGCGTGAAAATTTCCTCAGGTTCCATAAAATGAGCTCCAAGGGTTTGCAGCCTGAGCTAAGCTAATGCCGGGCACTGGTATAAGACATGCAGGGATGTTTCATCTTTTCTGCTGCATTTCCGGCATTCTTTCGTGGGTAGGGTAACGGTAACGCGTTACTTTATTTTGGTAATTTGTAACGAAAGGTCACTGTTTCAAACGAGAATATTACGGTCATTTTCATCATTAACGTGATTGTTACAGCTCATGAATATTCATTGGTATAAAAGTCTGTAAGTTGGTAGCAATTAAGCTTCCACAAGTTCTAAAACATAGGTGGAAATAAGTAAACAGAAATATTATGTTGGTACTCGTGAAATTAAAAACACGCAACGACACATTTAATTTACTTTAATCGGTAAGCGATTAAGCGGTGAACATTATGGTAATAACTAATAACTATAAATCCTCATAAAAACGTGGATAGCGAATGTGTAACGGATGTGCTTGTTTCTGAAAAACGCGTAAACGTAGATAATCCAGACAATGGTGATAATCAAGAAGTTATTCCTTGGCAGGCTTATGCAGAGTCTTTTACTATCGTTTCAAAACAAGAAAAAACCTTCACTTTCTCTGCAATCAGTGTATTATCAAAAAAACCATTCAAACTTCCATTTCTACAGCTCCAATTAAAAAAAAACATCTGAAGTAAGATTTAAATTTCATTTACTGCACACAAAAAATTGAGGTTTGAAAATTTCCTATATAAAAGTTCTATATTTACTTGGTTCATTCGTAATGAGTGAGTATAGAGTGAAAAATGTCAAATTTAAATACTTTTTTTCGTAAAATCAAACGATCAAATTTTGGCATTAGCCATTCCTTTATTTTGAAAAGGATTACATCTACAGAGCGAACAAATGTCTAATTATAATATTGGTTGAGAAATATGAAGAAGTTGAATTTTGAGGTTAAATATTGAACACAACAACTTTAATTGTAAAGATTAAATTCCTATGCAAGAACATCTTTAAGAATATTAATTAAATTTCAAAACAGTTCGTTTTTTAAGTGTGCATTGACATGGGAACAACATTTTCTCATAAGAAAAGAGTTACTTTCCTTCCAACTCAGACTAATAATTTATTTGCAGTCAGTGAATCCCCACTTAGTGAAGACATTAGAAGATACTCTCAGGGAAGAGAAATTTGAACGAAAAACGTCAGATTCATTACCAAACGAACGATCAAACAAAAAGCAGGCTACGATTGATAGATGGGTCACAGGTTCTTCTCAAGTTACGCAAAAAATTATGGATACAGCAGTCTTAAATTATGTTGTCGAAGAAATACAGCCATTGTCAGTTGTCGATAAACTAACTTTCATAAATTTGGTACGATTAGGGTGCCCGGAGAAAATTTCTGTAGGGTTTTCGAAAACATTACAAAATAGAATCACAGATACTCATAAAGAAATGAAAAAGTAATCCCAGTGAAACACTTGAAAAAGTAAGCGTAGTCTCAGCAGTAGCTGATTTGTGGTCGAAAGCAAAAAGGTAACAGATTTTTTTTTAATAACTAGATAATATAATTATATCGAAATTAAGAGTAATAAAACTGTTGAATATACATACTTTTTTTTATATCAAACTAAATAATATTTGATATTCCATAGGAGCTACATAGGCCTTAAAGTGCACTGCTTGATCAAGAATCTCGAGAAAGAAAATCTGTGGTTTTAGCATGTCACAGAATTACAGGTAGTAACACCTACGACGTGCTAGCACGAGAAATAGACGCAATATTTTTAGAGTATAATATTCAAAATAAAGTAAGCTATATGACTGCTGGCAGTGGTTTAAATCTCATCAATGCTCTTAAGTAAGCATTCATTTCGTGTTTTGAGAATTAATATTCCAAATATGTTTAAAACTCTTAAATTAATCATTTTCAGACTTTATCAAGCAACCGAAAGTGAAAATAAGAATGAAACTGACGATGAAAACGACGGTGATGACATTGAAATTCATTGCCCTGATGTTATCCTATCAGATTCGATAGAAAATGAGCCTGATGGTCAAATAATTTTGTCATACACAGACCATACTGAGACTGCTCTTGAAAATAGCCACTTTGAAAAGATTTTCAGAGGTACCTTTGCAAAGTGTACTGCACATTGGAATAAGCAAAATAATTCCACTTTAAAAGCTGACAAAATACATTACTTACTTTACGTTTTTCTGAAAGCCTCTAACGATACAAAATGAAATGTGAAAATCGACTCTATGTTACAGTTGGACCAAAATCAAGAAAAGAATAAAGATAACTTGAACAGTTGCTTTGATTACTGCCGTCTTCCAAGGCCATCAGGAGATGAAGTTGAATTTATAAAAGAATATTGCAAGGTTATGAGCCCACTTGGAAAGCCTCAGATATTCTTCAAGGAGAGAAAAATATGTTGATGAGGTATCTTTGACCAATTATACCTCAATTGAAGGCTACTCTAATCAAAATTGAGAAAGATGGTCGTAAACGATGCAATCCTTTGGTAGAAAGCATTCAGGCTGAAATTCAAAAGAGATTTGGAGGAATGTTCGGTAACTCTGATTTTGTGTTGGGTAGTTTTCTGCATGCAAGATTCTGATTTGACTGTCTACCAAGTGAAAGAAAGGGCTCATACTGAAATAAAACTAAAGCATAAAAGCAAGGGTAACGCGTTATTTTCTTAGAGAAAAGTAATGGTAATGGTAAGGCATTGCTTTTTGGAAAAAGTAACGGTAACGGTATTGCGTTACATTTTTGCGGTAACGGCGAGATCACATTCTTGTGCATGTGATAGTTCAGGTGGTTGTGCCCTGTGAGCATCTGAACCACTGCCCTCTTGTCTTTCTTGGGTAAACCCAGGATTTCCCTGGCTCTGTCTATCCTGTACGAATAGCTCAGAATGAATTTCACCTGTCGACAACCCTGGATTTGTTCCCAATAGTCCCGTTGCTTTGTTCGGTTCCAGCTTTGGATGGCCATCCCGATGCAGCCAGACGCTAGTCCCAGTACCGGCGCCGGTTCTATGTATTCACTGGCTGCACCGACTTTTGCAAACTGGCCCGCCTTTTCATTGCCCTTGATCCCTGTGTGATCAAGGACCCATATGAGAGCCACTTTCTTTCTTTCTGCGAGTTAGTTTAATGCCATTTTGCATTTTCAAACCAGTTCTCATGTTATGTCTGACTTGCCAACTGCAGTTAATGTCGCTTGGCTGTCCGAGCAGATCGTGATCTGCCTGCCGATAGCGTTTTCTTCTAATAATGTTTCAGCACAGCGAAGGGCGGCCAGTACCTCCGCCTGAAAGACAGTAGCATGTCGCCGAAGTGGGATCCCTATCCCCCTTCTTCTCGTGCTATCATAGATTCCTGAGCCTGACTCTCCCTTTCCCCTGGACCCATCTGTATACCCGACTGCCACTTGGATAAGCAGGTTACCATTTGCTTTCCAGGTATCCCTGCTTGAAATGCAGATGTGAAAAGTTTTGGTGATGTTCAAGTGTCTTTTTATTTTATCTTGCCTCATCTCTAGAATCGGCAGTCTGTTGATGTCACTTGGGAGCCTAGTGTGCCTAGTCCCCCGAGCCCGTCTATGTACTTTTTTTAGGCAGCCCATCGCGAATGCCGCCCTTGCAGTTTTCGCAACATGAAGAGGTTCTTCACAGAGCATGAATCATATCGCCGCTATGGGCGTAGTCATCATTGCTCCCGTCACAGTGCGGTGAATTAGAAAATTGGTGTTCAAAATGATCCAGAGCCTACAATTTTTATCCGATTTCATATTTTTTCAAAACTGAAGCTAATTAAATTCTTAAGAGGTCTGTCGAGGCCGATTTTGCAAGAAAGGCTCTGTTTGTTTATTATTTTAGTTGAAAAATGACAAAAAAAACATAATTTTTCATATTTGAGCTGCCTGTTCTGTATAATTTATTGATATTACCGCAAAAAGGTGAAAATCTGATGGATTCACAATTAATTAACAAATCCTGATAACTTATATAAAGTTCCTGCAACCCGTTCAATTGTTATAAATAAATTTATGAACAAAATCGATTTTTGCTGTACATTGAAGCCTGGAAGCTCTTTTTATCACGTTTTTCCCCGCGAAATAAAGTAAAATTAATCTCCTACTAAAATAAAACACTTGAGTATTATTTTTTCGATTGTTATAAACAAATTTCATTAGCAAATTCAATAAATAAGCGCTTTTGAACATATAAAATGCATTTCTTCTGCGCAATCATTAGTTTTGCCTTCAAAAATGAAAATTCCATGATAGAAATGGACAATCAACAATATTTACTACTGTTATAAACAATACTGATTAACAAATGCATTAAACGGTCATTCTTTGATGGAAAAAATCCATTTTTTTGCATAATTGTTTATTTTATCCCTAAATTACAATTCCGATTGAAGAAGTTGACATTTCACTATATTTTTCATTGTTATTAACAATTCTGATCAACAATTGAATTTAATAGTCGCTTTCGAATTTGAAAAATCTCTTTCGTGCTGAAATGTTTATTGGATCACAAAAAATGAAAATCCTACGAAATATACTGACATCCAACCAAATTTCCCATTGTTATAAACAATCTTGATCAATTAATTCTTGTAGTAATTCTTTCGCATCAAATCAATCTGCTTTTTGCGTTCCGGAGCAGGAACAAATGAAGAACGAAACAACTGAAAATCAAGAGACACAAAAGATTGGCAGTTGTTTCGTTTTTCACTTGTTTCGGTGCTCACATATTTCTCGTCACTTAATGTTCAATTGCTACGCTTGGTTTTTTTGGAATGATATTGAAAAGTTCAAGCACGTATCCATTGGATTTTTGTGTTTTCCCGACTTTAATTATTTACGACTCTTGAGTACAAATAGTGAGGATTATTTCTCATTAAGTGCAGATTTGTGGATACTTTGTTTTCGTGTTCTTCCTATGATACTATGGAGTTTTATTAGTTGTAAGTTTCAAATCAATCGAATCTAAGTTATCTTATTTCATGTCCACATTTAAACAAAAGTGGAAAAAAGATTTTTATAACAAAACAACATTTAGGTCCAGGAATGCGGAATTGCTGCTTTCATATTTCTCTGTTCAATTCGTTGGAGTTTGTCCAGGCAGAAGACCTTCAGATGATTTCCAGAATAGCTCAAAATCAACTAAGAGACGAAAACTGCTTAAAATTCGGGAATGTTATTCTGACTCTGAAATACAGAGTGCATTCCTGAGCATTTTGCGATCTTCTGGTAAAACTAAAATCGCTAATGAAATGAGTAAACTTTTGCCAAATGACGATGATGAACACGATGAATTACCTGATGAACTATCATATTCAGAAGTGGGAGGAATTACACGCTAAACTGATGATGAGGATTTAGCACTGATTGAAGACGCAAAATTGAGTTGAAACCAGTATAAGGTTATTCGTATCCAGGCAAAAGCTAAAAATGCTGATGTCTACCCACCTTACAGGAGCCTAGCAGATTCCAAAAAAAGGTGCTACCCCCCAGAATCTCATATTATCATGACGGAAGAGGGTATAAGTGTTAGCATACAAGCTTTGCAGGATCACACAGTGTCTCGCTTGATAGAATTACTAGGAATCATACCTCCAAATTTAGTTGACCGACCTAATCTTTCAATATCTTTAACTTCAAAATATGGATGTGATGAGACATGTGATCATAATCCATACAACCAGTCTTTCACTGATCCTAGTAAATCTGATGCAAGCATCTTAATTTTTTCGATGGTACCACTAGCATTGGAGATGATAGACACAGAAATTGGTAGATGTTTGGCGATTTGGGAAAATCCACATCCTGGGTCATCAAGACTTTAGAATCATGCGATTCCGCTACGTGAAGGAAACGAAGGAGACTACCATCTCTGAGGTAAAGCAGATTCAAGGAGAAATCGATAAACTCAAACCAACAACAATTTATTTCGGTCGAGGTCAGAATCGTTGCAAAGTCACGCATAAAATGATAATGTCCATGGTTGACGGAAAGGTTTGCCAAGCGCTTACTGAAACACCATCATCATCGGCATGTTAAATATGCTCCGCAAAGCCCACCATGATGAGCAAGTTGGAAAAAATCAAACTCTTGTCTGTGAAGATCAAAAACTTCTCTTTTGGTCTTTGCACACTACATGCTTGGATACGCTTCATGGAATGTATTCTTCACATTGCGTATTGCATAGAATTTTTCAAATGGGCAGCGAAGTTAGCCGATGAATAGCAGAAAATGAGCAATGTGAAGAGGAGAATTCAAAAAGAATTTTGGGAGAAAATGGGCCTGATCATGGATATTCCACAACATGGGACTGGAACATCCAATGATGGCAATACTGCTCGAAGATTCTTTGAAGATCCTGAATTGACTTCGAGTATTAACGGGGTTGACAAGGTATTAATCGAGAAATGCGGCGTTATTCTGAAAGCTATGGCATCAGCAAAGAGAATAAACATTATCAAATTCGGAAAATATTGCCAGGAAACTGCAAAACTTTACGTCAGCTTATATAGTTGGCTCTATATGCCTGTTACAGTCCACAATATCCTCATACATAGCGATAAGGTCATTGCAAATGCCCCATTGCCTATCAGCCAATTGACAGAAGAGTCCCAGGAGGCGAATAATAAGAATTTCAAGAGTATAAGGGAATTTAATACCCGTAAAATTAGTCGGATTGCAACCAATGAAGATTTGTGTCACAAGTTGTTGATTATGACTGATCCCTACGTAAACAACTTCATAACTCTTAAGGAGACTGCCCCTCGTCCCATGAATGCACAAGTTCAGGATCTGCTGATTGGAAATGATCGAGGCAAGAATGGACAACGCTGCTGAAAACCAGAATTTTTCGGCCAGAAATGAGTAAGCTTCATGATTTCGTTCATCTTCATTGTTTATAATATTGGAAAAAGATGCTGTGTGTAGATGTTTCACGATTCGGTTCCTTATTTTGAGTTAGCATTTCCTATTGAACCCAAAAAACAGATCTATTCTATGCGAAAGAATTACTTTAAGAATTAATTGATCAAAATTGTTTATAACAATGGGAAATTTTGTTGGATGTCAGTATATTCTGTAGGAGTTTCATTTTTTATGATCGAATAAACATTTCAGCAAGAAAGAAATTTTTCCTATTTTAAAGCAACTATTAAATGCAATTATTGATCAGAATTGTTAATAACAATAAAAAATATCGTGAAATGTCAGTTTCTTCCACCAGAATTTTAATTGAGGGATGAAATGAACAATTATACAAAAAAATGAGAAAAAAAATCAAAGAGTGACCGTTTAATGCATTTGTTAATCAGTATTGTTTATGACAATGGTAAATATAGTTGATTGACCATTTCTGACATTGAATTTTCATTTTTGAAGGCAAAAATAATGATTGCCTTGTAAAAATGCATTTTATATATCCAAAGGCGCTTATTTATTGAATTTGTTTATGAAATTTGTTTATAACAATCAAAAAAATAATACTTAAGTATTTCATTTTAGTGAAACATTGATTTTACTCGATTTCACGGGGAAACACCTGATGAAAAGAGCTTCCAGGCTTCAATGTAGGGGAAACCATCCTACAGTAGATAGCAAAAAATTCAACAGCGTTTTAACTGCATCAGTTTCCAAAAAGAAAGTAAGGTTATCGTTTTTAAATAAAGCTTTCATATTCAATTGAGTATTTTTATAGAAAAAAATCTCACGAAATTAATCCATTAGCTGTTTTAAACCTTTTTATTAGACTTGTTCAAGGGTACGATTTTGACACCTCTGTCCATCAATAGATAATCGTTTCTGGTATTGTTCCTGGGCATGATAAAATACTCAATTCTCGATAATTATAATTTATCATTAGTATACTTACAATTAAAATCAGTTTATGCTGTATCGTAATGTACAACATTACGATACTCTACGCTGTCGCATAAAAACGCGTTAATGCACCGGAGTCACATAAATAAATTGAGTATACGTATAACTTCATAAAAGAAATTTAGTATACGTAAATATATTAAAATTACAAAGTGTAATGAATTTAGTTAACACATAGGAAATTTAATATGCCCGTGTATACTAAAATTTCAAACATTTCTAACAGTGTACTAGTACCAAGAAAAAAACATATGTCTGAAAATATGCAACCCCATCAAATGTTTCGATGTTTTATTCTTTTACATTTATGAAGTGGGAATATGAAAAAGGTATCAGGCAACTGAACTTTGTATTGAGTGTAATTGCCTTTAAAAAGGATGAATTGAGCTCATCTAGCGTATTTCACACGGTCGGGGGACAGATTACAGATTAGCGGTTTTAATGTGAGTCTTTCTGTGAGTGAGCTATGGGCTGGGGGGTGAAGCCTGACAACCTAGGTCTTAGAAGCTCGGGACATCTGGATCGTATCTTTTCTCCCTCTTTTCTATCTATATCTTCACTCTCACTCTCTTTTACTTGCGCCCGGATCCGACCGGATCCCGCGGGTGCCGAATCGTGTTACCTCGCCTCGCTCGAACAGCACTCAGCATCTAGCACAAGGAGATTAGTGGCGACAAGCTGCTCCTGATTTCATTTTTTAGAATCACCCTAAGAGATGATTACTAGGGTGGTCCAAAGATGCATTGGACATTTTTTTTTAATTTTCATTATTATGATTATTAGTTTTTTATAATTTAATCATAGCCACGAACTAATTCAAGTGACTGATTATTATTTTTATGAAAGAGAATAAACCAAATACTTCTTTTTATATTTTATTTATATTTAATTGATGTTGCAAAATATCTGTATAAAATAATTAGAAGGCACCACATGATGTCTGTAGCCTCCAATATGAAACTCCTTTTAATTTTTTTTTCTCTGTTAAAGAAGTACATCATGGATTTCTCATATCTTATTTCTAGGTAAATTATGTCTTCGTTATCATCTGGAAAAAATTGTTAATATAATTATAACTCAATTTATTATAATTAGCTCTTAAATTCGTTTAACACTTAACTTATTTGTAAACTATATTTCCAGGCGGAAATATTATATATAGTTTATATAAAGTGTGAAGTATTGTATATAATATTCATTTGTTTTATATCAAAAATGTATAAAATAAGTGAATATTATATATAAAACTTCACACTATATATAAATTATATATAATATTTCCACCTGGGTTGCCGTAATAATTTTTTTGATTTTATAAATTAAAGGAAATATTACTTCTAAAATAAATTCTGATTTGTTCGTTATAAAATGTCTATGAGTATATCAATTTGAATTTATTAAATGATATTTAAGAAATTTAAGAAAAAAGGAAAATATGAAAAAATGCATTGAATTCAGTAAACTACTTTATACTTATAATTAGAAATTTATATAAGTTGTTCAAACAATTCATTATTATTTATCACATTATTATCTTAGAATAATGCTACAAGATTGCAGTTTTTTTCTATAATTTTCACTTTTTATCCACTTTTATTGTTCATAACTATCTTCTCCTATATTAATTCTATGTAGTTGCGTTTTTTTCTGAAATGTACAACATTTTGTCGACTTTGTGCACAGAGTGAGTCTATAATTAATACAAGTTGACAAACAAAAATATTTAATCAATTAATTATTGTTTATTACTATCTTTTCTTCAATTAATGCTAGACAGTTGCGCTTTTTTCGGAAATTTTCAGTTTTGCTTTGACCTTTTAGTTATGAACAAATAATAAATGAACATGAACAAGAATCGTTTTTTAAATGTTATTTTTTTTTTTTTCAAAAGAGAATAATTACTTCTGCAATCTGGTTCAATCTCATGCAATCTTACCAAATCTCATGCAATTTTTAACAATACCTTGTAATCCCCCCTTACAAAAAAATATTATAGAAAATTCAGTATAGATCTATAATAATTTTTCTATAATAATTTTCTTTATAATTATTTCGCGTTTCTAGAAAAATCTTTATAGAGTAATATTATAAGAAAATCAATTAAAAGATTCAGAAAAAACCACATGCATGTTAACATGCATCAATTATTATCTCACACTAATTGAAAAGTGGATAAAAGTAGAAAATTATAGAAAAAACTGCAACTTTATAGAATTATTATAATATTTTAATGAATAATAATAAATTGTTCAAACAATTATTCATATTAAATTTAATCCATTGTTGGTTCGCTTTAACAGAAAAATTGATAATGAATTGAAAAATTCGGAATAAACCGTGACTTTCTAACTCTATTCTAATAGAAAATTGCTAAAAACGATAATAAATTGTTCATGGAATTTATATAAGCATCTTATCATCAGGAGAAGGTAGTATTTCATGTAGCATATACCATTTCGATAGAAAAAAAAACGCAAAAAATCATAATTAGCTCTAAAAACTAGCAAAACATAATTTTTCACTCATGGGTTTTTTTTGGGACCCTAGAAAACAGACTTGCCGGGTTGATATTCAAAAAAAAAGTTTGATTCATATTCTTCGGCTAATTGCAACGAGAATTGCTGAGTTTTAATTCGATTTACCTGATATTGACAATTCCTAATAATATAAAATAAACGCCTTTTTTTGAGTGACCATCCATAAATTACGTTACCTATAAGGGGAGGGGGGGGGGGTCACCCGAAAAATTACAGTTTTCTGATGATAAATGAGAAATTAATTATCAGAATCCATTAACAAAGTTCAAATATTTGTGTTAAAAACTCAATTACTTGATTGAAAGTTGAACTATTTTGTTAAAAATTAATTGCCTTGGTTAAAAATTGATCTCTTTGCTTGAAAAATGAACTATACCAGTTTTTTAATAATAATCTTCTTGATTGAAAAAACAATCCTTTGGGTTGAATGTTGAACTCTTGCTGAAAATTCATTGTTTTTTTTTAAATTCATCATTTTATTTGAAAATTCATTACTTTAGTTAAAAATTTAACTATTTTGTTAAAGATACGTTTTTGATTTAGAAAATTAACTTTTTAAAATAAAAATATGACAATTCCATTTTTAATTAAACATTGATGTTTTATTTGAAAATTGATATTTTGTGCTTAGAAATTTAATTATTTGGTTGAAAATTCATGTATTTTGTTGAAAATTTGTCTTTTTTTGGTAGAAAATTTATCTCATTGGTTGAAAATACATCTTTTTTGGCTGAAAATACAACCATTTGGTTGGAAATTAATCTGGTTTAGTTCAAGATTCAATGATTTTGTAGATAATTCGTCTTTTTTGTTAGAAAATTAATGTTATTTGTTAAAAAAACATATTTTTTGATTAAAATTGCAACTGTTTGGTTGCAAATTAATCTTCTTTGGTTGAAAAATCTACCAGTCGGATCAAATTTTAACATATTTTCTTGTTGAAAATTGAATTGTTTTCTAGCAAACTCGTACTTAGGCTTGAAAATGTACCTATTAGTAGGAAATACTTTTTCATGTTGAAAAATAATATTTCCAGGGTAGAAGTTCAACTTTTTGTAGAAAATACGTTTTTTATCTCAAAATTGAACAATTTTTTCAAAAATTGATGTATTTTGTAGAAAATTCATCTTTTTTGTCAGAACCTTAATTTTTTGAAATAAAATTAATCTTTTTGTTTTAAAATTTAACAACTGGGTTGAAAATTCATCTTTTTGGTTGAAAATTCAACTACTTCATTGAAAGTTAAAATACTTTGTTAAAAATTATTACTTTTTTAACAGTTTGGTTGAAAATAATATTTTTAGGTTTAAAATTCAACTTTTTGTAGATAATACGTTTTTACTTCAAAATTCAACCATTTTTTCAAAAATTGATGTATTTTGTTGAAAATTCATCTTTTTGTCAGAGCATTAATTTTTTGGAATAAACTTCATCTTTCTGGTTAAAAATTTAACTACTGGGTTAAAAAATCATCATTTTTGGTTGGAAATTCAACTACTTCATTGAAAGTTGAACTACATACTTTGTTCAAAAATCTTATTAGTTAAAAATACATATTTTTTCATTAAAATTCAAGTGTTTGGTTGGAAATTAATCTTCTTCGGTTAAAAAATCTAGCAGTCGATTCAAATTTCAACTACTTTTTTAAAAATGATTTTTTCTTCAAGTTGAAAATTTATATTTTCGTCTTGAAAATTAAATTATTCTATAGAAAACTCGTCTTTTTGGCTTGAAAATGTACCAATTTGGTAGGAAATACTTTTTTATTGTAAAAAATAATATTTTCAGGTTAAAAGTTCAACTTTTTGTAGATAATACGTTTTTACTTCAAAATTCAAATTATTTTTTCAAAAATCGGTGTATTTTGTTGAAAATTCATCTTTTTGTCAGAACATTAATTTTTTGTAGTAAACCTCAAGTTTTTGGTTAAAAATTAAACTATTGGGTTGAAAATTCATCTTTTTGGTTAAGAATTTAACTACTGTGTTAAAAATTCATCTTTTTTGGTTGAAAATTCAACTACTTCATTGAAAGTTAAACAAATTGGTTAAAAATTATTTTTTCTTTAACACTTTGGTTGGAAATTAAATTTTTTTGTTGAAAATTCGTTTCTTTTTTACAAAACCTAATTTTTTAACGGAAAATTTAACTATTACATTTTTGGTTAAGAATTTATTCTATATAGGTTAAAAATTCATACACATGTTTCGTTGAAAATTCATCCTTTTTGGTTAAAAATACTACTAGTTGGTTTAAAGTTTAATTACTTGAAAAAAAATTTTTTGCTAAAGTAGAAAATTCATCTTTTTGGCTTGAAGATTCAACAAATTTCTAGAAAATTAAAAAATTTGGTCGAAAGTCAGATTTCTTGTTCTGAATTCATATTTTTGGTTCAAATTTCAGCTGTTTTGTAGATAATTCATATTTTCTTCTTCAAAATTTAACAATTTTTTGAAAATTGATGTATTTTGTTGAATATCAATATTTTTTGGTTTGAAATTCATCTGACTTCGGAAAAATTAATCTTTTTGCTTGAAAATTGAACTATTTGGTTAAAAGTGGAACTCTTTTCTTAAAAAGTCATCTCTTTTGCTTGTTACTTTAACCAGTTGATTCCTAATGCACCTGATTGTTTAAAATTTAATTTGTTTGTTGTTAAAATTTCGTTATTTTGGTTTCAAAATTTATTTATTTCGCTAAAAAATCTTTTTTGGTACAAAATATTTTTGGGTCGAAAATTGAACAATTGTATTGAAAATGCAATACACATTTCGATTTGAAATCTTAGGAATATAAAGTTTTTTATATTGAGTTCAATATCGTATTTACACAAATTTTTATTTCAAAGAATGCATTCCTTTATTATTCCCCTTTAAAAAAAATTACTCTATTTCGGAGAAATCAAAAATAGCCTAAAATTAGTAACGTACTTTATGGACGATCTCCCATGGGAAATACGTGTTAAACTTCATGGGGCTTGCGGAATCTCTAAACATCATTTTTTTCAACTCATTTATTTATTTGTGGATTCGAACAAATTTCCGGGCGATATGCCTGAAAATTCGAAAAAAAAATTGAATCTATTTTTGGACCACCCTAGTTTATAGCCCCTTGGAGACAGTTTTATAACAAAGCAAAAAAGAGGGAGAAAATTAAAAATGTTTTCAAAAGTCCGGTTCTTGGTCAATTCTAAAAAATTTGTTTATAAACTAAAATTTTTCAGTTTATAACCAATTTTGAAAATATAAGACGAATTTTATTTTTAAATTAAGGACGTCGAGTTCCCAGGAATCACGTGATTCAGACAGGGGGTCCCAAGCTATCCACTTAATTATTTTTTGGTAGTCCATTAGGCCAACTAATACGGCACTACGGGAGGTCTGGTTGAGTAGGTCAGAAGTGTCAACTTACTTAATTGACTTTTTACGTTTCCAAGTGGTTCTCGACGTAGCGTAGGTTGCCCCACGCCTTCTCTTTTCATTTATTACTTTCCATGATAGTAGTCGGGGAAAAAAAAAAAAAAAAAAAATGGTTTCCCTAGACAATTTTGAATTTTCACATAAAAAACAGACTCCTCTCTTTTATCTCACTTACCGCGTTATCAAAATTATCCAAAAAATACCACACTCTCCAAGGAAATACAACTTCAGTATTTTTACATTCGCATTGGAGAAGGTATTAGATTTGTGTAAAATTTGACCCCCCCCCTTCCTCCGTTTTCGTCAAATGTCCACATTCTGAGACCACCTGAACCCAAAAATCAGGTTTTCGCAAATGTGTCTGTCTGTGTGTCTATGTGTAAGTGGGGCTATATATTTTTAGTCTGTTAGCATGATAACTTTTGAAAGAATTGAAATATTGGATTGGACTTTGGACTACTTTTCAAGTGTCCTAAGATGAAGATCAAGTTCGTCAACCAGCCATTTTGAATGGAAATTCAAAAAGTGAGCGCATTTTCAAAATTTTCGGGACCACTTTCTTTCAAATTGAAAATTTCAATGTACGGTTATCAGTAGTACTCGAAAAGGCAAACAATTTATTCTTGTGACTTTTTTTAAACTAAAAAAAAATGACTGGAGTTATGTCATTTACAAAATTTCAAAAAACAAACGAAAATTAACATTTTAAGCCAAGCAACGCATGATATGAAAAAATGTCAAGATACGAAAAAAGATGATTCAATAAAAATTATGCATTCAAAAAAATCTACAAATTTGTCACAAATCACTTTTTGATAGAATGCGTAGTTTTTGTTTTTTATTCATAAAAAACTACATTGAAAATAGAAAAATTGAATTTCCAGAGAAACGACACAAGATACGCAAAAAATAAATAGACAAAATTTGTTCACAAAACAAAGAGCTATAAATTTGTCATTTATAATTTTTTTATAGGACGCGTAGTTTTTGTTAAATATATGCAGATTTTTGAAGATTTCGAAGAAAAAATTTATAAGCTTCTCTAGCATTTTGAAACGCTTCAAATGAATAAGAAATTTGTATTGAAATCCCTACAAAAACTAACAATATATTTTTTTTATCAATTTAAAAAAATGTTTATTGAAATTTCTAAAATTTTCAAGAGAGAATCTGGATGATTTCAGAGTATTTTTTTTACTTAGCAGGATTTTAAAAAAATTGCAGAAAAAATTTGAATTCAAAGATAATAAAATTATTATTGGATTCCTTGACAATTTTTCAATTTTTTTTAAACAAATTTTTATGAGAATATTTAAAAATAGTTTCAAAAAAATTTTATTATATACATTAATGTTTCTAGCTCAAAATTGCTTAAAATGATATAATTTCGAGAATTTTCTGATTCATTCTTCAATTGATAGCATTGAAAATGACAGCATGGATCTCTATTTTTTAAAATCTTTTGACTATACAATGTATAAAAGTTAAAAGTTAACATTTTTCTGTTTAAAGGCTATTAATTTGAAAAATTTTAATTTAAAAATGTTAAGAACTTCCATTTTATACGCGTAAATTATTGTGCGTTTGAATTCTTATTTTATAAGCTTTAATTCTAAAAGTTTAAAATTCAAAAGTATTTTGCTATATATTTAAAAAAAAAGCTTTGAACGTAAGGTTTTTGGGTGTTTATTAACGATTATACATTATTGTCTTTTAATATTCTACCATTTCTTTGAAGTTTAAAAATTGAAGCTTTTTTTATAATTGCCATCGTGTGCACATCTTAATTTAAAATTATCTCTTTGCACAATCGTAAATATTTTACATCCTACGTCGGAAAGAACTACTTTTGGGCTGCAAACCCTGTGAAATCCTGTAGATTTCTGTAGTTGTATTTTTTTTTAAATTTTTGTCGAAAATTAAAACTACAATAAAATACATGAATGTACACATAATACAGAAAAAGTACAAAATTCGTCTCAGTAATAGAAAAAAGGTTTAGTTTCTTGTACTTTTTTGCAAAAATTTTTTCACAAGGGAGGGTTTTTCTTCAGAAAGGATTACAAGGTATTGTACAAGATTGCATTGTATTACAAAGGATTGCATGAGATGGAAAAAGATTGCTGAGAGTGTAACCAAAATATTAACCCCTCATTCCTAATGGTTCTCAAAATAATAGGAAAAAAACGAAGAAAAAGTACCAGACGCCTGAAATATTTAGATAATTTATTATTTAAATTGTAGAAAATTAGAAAAAAATATTTTTTTTTATTTTCCAAGCAGAGGTAGGGTACCTTATGTTCATTTTGGTATTGCGAGTCCGTTTTAACATTAAATAGTCTGATAAAGAAGTTTTTTTATTGGCGTTAGATTCGATAATGTTTATTTGTTTTGTGTTCTACAATCAATTTTAAAAAAAGGTATCTATTTTTGAGTAAATTAAAGTTAGATTTTTTATGTTTCGTCCCGGACTGACTCACTGGACTCGTCAGTAATATTTTTCGAGCAAAAAAGAATTCGTTTATAAGTTTGTGAATTTGACAAATTTCGCAGTCTATCAATTATATTAAGTTGAAACGACCCTATCCGTGGTTGAAGTGCACTATATTATTTACTGCAAAATTTATCAAATTTACAAATTACTAAAGAAAATTTTTTTTTTTTTTGTTTGAAAAATATACATTATAATGAATTGAGATCAACTGAAATGTATAACCTGAATAACCTTATACATTTTAATTGATCTAAATTCATTATAATGTATATTTAAAAAAAAAATTTGTTCAAAAGATTGTAAATTTGATCAATGTTGCAGTCTATCAATTATATGAAGATTCAACCCCTATCCGTGGTTGAAATGCACTATATTATTGACTGCAATATTTATCAAATTTACAAACTTATGAACGAAACTTTTTTTCTTACATTACAATAAATTTAGATCAACTAAAATGTATTATAAACTAAAAAAAATAGAACTAAATAAATAAAAAATTAGAATAAAATTAAAAACGATATATTTCGAAAAAACCGCAAAGATGTCATCTAACTACTGACTATATAGGCTTCCAGCAGTAATTCTTGGACCCACATGCTAGAGACTAGAGTTTGCTGACTCGTGGAGGTCCTTTGGGAGTTTTATATTTTCTCAGTTCCTTCTGGGGATATCAAGGCGTTGCGTACTACCCTGTTGGAATTTAACGGTACCGCCCAGAAAACCGTTCGGGCGACCTGTGCAAATATTGGTTCATAGATTTCGACGTGTTCACTCCTGGGTCAGTGTTTGGACAATTCTTTGCCAAATTCAAGCCGGAAGAATTCCCAAAGACCAACGTCCCAATATTGCATTTCAGACTCAAAATCTCATTATGGTAGTTAACAGGAAGTTATCAGACAGCGATTTCAAAAATATTTATACAATTTTTCTGTCCACAGGAAGTCTCTGAATCATTAATAACAATGATCAAGAACATGTCACCTATGCATTGGTGGAATGAACCATATCGTTTCCAAAATTCATTTTTGAGATGAATTCGAATCTGGAATCCATTTTTCAACATCAGCTCTTCTTCAGTAGTTATTTGCAAATTAATTTTTGAAGGATAGTTTTTTATGCACAGTGCACAATTATTTCGATTATTTTTTTTCAACTCCTGGTCTTATTGTTCTTCACAATTATATAAACAAAACTATATTTTTCAAAAATCTCTCGAGTAAAAAAAAATAATTATATAAGTGAAAAATGTATTTAAAAACTGATTAAGTTACAAAATAAGTATTCTTCTTATTTGAATAAATATAAACATATTTAAACAAAGGTCTCTCTATAGAAAAAAATTAAAGAATAACTAAATAATTTGTAAAATACTTTTGAAAAAATATCAAAATATGAAATAACACATAATGTATTAAAAAACTATAAAATAACTGAAACAAATGAAAATTTTTTAAAAACTCTTATTTTCACGCTACCTTATCAAATAATAAATAAACTGAGATTTAAACCAAGATTTTAATTTAAGACTAATTTGAAATTTAAAAAACAATATTTTGATTAACATCTGAGGAGCATTTAAAGTAACAAAAAATGAAAAATTCGAAACAACTCCCGGTTTTATTCATCTTTAAAAATAAAATTATGCACGTAAAAAAAATAAATTTTATATCAAAATAATCGTTTCCTTCAAGAACTGAAAAGTTTGAAGCAATTTTTTTTTCAACTCTTAATTTTCATGTTCTTCGATATTCAATAAATAATAAAAAAAGTTGATGAATTAAAAAAGGTGCACAATATACAAAAAAAACTGAGCATTTTAGAAACTCCTTGCCCTTGTATTCTTTACAATTATATAAATAAGAACATATTTTCAAAAAGTACCTTAAGTAAAAAATAAAATACTAAATCAGAAATTTACTTAAAGAAACTAAATTGCTGAAAAAATAAGTAGAATAACTGAAATATTAAAATTTGAAAAAAACACTCGTTTTCACGTGATCTTAGCAAATAGTAAATAAAACAAGATAAAAAAAAAGATTTTAATTTAACAATATTTTGAAAATTGAAAAAACGGTTTTAGGCAAAATCTAAAAATCATTAAAAGCGACAAAAAATTGAAAATTTGAAACATTTTGAAAGAATTTGATGCATTTTGAAACAATTTGATGCATTTTGCAATATAAAATGACGCAAGTAAAAAAAATTTAATTTGAAATAAAATAATAATTTTCTTTAGGAACTAAAAAGGTAAAAAAATTGAAAAACTTTGAAAAAAACTCCCAATTTTCATGTTCTTCGAAATTCAATAAATAATATAAAAATTTCTGAATTAAAAAAATTGAACAAGTTGACAAAAAATAACTAAAAAATGTGAAAGTTTAAAAACTCCTGCTTTCGCATTCTTAATAATTATATAAAACAATATTTTTGAGAAGGTAGTCAAGTTAAACAAAATTAAACAATAACTATATAATGTATCAAAAAAGTTTCTGAATAAAAAACTGAATAAGTAAGAAAAAAAAACTAGAAAAATAAAAATGCAGAAAACTCGCTGTCCTCGTGTTCTTCACAATTATATAAATTAAACCATTTTTTTTAATTCTTCTGAATAACAAATTGAAAAACAAATACAAAATTAATTTATGAAACTAAGTTAGTGACAAAATAAGTAAATTAAAAATTAAAAAAAAACTCTTGGTGTTCGTGTTGTTTACAAATATAAAAATAAAACAATATTTTTCAAAAGTTTCTTCATCAAAAAACTTTGTAAAAAAAAACCGAATTTATCAAATAATTAAAAAAAATTAAATTATAGAAACTAATAATTTATTATAAATACGGTAAAGGAACTGAGAAATTAAATATGTTTAAATCTTCTGCTTTACGAGATCTTTGCAAATAATAAATAAAAGAAGATTAAAGAAAAGATTGAAATTTAAAATTAATAAAAATGTTGAAAAAATGATTCTAATTATAATCAGAAAAACATGCAAAGTATCTAAAAAATTAAAAATTTCAAACAACTCAAAAAAATTCCAGGCCCTCACGTTCTTCCAAGTAATTATATAATCAATATAATTATTATAAAAGTAGAAACATATTTTTAAAAAGTCTCTTAAGTGAAAAATGAACGAATAACTAAGTAATTTATTTCAAAAAAACTATCTGAATTAAAAAAGCGAATAAGTTAAAAAAATATAACTCAAAAACAAAAATAAAAATGTATGTCCTTGTTTTCTTCACACTTATGTAAATAAAAGTATATTTTCAACGAGCATCTTGCCTGGAAAATTAAAAAATAAATGAAAAATTATTTTCAAAAGCTAAATACGTTAAAAGAAAGTAAGTAAACATTTTTGAAAAAACTCCCAGTCATCGCGTTCTTCAAAATTATATGATCAAAAAAATATTTATAAAAAGTCTTCTAATTGAAAAAATAGAAAAAATAAAAACTAACTAAGTAATTCATTTAAAAAATTGAAAAAATGGTTGCATAATAAAGCTAAAACTACCAATCTTTGACGATAACATTACATAAGCCAATTTGATGGTGATTTTTTTAGAATATTAGACAATGCAACAATATATAAATAAATAAATTAAAGAGCAAAAATTTTACGAATGAAACAAATGTATCCACACCAGAGACGATTTCTTGATTGTTTCAAATAATTATTTATTTTTTTTTAATGAGAGAATTTCGAAAAATATGTTTTTATTGTATAGTTGCGAACAACATAAAGACCGGAAATTTATATGCATTTTTGTTTCTTCATGGGCTAAAAAATATTTATAGGGTGAAAATTCAACTTCCGTTGGAAATTTATCTATTAATTTATTCTTTATCTATAATTTATTTATTAACAAGTACATTATGTGAATTATGTAAAAATATCTCTCTAAACATTTTTTTTCAACAAAGTTACACAACACCATTAAATTTATTAGAAAAAATGATAATATTTTTTTAAACATTTTTTTTCAAGTACAAAAGCAAGGAAGGTATTTAGAGTTTAAGCTTTGACCCCCATGAGAAAGCGTAAGATCTTATTCGATTAGATAAAATTTGTTTTTGGATATAAAAATTAATGTTTTGATTGAAAATTTAACTATTTAGTTGAAAATCATCTGTTTGGTTGAAAATTTACTTATTTTTGTTAAAAATTCATCTTTTTTGGTAGAAAATTCAACTTTCTAGTTCAAAATTCAATGATTTGATTAAGAATAATCCATTTTCCTGAGCCATAAAAGTAAATTATGTAAAAATATCTCTTTAAACATTAGAGATATTCAGAATGAGAAATCTTATCTCTTTGTATACAATTTTTTCCAAAGTTTCCCTTCTTTTCAGAATTTCCAATTGCACATTTCATTTGTCAAACTTCGCGATTGTTGACCCACCCTATTGTATCAACCATTCACAATGCAGGAAGACGAGAAGCCTGCTCCAATTTCAGGATATTTTCATTCAGATTGCGGGCGACAATCGCTCATTAACACATTTTTTTTCGAGCCTCGTTGTTAAATTGCATTGAATGCGAAGGGCATTCAGGGGTGCATTTAAATAAAAAGACACGGTAGCCGTTTTGGAGGGTAGTGTCCCAAGTGTTGAAGAGAGGCGTAGTTGGGTTGGTGGGCTTGGGGGGGGGGGCGAGGAGAGATAGGGGAGCTCAGAAACGATGGCAGTGGGGTCAAATGGCGGCCAGAATGCGTGGTGATTGCTGGAGGGCCGCATAATTGCACCCTTTGTGGTGCAATCAGCGCCGCAACTTCGCTGGCGCCTCGACCCCCCCCCCTTCACACTACATTTCTTCTCCCTCTAGCTGTCTTTCCATTTCTACTATTCCTTCGAGACTTTTTTTTTTTTTTTTTAATACATTCAGGCCTCGAACTCATTTGAGAAATTCAAAATCCCACCAAAAACATATACGATGAAACAACTGGGAGAAATACAATTGAATCAAGTTGTAAAATCCAAGTTGGACAAGTAAAGTGAACGAATAATAATTGGCTTTAATTAATCAAGGGCCATTCATCAACTACTTTAACAATTTTGGTTTATTTTTACTTTCATTTTTTATTGCAGTTTTGCCCCCCCCCCCCTTCAGTAACATATTCTTTGGTTTAACACGAATTTTTGAAGAAAATAGGGGAACTTTTAATAAAAGTTGAATTTTAAAGACCAAAAGAATAATTTTAGGCAAGAAAAAAATAATTTTAAACCAAACAGTTGCTTTGACAACGAAATAGTTGAGCTTCAAGGCAAAAAACTAATTTTTTTTACAAAATATAGTCAAATTTTAATCAATTAGTTAAATTTTCAAGTCAAAAAGATAAATTATTTTCAAGGCAGGTGAAGTTTCTATCCCAATGGGAGAATTTTCAACTAAACAGTTGAATTTTTTACTAAAAAAGACGAATTCAATGAAATAATATAATTTCTAACAAAAGAATTTTCAAGCCAAAATTACGAATTCTTTTCAACACGAAAAATTGAATTTTTAACGAAAAGAGGATAAATTTTCGAACAAAAAGGAGAACTTTTCTACCATACAAAACTGATTTTCAATTCTAAAGGAGGAAGTTAAATTTTCGACGAAAAAAAAATCTCTTCAACAAAATAGTTAATATTTTAATAAAATAAAGAAGCTTCTAAGAAAATAGTTGAATATTCGAGCCAAAAAGATAAATTTTTTAGACGTTAGTTAAATTTTCAATCGGAAAAGTTCAACATCAAAATCTATTATCAACGAAGAAGGATGAATTCTTTATCAGGAAACATGACTTTTCCATTATACGAGATGAATTTTCAATCCAAAAGGACGAATTTTCCACAGAACAGTTGAATTTTTGACGAAAAAAGATGACTTGAACGAAACAATTTAACTTCTAACCAAATAGTTGAATTTTTAAACCGAACGGACAAATTATTATTTTCAGCCCGAAAAGTTCAATTTTTAACAAAAAAAGAATACATTTTTGGCCAAAAAGATGACTTTTTTACTATGCAAGATGGATTCTCACTTCTAACGGACGAATTTTCAAAAAAACAGTTGAAATTTCGACCAAAAGAGATTTCTTCAACAAAATAGTTGAATTTTTAACCAAATGAAGAAAATAATAATTAGTGCAACTTTTAACAAAAAAGTTGAATTTTCGAGCCAAAAATCGAAGTTTTTAGAAGACAGTTGCATTTTCAATCAAAAAATTGGAATTTAAAAAAAAAATCGGTTGAAATTTCCACCAAAGAATATTTCTTCAACAAAATAGTTGAATTTTTAACAAAACAAATAAATTTCTAACAAAATGTTTGAATTAAAAAAAAAAATAATAAACTTATAATAAAATAGTGGCATTTTTAAGCAAACAGTAGAATTTTCGAGCCAGAAGATAAAGCTTTTAGAAAACAGTAGAATTTTCAATCCAAAAACTGGAATTTTCAACAGAGCAGTTGAAATTTCGGTGAAAAAAGATCTCTTCAACAAAATAGTTGAATTTTTAACCCAACAGTTGAATTTTCTAGCCAAAAAGACGAAGTTTTTGGAGAAAATTTGAAACAAAATCAGAAAATTTGAATTTACAAAAAAACATTTGAAATAACAAAAAAAAAGTTGAAATTTCTGCAAAAAAAAATCTCTCCAACAAAATAGTTGAATTCTTAACAAAATAAATAAACTTCGAACAAAATAGTTGAGTTTTTAAAAAAACAGTTGAATTTTCTAGCCAAAAAGACGAAGTTTTTAGAAGACAGTTAAATTTTCAGTCCGAAAATTTGAATTTTCAAAAAAAACATTTGAAATTTAAAAAAAACAGTTGAAGTTTCTGCCAAAAAAAATCTCTCCAACAAAATAGTTGAATTTTTAAACAAACAGTTGAATTTTCTAGCAAAAAAGACGAAGTTTTTAGAAGAAAGTTGAACTTTCAATCCGAAAATTTGAATTTTCAAAAAAACATTTGAAATTAAAAAAAAAAACAGTTGAAATTTCTGCCAAAAAAAATCTCTCCAACAAAAGAGTTGAATTTTTAACAAAATAAATAAACTTCGAACAAAATAGTTGAATTTTTAACCAAACAGTTGAATTTTCTAGCAAAAAAGACGAAGTTTTTCGAAGACAGTTGAACTTTCAATCCGAAAATTTGAATTCTCAAAGAAACATTTGAAATCGAAAAAAAATCTGTAGAAACTTCAACCAAAAAGATCTCCTCAACAAAATGGTTCAATTTTTAACAAAATAAATAAACTTCTAATAAAATAGTGGAATTTTCAACTAAACAGTTGAATTTTCCAGCCAAGGAGACGAAGTTTGTAGAAGACAGTTCAACTTTCAATCCGAAAATTTGAATTTTCAAAAAAAACATTTGAAATTAAAAAAAAACAGTTGAAATTTCTGCTAAAAAAATCTCTCCAACAAAATAGTTGAATTTTTAACCAAAGAGTTGAATTTTCAAGCCAAAAAGACGAAGTTTTTAGAAGACAGTTGAACTTTCAATCCGAAAATTTGAATTTTCAAAAAACATTTGAAATTAAAAAAAAACAGTTGAAATTTCTGCTAAAAAAAATCTCTCCAACAAAATAGTTGAATTTTTAACCAAAGAGTTGAATTTTCAAGCCAAAAAGACGAAGTTTTTACAGATACCCTACAGTTCATAATTAACCCTACAGTACAGTCGCTAATGACCCTGGCAGTTGATGCGACTATAAAAATTTAACTAATAAGAAACCTTAGGTTCCAATAATAAACTTACTTAATTATTTCAATTTACATATTGCTTAACCCTTAAATGTTTTACCATGTACTTTTAAATGTCCTAAATATTTCATTCATGTAATTAATAATTTTTCTTTTAATAAAGGGTTAGCCTAACATGGTTAAATTTACCATTTTAGTTATTATTAGTTATAGTTGGCATTTGAGTAATATTGATGAGAAAAATTTGGAGAGCACTCAGAAAAATGCTTGTCTCAAACTAAAGAAACCATTTGTTTTACGTAATTCTTTTCATTTAACAAAGAATATCTTTAGAAAAAAGAGAATCATTCTAGATAAAAGAAAAATATTAATTAGAACAAAAAATTATTTCTTTCAACCAAAGAAATTTCTTTGGCACAAAAGAAACTTTTTTTTTGACTGGGAGCCAATGAATATATATTCTTATTATGCAAACAAATTTTCTTTGAAGTAAAGTAAATTTCGGTGTGTTCTATGATTAGTTAAATACTTTGTTACTTTATTTCAGTTGGCACGAATTTCAAATTTGTAGTTCAATATATATTTGAAATACAAAAAATCACTTGAAAACTACTTTCAATCAAATATAATTAATTTATCAAAAATGAGCTAAGAATCGCTAAACCATAAAGTTTTAATGTTGTATAGAATTATAGATAGAAGTTCCAAATCCGTATTCTGGGACACAATAAATTATTTATGGCTTCTCGTATAATTAAACAGAGCATTATAACATAACAAGACCTTTTAAAGTTTAGCTTGAATATTGCAATAAAATTTACGTCAATTTCAAATTTTAAAATGTCATCATCTAATTCCATATGATCAAATTCTATTAAGAAATGTTCTTCCATTCGGATAATTTTATCATTCATCAATTTTTGAAAATACACTGAAATTATTCGAAATATCTAACAGAATTTTTCGAGACACAATGGCCCATTTCTTTCAAATGTTAAAATGCTTTAAATATCAAAGTATCATTTAACTCAATTTGTATCTTATCAAATTATACTAAGAAATAATATTTCAGTCTTATAATTTTAGTACTTATTAATTTTTGAAAATATACTGAAATTATTGGAAATTTCTCTAAAGAGTCAATGACCCAATTCCTTTCAACGGTTATTATAGAATTCCATACAGAGAATACCTGAAAAAGATAGAGGAAACGATGCGATAGGACACTGCCAACGAACATGTGAATACGAGATAACTTGGGCCATCGATCGCAACTCGCAAGCGGATACCTGTGCTCGGGGAAAAAATACCCTCTTGTTCCTCCGGTAAAAAAAGTATACATGTTTCTCTTTTATGCGCTACTTCTTCCGGAAAGTAATTACTACACACAATATCCAGAAGAAATATGTTTGCTACTCACAACAAAGCTGCATCTCAAAACAATTTTTTAAAAAGATTTATTCATGTAGATGAAATACGTCCACAGTTACGGACCAAGAATTATTTGAATTACACATCATTATGTTCAAATAGTAAAATCACGCCACTCTCTTTTCCTCGCCCTTTCAGTCCAGGGGACCATTATGTAACTTTTTCACATCCCACATAGTACATCCTACTCTACACTTCCAAATTCTCACCTGTATAATTTTTTAAAAATGCACGCCACACGTCACCGTTGAATTTTGAAACGTCACTTATTAAAAAAAATCATGACAGGTGAACAGCGAAAACTGGGAAGCGGAAAGTGGGAAATGGGACGTGGGATATTGAAAAGTTAAGTAATCGTCACGCTGCCCTCCCCCTCTAATCAAGAGAGCCAACGATATGTTATTTGACTTAAAAGTTGAAAATCAAAGAATGTTCAAGTGTACATGAAATTTTATGTAAATGTATTTAAACTGCATATTTGAGTTAAAATTACTTGCTTTCATTAACAAAATGATACTTGATCATATGAATTTGTCATTTGATATTTTTTAACAATTCTATAAACAAATTACATAAACAAATTCCCAGTGTGGACATTCAAAGACAGCGAGGTAAGTCTTTTCTCTTAATTTTGTTGAAATTATGTTGTTCGGGTTGTTGAATGATGGAAATTTGTAATCCAGTACTTTTTGTGAACTTCATAAAAAAATTATATAAACAAATGCCCTGTGTATACATTTCAAGGCAGAAAGAAGTCGTTTTTTTATTATTTTAATTTTCCATAAATAATGTCATCAGTGATGTTTAGTGATGAAAACTTTTCATCACATATTTTAAAATAATTTTCTAACTAATTCTACAAACAAATGCTGAATGAATACGCCTAAAGTGATTTTTTTAGAAATTTTGCGTCCACAATGAGCATATCTTCTTAAAATTCGTTTATTATTACAACATCGCGGAGCAGTACTGACCATATAACTTAAGGAAAATTCGAGTAAGCTTAAGATCTGTTAAGAAGTTTTTAAAAGATTCCAATATAATTATAAATAATTTTGAAAGGTTTCAAAAGAATAAAAAATTGTCATCAAAATTCACAAAAAAACTAAAAATGATTTTGTAAAAAAATTAATTCGACAAAATTTATGAAATTTAAAGAATAGAATCCGGAATATTTTAAGGAGATTTTTCAAATTTTTTCAGAATTTTCAAAAAATTGTAACAAAATTGTTCAATTTTCTATGAAGTAGATAAATTTTTAACCAAAGGACATTTCCTCTCAACGAAAATTGTAATATTAAATATTTTAACCTGAGAGCACTTTTATCTAAGAAAGATGAAATTTCTACGAAACCAGTTGAATTTACATCCTACAAGGATGAATTTATTATCAATGAAAAGGACGAATTTTCAACCAAACAGTTGAATTTTCACATATTTTCAATTGTTTCAAATAAGCTGAAAAATTATATATCTTATATACATGTTACATTTAATAATTAATTATATATGTATATAAATTGACAACCACCGCAGGGTCCCACTGGGAGCAACTGCCATCTAAAAAATAACACCGGCTTCCAGTAGGGCCGCGGTAAAACCCACTCATGGACACGTCTCACGTCAATATTTGACATCCTAGGTTGGAAAACAAACTTCTTGACCGTAAATAAAAATTGAACGATGAAGAAAGAATTGATCACGGTCATTGAACTTGAAGATTCGAACTCTTGAGGATAAATTTTGTCAGATTATATAATTTTAAGCTAAAAAGATTAATTTATACGTCAAAATTGGTTCTGAAAACTTTCTAAAAATTCTCTCAACAATTTGTAAAAAAAATCATTTAAACATTTTCCAGGAATCTAATGAAATCTTTTTTTATCTTAGAACTCAAATTTTTTTAAATTGATTTTTCAATATAAATTCATTTATAGTTTTTTTTGCGAATTCTGATGACAATATTCTATTCTTTTGAAACCTTTCAAAACGCTTTTAAATTATTTTGGAATCTTCTAAAAACTTTAAGCATATTAATTCGGCATTTGTTTATAGAATTAGTTAGAAAACTATTCAAAAATATGTGATGAGAAGTTTTCATCACTAAACATCACTGATGACATTATTCACGAAAAATTAAAATAAAAAACCACCTCTTTCTGCCTTCAAATGTATACACAGGGAATTTTTTTACATAATTTGCTTTCTGAAATACATAAAAAATACTGGATTACAAATTTTCATCATTCAACAACACGAGCAAAATAATTTCAATAAAATTAGGAGAACATACTATTTTTCCCTACCTTTGAATGTCCAAACTGGACATTTGTTTATGTAATTTGTTTATAAAATTATTGCAAGTATCGAATGATAAATTCATATGATCAAGTATCATTTTGTTAATAAAAGCAAGTAATTTTAATACAAAAATGTACTTCAAAGACGAAAAATTTCTAATATAGGCTCTTAGTTTAATTTGTTTATAAAAATTACCTTTACCAGACAATGATTTTTTGCTTTTGAACACCTCTGCGCATCCAGTTCAGCGATGGTGAACATACGAAACAATTTTTACGGAAATTAAAAAAAAACGAAAAAGTCGACTGTTTTCGCTATTTCCATTACCATAACAATTTTGAGAAATGTGATTGTTTAAAAAATAAACCAAATTTATGATGTTAGTTCATGAGTTTTCAAATTTGGCCAAATTTTAGCTTCAAGAATTTCCCAAGTTAAGTAAAGTATTGTACCTTTGAATTAAAGATACTGCAGTGGATTTGAATAAAATATACTCAAAAATTTTCCATGAAATTTCATATACACTTGAACATTCTTTGATTTTCTACTTTTGAAGTCAAATAACATATCGCTGGAATCGTTATGATTCGCAAATGTCGAATATTTTATTTGTAGATTACAAAGAGCTAAATTTAAAAAATGTTATATTCTTCATTAATGTGCTCATTATGTACAAAGGGCTGCCGCTGACTAGGATCGAAGGCAGCAGTTCGGCTGAGTGAGGGGAAGCCGTGTAGTGGGGGAACCGGTCGCAGGTACCCAGGGCGGAATTGACCATCGCCCCTACTCATTATACCTCATTACCTTTTACCCTGCCCCTACCTGCTCTCTTACCTCCTGCCACTCTGACCACTTCCCTTCCCTCCGATCCTACCCATACTTCTTACACATCCATTCTCACCCCCTGCACATTCGCACATCCACCACCCATTATAGTTTTTTACTTGAAGCTTTCCACCTGAATTGTAAATTAACTTAAAAGTAGTGAATTAGTAACCAATTTAAATAGTATATTATGCACCTAGGGGGAGAAGAGGGGCTTTTTCGAAGAGTGTACGTTTTCAGTACAAGTCGTAGGCAAGCACGTAGTGCGAGCCGGAGACGAGTACTGAAAACGTACACAAGTCGAAAAAGTGCCTCTTCCCCTTGGCGCATACGATATTTTTGATAACAAATGGATGATTTCAGACATTTCTCGAAATACAGTAATTTCAGTCCATATTAGATTTTGGATAAAGAAGCCCCGCTTCATAGGCATCAAAAATGGCTCAAATCATGCATGTGTCAGAAAATAGTATATTGTGTATCGAGGGCGTAAAGAAGGCTATTTTGACAAGTGTGAATTTGCTGCCCGAGCGAAGCGAGGGCGGCAGTCATACGAGGCAAAATAATTTTACGCCCTTGATACACACCATACTTTTCGTTCCCCTGCTTGAAAACCAGCATGTGAAGCAGATAGAGGATGATTGGTGTACTTGACAATTTTAGATTATAGGTGAAAGGAAGAAATAGCGTACTTTGCAGAAGGGAGACTGTCGGGTCTAGCGATACAATTTTTGCAAAGATAAAGATCAATTCCTTCATATTCTCACTTGCGGGGTGCAGTGTATGTGTAGCGGGTGTAACGTTTTATGTAGCGGGCGTAAAGTTTCATGTAGCCGGCGTAAAGTTTCATTTTGGCCCGGCGGCGGAGTGCGCATGTGGAACGTCACTGGGCTGGAAGCAGCCACATTACGCCTGCACCACGTGCATGCAATGGCGCGTTTTCAAGGGGGGTCGGACAAAAATATGTTTTATTGATCTTTTCCTAATTTAATAAAAATATATTTAAGTCATATTGTCAAGACTCTTGGTAGTGAATGTACGTCATGTAAACAACAAAACAGCGAATATATTTTATCGGACCATCTATGCAGTTAGCCCTTTTTGTGGATATTATCGGCCAACCTTTCATCGATTTGCATAAAACCTTTCGGAAATAATAAAAAATCGCTAAAAAATAACATATGTGCATACGCATTGTCCATTACGTGGAAACTGGATACAGCAGGTTCAATAAACATGAAAAATGTATGATTTTTAGTAGTTCAGTCAACCTGCAACATAAAATATTCGCGATTCGTCTTAAAATTTTAGGATACATTGATTACATTCAGCTCCAGTGGCGTTTTTCAGGAAATTTACATGCATTAATTATTTTAGAAGTTCAGTCAATGTGTATCCTACAATATTCAACCGATTTGTCTACAAATTTCAGGATTATTTAACTAGATGAAGCTCAAGTGTCACTTCTCAGGAAATTTTGATTAATTATTTATTTATAGAATTCATCAATCCTTCTGCAGCATTCTCAATATATCGAAACTAATTATACGCATTATATTACACTGATTATTAGATATTCTTATTACTCAGAAACGAGTATTTTGTTAATTACAAATTTTTATTGAGAAAGAAATCTCACTAAAAACATCTACGATGCAAAAAATTCGGCCAAGTAAACAGTTGTCAGTACAATCAACATAGTTCCTGCAATCAAAGTTTGCTAGGTAATTCTACAGTTTGTACGCTAGAAATTATGTTTTGGGGATGCCTCCTAAGTATTTTCACCGAATATGAAGAAAAATCGTAAGGCCTCCTTTTAAAATAGCTCGATATTTGTTGTTTTTCAAAACAATTCACGTGAATTTTTTCAAAAGGAACAAATAATATATATGGTAGAGTTTTCTCTTATAAAAACTTTTTATTTTACCTCCAAAAAAAGTTCTCACTTGATAAATATTGATTGAGTTTACCCTCTCTTTCAGATTTGGAAAAATGTGTGAAAACAAAGAAAGTTAGCACCGTGCATACACTTTCGCCTCAGTATTTGCTCTAAACATCTTCAAATAATTTCCTATTCATTTTCGGTTCTAAAATGATCCAAGTAGAAGTTTTTGAGATTTCTGGCCTTCGTGAATCGACAGTCGCCACTTGCTAATTTTTTTTGACTTCTTGTTGAAATGTAGAAGCTTCATACTTATATTTCAGTGTAGAGCACACTCCACGCTACAAATGGAGCTATAGTGTAAACTTGCAAAAAATTCACTTTAGCCGTAGAAAAAATTAGAACCCTATTTGATCCATAGTTACCCCTGTTGACGGTATTTAATTAATGTTGGCAGAAAGAAAACTTGTGTATGTATTGATGTAATATATTTTAAAAAGCTTTTCGAAACATTGGTTTGAGATTACCATGCCCACCTCTGCTCCTCCTCAATATGACATGGAAATCTCAAATTGAGCGGCGATATGTAGGTTACGCCGAGGGCTATTCATCGACTTTACTTTTTTCATTAAAAAGAGAGATTATTCATTACAGAAGACAAAAGAACTCAACTTGACAAGAAAGTGAAAAAGTTCCCTAAGTTCAAACACAGAGTACCTATACAAAATGTATCACTCTAAGAGAGGGAACTTTTCTGTACGATACCATAAGTATATAGGTAAAACGAAACCCTTCTAGACTTCCTATTCTTTGAAATTTTTTGTTTCTTTTTTTATTTAAGAAAAGTGGTGCAGGACTATAAAACACTTTCTAAGGAATAGAGCTTGGAAGCTGTTGAAAAGAGGATTTAGAGGGTTTGGAAAATAAGCTTTCTTTGAGTAGTATGCTTTCAGGCTTCGAACAGGGGGGCGCAGGCCGTGCAGAAACTGTACGTTATGCCTTCCGCCTTGATCGTTTCAGAGAAAACGAAAGAGTACTACTCCTGTCGGGGTAGTTACGGCTGGTGGATACGGATAAAACTGAACGTGGCGCAAGGTCGCGGCACGTATGTACCCGTACCTATGCTACGTTACCTATCTATAGCGTCGTTCCTTGGTTTCTCGTCGGGTGGGAACCAAGAAAAGGAACCACGCATGAGGGAACACCGCTCCCGCTCTGACCCCAGACGCAGCTCAACATGTCGTTGACTGGCGGCCAAATATATGACGCATGAAACCTGCACGTGGGAACATTATTTCCTCGCAACTCAAGTGCTTCTCGTGCCTCCTTTTCGCTGAAATAACAGCCCAGCTGCGACATCAAGGTGGATCACCAACTACTCAAAACTGGAGCAGGATTACTGTTATAGTTAATTACAGAACTCGATAACTGTTTCTCTTTTGACCTTCTCTTCCACTCGTATTATTCTTGCACTCATGATTATACTCAGCAGCTTTATACGCTCACTTTCTCTGAAAGCATAAAACTTTGATAATAATTTCTCAAATTTAATCACAAATATATCACATAAAGGTAACTTTCGCTTCCCCGTACAATATCTTGGCGAATATTTATTTAATTATTTTTAAATTTGGTAAATTTCTTTTTTTTTAATATAATTGATCGAAAGCATGAGAGGGATACAGACTATTTCGCCTGAAAAATATATTAAACAAGTGTTGAATACTTGAAAAATGCCTTTTTGATGTTCTCCACTTACAAGTTGTTAAGTTTGAGATGGATTTTCGATACCTAGGTTAATAAAATAAAAATTCCAACTATTCACTTAATAATTAAGTTTTCCCTTAATTTTTTTCTTGAACGTGCAATGAAAATTTTATGAGTTTTTGATGATTTTTTTTTTGTTCTTTTAAATAATATCAATGCCTTTCTTCAATAACTAAATCTAAGTATCGTATCTGTGATTCGAGGTAAATATGAGGTAAATATTAGAAGATTTACTTTTTAACTGATACTAAACGTGTTAAAGTTTTACGTGTTTTTATTATGTGTGATTACACGCTATAGGTAAATTGAAGAGTCTTCGGGAAAATATTTCAATTGTAACCTAACATATTTTTAAAGGAAATGTTAGTGATAAATCCTCTTGAAGAACTTTCCAATTTAATCTTTCAATCAAGCAGAGTCAGTGCTTTTTTTTGTCATTCCACATCGTATAATCATACGTCATAGAATCAATATGTAATAAATTATAAGCATTTCTAAAAAATGAATCAACGCTGTCGTTTGCATGGTTTACAATTTAAAAACTTTCAATTACCAATGTATAAAAGTAAAAAATTTCAAGGTTAAGTCCTTAAAATTTCATAGTCTTCAATTGTATATCTTTAAGAATGAACCATTCCAAAAAGATCATTCAAAATTGCATCATTTTATATCATACACATTAAATATGGAAGAGTCTTCAATTGAAAATATTAAAAATTGCAGAAATTTTAATTGTAAAGCGTTAACATTCAACTATTCAAAACAAGAAACGTTCCAAATTATATACCCCCGCGTCATAACTTTGAGGACAAATTTTCCATCATTCTAAAATTTGGTAAGTTTATTCTTATTTCTTATAACGTTTACTTGTATCACAAGCAAAATATAATAGATTGCACTATACAAATTTATTAAGATAGATTGAACGCCCAAAAAATACACTTCTTTCTGTCCCCCACATACAATTAACAAATTTTAGGTAAGTTTACTACAAATAAGATGAAGATAATGAATATTTTTGTAACACATGCAATATGCATGATTTCAGCCCTCTTTGATGACTGCAAATCGGGTCTAAAGTAGTGCTTTTCAAGAATGGTGACGTCATAGGGAGCAAAAGTACGATTTTGCTCCCTAGGAAGAAAAAATTTGACGTCAGAGGTGAATAATGAAATGATTTTTTGACAAACTGGACAAACTCGAAGCGATAAGTTACCGAAAAATTATTAAAATTTACGAATAATTAATATAAATTACCGAAAATTTCGGAAACTTTCGGATATTCTAACTTTCCTTCAATTTCTAAAATTTCAAAATTTAAAAAAATTCAAATATTTTCATTTTTTTTGTAATTGTTTGAACTTGATTCTTTTTATTTTTGGTTAAGGGTTTTCTTAAATCTTACGCTCTAAAGAAAACCCTTCATCGAAAATTTACTTATAACAACGGTCGAAGAAACGGAGAAACCATTTTACGTCTTGCTCAAAATTTAGATTTGACTCATATGTACAAAATTTTTGGTACTTTATACATTCATCACAAATTTTTAAATTTCCGTAATCATCCAAAATTTCCTAAATTCAAATAAAAATAAAGTTTTCAGAATTCCTCTCTATAAACAGAAATCATGCCTGTGATACAAAAAACGTCTAAAATCATGTATTTATTATGAAAAAATATCGTATGCACCAAGGGGTAGAAGTGGGACGCTTTCGATTAGTGTAATTTTATCAGTACCCCTTTTTCTCTTTCTTGGTGAATAATATACTATTTGATCATTGAGCATTTTCATTCTAAATCAGGCAAAGTTTCAAGAAAAGTTCAAGTCGTGGTGTCTGAATGATATTTTATTTGGATATATCATCCTAAAGACAATTCTCAAAAAGTGAAAGGCATTAGAGTTTATACATCTAGAAAAGTTCTATAAAATTGCCTCTTGTCCTTTTGCGACATGTTGCATCATTTACGAGAAAGAGTAAAAGATTATATTAAAAAAATGTCTGGCCTCAAAAATAGTTGAGCCATCACAAAACTATTAGCGTGCCTTCTTTATATTAGTAGAAACTTTGTAAAAATATTGGGAAAAGTTAGGGGTTCCCTGAATATCACCTATTTTTTAATGTTTTTAAAATTCGATTGAAAAAACATTTTCTGCAAAGCCCCGCCTTTTTGCCCCATTCAATTTTTTTTTTAATATAATTTTTTAATTTTTTGTGTAAATGATGAATGATATCGCAAAAGAGAAAGTGGAATTTTTTTACAGAACGTTTCTGTGTCCAGGAAGTTGGCAACGCCAACGTCAAATTTGGAAAAAAATGAACATTGTTCTCAATTGTGCTAGATTTGTGCTCTAATGTGACGTGAAAGAAAAGAAAAAAATGAAAATTTCAGCCCAAAAATTAAAAAAAAACATATTTATGTCAGCCGCGCCATTTTGTTTTTTTTTTACAAAACAAAACTCGTGCTAGAAACTACCTGCTACGCATACTACTGTCCTTCAAATATGAAGTCAAAATCAATTTTCGAAAAAAAAGCAACTTAAAAAATCTGAAACTTGTGCTGATCTGTGCTAGCTCAGCACAATAATTATCTCTGATGACAAATTGCACTTAAATTAATATTTACCAAAAAATGCAATCTTTTTGGACTCGGGATACATTTTTGACCCAAAATTTTCAAAAATACGAATTTCAAAGACCTTAAACCTGTGATAAGTTGTGCTAGGCTAGCACAATAATTATCTCTAATGAAGAATCGCACTCAAATTAATATTTTCCAAGAAAATGCAATCTTTTTCGACTTGGAATAAATTTTGGACCTAAAATTTTTTTAAATTTCGAAAATCTTAAACTCGTGCTGAGTTGTGCTAGGCTAGCACAACTCATCACATGTTTCAGATTTTCGAAATTCATACTTTTTGAAAATTTGGGGTCTAAAACACGTTCCAAGTTCAAAAATGTTGCATTTTTTTGGAAAATATCAATTTGAGTGCGATTCTTCATAAGAGATAATTATTGTGCTGGCCTAGCACAACTCAGCACAAGTTTCCGTTTTTCGAAATTCTGAAATTGATCATTTTTTTTAGTTTTTTTTGTCTCTTTTTCGAAAATTGTTCAGGATTTTGACTTTATAATTGCAGCACAGTAGTATTTCGCGGCTGACATAAATGTTTTTTATTTTTGAGCTGAAATTGTCATTTTTTCAAAAAGTCTTTCACGGCACAATGGAGCCCAAATCTAGCACAATTCAGCAGAATTTTAATTTTTTCGACAAAACCAATGGGCGAGGCTGACATAAAAAAAAGCGTTTTTATTTTTTATTTTTAGGCTGAAATTTTCATTTTTTCAGCAAAATTTTTACGGCACAATAGAGCATAAATCTAGCACAATTTAGCACAATTTTCATTTTTGTGAAATTTGAAGTTGGCGTTGCCAACTTCCTGAATACAACTTCTGGATATGTAAGCTATGATTTGAACATTTTTTGTGCCGTTCTTAGTTGCCGAGAAGAATGTAAAAATTCATTTTAAAAAATGGAGAATTTTTTATATTGCTCATTGTGACAACCAATCAGTAGATAAGATATGAAAATATATACTCTAAAATACTTTTGTATAAACATTTCTTCTGTCAATCACCCATTGATATAAGAATAATTTTCAATAAATTTTATAACTGTAATTTCACCTAGAGAAAATGAAAAAGGATTCAGAGAATCGACAAAAAACAAAATTAACTTCCGTTAAGATATGTACAAACTTAACTCGAGAAAACTGATCCGTGAAACTCCTGCGACTTCCGAGAACCTTCTTCTTGAAGTTCAAAGCTAATGAGTGTCAACGTAAAGCATTACGATCGACAACTTTTTATCTCTTCCTAGTTAAGCAAATTTTTCATTAAATCTTCTACGCTAAAGAGTATGCATTAGAAAGAACTACAATTTGTGTGAAGATTCATCAACCTTTTAGAGTAAAAGTTTTCCAGTTAAAACTCGCCGGTTCCGCTGCACTTTAAGCTCATGAATATCTGCGAAGAGCCGCAAATCGATGGACCACGTTGTAAGTTTTATGAAGTAATTATAAGTGAAAAGGCAAAAGATCTGAAAAACTATGTTTAATTATTTTTAAGATTTTAAGACATTACTCTAGTTTCGTTTCTAAATTTATTTTTACATTGAGTCTGAGAAAAGGTTTTGCTTTAAACGTATTTAATGTTGTGTTTGATTGATACATTAGTAAGTTATTATTCTGAAGTATGCTGCAAAGAAGTTTCGTACATGGTAAATTGATAAAAATCTTTACCTTTTAGAAAAAAGTTCGGAAAGTAAAGGGAAAAAGTAACTTAATGATCTGCATCCTAAAAGATGTTGTAAGTTTCATTTAACTATCGTAATACTGCTATGAATGGCCTTCTTTTCATTAAAAAGTAATCGTACAAGATCGATCAGGAAATATTATCTGAATTGTGTACAATATATAAAAGATTCCACTAATGAGTGCTTTTCCAAAGAAATGCTTTACAACTTCTGAAGCAATTTTTCTCTAGATTCATATTTTCTCAGACAATTACGGCAATTGTAACTTCTTTAAAATTCAATAACCTGACTAAAGAACATCGAAATCTTATGCAATTTTTTGAAAAAGTAGGGAGGATGTTTTACGGCTTATACTATGCTTTCTTTTATTGAGAATGGAAGAATATTTTTTATTTTGTTATATACAATTTTTTTAAACTGTACCATTTTAAAGTAGAGGTCATTAAATAACTGTTTTTTCATTGATGTCTTGGAAGTTAATAACTAAAGGATTTCAACTCTAAAGTCTTCAAAATAAAAATTTGTAAATTATTACAAATTAAATAATTTCCAATACACACAATTAAAAATTTCAAACTGAAATACATCAAGATCGAAAATATAATATTACTTATGTACTCTCAAAGTATATCTTTAGTTTTCTCTTTAATTCATTACGAAAATGGGGATGCGTAAATAAGGCGGAAAAAATATGCCGTATTGTATGAACAATATGTTTTAATTAGTGAACTACGAAATTTTTGAGAGGGTTTACAGTCAAGATAATGTCATAAATTAGTCAAGAAATGTATATGAATTAAGTTTGGTCAATTGATAGTTTGAAGCTTGCAGGCCCTTTCTCTGAAACTAATTACAGGTAAAAATCAATGCCAGAATAGCATGTGAGTCGACACTAATGTTGTTCAAGTACTAGGGCATACAAGTTTTAAAGAGCATGTCTCAGGTATGCGTCGCGTGAGCGTAACCATTTCACGTTGCCCACGCTTATACAGGGAACCAGGGTTAATGATTGTAGTACAGGCTGAAAATTAATTTCAGTTTCACGTTCTTTGATAATTTAAACTAGTTGAAAAATTCCATTTTCCGACACTTTAGCTTCACACAGTACTTAAATATTAAAAGATAAATATGTAATAAGCACGAACAATGAAGCACAGTACAGCAATATGAAATGATGTCCACCAGATGTACGATAATGCAACACATTAATCTTTCCAGGCTTTAACGTTTATTAAAGTTTCAGCAGACAAGTGATGAATAATTGATGAAAAAGTAGACAAATTTTGTTGAAATGACTGCAAAAATGTTAAATAGATTTAATTAGCAATTTTCTGTATTATTCAGATGCAACTGTCATTAGCGACATTTCTTTTAACATTTTTTTTTAAATTTCCAGAATTGGGCAGAAAAATGGAAGGATATTCAATTTTGACTAGTCCTAAAATAAAAAAAATCATTTGTTATTGTTTGAATATTATCAGCTATGGAGTCCGTATTGTTTTTTATTAAAGTTGAATATAACCTAAGAAACTTCTTCCATGGAGAAATGTTTACATTTCTTCAATGCGGTACCTTTAATTTAAATCAATCTTTTAATACTTGAATATATTTTGCGATTGTAATGAATGATTGTTTGAATATGTAAAAATTTCCAAACGCTTATCAAAAATAAAAGTTTAAAAAAACACCCCTGTTATTAATCATAGAAATAATGTAAGTAACACCCATACCCCTTTCCAACGTCTCATGGGAGGGCGGCAGGGTATAGATCGGATTGGGTACAGAAATAATTTAAGATACACCACTAATTTTCTAATTTTTTAAGGGCTCCAAATTTTTTCCTAATTAAGGATGCTGCAATGTGGATTGTCGCAAATGTGACTTTCTGCATGTTTATCAAATGTGTGTGGACATACAATTTCTCGACATGAAAGTTGCTGCAATGTGACTTGCCGCACGTGAATGCGTTTTGCCTCCACTGTGAATTGCCACAAATGTGACTTGCCGCGGATTGACATGATCAGGACCAATACACTCGAACTGCTCAGGACGCGCATTTCAAATTGAAACATTGAACGAAATAAATATCTCAGCCTTTAAATCTCTATTCGTCACAATCCTTCCTAATTGACTCACACCTGCTCAAGTAAATCCTAAGCTGATGTCTGTGTATGTCTATGCTCGCAATTCTCAAGGAAGGAATGAAGGTGTAAGGACTGTCGAGACTTGTCAGAAGCGTCGCGTCGTATCTTCTGATTTCAGTCTGAAATAAGATCGGCTGGTGAAAGGTCGCCTGACTCGAGGACTCAGCGCTTCAGACGGATGCCAATTTCAGCTCACAGACGCAGGGCTGCACTCGAAGCGCAAATCTCTTTTTCTGTTGAATCAATGAGAAATTTGCATGCCTACGCAGACGAGGCATTACGCTGGAATTGTATCCTGTGAGTTTGTAACTGTGTACGCGTTTCAATAATAAGAGAAGTTGGATCAGTTGCAAAATGAGGTTGTCTAGTGATCCGTACAATTTTACGAGTTTTTGAAGAACTGGTAGAAACCTGTACTTTCAATTAAAGGGTTTCACAGCAAAAGAAAGTCATCCTGTTCGAAATGAGTGAACGAGATAGCTTTTATTTTGAAGCTGGGCGAAAGCTTTTACCACTTTTGACGGTAATTAAAAATCGGTTTCTCAATTTATACAAAAAATGAATATTTATTTTATGGAATATAAGTTGCTAAATCAAGAAGAAAAAATTGTTATTGAAAAAATCAACCACTTCTGAAAAAATAAAAGGCGAAATTTTGAAGAAAAACAGCTTTTTTTCGTCAATTTTTGAAAGAACGTAGAGCCTGAATCTGACGTTCCTTATACATCTAATAGGGCTTAAACTGAAGGTGGGACCTTGTGATTTAATTGAGTATATTCAATAAAGCTTTTGTTACCCATCTTGAGCGATAACAGGTTTTTAATGTGCGCACGTTCGCCCGGATGGTGACTAGTAGTGAGCGAGCGAGCGGGCGCGCAGCATAAACCTGTTATCGCTCAAAATAGGAGGCCGACATTTTTTTACAATATAATTATCTTAAAGTACAAGCTTGAACCTTGACTTTACTTTCTATTGGAAGAACGTCAAGTTCGTCCACTAATTTTTTTTTTTTTTGTTGAGTAGCCAAAAACGCGTGTTCGCTCAATTTTCTTAAAAACTTGACGTCATAGTAATATCTCGAATTCGTATTTGGATTTCGTCATTTTGGTCTTAGTGCAATTATTAGATTTTTTTAGGGGATTTTTTGGCATAATCGAAAAAATGATTTATAAAAAATTCCTTTAGCGATGATGTGTACTTGAATTATTTAAAAATTTTTTACATAATAATCTTTGTTTGACAAAATGTAGGTTGATTTGTTTTGCTGTGCTATCTTTCAATTATAATTTCAAAACTCACAAAAGTACATATATTATACATTATATACTATACATATATATATATATATGAGGAGATCTGGACCTGGCACGAAGAGAAGATGCGGCATGAGGAGGAGACTTGACCGGAGAACGCGACGAATGAGGTATGGCAAGAGAGAGAGACAAATCCAGATTTGAAGATTGTCTACCACGAGGAACACCAAAAGTAGAGTTGCCATCATGTAAACGCTCGGACTGTAAACTCAACTCTGAAACAAAAAACGGAGAATTCAATCTGGAGAAAATCTTTAAAAACTCAAACTCAAGTAAAATCAATTTGAGTAACAGAATTTGACAAAAAGACTTCAAAAGAGAGAACAATGTCTTTGAAAATCAGTGTAATCGGGTTATTAGAAACAGTTGTTGGACAAAGGAAAAAAGGGAAAGAGAAGTTTACCTTGTGTATTCTCTTCCACATATTTCACACTCTTCTCTTTATTCGCCTTCATTCCATTTTTCAAATAATTCCCCTTTTCCTCCTTTTACTCGTTTTCTGCTTAAATGCGAACCGAATAATTACGTTATGTTGAACCATAATTTTTTTAATGTGAAGTCTATAATTGTATTTTTGCTTAAAGATACATCTCTTGTTAGAAATTACATATCAGTAATGCAAATAAATTGAATCTGTTACTGTTCAAAATGTAACTACTCAGTTAATTACTGTGTTAAAAATTAATTTCATTCGTTGAAGATGTTTTTGAACACATAAGAACAGGTCAAATAAGAAGTTGTAAATTCTTTCATTGGAAAAACTGTATTGTTCGAATCCTTCAAATTATTGTAAAACACACAAACCAATTCATTACGCATTTTTCTGAGAATAAAATTCTAGTTAAGTCTAATGGACTGAATTTTGACTGAATTTTCTCTCAAGATGTAATGTCTTTAGATCTGCTCATTGTTTTTAGTGAATTATTTTCTTGCGTAAGATTTTTCAGTCCCCTCTTCATCAGAAGCAGTAAGTTTTAGTAAAACTCTCTACTCCCACATTTTCTTAGGTAACGTTTAACGAACCCTTGGTAGTATATCATATGTGTGCTTTAACGCGCACGTACGATACACATTCCTTATCAATAGGGACATATTTCGAATTACATTCTTTAGCACACACATTGTGGATATATTCCAAATAAATTCCGGTTAATTTTGTTGTCATTTCAAGCAAACTTAAATAAAGTCTAAGAAAAATATCAATTAGAATAGAATGCAGATAGAATCGCACCAATTTTGATTTGCGTATAGCTTAAAAAATGATAAATTTAAACTTAAAATTTAAAGCTTTTTCGGGATTCAATCGTGTGCAAAACTACGAATCTAGCCGACGTTTCCTGAACATTGCAGTTCACTTCTTCAGGGCTTAAAAAATGTGCATAAAATTACAGATATATTATATTATTATATTCACCAATAGAATTAAGTATAACAGCCAAAAAAACTACAAGAGTAGAAAGAATCTTCATATTTTTCCAGTTGGAGAAAAAGTTTATTAATGTATTATTGAAGACTTGGATGAACAATTCAACGATAATGAATATTCGGGTACAATAGGTTATAACTAGTATAAGTGATAATCGTTATCTCAGACATTATACGCGTCAAGCTGATATCAAATTTTATATAATCTTTCAATTCAAGCGCAATCCGTCGTTTAAGTTTGGGACTCAAATTATAATTCTCAATTTGAACAAAAATTCAAACAAAAAATCCCTTCTCCTGAATCAGAACTGAATTATCTTCCAGAATTTCTTAGGCATGTAGAAAATTCACTCTTTCAAGTTAGTACTATGCTTATTTACTAATTTGTATATTATAATTCAGATATATAGTAACGCACTGTTTCCTATATTTCATGAATGGAGGTTTAAAATTGGGACGAATTCAGATTTGAAACAGGAATTTTGTTAAGTTTCCGTTATCTGGATCAGAATTGAAATTATTTTCTGAAATTCCCCTCCCAATAAAAAAATTTCCTTTTCCAAGTCAGATTATAATTGTTTACGAAAATTCCAAGTTTGAAAATGAAAATTATAATTCTTTAGTGTAGTCCCCTGTTTCAAGTGACAATTTATGATTATTGAAGAAAGTAGGTGATGTTTAATCCTTCTTATGTACTCGTATAATTTACTGTGTCAAGTTCATAACGGAATTAAAACGTATGACATTTTGAAAGATAAACAGTTTTCTCATCGGATTAAAATTAATCTAAAATGTAAATAAAAATGAACAATAATAATAAATAAATCATTTTAACGAGACAAGAGAAGCTCTAAAAGAGAAAAAAAGTTGACTAATTGATGACAAATCTGTTTATATCATCAATTTTTGACGTTTCGTTACAAGGTTTTTCCTGTACATCGATCTAGCAGCCAATACAACTGGTTTAAAAAAAAAATAACGTTTCCAGCAGTTGAGCACTAATAATCAGTCGAATGCACTAATATACAAATTTAGGATGATTTCATATATTTTATTATTTTCGGAGTCGAAACAAGAAATTTTCCAAAAGAATTACAACTCTGACATGGAGCAGTCAGTTTTATAAAAGATTTATATTCTTGAGTCAGGATAGGGAAGAAATTAAAGAAATATAAAGCAAAATTCGACAGCGGAATCAAAATTCTCTCAGTAAGGAAATACAATTTTGATCCAAATTCTCACTTTTATGAATCAAGAAAATATTATTTTACAATAGTCATTTTTATTTAAACCAGACACATGTCTTCTGTTGGGCTGAATAAATCCATCTTTTGTCTGTATCTTCTCGATTAAAATCAATATTTGTTATATTTAAGAAAATGTCTTTCTTGACTCAAAAGGTCTAAATTTGTTGAAATATCATTAGTCGTTCAAAGAAATATTTATTTGAAATAATGAGTTCGATTCTTTGAAATGATTAGGACGCATTTGAATCAATCAATTTGTCCATGTTTGATTCAAATCTTTAGGCTTATTTAAATCGAAGAAATAGTTATTTCATCTCAAATAATATTAAACATATTGATAATATATTTGTTTGTTACAAATAGTTCATGCATCTATACCAAAGAAGCATTTATTTAGATGAACAAAATAGTCTGTAACCATATCTAATCTCTTATAACCTGATGCAATCCTGTAATTTTATAATCAAGTGTACATAGAAAATCGAAACGGTTAACACCTCCGGCTACCCTGATATAGTATCCTTGTTGCTAATGTATTTGTCTGGTATTTAAATTTATTTGTTGTCAGTTGCTTCCTCCTGAAGATTTCATTATTCAGTTAAATATTTAACAAACTTGTTAAAAAGCCAGTCTGTTTGGTGTGAAATTCATAAAAAATTGGTAGTACAAATTTAACGTATTTCCTTTTTCCTTGAATTCAACTGTTTGTAAGTTTAAATTCAAATAGTTTTTGGTTGAAATATCTGATATTACAATATTCGTGGAACATTAATCTCTCTGGTTGAAAATTATTTTTTATTTGTTTATTAAAACTTATTTCTTTCCATGTTTTCTATCCTTTTTATCTTTTCTATCTTCAGTTGAAAATCTTTGAAAATTCTTTCTTTTCGGTTATTGAATCCAACTTCTGAGTAGAATATTGAACTACTTTCTTGAGAATGCCTTGTTTTTAAAAAATCGAATCAGCAAAAATCCTCGAAATCTTTCAAATCTTAGGAAATCTATAAAACCTTTGCAACACCTAGAAAACTTTGAAGTCTTTTGAAACGTATGAAATTTTCGAAATTTTGTTGAAATCTTGGAAGTCTTTCAAAACCTTTGTGTAATCGTAGGAATCAATGAAATCTACAAAATATTTTGAAATCTTGAAAATATTTTGGAATCTATAAAATCTTTGAAATAATTTGCAATTTTTTAAAATATTTGAAACCTTTTGAAAACTTTGAAATATTTCGAAATCTGTGAAATCTTTGAAATATTTTAAAATGTTTAAAAATGTTGTGAAAAACTTGAAATCATTGAAATCTTCTGAAATATGTGAAATCTTTGAAATATTTTGAAATCTTTAAAACCTTTGTGAAAAACTTGAAATCTTTTCAAAATTTCCGAAAGCTTTGAAATGTTTTCAAACCTTTGAAATTTCGGAAATATTTTAAAATCTCACAAAAGCTTTGTGAAATCATTAAGATCTTTTATTATGTGAAATCTTTGAAATCTTTTGAACCATTTGTAAAATCATTAAAATCTTTGAAATATGTTATAAGCTTTTCGAATCTCCGAAATCTTTAAAACCTGATTGTGAAATCTTTGAAATCTATGTACAATGGTTTGAAATCAGTGTAAAAACTATTGAAATCTTCTAAAATCCTTTCAAATCCTTGTGAAATCTTTGTGATATCATTGTAAGATTTTTTCGAATTTTTGTTGGATCTGATGAATTTAAGTAAAAAATTAAAAGTTTTTTCGGGTTTTTTCAAATTCAGAATGTTGTTAAATCGGTTTCAATCTTTCTAAAATATTTCAAAATCATTAAATTATTTTTAAATTATCTCAGAGCTATGGACTCTCTATGAAATCTTCATGTAGTTTGTGATATCTTTTTGTTATCTTTTGAAATCATCAAAATATTTCAGAATATTGAAATTTTGTGCATACTCACAAGTTAGGCCTTCAAACGATGGTTATCGTATAAATTCGTTTATAATCATTCCAAACTTTTTGGAAGATTTATAATAATATCTATTCGAATTTTTTAAAATTCCCGAATTGGCTGAAAAGCCCTTCACATTCGCATGAATTAATAATTACAGAAAAAATTGTTGGTAAATTAGACTACCATCATTATAATATTTACAAATTTTTATTTAATTAATTTGATTTATCTAGAAAAGTAGAACTTGAATTTTTACAAAAGTATAGTCAAAAATCTGGAAAATTCATGTAATAGTGAGACCAGACTTCTGTTGCAACCCTGAATAATTAAAAAAAATTATTATTTAAACAAATTTTCCACAGTGTATGCTATTGTTTTTAGATCATTACTTCAGAATCTATATTTGAATTATCATATAAATTCGCAAAGAACGATTATAAGCAGCTGTCTAAACCAGTGACGTAACACAAATATACAATATTGTACAAACACTCAAACAGAGCCCCAAACACATAACTATTTTGCTTATCTTTGAAATCATAAGATTTGATAACATGTTTCTTCTTTATTCATCTACGAAATTAAAACGTGACATTTTTTCCCTTAAATTAAAAATTTTAACATCGAAGTATGTAAACTCAGGTTCAGCGTAAAATACATTAAAGATACAATGTAAAATTAAATCCTGATCGAAGAAAAATTTTTTTAATGTCAGGGAAGGTTTTTGAGAGCGTGCTTAAAATTTTTCATATTGTAATATGAAATTAATTTAAAATATTTTTTATTCGTAAAAATAGCTTTTTATTGCTAGATTGGTTGCAAATTTTTGTGTTTTTTTAGTTGAAAATTAATTTCTTTCAACTGAAAATATAACTATTCTATTGTTGGTTGACAATTTTTTTTTCAAGTTGAAATTTCAACTATTTAGTTGAAAATACATGTATCTTGTTCAAAATTTGTTCTTTTCCGCAAGGAGTTATAAGGCAATTGCAAAATAAATAGAAGATTCATTATTTTAGTTAAAAATTCGTCACTGGTTGAAAATTCAACTTCTTTGTTGAAGTTCAATATTTTGTTGATAAATAAAGTCTTGTGATAAGAACACTTCGCTCTTTGTTAAAATGAAGAAATACGTTTTGATTACGTAATGTTTTATTTCAATTATGAAATATTTCATGTCGAAAATGTTACATGAATAAAAGGCTGGTCTTTGAATAATTTATGTTAGGCAAAACGAAAAATTGCAACGGAAAAATCACGAATTTTGGGAAATGAAATTCTGCGGTGACCCTAATATTTCAGTTTAACATTACCAGCAGAAATTCCATTATCGTTGTGAAAAAGAGCCGTCTACTATCATTGTTTGAAAATTCTTTACGATTGGATTTTTGCTGCCCAAGATGGATTCCTTCATTTCTTCTGGGGTCATTTTTTGAACCTCGCCACTGTACATGTTTATTCTTACCCGTTCTTGACGGACATTATTCATTCTGTATATTCCACGAAGATATTTTTGATTTCCCTCCAATATTGCAAATACGTCACCATTGGATGTTGACAATACAGCTTGTGCTTCTGTTGGCACGAGCGCAGGGGTATAATTTATTCCTCTTAAATTAATTGGTGCATCTCGAGGAAAGGTATATCTTCGAATTTCAAATTGACGTGTCGGATTCGAATGAGGAATAAGCCGAACATTTCGAAGTTGTTCAATTGTGAATTCACCTAAGCGGATGGAAGAATGACTGGCAGAAGGAGACCTAGACCTGGCACGAAGAGAAGATTCAGCAGCAAGAGATGGCCCAACCGGTGAAAGTGGAGAAGGCGGTCTGACAGAAGAAAACCTTCCAGGAGAATAAGAAGTTCTGACACGAGACACACCAGGAATGGGGTCCCCATTAGGTAAACACTCGAAATTCGAACTTATCTCTGCAACAAAAAGCAGAGCATTTAATTTAGCAGAAGCTGTAAAAGCATAATCTCATAAAGACGATTTGTGTAACAGAATTGCACAAAAAGACTTCGAACAAGAGAAATATTGTTACACAAATCACTGATTGTTATATGAGACACATTTGTATAAGAAAACAAAAAAATGGGAGAAGAAATTCGCCTTGTGTACGAGTATTCTCTTCCACACATATCACACTTTTATATTCCTGGGTTAGCAATTAATATTTTTGGTTTAAAATTGATATTTTTTTGTCAAAAATTTTGTTATTTCGCCAGCAATTTAACAATTTGATTGCATTTTTTTCATGTTAACATTTTTACTTCAATTAATTAATTAAATTGAATTTATTCTGTTTTTGTTGAAAATTTAACTACTTAGCTGACGCCTATGTCAAAAATTAATTTATTTTGTACAAGATGTTTTTAAATAATTATAAAAGATGAAATAAGAAGTTTCAAACTCTTTGATAAGAAAAACCTTATTCGCTGAATTTTTCAACATTATTACAAAACTCATATAGAAACAAATTACGCATTTTTTCCAAGAGAACATTCACAATTATTGTAACAGATTGAATGTCAGATGAACTTTTCGCTAAGTTGTAATATCTTTGGATATATTTCTTTTCACTAAAACTTTACCTCATGTAAGCTGTTCTAGTTCCCTTCTAATAAGAAACAGTAAGATTTAATTACACCCCCCTTTCCCAAGTCGTCTTACGTAATCCTTTGCTGACTCTTAGAAGCATACCTTATGTGTTTCAACGCGTACATATGGTACTATTTCGTATTAATAGAGACACCTTTCGAATTCCCAATTTCATTTTTGCAACTCAAACATTATGGATTTCCCTCGAATAAATTCATGTTAAATTTTTCGTCATTTCGGACAAACTTAATTAAAGTTTGAAAGCAAATAACCATTACAGATATATTATATTATTAGATTTACCAATCAAATTGAGGATAGCTGCCAATGAAAAAACAGGAGTGTAAATAATCCTCATATTTCCAATCAAAGGAAAAGTTAATTAATCTATTAATAAAGACTGTGTTGAACAATTTAATTAATGAATACTTCAGCACATCAGGTTACAAATAGTATAACTGATAATCGTTATCTCACAGATAATAGACGTTAATATTGTCTTGCTCACATATTTAATTACCATTTGAGTATGTTTCAGGAGAAAGAATTATTTATCACTAAACTTGATCAAACTGATGTCAAAATGTATATAACATTTTACTTTCAGGCTCAATCTGTTCTTTAAATTTGGGATTGAAATTACAATTCTCAATACAAACAAAGATGTTTTTAAAGTTCCATTCTTCCAAATTAGAATGAAAATCATTTTCTGAAATTCCCTTTCCATTCACTTTTTCCAATTTCTCGAACAGAAAGGTTTCAAATCGTAAAGAATTCTGACTTTCAAGACGGATTTTTCAAAATTCCTTTCGTCCAGATGAGAACCAAAATTCTTTTCCACGATTCCCGTTGCATAAAAACAATTGCCTTTTGCAAGTCCAAATCATTCTTTACGAAAATTCCCAGTTTGAAAATGAAAATGCTAATTTTTCAGTGTAATCCCCTGTTCCGAAGTGAGTATTTGTGTCAAAATTATATTTCTTTACTGCAAGATGCATTTCATTCTTTCCTATTCTTGATCAAATGTTTTATAAATTGGGTACTCGAAACATATTATATTCTGATTTTCCTTCTCATTCTTAAGATGGTCCCAGCTCAATATGATATAGGTTTTGTTAATATAATATTTTAAATTCAATATTACATTGTTATAAATTTTGTTCTAAACGTGTACCAGAGTTTAATTTCTCCATGGATTCAAAGGATTTTCTAATTTAAATTAAATAATTAGGAATAAATATAAAAGTGGAAAATAAATTTAATTTGAAGGATTTCATAAGAATTTTTCTAATTTCACAGAATACAATTACTTCTAAACCTAATACAGAATAATAATTATTATTATCTAAATTAATATCTGAATGACCATATTTGTTTAAAACTCTAAGGATGTGCTAATAATACGACAAACGTATTACTGTTGCTAAAGCAGATTTCAAAACTGTAGAGAAAAATTACGCAAAATTAGAGCACTTACAAAATAAAACTGTGCTGATGTCAACTTTTGATTGAAGACTCATCATTTTATTTACAAATTCATCTCCTTGGTTTATAATTCAACTTTTTTTCAAATTTATTTGTATATTTATAGCTTCTAAGAATACAAGAATCTGTGGCAAGAGAAGGCCGCTCCTACAAAAACCGACAAAACTAAGGTAAATAACGGGATGAAAGAAAACTTATAATATCGTATGAACAATGGGTTCTTAGGCCACACTGGTCGAGTCCGGGCAGTGTATTATTCGAATAGGGAGAAAGTTTTTATTTTTAAACATGTACTTGTAAAGTTGTATATCGAGCGAAGCATCCCAGGGCCTATATTTGACAATAATAAGTGAAGATTGTTCTCGTTTATTATACCAGTTTCGCGCAAGTGATTATTTATAATGGGCGAGTAGATTGAACATTTAATGTGGATGTGTAAAAGATCTTCATTTTCTTTTAGACAACATAACTCGCAAATCTATTGTGGATCGATCAATGTCGTTCCAGCTTTCGAGATCAACTTAACGATGAACCTGTTGGAAGTTCCTATTTGAGCGAAAATGTGCTTAAAAATGAAAAGAGCTTTGAATAGCAGATATTGCTGGGGTAGCGCATCATTGTGTGAAATTTTACTGTATATAAAAATAAAGCTACTGTTTTTCAATCTTAACAGATCCCGCGAATGGAAAAAATCATCGTATCTGTCAGCCGTAGATTCGATTTGAGTTATAAGATTGGCACTATTGTGATCCATGAGATTGTGACTTATGCCCGCTCCCTCCAAACATCCAATAAGTTGACATGGTCAGTTATATTTAACATTTTTTCTGTTTGCGTTTTCGACTAGTTTTAGTATACAAGGTTAAGGATAATGCGATTCTTTTATATCAAAAACCTTTGCCGCCCAATTCAGCGCTATTTTTAAAATTTGGTATGGCACACATCGTAGACCTAGTTCCAATCTAACAATGAAGTCAGGCGTATTTCTGAGCAGGCGCAGAAGATTTTTGAAAAAACGGACTTGTTCTTTTTCGAAAACATCTATATAATTCAATTCGATAATGTGGGCCGCATACAATAAGAAATTCCTTATAATAGATCCATAAATTTTGATAACGGAAAACGATTAGGAGCACTTAGATCTAGTTAGAATATTGTAAGCCGAGGCTGAGTTGGCCCTGCTAACTGCAGTCGGGTTAAAATAGCAGATTCTTACAATAACATTGATTTTATTTGCGCTGTAAATTCAAAACATTATCCAATACTCTGATTGGTCTATAAGCAGACTATTATAATAAAGTTTGTTTATAAAACGGGCTAGGCCGCCACTGGCCATTATGCCTTTTGCTCATTTAACCATTTATATTTTACATCTTCGTCTCGCTGGTCGATAAAAGAAGATTGTAAATATTTCCTTTCTTAAGATTTCCCGCCTGCTCTTTGATAATGGCTGGTGGGGATTCAGAGGCCTTGCGCTTCCCCTTTCCCTGTTTGCTACTTGCTTCCCTCATTCTCCCGTTTTCAAATGATTTCGCCCTATTCCCAGATAATTTGTCATTCTGAATTACAGACTCCAACGCTGACAGATCTTCGGACTTCAATTTTTTGCCGTCCACATATATTGTATTATAGCTCAAGGAAGCTTTCGGGTCATAATTTCTAGCCTCTTTAGGGTGTGGAAGCAGAGCATTCCTTTCAGCTTCAACTTTTTTAGTATAGTCCGCCGCAATGCTGATCCCAATGCCGCGTAATTTTTACAGCTGCGATTAGATCATTTTCTCATTCTTGAAGGAACGTAGCTGAGTTATGAGGGAACTGAGTTTGTCCCGAATTTTTCCCTCCAATCCGTCTAACAGATTCGACCTGGCTTCAGGGTATTTCCGTATTAAGATGCTGCTTGAAAATACCACATATTGACTACACTAGGCCCGCTTCGTCTTCCCAAAGAACACTGAAAATAATCAAGCTGTTGCTTCTAAATGCTCTATCCATTGCCTGGATTCTCCGCTCTTGTCCCGTAATAACCGACCTCACTTTCTCTTGCCCGACTTTAAGCTCCTCATTTCCCAACTTTAAGTTGTCAATTTTGTTGTGGAGAGATGAAAGTGAGTTTTCCAGATTCCCTATTTTTGCATTAAGAATTCAAATTTCTCTTTAGAAATTCCAAGAGCCATTGTATCCAGTACTTGACGTCACACAGAGTTTGGAACACGAATGCACTGTTCACTCGACACAATGACCTAGAGAAAATTGGCAGATTTAAAGCGAACGACTTTTTACTGAAAACTGATTGCGGTAGTGGTCGTGACACTCACAAACCACTTGAAACCAGACCATCAGAGAAAATTAATTCCTCCCAAATCACTTTATAGATCACACTGCACGAACTCAACCCATAAACTTAATTATCATCATTGATATATTTTATTATATTCTGATTATTAAATAATAATTTGTCCACAGCGACGCCCAGTGGTCAAACCCGAAAATTCAGCATTCATAATCCTGTACAGGCTTTATTTCTGATAGACTTTAAAGTTTTTTTTAGAAACTCTCAGCATTACATTTCAAAAAACTTGTCGTAACTTTATTATAATAATACTATATTATAAAAAAAAATCTGTCTAGAATGCGTAACTTTAAAAAAAGTTATCTTGATCTTAAACCAGTTGGATTAACTGCTAGATCGATGTATAGGAAATAACTTCTCACCAATCGTCGAAAATTGATGATATAAACAATTTTATCAACAATTATTCAAATTTGTTTGTTATCTCCAGGCCGCACCTCATTCCCATTGAACTCAATTAAAATAGTTTCAGAAATAGCGTTCAACTGCGAAATGTTATTAAAAGTTAATACATTAAATTCTTCGTATCAAATATGGTGAACAAATGTGTAGATTCAACGCCTTTTTTTAAAAAAAAGAGTCCTTATGCCTTCAAATCTTCTTGGATGTAAGCTAATACTGACACTCCATAAATAATTTCCTACATTCAAGGAAATGATATTTTCACGACTTTAAATTATATATCTTTCCATCAATTGACATTTCCTCAGTTCGAAGAAATATTCATTCCCATCCATGTCACATTCATTTCGATCAATGAGCCATTCAGTTGGTTTAAAATGAATATTTTCGTCTTCAATTAATATTTCTTTGATTCAGAGAAATATTTCCCTTGGACAAATAGGTAGTATTTTTGAATCAAATAATGTCAACTCAATCATATTAACATTTGTTAAGCTGAAATAAATTATTTTACCCGCCAAAGTACTTATATTGATTTTCCTCAGATATATTTGATTAAAAATGATCAGGGCTTTCACTAGTGCGACAAACCAGGTCAACTGTACCACAAAACTTTGCATGAAAACATAAATTTTGAAATAAATGGTATATTTATCAAGTATTGGACCATAAAAAAAGAATGTCAAGGATTGTTCAATATTCCTTTTATTGTCTGTTATTTTGTTACACTATTTTCTTGCAAAAATCATGAGTCAAATTCTGTTCATGATAAGCCAGTAAAATTCTGATGGATTGTAGATAAATATCCTCCATTTCAAATGAAACCGAAAAAAAGTGAAATTTGTTTGAAAACGATTTTGTAATAACAATCTTATAAAAAATTAGAAATGTTTGTGTGTTCTGCATACGCGACTGGGCTACAATTTCATACACGTATGAAATGAATCTTTAGCTTTCAGTTTTGAAGAAAAAAAAATTATATTCGACTTTGGTAGGGTCGAAAACGAATTTTTTTCTCGCGCCGTACATCGACCGACTGGCTCGGCGCTAGACCTAGACGCGGAACTTGGATCGGGATTCAATGTTATAACTTGTCGGTACGAAATTAGGAAGATAGGATAGTTGCATCGTTTATTGCCATTTGATAGGAATGCAATTATTATACAATACTACAAAAACGAAAAAAAGTATCAC
>JAABKJ010007545.1:132661148-132744536 GCA_011634705.1 Andricus grossulariae
TTCTTCGTTTTTGGATGATTTCTTTTTCTCGACGAATTGCAGCAAACGTTGGGCCAATCTATTTTGTTTTCATAATAAGCACTAATCACAAAGAATAATTCCACAGTCCTGATTTTTATAGAAAACTACATTATTGCACAAAAAAATTCCTAAAATGATCAAAGTGTCCAACAAAAACGGCATAAATGAAGAGCGAAATAAAATGCATTGTACATGATTGTATAGCGGACGGGTTTGGACGTTAAGCGACGTTTAGCGGCTCCAGCTGATGTACTGCGCAAGGCAAAAATTTATTTTCCACACTCTCAAGGTCAAATACATTTTTTTTATTCAGAAACTCGTAGCTGAAGGTTAATTTCACACGTGTGCAAAATTTTAGCCCGGTGGGGTATGAAGAACACATAACAATTTCTAACCGTTTATAAAATTGTTATTGGAAATGCTTTTTTTTTAACAAATAACGCTTTTTTGTCTGGTTATTTGAAACGAAGGATAGTTGTCCATAATCAATGAAAATTGCACTGTATTGCCATCAACAGAATTAGATTGACGATTTTTCCAAGAAAATGGTGACCAAATGCTCATGTAACAAAATAATATTAAAAAAAGCAAGTTTGAAAAATTCTTCAAATTATTTTTTTGTGTAGGGTCTAATACTTCAAAAATATATCATTTATTCCTTATTTGCGGTTTCTATAGAAAATGTTGTGGTTAAGTTGACCTGGTTTGGCTGTGGTCCAAGTGATTCCCGTACGCGCTCTGCCGCCGCAGTGGGGGTACAAGGGTTCTGCTGTATCGACTGTAAAGTTGAAGTTGTCTACTGGGTTGGGCATAGTGAAGCGAGTCCAGGTTGACCTTTTCACTACGAACAATACTACAGGTCCCTGAAAAAACCTCCGTAATAACAACGAGGGAGAACGTTTAGATGGTGCCGTCGTAACTCTCTGTTCCCTTGATGGTTCGTTGGATTACAGCTCAGCATTTTTTGTATAAATGGTGGAAGTATTAGAAGTGCTAGAAATATAAGACCTTGGGGATCATATCAAAGGATTCGGACGTGTGTATAAATAATTCTAAAATCGAACGAGTTTTAACCTTTACTGGAAATCCTAACCTACAAAGTGCATCTGCAATTGGAAAGATCCCAGTGGGCATGAGGACATATTCTCTTGGAACGTCTTATCAGCTGAACTTTATCAGCGTCCCTAAGATGTCCCAAAAAAAGAGATGCCAGGGCGCGTACTGGGAACTTTTCAATTCAGATTTCGACAGTTTAGTGACAGCTATTTTAATTATTCTCCGTACCAAAAAGAAAATGGTCATACCCACGTTAGTAGACATGACACACATAGCCACACATCATTGGTAACTTCAACTACCTACAGATAGTCGTTTTGACAAACCAAAGTACTTAGTCTACCTAATTAGATAGTAACGACAACTATTCGTGCCCCAACTTACAAAAATAGTTTTCACAACTCATTTAATAGCAGTACCATTATTCACTAATTCAAACATTTTTTTCAACAATTTTGTTAGTTTTCCCAATTATTCGTTTTTTTCAGTGTAACAAACACTTGTTACTACCGCAAGAACCTGGAATTTACATGAATTAATCAGACCGCTACCGAAGCGTCAACCGATCGAGCGGCCATCTTTTAGCAGATGATTTTTTTCAGCAGTTCTTTCGAAAACTTTAAAATTTTTTGAAAACTATAAAACCTTCAAAAAACTTGTAAATCTTTTGAAAACTTTGAAATCATTTAAAATCGTTAAAGTGTTTTAAAATCTTTAAAATCTTCTGAAATATGGGAAATCTTTTGAAATATTTGAAATCTTTCAAAATCTTTGAAGTATTTTCAAATCTTCAAGTCATCTGTAAGAAAACTTGAAGTGAGTCACGATAAAAAAAATACTTTGTGATCATCGCTGCTCGCATTGCCCTTCAATTCGATAAAAACATATTTTTCTTGATTTACTTCAAAATTTTTGATTGTATAAAAAGAACTTTAGATCAAATATGTAGATTTGTATAAAATATATTTTTTGTTTTTTAATCTTTTCATGGAACTAACCTACTTACCCAAATAGTCTAACATGACAAATCTTGTACAAACTTTGCCATTTCTTTTGTTGAAAAATTATTTTTTTCATTGAACATTTAGCTAATCCAGTTGAATATTCCATCATTTTAGCTGCCAATCTTTTCTTTGGTTAAAAATTCATCTTTTGAGTTCAAAATTCGTCCTGTTTGGTATAAAATTAATATTTTCAGTTGAAAATACAACTGCTCCAGTATAAGATTCATAATTCTACTTGAATATTCATCTCCTCAATTTAAATATTAATTCAGTTTAAGGTTCATAACTTTCGTTAAAAATTCATGATTTTGGATGGAAATTTAGTCATTTTGTTGGAAATTCATCTATATACTTTAGAAGTATAATTATTTATTAAAAAATTCTACTTTTTACATTGAATTCGTCTTTCTGGTTCAAAAGTTTAATTATTTCGTGAAAACTTCAACTTTGTCCTTTTAAAATTGAGCTATTTTCTTAAACTTTAATTCTTTTGTTGTATATTCAAGTCCTCTGTCAGAAACTTATCTTTTTTGGTTGAAATGAAGAAATACGTTTTATTCTGGTATTGTTTTATTCCAATTATGAACGATTCGATGCTCAAAATATTATGAGGTTGAAATGCTGGTCCTTAAACATCAATAACTAAGCGAAAGGAAAAATCGGGGAAGTTTGAAAATGAAGACTTGCGTTCGTCCTAATATTTCAACCTTACACTACAGAAAAATGCAATTAATGCTGCTGATCACAGTCGTCCACTATTAGGATTTGAAAATTCGTAATAATTGGGTTTCTGCTACCCAAGGGTGATTCCTCTGTTTCTTGTGTGGTCATCAATTTAAACTCGCTGCTGTACATGTTCATTTTCACCCGCGCTTGAGGGCCATATCTTGTTATATATATTCCACGAAGGAGAGTATTGTTCCGCTCTAATATTGCGAAGGCTTCACCATTCGACGTTGACAAAACAGCCTGTTCGCTTTCTGGCATTTTCTCAATAGCACGATTTCTTCCTCTCAAATGAATTTCTTCAAAACGAGGAAAAGTGTATCTGCGAATTTCGAATCGACGGGTCGGATTCTTGTGAGGAATGAGCCGCACATTTCTAAGTTGTTCAACTGTCAGTCCACCTAGACGAATGAAAGGATAAATGACAGGAGGAGATCTGGACCTGGCATGAAGAGAAGATGCGGCATGAGGAGGAGACCTGACCGGAGAACGCGACGAATGAGGTATGGCAAGAGAGAGAGACAAATCCAGATTTGAAGATTGTCTGCCACGAGGAACACCATTTAAATCCTTTCGAATTATTTCGAATTATATTTGAATTATTTTGCATTTACCCTAAATTCTCATAAAATCACATTTAATTCTTTCGAATTCTTTTAAATTATTTAGAATTTAATTTGATATTTTTTCCTTTGAAATCTTTGAATTCATCTTGAATTCTTCTTAATTATTTAAATTCTTTGAATATCTTTGAATTCTTTTGAATTTTTGTTAATTCTCTTGAATTATTTTCAATTATTTAAATTCTTTTCACTTCTTTAAATTCTTTTCAATTTAAGTTGAGTTTTTTCAATCTCTTAGAATTCAATTCGAATTATTTTTAGTTTACTCTAAATTCTATTGAATTCACATTTAATTCTTTTAAATCCTTTCGAATTATTTCGAATTATATTTGAATTATTTTGCATTTACCCTAAATTCTCATAAAATCACATTTCGTTCTTCCGAATTCTTTGAAATCTTTGAATTCATCTAGAATTCATCTTGCATTCTTTGGTATTCTTTAAATTCTTTGAATACCTTAGAATTCTTTGGAATTTTTGTTAATTCTCTTGAAATATTTTCAATTATTTGAATTCTTTTAAATTATTTAAAATCTTTTCAATTCTCTGAATTCTTTTCAATTCACGTTGACTTTTTTTAATCTCTTAGAATTCAATTTGAATTATTTTGAGTTCACTCTAAATTCTATTGAATTCACATTTACTTCTTTTAAATTATTTGAAATCTTTGAATTCATCTAGAATTCATTTTGAATTCTTCGGAATTCTTTAAATTGTTTGAATACCTTTGAATTCTTTTGTATTTTTGTTAATTCTCTTGAAATATTTTCAATTATTTGAATTCTTTTCAATTCACGTTGAATTTTTTCAAGTTTTTTAAATTTCAATTTGGAATTTTAATTTTTTTAAATTATTTTTAATATTTTTAAATTCTCATCAATTCAAAAGAGTTCAAGAACTCAGCCTGGAATATTGAATTCTTTTAAATGGTTTAAATTATTTGAAATTTTAAAATCATTAAGAATTCACTTTGAATCATTTAAAAGTCACTCTGAATTATTTTGAATTTACTGTGAATTCTTTTGAATTCACCTTCGATCCTATTTAATTCCCTGTGAATTATTTTGGATTTATCTTATATTCTTTTGAATTCTTTGAATAATGTTGTATTCTTTGAACTCTGTTGAATTATTTTGAATTATTTGAATTCTTTTTAATTCTTTAAATACCTTTGAACTTTTTTGAATTCTTTGAATTCTTTTCTATTCACGTTGAATTTTTTCAATCACTTAGAATTCGATTTGAAGTAATTTGAGTTTACCCTAAATTCCATTGAATTCACATTAAATTCTTTTGAATTCTCTTAATTCATCATAAATATCTTGAATTCATTTTGAATTCTTCAAATTCTTTTAAATTCTTTGAATTCCTTTGAATTCTGTAATTTTAATTCTTTGAAGTTTTTTTTAATTCTTTGAATACTTGGAATTATTTTGAATTTTTTAACTTCTTTTCAATTCACGTTGAACTTTTTCAATCTCTTAGAATTGAATTTGAATTATTTTGAGTTTACCCCAAATTCTATTGAATTCACATTGAATTCTTTTGAATTCTTTCAATTCATCATAGATATCTGGAATTCTTGTGAATTCTTTCAATTTCATTTTAATTCTCTGAATTCTTTTAAAATCTTTTGAATTCTTTTAAATTCTTTTAATTCTGTACTATTCTTTGAACTGTGTTGAATTCTTTTAATTATTTTGAATTATTTGAATTCTTTGAAGTTTTTTAATACTTTGAATACCTTGTAATTCTTTTGAATTCTTTAAATTCTTTTCAATTTAAGTTGAATTTTTCCAATCTCTTAGAATTTAATTTGAATTATTTTGCGTTTACCCTAAATTCTCTTAAACTCACATTTAATTATTTTGAATTCTGTGTAATCTTTGAATTCATCTTGAATTCTTTGAATTCTTTTGAATTCTCTGAATTCTTTGAATTCTGCTGTATTCTTTAAACTCTGTTGAATTCTTTGAATTATTTTGAATTATTTGAATTCTTTGAAGTCTTTTTAATTCTTTGAATACCTTCGAATTCTTTTGATTTTTTTAATTCACGTTGAATTTTTTCAATCTCTTAGAATTCAATTTGAATTATTTCTAGTTTACCCTAAATTCTATTATATTCACATCCAATTCTTTTGAGTTCTTTTAAATTATTTTTAATTTAATTTGAATTATTCTGCGTTTACCCTAAATTCTCTTAAATTCACATTTAATTCTTTTGAATTCTTCTGAATTTTTGTTAATTCTCTTGAAATATTTTCAATTAATTGAATTCTTTTCAATTCACGTTGAATTTTTTCAAGTTATTTAAATTTCCACTTAGAATTTCAATTTTTTAAAACTATTTTGAATATTTTTGAATTCTTATAAATTCAAAAAAGTTCAAGAATAGTTTGGAATTTGTATACAAGTTCTTATTACATTTTTGAACATAAAATTAAAGTGTAAACTGAATCTAATATTCTAGTCTGTCCTACTGTTTGCATTTTGTTAGAAAAACGAGAAAAAATCTAACTCAGCCTGGAATTTTGAATTCTTTTGAATGGTTCGAATTATTTGAATTCTTTTTAATTCTTTAGAATTCACCTTGAATTATTTCAAAGTCACTCTGAATTCTTTGGATTTCTTTGAATTATTTTGAATTATTTGAATTCTTTGAAGTCTTTTTTTTATTATTTGAATACCTTTGAACTTTTTTGAATTCTTTGAATTCTTTTCTATTCAAGTTGAATTTTTTCAATCCCTTAGAATTTAATTTGAATTATTCTGAGTTTACCCTAAATTCTATTAAATTCACATTTAATTATTTTGAATACTTTTACTTCGTCATAAATATCTTGAATTCTTGTGAATTCTTTAAATTCCTTTGAATTCTCTGAATTCTCTGGAATTCTATAAACCCTGCTGTATACTTTGAATTCTGTTGAATTCTTTGAATTATTTTGAATAGTTTGAATTCTTTGAAGTTTTTTTAATTCTTTGAATACCTTGGAATTCTTTAAATTCTTTTCAATTCACGTTGAATTTTTTTAATCTCTTAGAATTGAGTTTGAATTATTTTGGGTTTACCCCAAATTCTATTGAATTCACATTTAATTCTTTTGAATTCTTTCAAATTATTTAGAATTGAATTTGAATTATTTTACGTTTACCCTAAATTCTCTTAAATTCACATTTAATTCTTTTGAATTCTTTGAATTCATCTTGACTTCTTTACATTCTTTGAATTCTTTTGAATTCTCTGAATTCTTTTGAATTCTTTGAATTCTGCTGTATTCTTTAAACTCTGTTGAATTCTTTGAATTATTTTGAATTATGTGAATTCTTTGAAGTCTTTTTAATTCTTTGAATACCTTCGAATTCTTTTGCATTTTTTTCAATTCACGTTGAATTTTTTCAATCTTTCAGAATTCAATTTTAATTATTTTGAGTTTAAACTAAATTCTATTGAATTCACATTTAATTCTTTTGAATTCTTTGAAATCTTTGAATTCATCTTGAATTCTTCCACATTCTTTGAATTATTTGAATATCTCTGAATTCTTTTGAATTTTTGTTAATTCTCTTGAAATATTTTCAATTATTTGAATTATTTTTAATTCACGTTGAATTTTTTCAAGTTTTTTGAATTTCCACTTGGAATTTCAATTTTTTTAAAAATTATTTTGAATATTTTTGAATTCTCATAAATTGAAAAGAATTCACCTTGAATTATTTTTAAAAAATTTAGAATTCACCATGAATTATTTTGAATTATATAAAATTTTGTAGAATTCACCATGAATTATTTCAAAGTCACTGAATTATTTTGAATTTACTGTGAATTATTTTGAATTCACCTTCGATTCTCTCAAATTCCCTGTGAATTATTTTGAATTCACCTTAAATTCTTTCAAATTTTTTTGAATTCTTTCAATTCATCATAAATACCTTGAAATCTTGTGAATTCTTGCGAATTCTTTCAATTCTTGTGATTTCTTGTAATTCTTTTGAATTCTTTGAATTCCTTTTAATTCTCTGAATTCTTTTTAATTCTCTGTATTCTTTGAATTCTTTTGATTTTTTTTTCAATTCACGTTGAATTTTTTCAATCTCTTAGAATTCAATTAGAATTATTTTGAGTTCAACCTAAATTCTATTGAATTCACATTTAATTCTTTTGAATTAAAATTGAATTATTTCGCGTTTACCCTAAATTCTCTTATGTTAGCATTTAATTCTTTTGAACTCACCTTGAATTCTTCTACACTCTTAAAATTATTTGAATACCTCTGAATCATTTTGAATTTTTGTTAATTCTCTTGAAATCTTCTCAAATATTTAAATTCTTTTCAATTCACGTTGAATTTTTTCAAGTTATTTGAATTTCAATTTGGAATTTCAATTTTTTGAATTATTTGGATAATTTTTGAATTCTTATAAATTCAAAAGAGTTCAAGAATAGTTTTGGAATTCGGATACAAGTTCTTATTCCACTTTTGATCACGAAATTAAAGTGTAAACAAAATCTAATATTCTTTTACGAATTATTTGAATTCTTTTGAATTCTTAGAATCCATTCAAATTCTTGTGAATTCTTTTCAATTCATGATTGAATCTTTCATGTTCTTTAGAATTTAACTCAAATTATTTTGAGTTTACACTAAATTCTTTTGAATTCTTTGAAATTATTTTTTTTTTCGAATAATTTTAGGTTCACCCTAAATTCTCTTTAATTCACATTTAATTATTTATTGTTCTTATTTTGAATTATTTGAAGTCCTTTTAATTCTTTGAATACCTTTAAATTATTTTCAGTTCTTTGAATTATTTTTAATTCTTTTGAACTGTTTTGAAGTCACCTTGAATTGTTTTAAATCTTCTAGAATTCAATTTGAATTCTGTGGATTTGTTGAATTCTTTTAAGTTGTTCAGGTTCATTTGACTTATATTGAATTCATCTTGAATTCTCTTATATTCACCTTGAATTTTCTTGCATACATCGTGAATTCTCATGAACTCTTTTGAATTCTCTCGAATTCAAATTGAATTATTTCAAATTATTGTAATTCTTCAAATTGTTGGATTTTTTTTTTTTTTAATATTCTTGAATTCTTTTAAATTGTAAAAGAATCAAAAATGGTTTTGAATTTTTATACAAGTTTTTTTTACATTTACAAAGGAGAAAGAATCTAATTTAATCTGAATTCGAACCAGGAACTCCCGGATTTCATAAATATTTGAATTATTTTGAATTATTTGACTTATCTTTAATTCTTTTGAACACTTTTAAATTCATCAGGATTTCTTTTAAATTCTCTGAAATCCACCTTGAATTTTGTTGATTCGTTGAATTCTTTGAATTTGTTTGAGTTATCTTGAATTATTTTGAATTTCTTTTGATTTTTTTGTAATTCTCTTGAATTCTCTTGACTTCTTTTGAATTCTCTTGAATTCTTTCGAATGCTGCGAATTTGTTGAATTCTTTCATATTTTTTCTTTCTCTTGAATTCACTTTGAATTCTCTTTTATTCACTTTGAATTCTCTTTATCTCATCTTGAATTCTCTTGCATTCACATTGAATTCTCATGAATTCTTTCGAATTGAACTTGAATTATTTTAAATTATTTTAATTCATCAATTTATTTGAATTCTTTTGAATTTTTTTGAATTTTTTTAAATTGTTTGAGTTCTCTTGAATTCCTTTGAATTTCCTTCTAATTTTTTTCAATTCTCTTGAATTCTCTTGACTTCTTTTGAATTCTCTTGGATTCTTTTGAATGCTGTGAATTTGTTGAATTCTTTCATATTTTTTCTTTCTCTGGAATTCACCTTGAATTCTCTTTTATTCACCTCGAAATTCTCTTTTATTCACCTTGAATTCTCTTTTATTCATCTTGAATTCTCTTGCATTCACCTTGAATTCTCATGAATTCTCTCGAATTGAACTTGAATTATTTTGAATTATTTTAATTCATCAATTTATTTGAATTCTTTTGAATTTTCTTGAATTTTTTCAATTTGTTTGAGTTCTCTTGAATTCTTTTGAATGACCTTCTAATTTTTATGAATTTTCTTGAATTCTCTTGACTTCTTTTGAATTCTCTTGAATTCTTTTGAATGCTGTGAATTTGTTGAATTCTTTTATATTTTTTCTTTCTCTTGAATTCACTTCGAATTCTCTCTTATTCACCTTGAATTCTCTTTTATTCACCTTGAATTCTCTTTTATTCACCTTGAATTCTCTTTTATTCACCTTGAATTCTCTTTTATTCATATTGAATTCTCTTGCATTCTCTCGAATTGAACTTAAATTATTTTAAATTATTTTAATTCATCAATTTATTTGAATTCTTCTGAATTTTCTTGAATTTTTTTAATTTGTTTGAGTTCTCTTGAATTCCTTTGAATTTCCTTCTAATTTTTTTAATTCTCTTGACTTTTTTTGAATTCTCTTGACTTCTCTTGAATTCTCTTGGATTCTTTTGAATGCTGTGGATTTTTTGAATTCTCATGAATTCTTTTGAATTCTCTAGATTTTTTTAATGTAGTGAATTTTGTTGAATTCTTTCTTCCTTTTTCTTTCTCTTGAATTCTCTTGCATTCACATGAATTCTCATGAATTCTTTTCAATTGTCATGAATTCTTTTCAATTCTCATGAATTCTTTTGAATTCTCTCGAATTGAACTTGAATTATTTTTAATTATTTGGATTCATCAAATTATTTGAATTTGTTGAATTTGTTTGAGTTCTCTTGAATTCTTTTGAATGTCCTTCTAATTTTTTTTAATTTTCTTGAATCCTCTTGACTTCTTTTGAATTCTCTGGATTTTTTTTAATGCAGTGAATTTTCTCAATTCTTTCTTCCTTCTTCTTTCTCTTGAATTCTCTTGCATTCACCTTGAATTCTCATCATGAATTCTTTTGAATTCTCTCGAATTGAACTTGAATTATTTGTCATTATTTTAATTTATCAAATTATTTGAATTCTTTTGAATTTTCTTGAATTTTTTAAATTTGTTTGAGTTCTCTTGAATTCTTTTGAATTTCCCTCCAATTTTATTGAATTCTCTTGAATTCTTTTGGATTCTCTGGATTTTTTTTAATGCCGCGAACTTGCTGAATTTTTTCTTCCTTTTTCTTTCTTCCTTTTTCTTTCTCTTGAATTCTCTTGCATTCACATTGAATTCTCATGAATTCTCTGAAATTGAACTCCAATTGTTCTTAATTAATTTAATTCATCAAATTATTTGAATTATTTTGAATTCTTTTGAATTCTTTTGAATTTTCTTGAATTTTTTTAATTTGTCTGAGTTGTCTTGAATTCTTTTGAATTGCCTACTAATGTTTTTGAATTCGCTTGAATTCTCTTGGATTTTTTTGAATGCAGTGAATTTTCTCAATTCTTTCTTCCTTTTTCTTTCTCTTGAATTCTCTTGCATTTACCTTGAATTCTCATGAATTCTTTTGAATTCTCTCGAATTGAACTTGAATTATTTTTTATTATTTTAATTCATCAAATTATTTGAATTTTTTTTTAATTTTCTTGAATTCTTTAAATTTGTTTGAGTTCTCTTGAAATCTTTTGAATATCCTTCTAATTTTTTTTGTTTTCTTAAATTCTCTTGACTTCTTTTGAATCCTCTTGGATTTTGTTGAATGCAGTGAATTTGTTGAATTCTCTCTTCCTTTTTCTTTCTCTTGAATTCTCTTGTATTTACCTTGAATTCTCATGAATTCTTTTGAATTCTCTCGAATTGAACTTGAATTATTTTTAATTATTTTAATTCATCAAATTATTTGAATTCTTTTGAATTTTTTTAATTTGTTTAATTCTTTCTTCCTTTTCCTTCCTCTTGAATTCCCTTTTATTCACCTTGAATTCTCTTGCATTTACCTTGAATTCTCATGAATTCTTTTGAATTCTCTCGAATTCGTCTTGAATAATTTTAAATTATTTTAATTCTTCAAATTGTTTGAATTCTTTTAGATTGTAAAAAAATCGAAAATGGTTTTGAATGTTGAAACTTGTTCTGGTTACATTTAAAAACGAGAAAAAATCTACCTCAGTCAGGATTCGAACCAGGAACTCTCGTACTTGATTATTATTTAAAAACTTAAAATCTTCTAAAATGTATATTCTTTTTAAAATGTCTTATTCATTTTTTGTTAAAAAATAATCCTATCATGACCTGCACCAATGAAAGGACGCAAATTGGTATTATTGTGCAGCAGCGCGATTTGATATGTGAAGCAATTTGTGCATCGTTGAGCATTCATACACAAATTGCAGCGAGCAACGATTCGTATGAACAACTGACCTTCAAAATTGCACGCAATATTATCCTATCCACTTAATTTTAAATTAACCAACACAAGAATTTAAATTAATGTAGGTATCCATTTCATCTAATTTTTTAAATAAATAATAAATTATTATTAGAGTTAAATATAGTAAGATGGAATTGAAATTAATTAATAATTAAATGATTATAAATAGTATATTGTATAATAATATTGAATTATTAATAAATAAAAACTGATCAAAATTAAAATTAAATAAATTAATTGTGGTTGAACGAAAAGACGTACCGATAAAAAAAGCTAAGTAGTCAGAGACCCCCAAATTCGTCGTGTTGTACGAGAGACCATTATAAACAACGGCATTCGCAACCCAGTCAAATGCTAAAATAAAAAATTTTTTCCTGATGTTAGGATTCGTAATTAAATCCATTGGCGTCGCAGATGGCGGTGGCGGCCTGTCTTCAGTCTCAATTTCTGACATATCACCGGAATTTTTCCCATTGCAGGAAATTCCTTGCCGCTTTAAAATGTCCATCTGAAATTATTTTTCTTTTTTAGGAAACTGAGAAGGATATTTATTGCTTATATTTTTATTATTGTATACTACTGCTAGAAGTTATCCAGGTTAGTAATATTATGAAATTTCACTCAAATGACCCCTTATAGAGAAATTTATGACCTTTTGAGAAGAATATATCACGCGAGAAGTTTTTTTTTAATTGAAAAATTTCTCGAATTTTGTACCTCAACTTCAACTTGTCCCATTACCTAGGAAATTTGTGGAAAAAATCTGAAATTCAAAGGATGTGATCTTTGAAATCTTATCTTTAATTTACGCCAATAAAACTTTTAAAATGTTAACGGGTTACCAAGTTATGACCAATTTTCAGTCAGCGTTCACTGGTGTCGCACAGCGCGACAGTCACCAGTGTCGCACAGTGCGACAGTCACCGGTGTCGCACAGTGCGACAGTCAATTGTGTCGCACAGCGCGACAGTCAACATTGTCGCATAGTGCGACAAATAACATTGTCGCACAGTGAGACAATCACCGGTGTCGCATAGTGCTACAGTCAATTGTGTCGCAGAGCGCGACAGTCAACATTGTCGCACAATGCGACAGTCAACATTGTCGCACAGCGCGGCAGTCACCGGTGTCGCACAGTGCGACAGAAAATTGTGTCACACAGAGCGACAGTCAACATTATCGCACAGCGCGACAGTCATCATTGTCGCACAGTTCGACATTTACCGGTGTCGCACAGGGCGACAGTTAATTGTGTCGCACAGCGCGACAGTCAACATTGTTGCACAGTGCGACAAACCGAGTGATTGAGGTTCAAAAACTTCCGGAGGCCGCATTTCTTAACAGATTTTCAAATTTATTTTTTCCAATTTAAGCTGATTCAATTTCTAAGAAGCTTTTCGTGGCCAACTTTACAAAAAACATTACACTGATTTATTATTGAAATTGAAAAAGGATAAGAAACGAAAAGTTTTTATATTTGTACTATCTACCTATGGATTTCATTCATTTACTTCTCTAATTGTTGCAAAAAATGATGACAATTTCACTTATGCTGCATTCCTATGCATAGAACTTTTTATTTTTTACGGGATCATTACATTTCATCTCAAGCATAATAGCTTAATATAAGATTCAACAACAATGGCTATTTTTATAAACAATTTTTATAATCAAACTCATTTATTTTGTATTTTTATACACATACAATTTTTCAGGAATTTTGTTGAATTTTTTTTTCTTTCTTGACTGAAAAATCTTTTTTGGTTGAAAATTCAACTCTTGTGATGAAAATTTGTTTTTGGTTTTCAAATTCATTTCGTTTGTTAGAAATTTCATCCTTTTTGATTCAAAATTGAAATCGTTTTAAGTTAAAATATCAACTATTATATTTTTTGCTGATAATTCTTTTTTTTTTATTTTTATGTTGAGGATTTAATTATTTTGAAACATAAATTTTTTTAATGTAAAGTTTTTTTTTTAGTTGAAAAATCATATATTTTGTTCAAATTCATATTTTTTTTGTGAGAAATTAGTTTTCTTTTTGTTGAAAATTAATTTTTTGAACTGAAAATTTAACTTTTGATTTCAAAAATTCAACTATATGTTGAAAATTTATGTATTTCCTTCACAATTCTTCCTTTTTGGTCAATTTAATTACTTCTTTGAAAATATAACAATTTTATAGAAAATCACAATTTTTTATTGAAAATTCAACTTTTTTGTTAAAAATTCGTCCTTTTGGGTTTTAAATTCAAATATTGGGTTAAAAATTAACTTTTCTGTTTAAAATTCAGATTTTTGAGTTGGAAATTTAACTGCTTTGTAAAAAATGGTATTTTCGAGTTAAAAATTCAACAATTTGGTGAAAAGTTTTGTTTATTGACTGAAAAATCGTTTTTGGTTGAAAATGTAATTCTTTTGTTACAAATTCTTTTTTTTTTAAATCGTCAAATTGAAAATTAATAATTTCAGTAAGACTAGAACTATTTGGTTAAAATACATTTTTCTTCTGGTTGAAAATTAATTTTTATAACCGACAATTTAACTATTTCATTTTTGGCTGAAAATTTTTTTTTAGTTTAAAATTCAGCTCTTTGGCTAAAAATTGATGGACTCGATTTAAAAAAAATTTTTTAGGTGGCAAATTAATATTTTCTGTTGAAAATACAACTACATGGTTGAAAGTTGAACAAATTTGTTGAAAATAATTTTTTTGACTGGAACCTTATCTTTTTTAGTTGAAAAATCACATATTTTGTTAAAATTCTTAATTTTTGGTAAAAATTTAATTTTTCTTTAGTTGAAAATTTACTTTTTATACTGAAAATGTAAATATCCCATTTTTTGTTTAGAATTTATATTTTCTAGTTCAAAAATGTAACTATTTGGTTAAAAATTCATTTTTATTTTGGTTGAAAATTAATTTTTGTAACTGAAAATTTAACAATCTAATTTTTCTTAAAAAAGATTTTTTTTTTAGTTGAAAATTGAACTATTTTATTGAAAATTGAACTATTTTATTGAAAATTTACGTATCGTTCAAAATTCGTCTATTTTGGTAGAAATTCAATGATCAAAAATGCGAAATAAGTGAATTTGTCTATAAAAATTATTTATAACAATAAAAATTGTTATCGAATGATAACCTGTTGTTCCACAATATTATTTTTGAGACGAAAAGAAACGATTCTGCAGAAAAGAAACATTTTCTTGTCAGAAATTCGATATAAGTGAATTTATTTATAAAAATTGTTCATAACAATAATTGTTGTAAAATAACATTTTTCTCTCTGTTAATATTATTCTTAAGGGAACGAAAGAAGTGACTGGTACAAAATCCGAGAACTTCTTGATTTTTTTGTCAAACTTCTCATGTGATATATCATTTGCAAAAAGTCAATAATGTATAATTTAATTATTAACAACTTTTAAACCGAAGAAAATTCAATTTTATTTGATTGTAAAAAAAAAAAAAAATAATTGTTATAGATTGAGATGCGCAAATGGTCAGAAATTAAAAATAAAGCTTAAATTTATCAGATAAAAGAGACCAAGAATGATTTGAAGTTTAAATTTGTACACTCAACTCCCGATTTAAGACCGGTTTCGGGCATGGCTTGCCTTGGCCTTGATCCTAAATCGAGAAAATCCAAATGTAAACACACAGGGCCGCTTAAAAACCATTTTTGTTGTATTTGGACGCGTGACGCAACCTGATGTAACTAATGCGATAAGAGTGCTCCGTAAACCGGGGGGTCTTATATCGGGAGTTGAGTGTATTTTATCCAAATTCAGGGTAAAATTGACCGATTTGTTTTTAAAATTAGTATTAAAAAATTATGGAACCAACATTACCTCCATCTTTCTAAGAAAGTTCGTGGGCACCTTCCTACCATTTACTTTGGCCATGTGTTGCACGATCACTTCCGCTTCATCTATCCTGTTTTTACTGAGAAGCCACCTTGGAGATTCTGGAATTATCCAGTAGTAGCTAAATAGTAGAATAAATGGAACTGACGTAGCTAACGACAGTGTGTACCAATGCCTCAACAGGTACCCCTAAAAAAAAAATTTTTTTAGCCTATTAGGACGATAATCAAGTCGTTCAAACATCCCCCTCCCATATTTCCCCTCCCCTCCTTTCACTCTTCGCCACCCTTCCCCGACTTCTTTCTCCTCCACTTCCCCAACTTCTTTCTCCTCTACTTCCCCACCTTCCTTCTCTACTTCCCTCTTTCCCCAATTCTCCAGCTGAAGATCCCCTTGCCCTGCTACTCTTCCCCAGCCATTACTTCCCCTCCCCTACTCACTCTTGTTTCTAATAATTTCCTCTATTTCCCGTCATTTACACACACCCACCCCACTTTTCCTCTCTTCATTTCGCCTATTTGATCATCTTCCCCTCCTATCATTTATCTTCATTTCACCTACTTCCTCAACCCTTATTTCTCCTTGAATCCCCACCCCTCATTTCCCCTAACTTTCTCTACTTTCCCTCCCATCATTTTTCCTTACTTCCCCTACTACTGCTATTTTCACTTCCACTATTTTCCCTCCCATCATTGCCTCTCACTTGCCCATACTTCCCCTCTTTGGAAAAAAGTACGACGGATGGATGGACTAACATCCGAACAAAAATGAGGGGGGGAGGAGGAATGAGGAGGGGACTGATGAGGGGAAATCGCGAAAAGTTAGGGATAGTAAGGGGAGGGAAAGTAGGAGAAGTGGGGAAAATGTGGAAAGGGAAAGTAGGGGTATGCGAAGAAGAAGAAATGAGAGGAGGGAAAGTGAGGGGAAATGAGATGTTGAGGAGTAGGTGGGATGTGATATGGAGAATCAGGGGAAGGGGAGTGTTGGCGGCAGAGGGGAAGTAGGGGATTGTATAGGGGGTACTAATTTTGTTAGAAACAATATTATTTAATTGAAAATTATGAGACGAGTGAAAAATCCCCAAAAATAAATATCTTGAGACTGTAAAATTCTCGAAAAAGACAAAAATCGAAATAGGAAATTCCCAAAATTACAAAATTACCGAAATATAAAAATTCCGAATTTGAACATTCTTGAGCAGTTTATAATATTACCGAATTTCAAAATTCCCCAATATTAAAATTCCGGAAAGAAAGTTCCCAAATTAAAGAAATTTTTTTAATTGCTTTGGACGAATATTATTTATTTATTAACAATGCAATAATAAAGAATTTAAAAAATAATTAGAACTTCTGAAAAATGCAGATATATAAATATCCCCTATAAATATTCCGACTTGAAAATTTTTCGAAGAATATAATTCCTTAAAAATTTATTTATAATATTTGCGAATTTGAAAATTCTTGAATAATAAAACTTCAAAGAGAAAATTGGGGAATTATAAAATGTCCGATAATGCGGAATTCCGGACACTAGAAAACTTTAACGTCGGATATTCGGGACAACTGAAAAATCCCGAAAAATAAAATTACCGACACTGTAAAATTCCCGAATTGGAAAATCTGCGAATGATGAAATTTCCAAAAATAAAATTCATGAATAATAAAAAATAAAAAAAATAAATTCCCAAATTGGAAAATTCCCGAATAATGATTTTCCAGAATTATAAAATTCCTGAATGAAAAAATTCCCAAATAATAAAATTCCTGAATAACAAAATTCCCGAATAATAAAATTCCCGATTATTACAATTCCCTTACAGTTAGCAATATTGCCGAATTTGAAAATTCCGGAATAATAAAATTCCCCAATAATCAAATTCCTGAATTGCAAAACTCCGGAATAATGAAATTCCTGAATTATAAAATTCCATTAAAATAAAATTCTCGATTAAAAAAATTCCTGAAAGATGAAACTCCCGAATTGGAAAATTTCCGATCAATAAAATTCCCGAATGGTTTATATTATTACCGAATTTGAAAATTCCCAAATAATAAAATTTCCCAATAATAAAATTCCCGGATGGGAAAATTTCCAAATAATGAAAGTCCCGAATTATAAAATTCCTGAATCATACAATTCATGAATGATAAAAATCCTAAATAATAAAGTTCCCGAATTGGAAAATTCCCGAACAATGATATTCCGGAATTATAAAATTCCTGAATGATAAAATTCCCAAATAATAAAATTCCTGAATAACAAAATTCCCGAATGATAAAATTCCCGATTAATAAAATTCCCGTACAGTTTATAATATTGCCGAATCTGAAAATTCCCGAATAATACAATTCCCCAATAATCAAATTCCTGAATTGAAAAATTCCGGAACAATGAAATTTCTAAATTATAAAATTCCTGAGAAATAAAATTCCTGATTTAAAATATTCCTGGACGATGAAATTCGCGAATTGGAAAATTTCCGATTAATAAAATTCGCGAATAAATTATGATATTACCAAATTTGAAAATTCCCAGATAATAAAATTCCCGAATAATAAAATTTCACAATAATAATATTCCCGGATGGGAAAATTCCCAAATAATAATAGTTCCGAATTATAAAATTCCTCAATAATAAAATTCCTGAATAATAAAATTCCTGAATCATAAAATTCCTAAATGATAAAATTCCTGAATAATAAAATTCCCAAATTGGAAAATTCCCGAATAATGATATTCCAAAATTATCAAATTCCTGAATGATAAAATTCCTGAATAATAAAATTCCCGACTGAGAAAATTCCCAAATAATGAAAGTCCCGAATTATAAAATTCCTGAATAATAAAATTCCTGAATCAAGATTCCTGAATCAAGACTCCTGAATCATAAAATTCCTGAATGATAAAATTCCTGAATAATAAAATTCCCAAATTGGAAAATTCCAGAATAATGATATTCCAAAATTATAAAATTCCCAAATAATTAAATTCCTGAAAAACAAAATTCCCTAATAATAAAATTCCCGAATCGGAAAATTCCCGAATAATAAAATTCCCGTACAGTTTATAATATTGCCGAATTTGAAAATTCCTGAATAGTACAATTCCCCAATAATCAAATTCCTGAATTGAAAAATTCCGAAATAATGAAATTCCTGAAAAATAAAATTCCCAATTTATAAAATTCCTGAACGATGAAATTCACGAAATGGAAAATTTCCGATTAATAGAATTCCCCAATAGTTTATAATATTACCGAATGTGAAAATTCCCAAATAATAAAATTCGCGAATAATAAAAGTCCCGTATGGGAAAATTCCCAAATAATGAAAGTACGGAATTATAAAATTCCTGAATAATAAAATTCCTGAACAATAAAATTCCTGAATCATAAGATTGCTGAAACATAAAATTCCTGAATCATAAAATTGCTGAATAATGTAATTCCCAAATTGGAAAATTCCCGAATAATAAAATTCCCGAATCGGAAAATTCCCGATTAATAAAATTCCCGTACAGCTTATAACATTGCCGGATTTGAAAATTCCCGAATAATACAATTCTACAATAATCAAATTCCTGAATTAAAAGATTCCGAAATAATGAAATTCCTGAATTATAAAATTCCTGAAAAATAAAATTCCCGATTAAAAAAATTCATGAACGATGAAATTCGCGAATTGGAAAATTTCCGATTAATAAAATTCCCGTATAGTTAAAATTATTTTATATATATATATATAAAAACTAAAGGTTAACAACCACCGCAGGGTCCCACTGGGAGCAACCATCATCTAAAAAAAAAATGACATCGGCTCCCACTCACAAAGTTTTTTTGGATCCCTTCAAAACAGACTTATGGGGGTGATATTCAAAAAATAAGTTTTTATTCGTATTTCATGACTTAGTTTGAAGAAAAATGTTGAATTTCAACTTAATTTACCTAATATTAACGATTCTGAATCAAATTTACAAAAATGTATATTTTTCTTATGGGAAATCCGTGTTAAGCTTCATGATTTGACATGGAATTGCTCATTCCACAAATTTCCTGGGCATTGTAAGTGATGTCAGACCTAACTCAGGTAATGAATATATATTATTCCGATGGAAACTTAGTTAAATTTAAATTTACAGTTTGATCTAAATTAGTTCCAAATTGGCATGTAATTAAAATCGAAGCTCTCATACAAATTTGCCTACATTCTCCGCCCACTTTGACGAGACGTGCGTACAGGTATAAATTTGGACCACCCTGTTCTCGCACTGATTCAAAACGTTTTTTCTAAAATGCGACAATCATTGAAAAATTGCATTTTTGAAAATTTTTAAAAATTAACTCATTCCAGTATGCCATGTTTTTAATAAATTCATCACGCTCTTCTTTAACTGAATTATTAAATTTAAAATCAAGATTATATACTTTACCTATCTCATGCCGGGCATTATATACAATGCTTAGGGATTATATAAAATGCCTAGGCAATGTATATAATATGCATTCGATTACATACTTTGCCTGAAATGGGCAGGCATTATATATAATGCCTAGGGATTATATATAATACCTGGATTATATACTTTGCCTGTAACATATACAAACTAAGGGCACGAAAAAATCAATAAAATAAGAATTTTATTCTGGGAATTATTTTTTTAATTAATTGTATAACAAAGATGAATAAAAATGAAATTTCAATTTTTATATTTTAATCCTCAAGAAGCATATCTCACAGTCATTTTGACTCACACAATATCGTAAATGGTTTATATCAAACGATTGTGATTAAATACAAAAAATTATTATCATAAAATAAGAGCCTAACTCTGAATCTCGTAAATCGCTATTTTTACGCTTATCCTAAATAATATAAGTAGAAAGAATGTTTTATGTAGATCTGAAATACTTTTGCCCATCCAATTCAAAATCGAATAATTTCAACTTCTTTATTTTCACCCATATATTAAAATTTAAAATTAAAAAAAATAAAACAAAATAATTATATGCAAAAATTTGTCAATTTTAACTTTAAACTTATGAAAGGATTTACTGAAGCAGAAAATATTAATCGATTTTCGTTTAGTGCTTCCTCATAGAGGGAATTTTGTAATAACCTAAATTTTCATATATACATTTTTGACATATTTCGATATATTTTTACCCCAGGAGCTCGAAAATGAAATTTTTCAAAAATGTCCATGTGCGTATGTAACTTTTCTCTGTTTACCATATTTCGAAAAGTAAAAGAGCTATGATCATGAAATTTAGGTAAATTGTAGCTTGAATTCATATCCAGGTCCGATCAGATTTTGATATATCAGCCAATTAAGACTGTGTTTTTTGGCGTTTCGAAATTAAAAAAAAAATAACTAGTTTATATGAGAAAAACTTTTTTTATATTCGAAATACAACAATACTATATCTAGTGTATTTCTTCGCGTCTTTAAGACGCTAGTACCGAATTATGAATTTACAAAAAAAAATGGTTTATTTTGTTTATATGAAGAAAACTTCTTTAATATTGGGAATATAACATCACTGTATAAGATATATTTGTTCGCGTCTTCAAGATACGTTGAATAACCTATTGATGAACCTTTCATGACCTTTCATGACCCATCAATACCGTTTTTTTTTTTAAATTTGTAAACAAAATTATTTATCTTTTTTTATATGAGGAAAGTTTTTTGATATTAGGAATATAACAGTCCTGTATCTGATGTAATTATTTTGCGTTTCTAAATTGCTTTGAATGATTTATTGAGTAACAATTGATGACCTTTCATAATCTATTTAAAAAAGTGTTTACTTTGTTTATATACGAAAGACTTATATATTATTTGAAATATAAAACTACTGTTACTCAAAAAAGTAGTTCGTTGCAGCAGGACCCATTGATTGACCTTTTGATGGTCTCTCTGATTTTCTGGAAATAAGATTTTAGATTTTTCGGTTTAAGATAGAAACATCAACTTGGTGAAAATACGCGTTTTTTTTGTCATTAGTGAAAATAAATCTCCCACTGTCAAGAATCAAATTTATTTGATTCCTGTGAGGAAGAAAGTGCCCATACAGTGAGCACAAATAAATCCATCCATAGTCGAAGCGGTATGTTTGATCTTTATATCCTCATAATAGAGCACGAAAAATGTTCCAAGCATTAGATCAGATGATATTCAACTATTTTTTATTTATTTTATTTTATAGAATTCCCCTGAGGGCAATAATTTACAGTTTAATTAAAACAGGACCTTTTATGCCGAGCACATTTCCCAGGAAGGAAAGCGTCATGAGTACAATAACTGGTTGGGGAAAATGCAGTGCTGTACTTGACGCAACAAATAAAGCTTTTCCTCTTCAGCTTTTCAGTTCGTACCTTCGCTACAATAGGTTTAAAGCTCTCAGCATGATAATTTCGAGATTTATTCAAAGGCCTTTCAAAAGTAGAAAGATTTAGAGGAACGTTTCTAAATTAAAGTGCAAAAATGGTCAAGCATTTTTAATTTAAATTCATATTTGAATAGTCTAGGGAGATAAGTGCCAAATTTCAGAAATGCTTTTTATTGGCTCAACCTAGTTTTTTTAATCTATCTCATGTCTCCGTCGAAGATTATGGTTCAGTTCGATTTAAGAGTGGGTAAAAATCCATGTTTGGTTTTTTTTTTTAAAGTGAATACTTCTTTTTGTCTGTTCTTTTCACTCTTCAATAAAGCTAAGTAATAGCTCGAAAGTACACTGGAACCTGGATTGAATTACTTCCAGGCATGTCCTGCAACCATTTCTTAATATTACGCAATATGCGCGCGTGAGTACCCCTGTACAGCCCCTTTGTCCCTACGCTGCTGGTGTTTTACGCATGAGTGAGCAACCTCTCTCGACCCCGCGGGCTCCTCTGTCACCCGAAACCACCACAACATCTTTTCTCGGAATTAGTATATCTGAGGTAACTAATTCCAGGTCCCACTGTACTTTCTTTTTTTTTAAATAAAAAAAAAAGAAAGTTATGAAACTTTTTGTGTATCAATATTTTTGTTATTGGGAGCTGATGCACTATTCACAAGCGTTTTCCTCTGAAGTGGTTGTTTCTTTCGAAATGTTCATTTCATGATTCCATAGAGTTAATTTATAGATCGAAAGTACTTTAATATTTTTTTAATGGAAGAATAAAAGAGTTATGCAGTATTTTCTGTGTCAAGGCCGGCATTTGTTCAAACAAACAGTTATTTGATAAGAGTTTTCTCTCATACGGCTGCAATTTTTTAAGCGCTCTTTTCCCGATTCTAAAGATTTTCAGGATGTTCTTTGCATGGTTCGATAGAGGTAATTAATTGCTCGCAAATACTTTTTTCTTTAGAAATAAATAAATAAATTCTTCATGTTAAGTGCAATGCAGAAAGCATCACGCAGGGGGTGGGGAAGTTTCAAGTTCCTGAAAAATGTATTACGTTGTTTGTGAATAGCCCCTTATTAACTTAAAAATTTTCTCAAATTCCATCGTACATTGTGGTGAAACTTTTTTAATTGTTTGAAAAAATTTATTTAAAGAAATGTGTTTCAATCGGCAAGATACGGAAAAACTAATAGCGTCATTCGATTCTGCGGCAACAATAAGATCCATTTATCGAACAATTTTGTACTCCACCCAATCGAATGGCGCTATTACTTTTTTGGTATCTCGCGTTTTTAAACAATAACTTTTTAAATTTCTTAGAAAATGATTTAGCAGTTTTTGCGCTTTCAGTTTTCCAGTGATTCCTTACAAAAAAAATTGGTTTGAAAGTTTTGAAGAATGAAGAAGTTGAATTTTATTTTATATTAACGATTTTATCAAATTGATTTTTAGTTTGGAGCCTTTTATTTGCCTGGTTATATGTTTCTGGTAAATCACTGAAATGTTTGATCTTAATCAGAGTGTAAAGAATCAATTTTAAAAATGGAATTTCTTCATAACACTTACATGGTTTAGACAGAGAAAGATTTTTGAGGATATTTTTCTCAAAAAGTGTCCACTTTTTCCAACTTTTTTTTCTGTAGATCTATAGAGTTGCATAAATCCTCGAAATTTCCCGTATTTTTATTTCTCAAATAATTCGAATTTTGAGATTGCTTTTTTTTGCTCTGCTGAGAAATTTTTCCCTTGGCACTTACACGGTTCTGTTATGACGCGGCACTTACACGGTCCTGTTATGACGCTATTCAATTAAAATTATAAACTTAAAAATGCATGCTTTTATTAAGAAACATGTCCTCTCAAGAAACGTTTCTCGTAAACTCTTTTCAAAATTATCATTATTTTTGTTTACCTGATTGTTGAAAAATATCAAAGGCAGCCATAAGAGACACTTACCTAAAACAGAAAAGAAAAGTAAAAATGAATTATTAGAGACGAAACAAATATTTATCAAATATAAGTACAGGTAAAAAAATATATAAAAAAATATATCAAACACAGCAAAAAACAGAAGTATTTGAGAAATAGGTAAGTTACTGATTAAAAATAATGTATTACATCTACACAAAAAAGTTGTCAGAGTCACAATATTTTAAATAGAATACATCGATAAAAAAGAATCAGTCAATAATTGTTTCTTGCTTTCCCAGAGAATCCCCCTTTTATTTTCGTAAAATCCTTCCCAGAGGGCAAGGTCAGAAATATTGATCGACCTACATCAATATTGCAATATCATCCATATTACTCGTTCTTGTTTCTTACTATTTGTGACGTCAATCTATTGTTTTGCTAGAATAAAATATTTTTTTAAATATTTGAGATTGAGTTTGAAAATAAACAAGAATCAATGCAAATAAAAATTTGTTTTTAATGGAACTTTTTTATGGAATAGAAGGATCGATATTCACTCAGGCATGTCAAGTTTGATAATGAAAGTGGTGGATAAATTTCTTTCAAGAAGGGATCGATGAGAACTGTATTAAAAAGGGAAAAGTCAGAGTTTGAAAATAAACCAGAATCAATCCAAATGGAAATTTATTTTTTAATGAACCTCATTTTTTATGAAATAGAAGGATCTATATTGACACACTACATACTGAGGCTAATAATGAAAAGTGGTGGAAAAATTGCTTTCAAGTAGGGATCGACAAGAATTGTATTAAAATGGGCAAGGGCTGCTATGCGTGCGCCAGTTCGTGCAATACAGCAAATGGAATGTTTCGAGAGGCATAATATGTGCTTAGGACGACAATCAACGCACTTATCGTCAGTCGTTACCTCCAAGTCTACTTGGAGAGTCATTACCGTACTTGCTGTCGGTATACTTATAACGATATCGTGCTGAAACCAACCCTCCTTACTTTTCTTAATATACCCCTTGCAGGCTCTTATTAGGGCGTAACTCTTTCCCCCTGATGGAAATTGGTACACTCGCTATCTTCCCAACTTTAATTCATGTCATTTTTTTGAAAAACTCTACAAAACCAGAGAAACCCCACTACTCTAATTTCGAAATTATTATAGTGTAGTGCCAACACAAACATTCTCTTCCGAAACATAATTGAACAATTGTAGATTGTTAAAAAAACATATGAAATATTTCTCTGTAAAACTGTTGCGTTTTGAAATTTTAAATATATCGGGAATTATGAGCTGGAATGTTGACTTGACCTTTGGTCATCGATCTCTGACCGTTAACCTGATTTAGTTTTACTCTGACAATTTGATCCCATGACCCCACAGCTTTCACCTTTAACTTCAGACAAAAACTTTATTCTTGTGACATTTTTAACATGGAATCTTTTTACAATTTTCGACCAAAAAAAAAAAAAACTTTTTAACAAAATACTATGACTTTCAACAAAGTAATTTTAGACAAAATAGTTCAACTTTTCATCAAATTCTTGAATTTTCAACCTACAAACATGATTTTTCAACCATAGGGTCGAATTTTCAAACAAAAAAAATTAATCTTCGACCAGAAATACTTGCACTTTCAACCAAATAATTGAATTTTTTAGAAGACTGTCGAATTTTCAATCTAAAAAGACCAATTTTTTGTACAAATAAACGAATGTTTAAGAAAAGAGTCGAACTGTCGACAAAAAAGATGACTTTTTAACAAAATAATTAAAATTTTCAAAGAATAGTTACAGTTTTAACAAAATGCGGAACTTTTGTACCTACAAAGACAACTTTTTTACTAAAATAATGAATCTTCTAAAACAAAAATGAATTTTTCACAAAGTAGTTCAATTTTGAATCCAGAAGATGAATATTTTATCAAAAAAAGACGAACTTTTAAAATATAATGATTTTTCCGTTAGGGACACATTTTCTGCAAAACAATTGAATTTTCCACCAGTAAGGTAATTTTCAACCAAACAGTTGCACGTTTAACCAAAAAAGAGAAAGTTTCAACCAAGAATATTAGTGTTGAAACATCAAAGATGAATTAAAAAATTGAAAAGGACGAATTCTGAACAAAACAGTTCAATTTTCGACCAAAAAAGACGACTTTTTAACAAAATTCTTTAATTTTCAACAAAATAATTAAATTTTCAACAAAATAGCCGAGCTTTTAACCAAAAACTTGAATTTTCAAACTCCAAAAATGACTTTTTAAACATATGTTCGAATTTTCAAACAAAAAGGATTAAAATTTGACAGAAGCATTTGCACTTTCAACCAAATAATTTAATTTTTTAGAAGGCAGTTGAACTTTCAACAAAGAAGACGAATTTTCGATCCAAAAGGACGAATTTCGTGCTCTTATGTACGTATGATTAACAAAAGAGTTGAATTATCGATAAATAAATGACTTTTTAAGAATATAATTAAATTTTAACAAAATAGTTGATTTTTCAACAAAATACTGTAATTTTTTACCTAAAAATACGAATTTTCAACTAATGAAAAAATGAGTTTTTTAACTTTTTAACAAAGTAGTTCAACTTTCAACCCAGGAGTTTAATTTTTCAACCAAAAAGAAGAATTTTCAACCAATAAAGATTTTTCCATCAAAGCAATTTTCAACCAATCAGTTGTCTTTTTAACCAAAAAAGAAAAAAGTTCAACCAAGAAGACTAGTTTTCTACCAAAAAAGATGAATTTTTAACTAAAAAATATCAATTATCAACCAAGATGGAAGAATTTAAACTTTCAACAAAAATAAAAAATTCAACCAAGGAGATGAACCTTTAACCAAAAGCCTTTTTTTTGAAAAAGTGGCTCAACTTTTACTCAAGTAGTTTAATTTTGAACAACAAAATAAGTTCTTGACAAAAAATGTAATAGTTACATTTTCAGTTAAAAAAATCAATTTTCAAAAAACAAAAAAAATGAGTTTTCAACTAAGACATTAAATTTTCAACCAAGGAGATGAATCTGTAATTAAGATTATGCATCTTCAACTGGAGTAGTTAAATTTTCAGTTGAAAAAATTAATTTTCATAAAAAAAAACGAATTTAGAAACCAAAGAGATGAATTTTAAACTAAAATAATGAATCTTAAAAAAAAAATTATGTTTTAACTATGTGGTTCAACCTACAACCAAGTAATTTAATTTTTAACCAAAAATATGAATTCTCATCGAATAATGCAATAGTAGATATTTTAACCAAATAAGATTTTAATTCTAAATAAAAAATAACCTTATTCAACCTAAGAAGATGAATTTAAGAGAAATAGTTGAATCTTCAACCAAAAAGGATTGCAGTCTCAGTTTCAAAACCAAAATATGAATTTTCTACGCAAAAGTTAATTTTCTAACCAAAAAGGATTGACTTTTAAATAAAACTTTTCAGTTTCCACAATTATAAACGTCAGGATGAAGCAATAGAAAAAAAGAAATAGAAATACAAGGCAAATAAATTACAAACAAGAATATTATATTTGGGCTACCGCAAACTTCATTTTCAAAATTCCCTAACTTTTCCCTGACCAACTTTTACTCTGAACTTTCTAGGGGTGTGGAAAAAAAATAGCCCGACCCGCAAACCCAATTTGAACCGCATCAATTTTGCACACCCATAAAGACTTTCACAACTGACATGTGGTCCTTCAAATTTGACAGCAGCTCTATGATTCCTCATCTTGATACCTGACCTGCGACCTATCACATTTAGATCGCCCTATTTTGAAATTGTTCAGAATTTCTTTGAGACTATCGATGGAAAAACTTTTTTCATCACACCTCAATCGAAAATTCGACGCCCGTGGAGAGGGTCGAAAATCTAGTTTTCTACCCTAGGAGGAAAAGTGACAGATCAATGTAAATGGCGGTGTTTTTCTGTCCACTCGCGCAACAGGTATTGCAGGTATGGTGGGGGAATCCAAGATGTCTGCACGCGAGGGCCAAACAATAATACCAATTGCTGTCAGAGTTGGTAACCCTATTTCCCCCATTCAATTCACTAGAGTCTTCTTCATTACAAAAATCGATAAAATTACAAAAAATTTTCAAGCCCTACATCGAGAGAATATACTTACTTTTCTCGCATGATCTCGTTTCACGCTACGTTAGGTTGGGTTATTTCAAACTATGACAGCACACATTCAAATTAATTTAGTGTAGAGGTAGCGCTATATAAAATACGTATAATACCATTCATTTGAAGTTTAAACTGCATGTTCTGAGAGTAACAACGACACGCGTTTAATGGGGACCATACTATTTTAGTATGGATCACAAACATTCGGAGTAAGATTACGCTCATCACACTTGTTCACTCGCTTGGCCACCTTACTATAATAGTATGGAGTTTCAAAGTTTCGAGTATGAGACCTGTCATGCGTTAAATTCTACGCTATCGTACATAAAAAGCATGTCAGCTGTAAAAATTCATGAAGAATAAGTAGGAGCGTAGTGATACTTTTCCATGGATATGGTTTGGAATATTCAGTACGAGCTTTAAGCTATTAAAGTTCGAAATTCATACCGTCTTAGCATGAATAGGTCAAGCATCAGATTCATGGATTTCTCATACATTAAACGTAAGTATGTTCTCTCGGTGTAGGCATCTCAAGTCGAATTCCGATTATCGGTATGATCAAAAATTGTATGCATGACGAGGGTCGAGGCAGCGATTACAGGACTGTGAAGTTCTATTATTGTAGTTTCCAAATTGTATTCCACATGGCCTCCAATATTTTCAATTTCTTTTTTTCTGATATTTTTTAAGTGAAATTTAATTGCCTAAGATAAAGAGTATAGTAGCTAAGAGAGTCTTTAAGTTAGATTATTCTCAGATGGTCCCTCGGCAGTCAGTGAACGTCCAATAAATTTTTATTGACCCCTTATGGGGATAAGAATAAAGATAAGGCTGAGAGCCATTCGTTTTAATCTGACTGGATGCTAAATCTCTTTTTACGATAAGCTGGCGACAGAAACTTCTCTACTAAGCACAATTGAGTTTTCATTTTTTTATAAGTCATTGAGTTACGCCTAAAACGTGACAAATAAATGGTGTAGTTGAGTTACGCTTGAAACGTGATCAATACTCCATCTGAATAAATTGAAATCGCGATTTTCGCTTTTTTTTCGACTCGTCGCGCTGGAAATAAAAAATTCCGGCGACGATCAGAGAGAAAATGTTTTCTTGACATATATTGTTTCACATCGAGTATTTTAAAATGCAACATTTATAAACCGTGGTTTTGGACGTGGAAAAATTCCATTATACGTTTAATGAATTCAGGCGATTTAATATTTTACTGACTTTATTTTATTTTTTACTTTACTCGATCGGTCATGAATCAATGAACTTTTATCAATAGTGTTAGGTAATTTCTAAAAATCCATTCTTCGCATTTTTCTTGGGCATCAAAAAATAATAATCGGCAACTGAATTATTTAGCCGAATAATGAAATCGACTAGATTGAAATTAACTAGTTTTCGATTCTTAAGCTCTCGATTTTCCAATAAAGATTCAGATAATAAAGGTCGACATACGATTAAGTATCTAAAGAGACGGCAATTTGAAGAACCTTTCAAGTCTTAAGTTACTGCCATTAAATTCTTACGTCAATTAGAGCCGCCTAAGCTTCTACTTCCACGGAAATCCATTTAGTAGTAGTATTTAAGAACAATGCAGTCACAAAGGACAAAGAATTTTTTTTAAGAACGAATATATTTCATCTCTAAAGCATCAAGGATTGACCAAATGAAAACTCTGCTTCGAGAATAAATCCCATTTCCATCAAAGCTTAAAGTTCAGATTAGCTTAACTCGCGGTAGCCCATTGACTCGACCGAGATTTCAGCGAGTCCAGCTTTTAAGCTATTTAAAAAGGCTGAAACAACTCTATCCTTGTCTTTTTACTTTTCTGGTAGAATAAGGACTTAAAACTTTTATTCTGCATTAAAATTACTCTTCCTTCCGAAAAATCTCACGAAAAAGTATTCGTTTCCGTTTCAAAATTTTGGAATTCAAGGTGGCAGAAAACATTTTCCAAATTACCTGATGTTAGCATAGATTCTTTTATAAACGGAATTAAACAATTGTCATCATAAAAGATGACATTTCTGTCCAAATAGACAAATGTTCAACAAAAGAGTTGAATTTTCGGCTAAAAAGGATGACACATTTTCAACCAAATAGTTTAACTTTTAAAACAATAAGACGATTTTTTTAGAAGACAGTTACATTTTTAACTCGAAAAATTGAATTTTCAACAAAATAATTAACTACTTCCCAGGCATTCAAAATTCGCAGGTAATCGACAAAGTAGTTGAATTTCTAATCAAATAGTTAAATTTTCAACCTATGAAGATGAATTCTCAACAAAAATGTCACAGTGGATATTTCAACAAAAAAAGTTGAAATTTCTACCACAAGAGATGAATTTTGATACCAGAAAGACGAATTTTCAACCAAGAATATTAATCTTCTATCAAAAAAGACGAATTAAAGAAAAACATGAATTTTCAAAGAAACCGCTGGATTTTCAACTAAAAAAGATCGATTCTCACCAAAAAATGGAAAAGTTAAATTTTCAATAAAAAAATTAATTTTCAACAAAATAGTTAAATCCTCGCGAAAGAAAATTAATTTTTAACCAAACAAATGCATTTTTATGAAAAAAGATTGAACTTCTACTAAAACAGATGAATTCTTAAACCGAATAGTCAAATTTTAAAAAATAGTTGAATTTTCAACTCAATACGGCAAATTAAAAAGAAATCAATTTTTCAAACAAAGATATGAATTTTCAACCAGCAAAATTAGTTTTTAACAAATTAGCTCAACTTTTAAATAAGTAGTTAAATTTTCAAGTAAAACATATTAATTTGTAACAAAATAGATGAACTTGCAACCAAAGAGATGAATTTTCAACTAAAATGATAAATTTTCCAGTGGGACAGTTAAATTCCCAGTGGACACGAAGTTTATGAAAGTAAGTGGAACGTCTTAAAAACGTTTCTTGGACGTACAAGTCAAAACACGTTATTTGAACGTTTCAAAAACTGTCCTAAGTGAGACCAAATAGTGTTCTGAAAACGTTTCATGTTTCAACTACGTCCTTAAAACGTCTCTGGAACATTGTAAGTTTAAGGAACGTTATTTGGACTGATATAGGACGTTTTTGAACTGTTCTAATTATGTTTTTAAACCATTTTTTCAATTTTTTAAATAATTAGACAGGTGAAATCGTTTCCTTGTCGTTTATTCCAATAAACAAATATCAAAAGTGAATGCCAGAGGTATTCCCAAAACAATTCACCTGCTCTGACTAATTAAGAACAAATGGCATACACACATTCGCTGTCTGAGCAATTTTCTGAAGTTTGAGGTCCTTTTTTTTGGAAATTTGTTCTGATCGGTTTGCCAGTGATATTCTGGAGCAGAAAATTATAATTTCATGAAAAATGTGATTGTTATAAACAAACTGAATATACGAATTCGCTGTTTATGCAATTTTTAAAAGTTTGAGGTACTATTTTTTGGAAATTTGTTTTAAATGGTTTGCCAGTGATATTCCGGAAAGGTACATTGACATTTTATGAAAAATGTGATAACCTCAAACTTCAAAAAAATTAATTTTCATTAAAAAAAAAAAACGAATTTTCAACTAAAATGATGAATCTTCAACAAAAAAAATATTTTTTAATAAAGTGGTTCAACTTTTACGAAAGTAGTTTAGTTTTAAATCGATCAAAATGAATTTTCAACGAATAATGTAATATTAGATATTTCAACAAAAAACATTGTAATTTTAAATACAGAACAGTTGAGTTCAACCAGAAAGGATGAATTCTCAACAAAATAAAACAATTTTTAACTAATAATATAACCGTCAGGAGCGACCAACTGCACTGTGGTTAAAACATATTTTACCATGCCTTTTTATTTTGAAACCTCGGTGAAACAGAGGTCTATACACGGGTCACCCTCGCTGCTAAATTATCACTTAAATCCTTTATCATGAGTACATACACCCTCAGACGACTCCACTTAACTGAAATCTCCATCTAATTATATATTTGAAAAAATGTCTTAACTTAATTAAAAGAAATACTTTATTTTTCCAGGTTAACCCACGTGTCAAATTACCGGTAAAAGAAATATCAGAAATACATTTCCATATGAAATACACCCCCCCCCCCTTCCGAAAAAATAAGACATAAAAAACTATTACTACTTGATATGAACTTTAGCATTTAAAACGATAAAAAGTAGGTCAAAAAGCATTGTGAAAATTCGAGCACCCTTTCCCGTTTTTTACAGAGTTTTTATCCAGCAATTTTTTGTTCTTTATCGTCTCTTCTTTCCTCTTTTTATATTGAAGAATTTGGCCAGGCGATAAAGTAATGCTCGATTCTACTCGCTACTCTTTCAGCCCGAAATCCTCGTTCCATTGCGCTCAAACGTCTCCTTGATGTATGGCGGCACTTGAAATAGTTTTATCCGTCAGCTTTTCACTGACACGCGGGAAACCCAGTTCGACTATAACCCAGTTCGATGAGATCACCGTCATATTTCACTGCCACTGAGCATCCGAGCGAAAATTATAGTTTGCAATCTTCCCCATGCACGTGGCGAATAAGAAGGAGTTGGATCTACGAGTTTTAAAATGTCTCGAATATTTTTGTAAAAATGGGAAAAGAAGGGTAGAAAACTAAGATAGCATTTACTCTTCGTTTTCTAGGCAATAATACTATATCGATAAGAAAGACCCTCTAATGGTCGATTTCTTCACCAGCTGGTGCAATTTATCTTTTGGTTAAATCCCGAGGCGAGTAATGTGATCAGAGTTTTAACCAAGGCATCACTCTTTAGAGAGGTAGAAAAATAAAAGAGAACAACCTACAATGTTCACATCGTTCAAATTAATGAAAATTCATTTTACCCCACCCGGTGATGCAAATTAACAGACATGCAATATGCAGTCTTGCATTAATTAAATATGAAATAATTTCGTACTTCGAAAAAGGTTTGTAAAAATACAGGCCAGTGCTAGCCATACAGTTTTCGAGGACGAATAGCAAATATCATGCAAACTTGATTGCTGAAGCTAAAAAAGGGAGAGAGGTTCTCTCCGTCCCATTAAATAAACGAAAATTTATTTTACCCTACCGGGTGGTGCAAATTGACAGACATGCAACATGTAGTCCTGAATTAATTAGATATGAAATAATATCGTACTTCAAAAAAGGTTTTCAAAAAACAGACCGTTGCTAGTCTACAGCTTTTCAGCGCGAATAGCGAAAATCTTGTAAACTTTATTGGTGAAGCTGGAAAAGGGAGATGGGTTTCTATCCATCCCACCTCGGCTATTTATCAGAAAAACTGGATTCATTCAAAAATACCTAGGAAATAGGAAGCAACGATCCAAAAAATATTCTGTATAGCAACGCAAATGATTAAAAATTTATTGAATTTATTATAAACAGGTAAATGAAAATCGTTTCTTGGGGATTGGCAGTGAATCTTCACTTGATTCGCACTTTTGATCAATTTATGAACAAAAAGAGTTCTTTAGTTAAATTAATAAAACGTAATAAATGATTTATTATTGCATTATTTGGCTATTTTTCAGCATTTAAACTTTTTTTAACGTAATAAACCGTTAATAATATTTTTTTTTTAATTTAGACTCCTCGATAACGCTACATTATTGTAATTGTTATTATTCATTGTTCTTAATATTAAACCTGATATGGATAATTCTTCAAACAGTTTGTTTATACAATAAAAACTTATTTATTACCTTTCATTGACTCAACTAAAAAACTCTTTTTGTCAAAAAATTGTTCAAATTTAGTGCGAAGCAAGTGACGAATTGCTGCCAATCCCCACGAAACCATTTTCATTCACTTTTTTGTTTATAACAAATTCAATAAATTTATTAACATTTGCGTTGCAATTTATTAACTTTTTCGGATAGTTGCTTTAAGTGTTCTAGGCATTTTTAAATGAATTCAAGTATTTATTTTTGAATGGTACACTTCAACAGTTTTTTTTCATTTTTGTTATTAAATAAAAAAATACAATTTTTTCAAAATTAGCCATGACATTTTGATGCGAAACTTTATTAGATTTCATTTTGAAAAAAAAGTTCGAATAAAATATTAATTGTCTTCTGAAAATGAATTTGTCTACGGGCGTTTTTTTTCCCCACAGTGGGGAAAAAGTGAAGTTTTTGATTTAAATTAAAATGTAGCTTACAATTCTTAACCGATTGGAATGTTTCTTATTTTTAAATAAAGTTATTAAAAATTCGAAAAGAATCTTTGAGTTTGATTTTTGACAAATGTTTCCACTTTTTTTTAGCAATCTCAAGAAGTTTTCAATTCCACCTTTGTATCTTCTTTGAAATAATTCGCAAAATTCTGTAATTACTAAATCTTGTAGAGCGCATTAGTTTTTGTTTGTGGATTTTTTTACAATTTTGACTATTTTGCTTATTATTTTTAATAATATCATAAACAAATTTGATTAAAAAATACACAATTCGTGCATTTTTAGACAAAAATGTTTTTTTTCAATTAGTTAATTATGATTGTTATAACAGTTGTATCGTTATACACATTCGATTTATTCATTTCATCAATTTATTGGGAGTAAAGTCTCTACACAATAATAAATAGAAGTATTGGGTTCAGAAAGAAGACACACTTCTTCAAGGTTGCCATTTGCCTTTGTTTATAATTGTTATTACAAAATTTTATAGTCGATTTTATAATGATGAATCAACTAATAATTTTTTGACTATATACCGTCAAACGGGGTAACTTTGGACATGTGGGATAAATGCGGACTCCTAATTTGATAGTTTAAATTACTTTTATTATTATTATTGTTATATCATTAAGCCATTTTCCTTTCGAGATAGGCGTGACTCGCTCGGTTGGAAAGTAGTAGTCTTGGGAAGGAGGTATAGATTTTTTTAAATTGATCTTTAAATAACACGCTCGTTCCATTTGATCCATACATGATCTTCCTAGCATAAATCCATTTTGGACTTCCCATATCTTTTCTTCTGTTATTTGCATTATCCTGCGGTTAAGTATTTTTGAGTATATTTTAATTACGGTACTTATTACGCTAATACATCTGTAATTATTGCAGTTGCTTTTATCTCTTTTCCTTTTGTATATTGGTACAATAATCGCTTTTCTCCACTCGTCTGGGACTTCTCCCATCTCGATACATAAATTTATCAATTCGCACAATCTGTGAGATATGTACTCGCTACCGTATTGAAGCATTTCAGTGCTAATACTGTCTACATCAGCAGCCTTACCGTTTTTCAAGTTCTTAATTATATCTCTAACTTCAGTGACGCATACTTTCTCAATTGGGTTTTCTGATGCATTATGTTCTGTGTCGCAGTTCTGTTGCGCTATATTTTCACCTGCTAATAATTCTTTAAAAGAGTCTTTCAAAGCGTCTACTATCCCGTCTGTATCATATAGCATTTCACCTTTGCTGTTTGTTGAATTTTCAGCCCAAAAAAAAAGAATTTTCGAACAAAACATTTGCATTTTTTCTTAAAAAAGGTGCACTTTCTACTAAAAAATATGAAATTCAAATTAAAAAGACAAATTTACAAAAAAGTCGAATTTTCATCCAAAAAAGATTTCAGTTGAATTTTCAACACTAAGATATGAATTTTAAGCGGAATTGAAAATTTTATACTAAAATAGTTCATTTTCGACCCAAAAAGACAAATTTTCGAAAAAAAGTTAAAATTGCATACAAAAAAGATTTCAGTTGAAATTTTGACACTAAGATATTAATTTTAAACGAAAAGTAAATTTTAGACGAAAAGTAAATTTTCTATGAAAATAGTTGAATTTTCAACCAAAAAAAAAAACTAATTTTCGAACAAAACAGTTGCATTTTTCCTTAAAAAAGGTGCACTTTCTACTGAAAAAAATAAATTTCAAATTAAAAAGACTTCTTTATTTTTTTAAATACTTTGTCATCAACTATTTTTCAAATTAATAAAATAATTTACAAAAAAATTCGAATTTCCATCCAAAAAAGATTTCAGTTGAATTTTCAACACTAAGATATGAATTTTTAGCGGAATAAAAAATTTTATACAAAAATAGTTAATTTTCGACCCAAAAAGACAAATTTTCAAAAAAATACTTCAATTTGAATACAAAAGAGATTTCAGTTGAAATTTTGACACTAAGATATGATTTTTAAACAAAAAGTAAATTTTCTACGAAAAAAAGTTTAATTTTCAACCCAGAAAAACGAATTTTCAAACAAAACAGTTTTATTTTTCTCTAAGAAATGTGCAATTTCTATTAAAAAAAATGCATCTCAATTTAAGAAGACAAATTTACAAAAAAAGTTGAATTTTGATACAAAAAAGATTTCAGTTGAAATTTCAACACTAAGATATGAATTTTTGAAAATTGTAAAAATCTTATACAAAAATAGTTCCTTTTTAACCTAAAAAGACAAATTAAAAAAAAAATAGTTGAATTTTCATACAAAAAATATTTCAGTTGAAATTTCAACACCAAAATATGAATTTTAAACAAAAAGTAAATTTTCTACGAAAATAGTTGAATTTTCAACCCAGAAAAAAAACAAATCTTCGAAAAAAAAGTGGAATTTTTCCTTAAAAAAGGTGCACCTTCTACTAGAAAATATTCATTTCAAATTCAAAAGACAAATGTACAAAAAAGTCGAATTTTCATCCAAAAAAGATTTCAGTTGAAATTTCAAAAATAAGATATGAATTTTAAACAAAAAGTAAATTTTCGATGAAAGTAGTTGAATTTTCTACCCAAAAAGACGTATTAAAAAAAAAACAGTTGCATTTTTCGCCAAGGAAGATGCAAATTCTACTTGTAAAGATGCACTTTGAATTAAAAAGATGAATTGAAAAAGAATTCGAATCTTTATCCAAAAAATGTTTCAGTTGAATTTCCAACACTAAGATATAAATTCTCGAACAAAAAGTAACTTTTCAACGAAAATAGTTGAATTTTCAACCCAAAACGACGAATTTTAAAACAAAACAGTTGAATTTTCAACCAAAAAGGTTGACTTTCTAACACGATTATCGAATTTTGAAACAAATAATGAAATTTATATCTGAAAAGATAATCTTCAAAAGAAACCAACTGCATAAAAAATAAATACAAATAGAGGACAAAAAAATACTGACAAGAATTTTCTATTAGTTAATATTCAAATACCAGAATCTTAAGCTTGTAACATTTTTAACCTGAAATCTTTTATAAACGGAATAAAACAATTTCACATTTATTGCTCTTGTCAGTTATTTGAAGCTATAAAATTTCGCTGACTTTTACCAAATTTCTTTTGTTAATGCCCTGACTTTTCGTTGGGCAATAAAATACCTAGACAATTTTTTAAAATAGTTTTTGGCTAGGTTCGTTTTCCACTCACCAGGTTTCTCTGTTGCCTAAAGTGAAACTCTCATTTAATTTCTATAAAAAATCTGCGAGTTTTTTGTTTCATTTGCAAATTTCCAAAAATTACGTACTACCTGTCAAAAGCTTCAATTTGAGTCATCCCATGAGAAAATCAAACTCAAAGAGTATATCTAACCATAGGTGTTTGAAAAACCAAATTTCTTTATCTTTCTTATTTTTTCTATTTTTCGAAGACTATTATCAAACAAAGAGCATCATAGGCCAAATTTTATTCCTTATCTCTATTTTACACTTTAAAAGCTTTAATTTGAGCTATCCCTGTGAAAAATCAAACTAAAAAAAAAGAAACATAATAAATATAAATATTTTGGCTCCTCTAGGCATAGCCTACAGAAATGTAAAAGTTTAGTTATTCAGTCAAATGAATTTTGGTGAAATAATTATTTTTTGAAAATAGGTCACAAATTTGAGCCTGGTAAAGTGATTTTCAATATAGTTTGCTCCGATGCAAAGTTCTTTTTACTCGTACGATTTGAAAACCACTTTTGGGGACAGGTCGAGCAGACGTACAATTTTGTACCTATACCCAACCAAAGCTCGCCTTTTCATTTAACTCTTCAGGCAGAGATAATAGAAGGCTTGACCATAGGGTCAAGCCACCAATCGCGGAAAGAGATTCGACGATATCCTGTCCATTCTGGGTGGAACCGATTACAGTCGGTATTCATCGCCTAAAAGGGTGAAAGTACTGGAAGCATTGTCGAAATCCTGTCAGTACCGAGTGGGCATAAATGTTCAAAAAAATTAGGGTGTCCCAAAAATATTCGTTGTGAGGCCAAATAAGGATCAAAAATATCAAATGTTCCAAAAACTGTTTTAGATCATCTTTAGGACATTGTACGTTTTGAGAACTTTATTAGTCCCGAAATAGGGCATTCTTGGGACGCCCTATTGACGCCTATTGACTATTATATCCAGAAATCGCTTTAAGGATGTTCTAATTAGGAACCGTTTAAAAACTACGTCAAGCTTTTTAATTAATGAAAAAAATCTTTCTTCTTCGCGCCGGTAGGAAACGAACCTCACGTCTTCCGATTGTCCGTCTGGTGCTTTAACCACTAAGGCAGTAAAGGAATGTAGGAATGCAGTCGCCTCCAAGAAATTTTGAAAGTAAATTTTGCGGGGTAAATATTGCGGGGTAAATTTTGCGGAGTAAATATTGCGGTGTGAATATTGTGCAGTAAATATGGCGCAAGAAGTAAACCCTTTTTGTAGGCTTTCGTCACGCTCTCAAAATGGACAAAAATAAATCTCAAAAATACATCTGAAAAATACATTCCTACATTATATAGGTGCCATGTTGAATTCATTACCAACAAAATAGTTGAATTTTCTACCATGGAAGATGACTTTTTAACCAAACAGTTGAATTAACAACAGAATAGTTTAACGTTCAAGAAAACGTGAAGAATTTTGAACCAAATAATTGAATTTTTAACCTTCAAAGACGAATTTTCAACCAAATGGGCAAATTTTCAAAAAAAGAAACAACATCAACCAAAACCGTGACATTTTTAATCAAATGGTCGAATTTTCAGGCTAAACAGTCTAATTTTTTAGAAGTCTGTTGAATTTTTGATCGAGAACTTTTCTACAAATAAAAATACATTTTTAATCAAGCAAAACGTATTTTCAACCTTTAGACTTCGTCGTTGAATTTTCGAATAAAGATGACTTTTGAAAAAAAAAACTGAATCGTAAACAAAATTAATGAATTTTCAACAAAATAGTTGATTTTTCGACCTACACAGATGAATTTTCAAACCAAATGTTTGCATTTGAAAATAAATAATAATTGTCAACAGAATAGTTTTATTTACAACCAAGTAGTTGAATATTCAAACCAAAAAGATGAATTTGTCAAAAGACAGATGAATTTTCAATCGAAAGAGTCAAATTTTTAACAAAAGTGTTGAATTTTCAAGCCTAAAAGACAATTTTTTAAAAAGGTAGTTCAATTTTCAATTTAAAAGTTTATTTCGAATCTAGAAAGATACATCTTCAACCATCAAAGATAAATTTTCAATTTGTACGGGCGAAATTTTGATCAAAAAAGATAAATTTTTAACAAAAATGTTGAATTTTTGACTAAAAAAGATGATTTTTGAACAAAACTATTTAATTCTAAGCCAAATAGTTGAATTAAGAAAAAAAATAATTTGCAAGCAAAAAGTTGAATTTATAACCAAAAAGTTGAACCTTCAGGCAAAAGAGAAAAATTGTCAACAAAATAGTTGAATTGTCAAGTAAAAATATGAATTTTCTAGAAGACAATTTAATTTTTAACAGAAATTTTTTGTTTTGACCTAGAAGTATCGAAAAAAGATATCTTTTTGATCATAAAAGATAAATTTTCAATGAATAAGTATATTTCTATTGAAAAAAACGAACGTTTAACAAAACAGTTCAATTTTTGGCGAAAACGGATGACTCTAGACAAAAAATTTAATTTCCTACCAAATAATTTATATAAAGACCTATGATAATATTCGAACAAGTCGTTGCATTTACAACCAAATAGTTGAACGTTCGATCAAAAGAGAGGAATTTTTAATAAAATAGTTGAATTTTCAATCTAAAAAGACGAATTTTTTAGAAGAGAATTTTGTGAGCAGCCTGAAAAGCTGAATTTTCAACAAATAGATCATTCTTGGACAAAAAAGATGAATTTTTAACCAATTGGTTGAATTTTAAGAAAAAAAATAATTTTCAACCGAACAGTTGCATTTACAGCCAAATAGTTTGACTTTTTAATAAAACAGGTTAATTTAAACAAAATAGATGAAATTCTAACCAAATAATTGAATTTTCCTGCTGTAAAGATGATTTTTTCAATGCAGCTGAATCTCTAACATAAACGTTAATCATCAACCAAGAATCAGTCGCCTCCGAGCATTTGCGGAGTAAATATTGCGGAGTAAATATAGCGCGAGAAGTACCCCTTTTTGTAGGCTTCCATCACGCTCTGAAAGTACTACAAGTAGTAGGACTGCCTCTCTATAGGTCAGAGGGAGCAATGAAGGGAATTTTTTTCACGGGCTTCATGGGTGGTGCTGGATGTCAGGAACCAAATGCATGCTCGAACAGTCACCTCCAAGCATTTGCGTAGTGAATAGCGCGCGAAAAGTCAACCTTTTTTTAGGCTTTTATCACGCTCATAAAATGGACCGCACGCTTGAGCAGCGCTGCGCGGTGAAGTTTTGTGTTAAACTTGGAAAGTCTGCAACCTAGACTTTCATCATGATTAGGAAGACGTACGGAGATGATGAAATGAGCAGATCACTTGTCTTTTACTAGCGCTGCTCGAGCGTGCGGTCCATTTTGAGGGCGTGACGGAATATTGACAGCAATATTTACTCCGCAATATTTACTCCGCAATATTTACCCCGCAATATTTACTCCGCTATATTTACCCGGCAAATGCTCGGAGGCGAATTTCATGGAACACACCCTGTATATGTGTGTCTCGCGGTACTATCTTATGCTGTAAACATAGGTTTGAACTTTAATTTTTCTCCCTGCAAAGGAAGACATTTGCATGTCCAATTGCTAGATTTGAAGTAATGTTTCCTGGAATTCTGACCGTCGGTGACTGTTGATTCTAGAATGTAGAGATTGCAGGGTTGTTGAGTGCTTCCTCGCACTTCGCAGATTCAAACATTAAACAGACGTTGTCCCGAGAGAGTCTCAGTCCTTACCCCCTCGTCATGTATACTTGGTTAGCACGAAGTAACTCTAACTTCCGGAATTGCACATCGTCAAGATGTTAAAAACTCTAAACTGGCAAATTCGCCAGGGATACTGGCCATGAAGGTGTCGCATGCAAATGATGTTTGCTCAGTGCTTAGTTTGTCGAAGTAATATTCTAATTAGTTTCATGTATTTACTACGCAAAAGCCTAAAATTCTGCAAATTTCGGACTGCACAACTATGCATAAACCTGAATTTGTAGAATCGACTTTTAGGAAGAAATATTATGGTTTTTGTGCTAATTTGCAAACTGGAAGATGTCATCAACATCAGAACACTTTTAATTAAATTATTCAGACTTTTTTTCATTTCAGAACGTTGATACAATTCGAAGATCAATTTAGACAGCAGATTGAATTAACAGATTAAAGGCCTTCGATAAACTATTTTCCACTATATAAAAGAATTCTCATTTTTTACCGTTTTCGAGAAATGATCTTTTTTTTGGTGAAAAGAAAAACGGTTTTTGGGTGAAAAGTCTACCATCATACTTTTGGTTTGAAATTTATTTCTTTATGTTGAAAATTCCAAGAAAATTTTTGGGACAAAATATGGAATAACCAGATTATACTTTAAAAAAAAATTAATTTTCAACAAAAAAAAACGAATTTTCCATAAAAAAGTTCAATTTTCAAGATAATAGTTTAACCTTCATCTAAGGACTTCAATTTTCTACCCAAGTAGTTAAATTTTTAACAAAATAGTTAAATTTTTAACCTCAAAATATGAATTTTGAACAAAAACAGTTAATTTACGCCCTAATAGTTGAATTTTCAATTGGAAAAACAAATCTTCAACCAAAAAATAAAATAAAATTTTTTACGAAGAAGTTTAACTTATAACTAATATGCTGAGTATTAAACCAAAAAATAAATTCTTAATGAAAAATGTAATAGTTTATATTTCAACCAAAAGAAATTTGGATTTTTAATAAAAAACAGTTGAATTTAACCAAAAAGGAGAATTTTGGAACAAAATAATTGCTACCAATCAGTTTAATTTTCATTTGAATATTTCCTTTTTTCATCAAAAAAGTTAAATCGTCAACTAAAAAATATAAATTTCCAACAAATTGAAAATTTAAGAATTTAACAAATTTTCAACAAAACACCTGAATTTCCAACCATAATATATCAATTTTCAATTTAAGATATCCATTCTTAACCCAAAATAAAATAGTTTCATTTTTAGCTTAAAAATGATCAACCAAAAAATAACTAATTTTCAATTATATAGTTAGTTTTTCAACAAAATAGGTAAATTTTTAACCAAAGGAAGAAATTGTAAACTAAGATGATGAATTTCGAAGAAAAAAAAAGAATTTTCAAGAAACGAGTTTAAAATTCAAGCAGAGTTGAATTTTGAACCAAAATGTCTATTTTTTAGAAAAGAAGATTAATTTTCTACGAAAAAGATGACTTATAAACAAAATACACGAATTTACAACCATTTACTTGAAATTTAACAAAATAGTGCAATTTTTAGCCAAGGGAATGAGCCACCAACAAAAAAAAAGGAATTTTCAACAAATAAGTTAATTTACTCCCTAAGATTTGAATTTCCAATTTAAAAAATAAGTCTTCAAACAAAAAAAAAAAAATTCTGCAGAAAGTTCAACTTAAAACCAATAAGTAGATTAAAAAAAAAATTCCTCATAAAAAATGTAATGGTTCATATTTCAACAAAAAAAAAATTTTTAATTCTAATCAAAAACACTTTAATTTAACCAAAAAGGACGAATTTTTAACAAAATAGTTCAATTTTCATTTAAATAGTTCCACTTTCTACCAAAGAAGTTGAATCGTCAACTAAAAAGTATAAATTTCCAACAAAAAGTTTATTGATGCCCAAACAGTAGAATTATCAATTCGAATGATAAATCCTCAAAAAAAGACGAATTTTGAACAAAACACGTAAATTCTTAACTAGCAAATACCAATTTTCACTTTGAAATATCCATTCGCAACCCAAAATAAAATAGTTTCATTTTTATTTAAAAAAATTTTAAACCAGAAAATAAATAATTTTCAATCAGATAAATCACTTCTCAACTGAATAGGTAATTTTATCAACAGATATGAATTTTAAACTATAATAATGAAACTTGAACAAACGAAAATAAATATTCAATAAAATAGTTTAAAATTCAACCAAATAGTTGAGTTTCAAACTTAAAATGATCAAGTTTCAATCAAAAATAAAATACTTAAATTTTCAGTTAAAAAAATGCTTTTCAATAAAAAAAGACGAATTTACGATAAACTGAATAAATTTTCAACTACGTAGTCGAATTTCCATCCAAAAACGATCATTTTGCTACAAAAAATAAAGTAGTTCAATTTATTCTATCAATTTCATTAATTTCCAATTATCAACGAAATACATGAATTTTCAATAATATACTCGTGTTTTAACCTTGAAACGATACATTTCCAATAAAGAATAAAATATTCAAATTTTCAGTTGGAAAAAGTGATATTCAATAAAAAAAGACGAATTCACAATAAAATGAATCAATTTTTAACCAGATAGTCGAATTTTCAATTAGGATGATCAATCTTGTTAAAAAAGACTAATTTAAAAAAAAAATAGGTAAATTTTCAACCAGCAAATTCCAATTTCCATATTAAAATATTCATTAGTATCTCAAATTAAAATGGTTTCATTTTTATTTTAAAAATTTATTGTCAACAAAAAAATAACTAATTTTCATATGAATAGGTAATTTTTCAACAAAATAGGTAAATTTTTAACCAGAGATCAATTTTAAACTAAAATAATGAATCTTGAAAAAAATTAATATCTAATAAAAGTGTTTAAAATTCAAACGGAGTTAAATTTTGAAGCAAAAAGTTGATTTTGTCAACAAAGAAGATAATTTTGTACCTTAAACAAAACTTCAACAACAACAAAGAGACGGAAATATAAATCTTCAACAAAAAATACAATTTTCAACCAAATAGTTGAACTTTAAAGTTGAAATAATCAATTTTCAATCCAAAATAAAATAATTAAATTTTCAGTTAAAAAAATTATTTTCAATAAAAAAAGACGAATTTATGATAAACTGAATGAATTTTCAACTGAGCAGTCGAATATTCAATTAGAGTGATCAATATTTGAAGAAAAAAAACAAATTTTCAACAAAATACGTAAATTTTCAACCAGCAAATACCATATTTTCACTTAAAAATATCCATTCGTAACCCAAGATAAAATAGTTTCATTTTTATTCAAGAAAATTAATTGTGAAGCAAAAAATAACTAATTGCAATTAAATAGGTGACTTTTTGAAAAAATATGTAAATTTTCAAGCAGGGTAAAATTTGAAACCAAAATAACGAATCTTGAACAAACAAAAAATGAATATTCAATAAAAGAATTTAAAATTCAACCCAGAAGTTCAATTTTGAAGAAAAAAGTGGATTTTTTTTTTAACAAAGAAGATTAATTTTTTACCTTCAACAATACTTCAACAACAAATAAAATACAAGAATATGAATCTCCAACCAAAAATAAAATTTTCAGCCGAAGAGTTGAATTTTAAAATTGAAATGATCAATTTTCAATCCAAAATAAAATACTTAAATTTTCATTTAAAAAAATAGTTTTCAATGAAAAAAGACGAATTTATGATGAACTAAATAAATTTTCAACTTAGTAGTCGAACTTTTATCCAAAAACGATCATTTTGCTACCAAAAATGAAATAGTTAAATTTTCATCTATCAGTTTAATTAATTTTTAATTATCAACGAAATACATGAATTTTTAATAATGTACTCGTGTTTTAAACTTGAAACGATACATTTCCAATAAAAGATAAAATATTAAAATTTTCAGTTGCAAAAAATGATTTTAAATCAAAAAAGACGAATTTTCAACAAAATAGGAAAATTTTCAACCAGAAAATACCAATTTTCATCTTAAAATATTCATTAGTAACCCAAAATAAAATAGTTTCATTTTGGTTCAAAAAAATTATTGTCAGCCAAAAATAACTAATTTTCATATAAATAGGTAATTTTTCAACAAAATAGGTAAATTCTTAACCAGAGATCAATTTTAAACTAAAATAATGAATCTTGAAAAAAAAATAATAATATTCAATAAAAGAGTTTAAAATTCAACCCAGTAGTTGCATTTTGAAGCAAAAAGTGGATTTTTTTGACAAAGAAGATTAATTTCTTACCTTCAACAAGACTTCAACAACAACAAAAATAAGAAAATATGAATCTTTAACAAAAAAGGAAATTTTCAGCCAAATAGTTGAATTTCAATTTTGAAATGATCAATTTTCAATCTACAATAAAATAATTAAATTTTCAGTTAAAAAAATTATTTTCAATGAAAAAAGACGAATCAATGATAAACTGAATAAATTTTCAACTGAGTAGTCAAATATTTAATTAGAATGATCAATCTTTTTAAAAAAGACAAATTTTCAACAAAATAGGTAAATTTTCAACCAGAAAATACCAATTTTCGTTTTAAAATATTCATTAGTAACCCAAAATAAAATAGTTTCATTTTTATTTAAGATAATTATTGTTTACCGAAAAATAACTTATTTTCATATAAATAGGTAACTTTTCAACAAAATAAATAAACTTTTAACCAGAGATCAATTTTAAACTAAAATAATGAATCTTGAACAAAAAAAAATAATATTCAATAAAAGAGTTTAAAACTCAACCAAAGAGTTTAATTTTGAAGCAAAAGTTGATTTTTTTAAAAAAGAAGATTAATTTCGTAGCTTCAAGAAAACTTAAACAACAATAAAAATACCAAAATATGAATCTTTGAAAAAAAAAAATTTTTTCAACAAAATAGTTGAATTTTAAACATGAAATGATCAATCTTCATTCCAAAATAAAAGAATTAAATTTTCAGTTGAAAAAATGATTTTCAATAAAAAAATACGAATTTATGATGAACTAAATATATTTTCAACTAAGTAGTCGAATATTCAATTAGAATGAACAATCTTTAAAAAAAACTAATTTTCAACAAAATAGGTAAATTTTCAACCAGAAAATACCGATTTTCATTTAAAAATATTCATTAGTAACCCAAATAAAATAGTTTCATTTTTATTTAAAATAATTATTGTCAACCAAAAATGAACTTATTTTCACATAAATAGGTAGTTTTTCAACAAAATATGTAAATTTTTAACTAGAGTTAAATTTTAATCTAAAATAATGAATCTTGAACAAACAAAAATAAACAAATATTAAATAAAGAAGTTTAAAATTCAACCAAAGAGTTAAATTTTAGACTTGAAATGATCAATTTTCAATCAGAAATAAAATATTCAAATTTCCAGTTAAAAAAATGGTTTTTAATGGAAAAAGACGAATTTACAATAAAATTAATCAATTTCCAGTAAAAAAGTCGAATTATCTTCCGGAAACGCTCATTTCGCGACCCAACATTAAATATCCTATCTCGCAACTATCATTTTAATTAATTTTCAATTATCAACAAGATATATATATATATATTTTTTTTTCAATCAGTTACTTGAATTTTTAACTTAAAGACATAAATTTTCGAATAGTAGTTAAATTTTTAAGTAAAAAAGATAAACTTTAAACCAAACATGAAACACATTCTCAATAAAATAGTTAAGTTTTTAGCCAAATAGGTGTATCTTCAACCAAAAAAATAAATGAAATTATAACAAAGTTGTTGAAATTTCAACCCAGCAGATGATTTTTTGACCAAAAAAGACGACTTTTACAAAAATATTTGCATGTTCAACGAAATAGTTAAATTTTCAACCAAACGGTACAGTTTTTGACCAAACAAGATGAATTCCAACCCAAAAATATAATGGTATACATTTGACGAAAAAAAAAACATATAACTAAGAATAGTTGGATTTTATTATTGGGTTCTGTAAATTTAGTTAAAATAAAAGTCCAAAAATAAAAAAAGGGGAATTTTCTTGAAACCAGCGATAAAAAATTCTTTAGAAAGGGGAAAAAAAGTTTATGGTCAGCCCCTAATCTGCTAAGTGATTCTGCGTCTGATTCAATTTTTAAATAATAGCAATGTTCTCAAATGAAAAAAAATGTTTGAAGAATTTAATTAAAAGCATTCTCCTACTGGTATAAAATTGTTCAAATTCATTACTCATTGTTCGTTCAACGGTTATATAACGTTCCATTCATATTTCGTATTCAAAAATAGGAGGATTGAAAAAAAATTAAGCCTTTCGCCTGGGGTGATTGCTAGAGATTGATCAGCGACTTGGGTCAAGTCAGTATTCTAGCTTAGTTGTATAATAACAACGAATTATATTTTAAATATAATATGGAAATATATCAAAATAGTGAATAAATTGTATAAAAATATAATAAATTATAGTGCATTTATGTCGCTATCATATGTCAAGCTCCTATGTGCGAGTCGTTTCACGTATGCGGACGAGACTCCTCGTTAATTCCTATTAGCGATTAGCAGGATAATTGTTTCAAATTAATAGGAGCGTACAGTTAAACGTGATCAATCATGAATCACTGTTGTTGCAAACAGACCCCATATGCCATTTGGCTGACAGCTCCTATCAGATACACCATACCGCTTCAACGTCCATTACGAAGTCTCTCTAATCATACTTAATCAAAGATAATCCTTTATCCATATTAAAGCAGCGAGGGGAACAAATTTATAAAAATATGGTCTAACAAAGGTGGATTAATCCATATTATATTGGATTATAAAAAAAATAATTTTTGAGAAAATACATGAATTTAAAAAAAAATATCAATTTTCAACTGTATAGTTGAATTTTCAACCAAAGTAGTTGCATTTCTACGCAAGTAGTTTTAACTAAAAAATATAAATTTCTAACAAATATGTAATACTTACATTGTCAAATGAAAAAATTAATTTTGAATGAAAAATCGAACTTTTAAGAAAACAGTTTAATCTTCAACAAAAGAAATGAATTTTCAATTACTTTTAGGTACTGTATTGAATTTATTACAAAACTCTGACGATTTCATGTCAAAATTTATTGAATTCTCAAAAAAATAGTTGAATTTTTATCTTTAGTCGTAGATCTCTAATCAAAAAATTAATTTTCAACAAAAAAGTTTAGCGAACTTCTAATCAAGTAGATTAACTTTTATTATCAATAATATTAATTTTCTTGCGAAAAGAACAATTTTTAACAAACTAAATAGTTGGATTTTCTATCAAAGTAGTTGCATGTTTTACCCAAGTAGTTTAACTTTTGATTAAAAAATATCAATTTCAATCAAAAATGTAATATTTATATTTTCAAATGAAAAAATTAGTTTTGAATAAAAATTTGAATTTTCAAGAAAATAGTTTAATCTTTAACCAAAGAGATGAATTTTCAATTACTTTTAGGTACTGTATTGAATTTATTATAAAACTCTGAAGATTTCATGTCAAAATTTATTGAATTTTCAAAAAAATAGTTGAATTCTTATCTATAGTCATACGTCTCTAACCAAAAAGTGATTTTTTACCAAAGTATTTAAACAAACTTCTGATCAAGTAGTTTAATTTGTAATCAAGAATAATTTTTTTCTATAAAAAAGATCGATTTTCAACAAAATACAAGAATTTCAACTTTATAGTTAAATTTTCAACTAAAGAGGGTGACTTTACAAGTAAAAATAGAATAGTTAAATTTTTAGTTGAAAAAATTTACTTTCAGGCTGAAAAAATAGAATTTTTAACAAAGTAGTAAAATTTTTAACCAAAATAGTTTGATTTTTAACCAAGAAGATAATTTTGCAAGCATGCACATTAATTTTCTAACAAAAATACGAATTTGAAAAAAAAAACATGAATTTTTAAGAACAATGTTAATTTGTCACCAAGTAGTTGAATTTTCTACCAAAATAGTTGAATTCTTAGACCAAAAAGATAAATTTGCAATCAAAAAGGTGAGTTTGCAACCAAAAAATCACTTTTTCTCAAGATTGTTAGATTTTTTAAAACGTAGATTATTCTTTAACTAACTGATTAAATTTGCATTCAAAATAATTATTTTTCAAGCAAAAAGATTAATTTTCGACCGGAAAAGACGAATTTTCAAAATAATACATAAGGTTTCAATTGAGTAGTTGAATTTTAGACTCAAAATGGTAATTTTCAAACAAAAAGATAAAATTTTCATTCTGTTGACAAAGAAATTCCACATTCAATCAATTAGCTTAATTTTCAACCAAAATAGTTGAATTCTTAAACCAAAAAGATGAATTTGAAATAAGAAAGGTGAATTTGCAACCAAAAAATCACTTTTTCCTAAAATTACTACATTTTTTTTAACCCCGATTAATTTTTAACCAAATTATTAAAATTTGATTCAAAATCATTATTTTTCAATCAAAAAGATTCATTTTCGACCGGAAAAGACGAATTTACAAAAGAATACATAAGGTTTCAATTAAGTAGTTGAATTTAAAAAAAATAATTTATTTTTAAACAAAAAGATGAATTTTTTATTTTCTTCACAAAGAAGTTCCACATATAATCAAGTAGTTTAATTTTCAACCAAAATAGTAGAATTCTTAAACCAAAAAGATAAATTTGCAATAAAAAAAGGTGAATTTGCAACCAAAAAATCATTTTTTCTCAAGATTGTTATATTTTTTAAAACGGAGATTATTTTGTAACTAACTGATTAAATTTGCATTCAAAATAATTATTTTCTGAAGCAAAAAGATTCATTTTCGACCGGAAAATAAGAATTTTTAAAATAATACATGAGGTTTTAATAAAGTAGTTGAATTTTTAACTAAAAATTGTAATTTTTAAACAAAAAGATTAAATTTGCATTCTTTTGACGAAGAAGTTTTACATTTAATCAATTAGTTTAATTTACAAGCAATAATTTTAATTTTATAAAATAAATATCAATTTTCAACTAAAGAGGATGATTCTACAATTAAAGATAGAGGAGTTAAAGTTTTATTTGAAAAAATCTAATTTCAAGCTGAACAAAAATATAATTTGTAATAAAGTAGTAAAATTTTTAATCAAAATAGTTCGATTCTCAACCAAGAAGGTGAATTTTCAAGCAAGCACATTAATTTTCTAACAAAAAATACGAATTTAAAAAAAAAGACATGAATTTTTAAGAACAATGTTTATTTTTAACCAAGTAGTTCAATTTTCTACCAAAATAGTTGAATTCTCAAACCAAAAATAAATTTGCAATAAAAAAGGTGAATTTGCAACCAAAAAATCACTTTTTCTCAAGATTGTTATATTTTGATAAACGGAGATTATTTTTTAACTCACTGATTGAATTTGTATTCAAAATCAGTATTTTTCAAGTAAAAAGATTAATTTTTGACCGTAAGAGAAGAATTTTTAAAATAATACATAAGGTTTTAATTAACCAAGAATGTTAATTTTCTAAAAACAATATCAATTTTCAACTAAAGAGAATGATTTTACAATTAAAAATAGAATAAGTTAATTTTTAGTTGAAAAAATGTATTGTTAGGCTTAAGAAAAATAGAATTTCCAACAAAGTATTAAATTTTGTATCCAAAATAGTTCGATTTTCAATCAAGAAAAAAAATTAGTTAAAGTTTAGTTAAAATGAAGTAGTTTCACAAACTTATAATCAAGTAACTCAATTTTTATTATCAAGAATATTAATTTTCTTGCAAAAAGACCAATTTTTAACAAAATACAAGAATTTTCAACTTGAAAGTTGAATTTTGAACTAAAAAGGATGACTTTACAATTAAAAATAGAATAGTTAAATTTTTAGTTGAAAAAATTGGCTTGCGAGATAAAAAAAATATAGTTTTTACCAAAGTAGTAAAATTATTATCCCAAACAGTTCGATTTTCAATCAAGAAGATAATATTTGCAAACGAGAATATTAATTTCCTATCAAAAATTACGAATTTTTTAACAAATACATGAATTTTTAGGAAAAAAGTTTAGTTTTAACCACATTGTTGAATTTTCTATCAAAGTAGTTGAATTCTGAAACCAGAAAGATAAATTTTCAGTAAAACAGGTGAATTTGCAACCAAAAAATCACTTTTTCTCAAGATTGTTACATTTTTTACAACAGAGATTATTTTTCAACCAAATGATTAAATTTTAAAATAATGAAGATAAATTTACAATTAAAAATAAAAATTTAAATTTTCAGTTGAAAAAGAATCAATTCTGAAGCAAAACAAGAAAAGAATTTTCAAAAAGGTAGTTCAATTTTCAGTTCAGCAATTTAATTTTCAACCAAAAACTGGTATACTCAAATTTTGATATAAAACAATTAATTTTCAACCAAATAAAAAAAACGAATCTCTGACAAGTTGACATTTTCAGTTCAAAATATTAATTTTTAACTAAATAGGTAAACTTTCAACCGAAAAGATGAATTTTCAACCAAAAATATTAATTTTCTACCAAAAAAGACGAATTTTCATAAAAATACATGAACTTTCAACTAAAAAAGATGCATTTTAAACCAATAATTAAATATTTAAATTTTCATTCAAAAAAAAAATTATAATTTTCCACTGAAGAGATAAATAAAATAAAATAATGGAATAGTCAAGTCAATTATTTATATTTTCAATTAAAAAAATAATTTTTAAACAAAAAAAGTTTTTCACAATAGTTCAATTTTCAACCAAAGAAATGAGTTTTCAAAGAAAAAAGACGCATTTTCAAAGAACACGAATCTTCAACTGAAATAGTTAAATTCAACCAAAAAAACAATTATTTTTCAACAAAATTGTTAAATTTTCAACCAAAAATATTAATTTTCAACTAAAATTATTTTATAACTAATAGTTGTGGTTACCAATAGTTATAGACGCAAGGTCCAGTGTCGCTGGCGCTTAAGCCAGCGACACTGGACCTTGCGTCTATAACATTTTTTCGAAAAGATTAAAAGCATCAAAGCATTAAATGCATGAAAGATTCTTAAAAAATCAAATAGACTTTATGATAAAAAGATTTATTCCAATTCTCATATTTCAATATAGTAATAAAAAAAAGTAACACAAAATTTTGATTGAAATTTTAGCGTAGAATTGTAGAGTAATGTTTTAGCGTAGTAATAATTTTATTTTGAAAAATGAAACACTCGATTTTCAATCGCTTCGGAAAACTGATTTTCAAAACCTATTAAATTTTAACCTCAAAATTCTTGAACACTTGCACGCACTTTCTCTCAATAAGTTTAAATTTGCCGCTTTTGAGACAAAACTCCTGCTTTCAAGCCACGGAGCTGCACTGCGCATGCGTTGCATCGGCAGTCTCATTTGCTGTAAATGGCGCGCTTTTTTGAAACTATTACATGTGTAAATCGATTTTTCATAATAAACCATCATTTTGGAAATAATAACAATTAGTTTTCAGATCACAAAATAGTCTTTTAGAGTGCGAGGAGAAATAATTGTTTGATTGTACTCTTTACAAATAAAATATTGATTTTGAATTCAAAGGAAGGAATTCCTTTTTCCACCAATGTAAATTTTAAATCATTCATAATATTTTTTTGTATTTTATGATTATTATGTATTGTGAAAAATTGATTTGCATATTTAATAATTTTAAATAAGCGCGCGATCAACATCCAATGAGAATGATGGTGCGACGCATGCGCAGTGTGGTTGGGGAGCAGTGCTGCCAATTTGTCTACTCGACCGCATGAATCTTCAACCAAAATTATGAATCTTCAACTGGAATAGTTAAATTTTAAGTTAAAAATAAAGATTTTTAAACAAAACAAATGAATTTTTAACAACAAAATAGTTAAGTTTTCAACAAAAAAGGTGAAATTTCTACCGGAAAAGACGAAACTCCATCAAAATACATAAATTTTCAACAAAAAAAAACAAAAATTTCAACCAAATAGTTGAATTATCAACTAAACAAAACAAATTTTCAATAAAGAATGAAATAGTTAATTTTCAGCTAAAAAATTAGTTTTCAGCAGCAAAAAAACAAATTTTTAAGAACAAAATAGTTAAGTTTTCAGCCAAAATAATTAATTTTCAAATAAAATGGTGAATCTTCAACTAAAATGATGAATCTTCAACTGGAATAATTGAAAAAATGATTTTTAAAGAAACAAAAAATGAATTTTGAACAAAAAAAGAGTTAAGTTTTCAACAAAAAAGGTGAATTTTTTACCAAAAAAGACGAATCATCATCAAAATACATAAATTTTCGAATAAAAAAGAAAAAATTTCGACCAAATAGTTGAATTATCGACTAAAAAAGACAAATTTCCAATCAAAAATGGAATAGTTAAATTTTCAGTGAAAAAAATACATTTTCAAAAACAAAATAGTTAAGTTTTCAACGAAAATAATGAATTTTCAACTAAAATGATGAATCTTCAACTGGAATAGTTAAAATAATGATTTTTACCACCAAAAAATGAATTTTTCAACAATAAAATAGTTCAGTTTTCAACCAAAAAGATTAATTTTCTACAGAAAAAGACGAACCTTCATCAAAATATATAAATTTTAAAATAAAAAGAAAAAATTTCAACCAAATAGTTGAATTATCAACTAAACAAGACAAATTTTCAACAAAAAATGGTATGGCAAAAAAACAAATTTTTAAAAACAAAATAGTTAAGTTTTCAACCAAAATAATGAATTTTCAAAGAAAATTATGAATCTTCGAATGGAGTAGTTAAATTTTAAGTTAAAATAATGATTTTAAATAAAAATTAAATTTTAACAACAAAATAGTTAAGTTTCAACCAAAAAGATTAATTTTCTATCGAAAAAGACGAATCTTCATCAAAATACATCAATTTTCAAATAAAAAAGAAAAAATTTCAACCAAATAGTTGGATTATCAACAAAACAAGGCAAATTTTCAACAAAAAAAAGAATAGTTAAATTTTCAGTTGAAAAAATTAATTTTTAAAAACAAAATAGTTAAGTTTTCAACGAAAATAATGAATTTTCAAATAAAATGATGAATCTTCAACTAAAATAATAAATCTTCAACTGGAATAGTTAAAATAATGATCTTTAAACCAACAAAAAATGAAATTATTCAACAACAAAATAGTTTATTTTTCAACCAAAAAGGTTAATTTTTTATAGGAAAAGACGAATCTTTATCAAAATATATAAATTTGGGAATAAAAAAAAAATGAACCAAATAGTTGAATTATATACTAAACAAGACAAATTTTCAGTTGAAAAAATAAATTTTCAACAGCAAAAAAACAAATTAAAAAAAAATAGTCAAGTTCTCAACGGAAATAATGAATTTTCAAATAAAATGATGAATCTTCAACTGAAATGATGAATCTTCAACTGGAATAGTTGAATTTTGATTTTAAAAAAATAGATTTTTATACAAACAAATACAATTGAATTTTTAACAACAAAATAGTTTAGTTTTTATCCAAAAAGTTTAATTTTCTGCAGAAAAATACGAATCTTCATCAAAATACATAAATTTTCAACTAAATTATAAAAAATTTCCACCAAATAGTTGAATTATCAACTAAACAAGATTCAAGAAATTCAAGAAATTAATTGAATTCAAGAAATTAATAGAATTCTGGAAATTCATAGAATAATTAGAATTCAAGAAATTCAAGGAATTCAAGAAATTGCTAGAATTCTAGAAATTCATAGGATAAATAGAATTCAATAAATCCATAGAATTCAAGGAATTAATAGAGTTTATGACATTCATAAAATTCATATGATTCAAGGAATTAATAGAGTTCATAGAATAATTAGAATCCAAGGAATTCATAAACTTCAATAAATGCATAGAATTCAAGAAATTCGCAGATTTCACGAAATTCATAGAACTCAAGGAATTAAAAGAATTTAAGAAATTAATAGAATTCTAGAAATTCATTGAATAATTAGAATTCATGAAATTAATAGAATTCTAGAAATTCATTGAATAATTAGAATTCAAGGAATTCATAGAATTAAACAAATTAATAGAATTCTAGAAATTAATAGAATAAGTAGAATTCAAGAAATTCACAGAATTCAAGACACCCATAGAATTCAAGAAATCCATACAATTCAAGGAACTAATAGAATTTATGAAATTCATAGGATTCAAGGAATCAATAGAATTCATAGAATAATTAGAATTCAAAGAATAATTAGAATTCAAGGAATTCATAGACTTCAATAAATGCATAGAATTCAAGAAATTCGCAGATTTCATGAAATTAATAGAATTCAAGAAATTGACAGAATTCAAGAGATTCGCAGAATACAAGCAATTCATAGAATTCTAGAAATTCATAGAATAATTAGAATTCGTAGAATTCAAGGAATTCATAGAATTCACAGACTTCAAGAAATTATTAAAATTCAAGAAATTCACAGAATTCAAGGAATAATTAAAATTCAAGAAATTAATAGAATTCTATAAATTCATAGAATAATTAGAATTCAAGACATTCACAGAATTTAAGAAATCCATAGAATTCAAGAAATTAATAGAATTCTAGACATTCATAGAATAATTAGAATTCATAGAATTCAAGAAATTGATAGAATTCTAGAAATTCATAGAATAAATAGAATTCAATAAATTCACAGAATTCAATAAATTCATAGAATTCAAGGAATTAATAGAGTTTATGAAATTCATAGAATTTAAGGAATTAATAAAGTTCATAGAATAATTAGAATGCAATGAATTCATAGAATTCAAGAAATTGATAGAATTCTAGAAATTCATAGAATAAATAGAATTCAATTAATTCACGGAATTCAAGAAATTAATAGAATTCTAGACATTCATAGAATAATTAGAATTCATAGAATTCAAGAAATTGCTAGAATTCTAGAAATTCATAGAATAAATAGAATTCTATAAATTCACAGAATTCAATAAATCCATAGAATTCAAGGAATTCATAGAAATAATTAGAATCCAAGGAATTCATAAACTACAATAAATGCATAGAATTCAAGAAATTCGCAGATTTCATGAAATTCATTGAACTCAAGGAATTAAAAGAATTTAAGAAATTAATAGAATTCTAGAAATTCATTGAATAATTAGAATTCATAGAATTCATGAAATTAATAGAATTCTAGAAATTCATTGAATAATTAGAATTCAAGGAATTCATAGAATTAAAAAAATTAATAGAATTCTAGAAATTAATAGAATAAGTAGAATTCAAGAAATTCACAGAATTCAATAAATCCATAGAATTCATGAAATTCATAGAATTGATGCAATTCATAGAATTTAAGGAATTAATAAAGTTCATAGAATAATTAGAATGCATTGAATTCATAGAATAATTGGAATTCATAGAATTCAAGAAATTCATAGAATAAATAGAATTCAATTATTTCACAGAATTCAATAAATCCATAGAATTCAAGGAATTAATAGAGTTTATGAAATCATAGAATTTATGCAATTCATAGAATTTATGGAATTAATAAAGTTCATAGAATAATTAGAATTCATAGAATTCAAGGAATTCATAGAATTCAAGAAATTCATAGAATTCAAGAAATTGATAGAATTCTAGAAATTCATAGAATAAATAGAATTCAATTAATTCACAGAATTCAATAAATCCATAGAATTCAAGGAATTCATAGACTTCAATAAATGCATAGAATTCAAGAAACTCGCCGGTTTCATGAAATTCATAGAATTCAAGAAAATGATAGAATTCAAGAAATTGCTAGAATTCTAGAAATTCATAGAATAATTGGAATTCATAGAATTCAAGGAAATGAAAGAATTCAAGAAATTAACAGAATTCTAGAAATTCATTGAATAATTAGAATTCATGAAATTCATAGAATTCATAGATTTCAAGGAATTAACAGAATTATACAAATTCATAGAAAAAGTAGAGTTCAAATAGTTCGCAGAATTCAAGAAATCCATAGAATTCAAGGAATTAATAGAATTTATGAAATTCTTAGGTTTCAAGGAATTAATAGAATTCATAGAATAATTAGAATTCAAGGAATTCATAGAATAATTAGAATCCAAGGAATTCATAAGACTTCAATTAATGCATAGAATTAATGAAATTCATAGAATTCAAGAAATTGATAGAATTCAAGGAATTTAAAGAATTAACAACATTTCATGAAATAATTCAATAAATTCAAATAAATTCATAGAATTCATAGTATTCAATAAATTCATAGAATTCAAGAAACTCACAGAATTCAAGAAATTCACAAAATTCAAGGAATTAATAAACCAATAAATTCATAGAATTAAAGCAATTCATGCAATACAATAAATGCATAGAAATCAAGGAATTAGCAGAATTCATAGAATAATTCAATAAATTCATAGAATTCAAGGAATTTGAAGAATGAACAAAATTCATAGAATTAAATAAATTCATAAATTCAATAAGTTCATAGAATTCTAGGTAATAACAGAATTCAAGGAATTATGAAAATTCATAGAATACTTAGAAATCTAGAAATTCATAGAATTCGGTTAATTCATCGAATCCTTCAAATCCAAGGATTTCAGGAAATTCATATGCATAAGAATAGTTTTCAAGTTGGAACAAAATAAATTTTTAAATAAAAATATGGAATCAAATAATTACAAAGGAGGAATAAATCATTTATAAAACACTCTGTTTTGTTTCTTGCACTTTATTTATTAAAAAAAAACTTGGACACACGTGCTCAATAATTATCGTACAATACCACGACGGACATTTCCTTAAAATAATTTTGACATTTCATAGTATCGCACTCAACCACATATCGCATGCATCCAGAATAAATTATAAATTAATACAAAACTGTGCGTGAGAGCCCGAAAAAAATTCTTTCATAAATATTACCATCTCAAATCCACTCACAAACTATCCCTACTCTTCCTCTCATCAAAAATCAAAAACCCGATAAAAATTTTAATCAAAAATAACAAGTCGAAAGTGTCAAGAACATTATAAATTTTATACAATTACATCTTCCAAATGATACTTTTTTTTATTCAGAAGTTAAAGCAGGCTTGACTAAAAAAAAAAGACTGAATAGCGGGATTTAAGATAAATAATTACATAAGTAAAAAATAAAAACAAAAAGGTCGAGGCATCTCAGATTAAATAAATTTTTCTTTACATTTGTAATTTTTCGATTATTCTTTTTTGGATTCTTCGAGATTGCGATCGACCTTTGGGACGAGGTAGCTGGTAAAATCGACGGACTCAGCAAATTCCGTCAGGAAAATTTGGGCCACGACTTTTACTTTGCGAGACAGACTTTGACGCGCTGCAAGAAGGAATACTAATTATTCCACACGGAAATTCCATTCAAGCTCTTCCCGTCTAACAATTAGCCGGATATTCACGCCCATAATATTCATCTCAAAACGACACGCTCCAAGCAAAATAAAAAAATTTTTAATTAATTTTTTTAATTAACTCTTTGAAAACAAATTAATTTAAAATAATTCAAATTTCAAGTATAGACGCCATTTTTAAATTCAAATTAATTTTTCGAAAATTAATTGTAATTATATTTGAAATTAATTGTAAAAAATATATTTTTTCTTGCAATTAATTACTGCAAATTGTACATAATGTTATGCACTTTTTTTATTGCCTGAAATGGGAAAAATTTTAATTTTTCTTGAAGCCTGCCATTATTTTTCTACAGTCTACCGCTATAAATAAATTCACATTCTTAGTAAAAAAGGCAGGAGGTGATGAATCAATCTCGGATGCACTTAGGAATAGAAAAAAATTGTAGATTGTAAATAAATTTTTTTTTTTCATGAGAAATCTTCGGAAATATTTATATAGCTTGCATCATTTTCTCGAGAATTGTAAGAGAATCGGATGCATCCTATTTCAGAGAAAATCAATATTCCTCGTCCTAAAAAAAAATCAAATTTCCAGGAGTAATTAAAATTTTTTAACTAATTAATTTTTAAACTGGATTTTCTTCAACTTCTTTATCAAATAAAGATTCGATGCTTAAATTTTTCTCAGGACGAGTTGACTTAGAATTATTTATCAAATAATTTGTAACATCGACAGTAACAAGAATTCGTAAAGAATGCAATTATTTGATCAGTTCATAGACAAAAAACGGTGCTTTCGATTTTTACTCAAATTGAGCGTTGCGCAGTCAATCAAATTCAACAGACCGCAAATCGATTTTTCCAAATTTGATAGAAAATTTAATTTTTAATTAAATTAGGGACGACTGAAAAATCCCCAAAAATAAAATTTCCGAATTATTAAATTTCTGAATAATAAAATCCCCGAATAACAAAATTTCCGAATAATAAAATTCCCGAATAATGAAATTCCCGACAGACAATTACCGAATTATAAATTTCCCGAATCAAAAAATCACTAAATTATTACAATTAAAATTAAATTAATTAAATTAAATTTAATTAAAATTCGGTAATATTATAAAATATTTCCCAAATCGGGAATTTTCCAATTTCTGAATTTTATTATTCGGGAATTTTATGACTAGGGAATTTCATAATTCGGGAATTTTATAATTCAGGAAATTTTCCAATTCGGGAATTTTATTATTCGAGAATTTTACAAACGGGAACTTTCCAATTTCGGAATTTTATTGTTCAGGAATTTTCCAAATCGGGTACTTTCCTACTTCAGAATTTCATAATTCGGGAAATTTTTTATTTGGGAACTTCATAATTCGGAGATATTTTAATTAGGAAATTTTATAATTCGCAAATTTTATAATTTTGGAATTTTATTATTCGGGAATTTTATAATTTGGGAAATTTTCCAATTCGGGAATTTTATTATTCGGGAATTTTCCAAATTGGGAACTTTCCAATTTCGGAATTTTATTATTCGGGAATTTTCCAAATCGGGAAATTTCCAATTTCGGAATTGTATTGTTCGGAAATTTTCCAAATCGGGTACTTTCCTACTTCGGAATTTCATAATTCGGAGATTTTATAATTCGGAAATTTTATAATTCGGATATTTTATAATTTTTGAATTTTATTATTCGGGAATTTTATGATTTGGGGAATTTTCCAATTCGGGAATTTTTTTATTCGGGAATTTTCCAATTTCGGAATTTTATTATTCGGGAATTTTCCAAATCGGGTACTTTCCTACTTCGGAATTTCATAATTCGGAGATTTTATAATTCGGGAATTTTATAATTTTGGAATTTTATAATTTGAGAAATTTTTAATTCGGTTTTTTTATTTCCTGCAAATTTTATTATTCAGGAATTTTATTTTTCGGGATTTTTCAATCATCCCTAAATTAGGCTGGTGCCTTTAAAAAAACACTTAACGTCCAGAAAAAAATTGAATACAAAAAAAAAAGTATCTTATGAATGAAAATATTAAAAATACATATCAAATAAAATATCAGTGAAAATTATCAGATGTAAAAAATGTCGGAAAATGTCGATTTAGGTCCAAATTTGATTTGATCTAAGCTATTAAAAAATGTTGCCAATCAGATTTCTATCTGGCTTCAATTTTAAATATACCTGACCAGATTATTGAAAGAAGATTGGATTTTGTGCTCGAATTATTAATTATTTTCTTTTTTATCATCACTTTCACATTTTTCTCACTCATTCACACAATCTATATCGTGAGACGACTTAAAAAACACGAAAAATAAAATTCCCGGCACTGTAAAATTCATGACAGAAAATTTCCGAATTTAAACAATTAAAAAAAAACTGTTCTTAAACAAATATAATTTTTAAAAAATAATTTAAAACCACTTTCAACATTCAAAAAAACCTTTCTTTGGTAAAAATATTTTATTTTTGTATTTATAACAAAAAAATATTTATTTTGAAAAAATTTAATTACTTAAATTCGGAAATTTTCCGACTCGGGAATTTTATTTTTCGGGATTTTCCACTCGCCCCCATACAGTTTTCGCTTTTTGTTATTTTTCTCGGTAAAATTGCAAACATCGTCGCATCAGAACCCGCAAATCAATAAATTAATACAAAAAATCCGCCGAAAGATGCCCTTTTTTCTAGTTTTTAATTTAAAAAAGTATTTTATTAATGACAAGAAAATTATTAGTGATCGTAACAGAAAAAGTGGAATAATGCTGAACCCCATCTAATGAATAATTTTTAAAACAAATGATTATTTCTTAAAAAATTAATTTTCAAAAAGTGAGTACAAATTTTGTTCTAAAAGGTTCCTAAATTGTCGCCTAATTGGAAAACGATTAAACTTTTTTTCATGACTCAAACCATAATTAGAAATAAGAAATGATTTTCCAATTTTAGGAAAATTTCAACCTCGTCTAATTAAGCCATTAACTAATCATTTTCCTTGGAAGCATTGCCCAGCAATGATATAAATAAATAATTAATTAATAATTAATTATTATCATTATTTATTAGGTTAATAATTTTCGATAATTCTGGAAAATGGGACCGAATTTTTCTCGATTCATAAAACAATGTAGATTCTTTAAAATTAATTTAAAAAAAACAACAATTAAACCTTGTAATTTCGCAATTTTTTTAGTCTTGCGTCAGGCTTTCAAGTTGAACGTGAGTAACGGAAGTTTTCGAATCTCGGGGCCACTCCCCTCATTAAAGTCTCTCATCTCATAATTGATTTTTCCTTTTCGTTTTGCCGTTACTTTGCAACATTATACATCCGGGTACTATTATTATACAAGTAATTTTGAAATTAAATAAAACGATTTTTTTTTAATATTAGGTGAAAAAAGTATTTCTACTCTCGAGAAAGATTCGGTCACTTTTTAAAAATTTCGAACGCTCAGCGCTCTCTACTTTTTAGGGTTCCGAGAGAAATTTTGAAACGAGATTCAGTTTCAAAATTCGGAATCGACGCCAGTCTTCAACCTCTCATGTTCTTATATAAATATGTAATAAAATTGAGGTAAAATAAGAGAATAGATACTAGATGTTCGGTTCCGAAATTATTAGTTGGTCGAATATTGAAAAATAAAAAAATTGTATCTCTGAACAATCTAAAAATATTTTTTCGTTTTTATCCAATCGATACTGGCAAAAAGCAGAGAGTTTTAGTTCTGGTTTGGTGTATTATTTTTGAATTATTTTGAATTCCTTTACATTTTTCGAAAACTTTGTATTCTCTTAAATTGTGTGAAATGTTTTTAAACAATTTCAAATTATTTCGAATTGTTTTAATTTCCTTGAAATCATATGAATTCATCTGAATTCCCCGATTTCTAGGAATTCCTTGAATTATTTCGAAGTCCTTGAATTTATTGAATTCATGGACTTCACAATAATGTAAGGAATCCGGAAGAAATTAATCCATTTAGAATAATTCAAGGGATTCAGAAGAATTCATGAAATTCGGAGAATTAATGGAATTTAGAAACTTTCAGAAAATTTCAAGACATTAATAGAATTCAAGGAATTCATAACATTTAAGGAATTCATGTAATTCAAAGAATTCATCGAATACAAAAAAATCATAGAATTCAGAATAATTAAAATTAATTTAATTAAATTGAAGAAAACCACGAAATTCGGAAGAATTCATGAAATTTAGAGAATTCATGAAATTCAGAGAATTCGTAGAATTTAGAGAATTCGTGAAATTCAGAGAATTCGTAGAATTTAAGAAATTCATAGAATTCTAGGAAATCATAAAATTCAAGGAATTCAAAGAATTCAAGGAATTCATATAATTCAAAGAATTCAAGTAGTTCATATGATTCATAGAATTCATGAATTCATATAATTCGAAGAATTCAAGGAATTCATATAATTCAAAGAATTCAAGTAGTTCATATGATTTATAGAATTCATGAATTCATATAATTCGAAGAATTCAAGAAATTTATAGAATACAAGGAATTCATAGAATTCATGCATGCATATTATATAATAAAATTAAATTTAAGGAATTCAGACAATTCGTAGAATTTAAGAAATTCATAGAATTCAAGGAAATTATAGAATTCTAGGAATTCATATAATTCAAAGAATTCAAATAATTCGAAGAAATCACGAAATTCATATAATTCATAGGATTCAAATAATTCGAAGAATTCAAGGAATTCGTAAAATTCAAAGAATTCAGAGGATTCAAGGAAATCATTGAATTCGAAGAATTCAGAGTTCAAGGAATTCCTAGAATTCTAAGAATTCATATAATTCAAAGAATTCATATAATTCAGAATTCAAGGGATTCATAGAATTCATGAATTCATTTAATATAATAAAATTAAATTAAAGGAATTCAGAGAATTCGTAGAATTTAAGAAATTCATAAAATTCAAGGAAATTATAGAATTCTAAGAATTCATATAATTCAAAGAATTCATATAATTCAGAATTCAAGGGATTCATAGAATTCATTTAATATAATAAAATTAAATTAAAGGAATTCAGAGAATTCGCAGAATTTAAGAAATTCATAAAATTCAAGGAAATTATAGAATGCTAAGAATTCATATAATTCAAAGAATTCATATAATTCAAATAATTCGAAGAAATCAAGAAATCACGAAATTCATAGAATTCAAATAATTCAAAGAATTCAAGGAATTCGTAAAATTCAAAGAATTAAGAGAATTCAAGGAAATCATTGAATTCGAAGAATTCATATAATTCAGAGTTCAAGGAATTCCTAGAATTCATGAATTCATTCAATATAATAAAATTAAATTAAAGGAATTCAGAGAATTCAAGAAATTCATAAAATTCAAGGAAATTATAGAATTCTAAGAATTCATATAATTCAAAGAATTCAAATAATTCGAAGAAATCAAGAAATTCATATAATTCAAATAATTCGAAGAATTCAAGGAATTCGTATAATTCAAAGAATTCAAGGAAATCATTGAATTCGAAGAATTCATATAATTCAGAGAAGGAATTCCTAGAATTCATGAATTCATTTAATATAATAAAATTAAATTGAAGGAATTCAGAGAATTCGTAGAATTGATGAAATTCATAAAATTCAAGAAAATTATAGAATTCTAAGAATTCATATAATTCAAAGAATTCAAATAATTTGAAGAATTCAAGAAATTATTATAATTCATAGAATTGAAATAATTCGAAGAATTCAAGAAATTCGTATAATTCAAAGAATTCAGTTCAAGGAATTCCTAGAATTCATGAATTCATTTAATATAATAAAATTAAATTAAAGGAATTCAGAAAATTCGTAGAATTTAAGAAATTCATATAATTTAAAGAATTCGAGGAATTCATAGAAATCAAGGAATTCATGAATTCATATCATATAATAAAATTAATTAAATTAAATTAATTCAGAGTATTAAAAGAATTCATATGATTCAAAGAATTCAAGGAATTCATATGATTCAAAGAATTCAAGGAAATCATAGAATTCGAAGAATTCAGACAATTCAAATAATTCAAGGAATTCATTTAATTCAAAGCATTCAAGGAATTCATAGAATTCAAAGAATTCATAGAATTCAAGGAATTCCTATAACATAATAAAATTAATTTAATTAAATTAAAGGAATTCAGAGAATTCAGAAAATTAATAGAAATCAGAGAATTCATATAATTTAAGGAATTCAGAGAATTCACGAAATACAAAGAATTAATGGAATTTAGAAAGTTTCAGAAGGTTTCAAGAAAGTTAAAAGAATTCAAGGAATTTACAGAATTCAACAAATGTACAGAATTCAGATTCATAAAATTTGAAGAATTCATAGAATTGGAGGAATTCGTGAATTCATAAAATATTATAAAATTAATTAAATTAAATGAATTCAGAGAATTCAAAGAATTGAAATAATTCGAATAATTCAAGGAATTCATATAATTCGAAGAATTCATAGAATTCATATAATAAAATTAATTAAATTAAATTAAAGGAATTCAGAGAATCCAGATAATCAATGGAGTTCAGTGAATTCATGGAATTCATAGAATACAGATAAATCATAGAATTCAAAATAATTAATATTAATTCAATTAAATTGAAGGAATTCAGAGAATTAATGGGATTTAGAAAGTTTCAGAAGGTTCCAAGAAAGTTAAAAGAATTTAAGGAATTCACAGAATTCAAGAAATGTACAGAATTCAAAGATTCATAAAATTTAAGGAATTCATAGAATACAAAGAAATCATAGAATTCTCAATTATTAAAATTAATTAAATTAAAGAAATTCAGAAAATTCAGAATAATTCATGGAATTCAGAGAATTAATGAAATTTAGAAAGTTTCAGAAGATTCCAAGGAAGTTAAAAGAATTCATAGAATTCTAGGAATTTATAGAATTCAACAAATTTACAGAAATCAAAGAATTCATAAAATTTAAGAAATTCATGAAATTTAAGGAATTCATAAAATTTAAGGAATTCATAGAATTTAAGCCATTCACAGAATTCGGAATAATTACAATTAATGTTATTAAATTGAAGGAATTTATAGAATTCAGAGGAATTCATGGAATTTGGAGATTTTCAAAATTCTGTGAATTCCCTGAATTTTGCGAATTCCATTAATTTGGTGAATTCTTAGAAGCATCGGAATTCCTTGAATACCTAGAATTCTCTGAATATATGAATTACCTAATGTTCTTGAATACCGTGAATTCCTTTCAATTTCTTGAAACCTTCTGCCATATCTGATTTCCCTGAATTCTTGCCAATTCCCCGAATTGTTTTAATTTCCTGAATACCCAGAATTCCCGGATGCCCTTGAATTTAGTAAATTCCTCGAAATCTTTGAATTCACAGAATTCCCTGATATCCCTTAAATTCTTGGAATTGTTTCGATTTTCTGCTGAATTGCATGAAATCCTTTTAAACTCTTTTCTGTTCTTTCGAATTCCATTAAATTCCTTGAAGCCTTCTTATTCCTCTAAATTCGTCAAATACATGAATTCCCCGACATTCTCGAATTCTGTAAATTCCCTCAATTCTTTGAAATCCTTGAATTCTGAGAATTCCGTGAATGCGGTAAATTCCTTGAATTCTCGGAATACAATGATTCCAAGGACTTGAAGATCATCCAAGGAATTTAGAAGAATACAAAGGAATTCGCAATAAATAATTAATCTAGTCTTATAACAAGACACGGACTCGAACAACCAGTATTTCTCTATTTTCTCCTCATCTCTATTCATCTTTTCCGAACCCAAGTACGAGGGTAAAGAAAGAAATATTCCACTGTTCCTCCTGGCGTCAATTCGGCGATGCTTGAAAAAAAAAGGAAACAATTTGAAAAAAAAAAAAAAAAAGTGAGTCAAGAGATCCTCGATCCCTCCGACTTGAATAATCCCGATAAGCAAATTATCGACCACCTCCTCTATCGCCTCTTGAACTCGCTACGAGTCACTTACAACCAAGAGTTCTCTCTCGTGTTATCTTCTTCACTATTCCGCTCTTGGGACTTGGATTCACAAATTACATGCGTATTCGCAATCGCAATCGCAATCGCAATCGCAATTAATCTCTCATCATAATCACGATCATGACGATAATCAGGGTGATGATGAGAGGAGCTCTCTAGTTCGCTTTGAGCTTGCCGTTGCTGAAGTCTGTGGCGATGTGGCCGTTCGTGTAGAGCTTCTTCTCCGCCCCGGTTCTCGAGCCACCCAGGTAGGCCTTGTGGAAGAACCTCGCGAAGAGCACAAAGTAGCTGAAGTACATCGTCAGACTGTACTTGATGTTGATCTTGGTGATGTGGCACTCGGTTTGGCCGCTCTCGAGGTACTGGTAGGCCCAGACGTTGATCGCACAGCCGACGATCATCTGCGTCAGCTGGAGGGTTGTGATGACCATGGAGATGGCTTTCGGCGGCGAGTATCGCATCGCACGAAGGGCGTAGTAGGAGTACATGATGGAGTGGACAAAGTAGTTCATGACGACGAACCAGCGGGCGGAGGCAGTGTACTCGGTGTAGGAGAACCAGGAGTAGAGGAGGACGGTGATGTGGTGGTACCAGTGAAGGAAGATGAGCGGCTGCTTACGGAGAACGATGAAGACGGTGTCTCCGAGCTCGGGCAGCTTCGAGAGAACAAACATCCAGGTCCAGAAACCCGAGACACGATCTTGCTCGATGAAACTGGAAAGAGAAGGAAAAAGAGAGATAGAAAATTAGGGCTCTGTAATGACATTCCAATCCTTATATTATAAAGCGCATGACGCCATTTTCGATTATTTCTCGAAAATATCTCGAAATTACTCGAAACAATTTGAAACGATTGTTGTCCGGAAACTCGTATTTATGATTGGTTGGAGCTGTCGTTCTTTTTCCCCGTTTAAAATAAAGAAGGAAAAAGAGAGATAGAAAATTAGGGCTCTCTAATGACATTCCAATCCTTATATTATAAAGCGCATGGCGCCATTTTCGATTAATTCTCGAAAATATCTCGAAATTACTCGAAACAATTTGAAACGATTGTTGTCCGGAAACTCGTATTTATGATTGGTTGTTCATTTAATTTATTTAATTTATTTAATTTCCTCCATTTCTTTCATTTTCTTAATTTATTCAACTTATTTCATTTATATTTTTTTTTTTCGTTTCTTTCATTCAATTCATTCAATTCATTTCTTTTATTTCTTTAATTTCTTTCGTTCATTTCATTTCTTTTATTTCATTAAATTAATTTCTTTCATTTCTTTAATTCCTTTCACTTAATTCGTTCATGTTTTAAAATTTCTTTCATTTCCTCAATTTCTTTTATTTTCTTTATTTATTTGACTTATTTCATTTCTTTCATTTATTTCATTAAATTCATTTCTTTTATTTATTTCATTTATTTCGGTCATTTCATTTATTTTATTTTATTCATTTATTTCATTTTTGCCATTTCTTTCATTTCTCTAATTTCTTTCATTTCCTCCATTTCCTCCATTTCCTTAATTTATTTAACTTATTTCATTTCTTTCATTAAATTCATTTCTTTAATTTAATTCGTTAATTTTTAAACATTTCTTTCACTTCCTCCATTTATTTTATTTTAATAATTTATTTAACTTATTTCATTTATTTAATTGAATTCGTTTCTTTTATTTCTTTAATTTAATTCGTTCATTTCATTTATTTTATTTTATTCATTCATTTAATTTATTTAATTTATTTAATTTCCTCCATTTCTTTCATTTTCTTAATTTATTCAACTTATTTCATTTATTTAATTAAATTCATTAAATTCATTTCTTTTATTTCTTTAATTTATTTCGTTCATTTCATTTATATTATTTTTTTCGTTTCTTTCATTTAATTCATTCAATTCATTTCTTTCATTTCTTTAATTCCTTTCATTTAATTCGTCCATTTTTTAAATTCCTTTCATTTCCTTCATTTCTTTCATTTTCTTAATTTATTTGACTTATTTCATTCCTTTCATTTATTTCATTAAATTCATTTCTTTTATTTATTTTATTTTATTCATTTCTTTAATTTTTTTTCATTAAATTAATTTCTTTCATTGAATTAATCTCTTCCATTTAATTCGTTCATGTTTTAACATTTCTTTCATTTTCTTAATTTATTTAACTTATTTCATATCTTTCATTAAATTCATTTCTTTTATTTCTTTAATTTATTTCGTTCATTTCATTTATTTTATTTTATTCATTTCTTTCATTAAATTAATTTCTTTCATTTCTTTAATTTCTTTTATTTAATTCGTCCATTTTTCAAAACTTCTTTCATTTTCTTAATTCATTTAACTTATTTCATGTCTTTCATTTATTTCATTAAATTCATTTCTTTTATTTCTTTAACTTATTTCGTTCATTTTATTTATTTTATTTTATTCATTTATTTCATTTCTGTCATTTCTTTAATTTAATTCGTACATGTTTTTAAATTTCTTTCAGGTCCTCTATTTCTTTCATTTTCTTAATTTATTTAACTTATTTATTTATTTAATTAAATTCATTAAATTCATTTATTTTATTTCTTCAATTTATTTCATTCATTTCATTTATATTATTTTTTTCGTTTCTTTCATTTAATTCATTAAATTCATTTCTTTTATTTAATTCGTTAATTTTTTTTTAAATTTCTTCCAGTTCCTCCATTTCTTTCATTTTCTTAATTTATTTGACTTATTTCATTTATTTCATTAAATTCATTTCTTTCATTTATTTCGTTCATTTAATTTATTTTATTCATTTCTGTCATTTCTTTCATTAAATTAATTTCTTTCATTGAATTAACTTCTTCCATTTAATTCGTTCATGTTTTAAAATTTCTTTCATTTCCTCCATTTCTTTCATTTTCTTAATTTATTTCCATTGATTTTATTTTATTCATTTATTTCATTAAATTAATTTCTATCATTTCATTCATTTAATTCGTTCATTTTTTAACATTTCTTTCAGTTCCTCCATTTCTTTTATTTTCTTAATTTATTTGACTTATTTCATTTCTTTCATTTCTTTCATTCATTTCATTGAATTCATTTCTTTTATTTCTTTAATTTATTTCGTTCATGTCATTTATTTTATTTTATTCATTTCTTTAATTTCTTTCATTAAATTAATTTCTTTCATTGAATTAATTTCTTCCATTTAATTCGTTAATGTTTTAACATTTATTTCATTACCTCCATTTCTTTCATTTTCTTAATTTATTTGACTTATTTCATTTCATTTCTTTTATTTCATTCATTTATTTCATTAAATTAATTACTTTCATTTCTTTAATTCCTTTTATTTAATTCGTCCATTTTTTAAAACTTCTTTCATTTCCTTCATTTCGTTTAATTCATTTATTTCATTCGTTTCATTTATTTCATTTGTTTCATTTATTTCATTTCTTTGTGTATTTCATTTATTTCATTTCTTCCATTTCCTCGATTTCTTTCATTCATTTAATATATTTGACTTATTTCATTTATTTCATTTCCTCCATTTCTTTCATTTCTTCCATTTCCTCGATTTCTTTCATTTCTTTAATTTATTTCATTTCTTTCATTTCTTTAATTTATTTAATTTATTTCATTTATTTCATTGATTTCATTTATTTCACTTATTTCATTTTTTTCATTTTTTTCATTTATTTCATTTCCTCCATTTCTTTCATTTAATTCGTTCATTATTTAAATTTCTTTTATTTCCTCCATTTCTTTCATTCAATTCTTTAATTTATTTTATTTCTCCCATTTACTTAATTTATTTTACTGATTTATTTTATTAAATTCATTTCTCTCATTTCATTAATTTACTTCGTTTATTTAATTTAATTAATTTATAACTCCTACCAAAAAAGCTAATTTTCAATCTAATAGCTAAATTTTCGACTAAAAACGATCAATTTTTTACCAAAAATGGAATAGTTTTATTTTTAGTTAAGAAAATTACTTAAAAAAAATGGATTTTCAACAAAATACTTAAATCTACAACCAATCAAATGAATTTTTAACAAAGTAGTTCAAATTGCAATCAAGTAGTTGAATTTTTGTCCAAAAAGGATGACTTTTAAACAAAATAGTTTCATTTTCAACAAAATAAATAAATTTTCAATCAAATAGTAGAATTTTTCACTGAAAGAGATATTTTCTAAAAAAAAACAATAGACTTTTTGATTTTAAAAATGTACTTGTCTGAATTCAATATTGAAGTGGAAAGTTTTTATTTGATGTCTCAATTTATAGATGAATTGACTCTTTTAGTTGGAGGAAATTTCATGAAAGTTGATAATCTTAATTGTTAAATAATAGTCTTCCCTGAAATATTTTTTCTCAAAATTGTCGATTTCTCGAATGCTCAGTTATTAGCATATTTTTCCCTAGGAAAGTAACTGGAGTAGAAAGATGTTATCGAGGCTAAAATGGGATAAACAGGCATCGTTAGTCAATTTCATTATCATAGTAATGACCCAGTTATTGACAAAGTTTAATCTTATGTCGTCAACCGAATTCTTTTAATTTCGAGGAGGCCAATAATGTCATTTCAGTATTTCACAATTACTCGGATTTCAATCAGCTTTAATTTTTATTCAAATGATTTAAATTTCAATATAAAATAATTAAATTAACACTGCATTGTCTCAAGATCTTTGAAAGTAATTTCATCTAACTAATTTTTGGCAGATGTTATTGCCATTCAAAGATTTTTACGTCCAAGTTTTTTCACAATTTAAATTATACAAAAAAAATCTGCCTCAGCCCGGATTTGAACCCGGAGCGCCTCGATATATGAGTCAAGCGTTGACCAATTACGCCACCGAGACCTCAGCAAATCTTTTCTTCTTCATAGCTTCCTTTTTCACAGGAGAATATACGTATTTCTTCACGGCGACAAATTTAGCATTTTGGTAGAAATTAAAAAAATTTTTAATCGGACTTCAACATCTTTAAACGGTAATAACTTTTGCCAAACGTTGATTAGATTGAATTAATTAGATTTCCATGTGAAAAAAAAGGAAACTATGTTAAAGAAGAAATCTGCTGAGGCTTCAGTGACGTAATTGATTAACGCTCCACTCATGTATGGAGGTGCTCCTGGTTCAAATCCGCGCTCAGGCAGATTTTTTCTTCTTCAAAAATTGTTTGTTCAAAGTAATTTTAACGTCGAAATTTGTATTAATTAAAAATATAAGTAATTTCAATTACGTCTTTTATTATTAACAATTAAAAATTTATTAGCCTACAATTTTTTTCACCGCATAAAGTTAAAAAAAGTGACCCTTGAGTGAAAAAGCTTTCTCCCTTCATAATCATCATTTTCGATAATTAAAACCCCTGATTGGATAAATTTTGTTTGTTATCGAAAATTTCACAAAAATTAATTTGAAAAAAAAGTTATATTTAATTGCTTTCTTCAATCCCTCGTGATTTTTTTTTATAAACAAGTAGAAAAAAAGAGATTATTTCATTTAAACATTTGTCATTTTAGGTCGAAAACAAAACAAATATTTTAACGTAAAAACTTTATATTCTTGTAGACTTTCTTGGAAAATATTAAATCTACATTAAAGTGCAATAATATAAAATGTTATACAAAAATATTCCAAAAAAATTTTTCTGAAGTACAAAAATTTGTCCAAATAATCGATAAAATTATTGCATTTATCTGTATTTTTCTGCAAAAATGGTAATAATTTTTGGAATTTTTTTTTTTTTTTAATATCCATCAGACATTGAAAGCAAATTTAATTATATATTTATTTCTAATATTTTTTGTGAAATTTTGGATAACAAACAAGAACTACCTAATTAGGATTTTAAAGGGTAGAAAATCGCGATTTAAATATTTAATGGAGTTTACTGGTGAATGAAGTTGAAAATGCATGCTAATTTTAAAAAATATAAAAAAAAAGTTTTGACTTTTTCACCCTTTTTTTTACTTTTTTCTTGCAGGGTTGTTTTACTTTTATTTTATTTATTTAATTGCTTTTATTTATTTCATTAATTAATTTTTTTTCATTTTTTTCATAAAATTCATTTCTTTCATTTATTTCGTTAATTCAATTTATTTAATTTAATTTATTTAATTTCTTTAATTTATTCCATTTAATTTGTTATTTTTTTAAAATTTCTTTCATTTAATTAATTAAATTTCATCAAATTCATTTCTTTTATTTCTTCCATTGATTTCATTGATTTCATTGATTTCATTTAATTCATTTATTTCATTCAGTCATTCTGTCATTTCTTTCATTAAATTAATTTCTTTCATTTGGTTCATTTCTTTCATTTCCTCCATTTATTTCATTTAATTCGTTCATTTGTTGAATTTATTTAATTTCCTCCATTTCTCTCATTTACTTAATTTCTTTCATTGCTTTCGTTTATTTTATTTATTTATTTTATTTTATTTACTTCATGTATTCCACTTGTTTCATTTCATTCATTCATTTCATTTATTTCGTTAAAACCATTTCTTTTATTCCCTTCATTTCTTCCACTTCTTTGATTTATCTCATTTATTAATTTTATTAATTTTTTTAATTTATTTAATTTCTTTTCTATCTTTCACTTCTTTCATTTATTTCATTATTTCATCAAATTCATTTATTTCGTTTATTTCATTTAATTCATTTATTTCATTCTGTCATTATTTCATTAAATTCATTTAATTCGTTCATTTGTTGAATTTATTTCATTTCCTCCATTTCTTTCATTTCGCCCATTTGCCTAATTTATTTTACTTGTTTTATTTCATTCTTTCACTTCTTTCATTATTTCATTCATTTCATCAAATTCATTTCTTTCGTTTATTTTGTTTTATTCATTTATTTCATTCTGTTATTTCTTTCATTAAATTCATTTCTTTCATTTCCTGTATTTCTTTCATTTCTTTTACTTAATTCTTTCATTTGTTTCATTTCCTTCATATCTTTCATTTACCTAATTTATTTAACTTATTTCATTTCTCCCATTTACTAAATTTATTTAACTTATTTCATTTATTTAATCAAATTCATTTCTCCCACTTACTTAATTTATTTAACTTATTTCATTTCTTTTTTTATTTTTTTCGTTTATTTTATTTATCTCTTTTACTTCATATAATTCATTTATTCCACTCGTTTCATTTCATTCATTTATTTTAATAAAACCATTTCTTTTTTTTTCCTTCATTTCTTACACTTCTTTGATATCTCTCATTTGTTAATTTTATTCATTTTTTAAATTTATTTAATTTCGTTTCTTTCTTTCACTTCTTTCATTTATTTCATTACTTCATTTATTTCGTTTATTTCATTTAATTCATTAATTTCATTATGTCATTTCTTTCATTAAATTCATTTAATTCTTTCATTTGGTTCATTTCTTCCATTTCCTCCATTTTTTTCATTTAATTCGTTCATTTGTCGAATTTATTTCATTTCCTCCAAGTCTATCATTTCACCCATTTACCTAATTTATTTTACTTGTTTTATTTCATTCTTTCACTTCTTTCATTATTTCATCAAATTCATTTATTTCGTTTATTTTATTTAATTCATTTATTTCATCCTGTCATTTATTTCATTCTGTTATTTCTTTTATTAAATTCATTTCTTTCATTTAATTCTTTCATTTGGTTCATTTCCTCCATTTCTTTTATTTGCCTAATTTATTTAACTTATTTCATTTCTTTCATTTCTCCCATTTACTTAATTTATTTCATTTCTTTCATTTCTTTCGTTTATTTCTCTTATTTCATGCAATTCATTTATTCCACTTGTTTCATTTCATTCATTTATTTCATTAAAACCATTTCTTTTATTTCCTTCATTTCTTCCACTTCTTTGATTTCTCTCATTTGGTAATTTTATTCATTTTTAAATTTAATTAATTTCGTTCCTTTCTTTCACTTCTTTCATTTATTTCATTATTTTATTTATTTCATCAAATTCATTTATTTCGTTTATTTCATTTATTCCATTCTGTCATTTTTTTCATTAAATTCATGTAATTCTTTCATTTGGTTCATTTCTTCCATTTCAACCATTTTTTTTTTCATTTAATTCGTTCATTTGTTGAATTTATTTAACTTCCTCCATTTCTATTATTTCACCCATTTACCTAGCTTATTTTACTTATTTCATTTCATTCTTTCACTTCTTTTATTATTTCATGTATTTCATCAAATTCATTTATTTCGTTTATTTTATTTAATTCATTTATTTCATTCTGTTATTTCTTTCATTAAATTCATTTGTTTCATTTCCTCCATTTCTTTCATTTACCTAATTTATTTAACTTATTTCATTTCATTCATTTCTCCCATTTACTTAATTTATTTAACTTATTTAATTTATTTAATTAAATTCATTTTTCCCATTTACTTAATTTATTTCTTTTATTTCTTTGGCTTATTTCATTTAATCTCATTTATTTCACTTGTTTCATTTCATTAATTTCTTTCATTAAACCCATTTCTTTTATTTCCTTCATTTCTTCCACTTCTTTGATTTCTCTCATTTATTAATTTTTAAAATTTATTTCGTTTCGTTTCTTTATTTCACTTCTTTCATTACTTCATCAAATTCATTTCTTTCATTTATTTCGTTTATTTCATTTAATTCCTTTATTTCATTCTGTCATTTATTTCATTAAATTCATTTAATTCTTTCATATAGTTCATTTCTTTCATTTACTCCATTTATTTTTCATTTAATTCGTTCATTTGTTGAATTTATTTCATTTCCTCCATTTCTATCATTTTACCCATTTACCTAATTTATTTTACTTGTTTCATTTCATTGTTTCACTTCTTTCATTATTTCATTAATTTCATCAAATTCATTTATTTCGTTTATTTTATTTAATTCATTCATTTAATTCTGTTATTTATTTCATTCTGTTATTTCTTTCATTAAATTCATTTCCTCCATTTCTTTCATTTACCTAATTTATTTAACTTATTTCATTTATTTTATTTCTCCCATTTACTTAATTTATTTAACTTATTTGATTTATTTAATTAAATTTATTTCTCCCATTTACTGAATTTATTTAACTTATTTCATTTCTTTTATTTCTTTCGATTATTTCTTTTATTTCATTTAATCCATTTATTCCACTTGTTTCATTTCATTAATTTCTTTCATTAAAACCATTTCTTTTATTTCCTTCATTTCTTCCACTTCTTTGATTTCATTCATTTATTAATTTTTAAAATTTATTTCATTTTGTCCCTTTTTTCACTTCTTTCATTTATTTCATTAAATTCATTTATTTTATTTATTTAGTTTATTTCATTTAATTCATTTATTTCATTCTGTCATTTCTTTCATTAAATTCATTAAATTCTTTCATTTGGTTCATTTCTTCCATTTCCTCCAATTAATTCTTTCATTTGGTTCATTTCTTTCATTTCCTCCATTTCTATCATTTAATTCGTTCATTTGTTGAATTTATTTCATTTCCTCCATTTCTTTCATTTTTCCCATTTACTTGATTTATTTAACTTATTTCATTTCTTTCGTTTATTTCATTAAAACCATTTCTTTTATTTCTTTCATTTCTTCCAATTCTTTGATTTCTCTCATTAATTAATTTTCTTCATTTTTTGAATTTATTTCATTTCCTTTCTTTCTTTCAGTTCTTTCATTATTTCATTTATTTAATTAAATTCATTTCTTTCATTTATTTCGTTTATGTCATTTAATTCATTTATTTCCTTCTGTCATTTCTTTCTTTCTTGGACTTCTTTCATTTTATTCTTTTATTTGGTTTATTTCTTTCATTTCCTCCATTTCTTTCATTTCTCCCATTTACTTAATTTATTTCACTTATTTCATTTCTTTAGTTTATTTAACTTTTTTCATTTCTTTAGTTTATTTCTTTTATTACATTCAATTCATTTATTTCATTGAAACCATTTCTTTTTTCCCCTTCATTTCTTCCACTTCTTTGATTTCTCTCATTTGTTAATTCCATTCATTTTTTAAATTTATTTCATTTCTTTTATTTCTTTCACTTCTTTTATTTATTTGATTTATTTCATCAAATTCATTTCTTTAATTTCTTTCATTTATTTCGTTTATTTCATTCTGTAATTTCTTTCATTTCCTGTATTTCTTTCATCTGATTCTTGCATTTGGTTCAATTTTTCCATTTTCTCCATTTCTTTCATTTCTACCATTTACTTAATTTATTTAACTTATTTCATTTCTTTCTTTTATTTAATTTATTTAATTTGGTTCATTTCTTTCATTTCTTTCGTTGATTTCATTTCTTTAATTTCTTCCATTTGGTTCATTTCTTTCATTCTCTCCGTTTCTTTAATTTAATTAGTTCATTTGTTGAATTTCATTTATTTCCTCAATTTCTTTCATTTCTCCCATTTACTTAATTTATTTAACTTTTTTCATTTCTTTCGTTTCTCTTACTTATTTAATTTATTTGGTTTATTTCCTTTATTTCTTTTATTTCATTTAATTCATTTATATCATTTGTTTCATTTGTTTCATATATTTCATTCATTTCTTTAAAACCATTTCTTTCACTCCTTTGATTTCTCTGATTTATTAATTTCATTCATTTTTTCATTTCATTCCTTTCTTTCACTTCTTTCATTTATTTCATTTAATTAATTTATATCATTTGTTTCATTTCTTTCATATATTTCATTTAATTTATTTATTTCATTCTGTCGTTTCTTTCGTTTTTCCCATTTACTTAATTTATTTCATTTCCTTCAGTTCTTTCATTTATTTAATTTATTTTGTTCATTTTATTTACTTCATTTAATTCATTTATATCATTTGTTTCATTTCTTTCATACATTTCATTTATTTCAATAAAAAAATTTCTTTCACTCCTTTGATTTCTTTCATTTATTAATTTCATTCATTTTTTTCATTTCATTTCTTTTTTTCACTTCTTTCATTTATTTAATTATTTCATGTATTTCATCAAACTCATTTCTTTCATTTCTTTCGTTTATTTCATTTTATTTATTTATTTCATTCTGTCGTTTCTTTCATTTCCTTCATTTGGTTCATTTCTTCCATTTCTTTCATTTAATCCGTTCATTTGTTGAATTTCTTGCATTTCCTCCATTTCTTTCATTTCTTTCATTTCTTTAATTTGTTTCATTTCTTTCATTTCCTTCAGTTCTTTTATTTATTTTGTTCATTTCATTTATTTCTTTTATTTCATTTAATTCATTGCTTTCATTTCTTTCAGTTCTTCCATTTATTTAATTTATTTTGTTCATTTCATTTATTTCTTTTATTTCATTTTATCCATTTATATTATTTGTTTCATTTCTTTGATATATTTAATTTATTTTTTCAAAACCATTTCTTTCATTTCTTTGATTTCTCTCATTTATTAATTCCATTCATTTTTTTCATTTCATTTCTTTCTTTCACTTCTTTCATTTGTTTAATTATTCTAAGTATTTCATCAAACTCATTTCTTTCATTTATTTCGTTTATTTCATTTAATTCATTTATTTCATTCTATCGTTTCTTTCATTTCCTGTATTTCTTTCATTTGGTTGATTTATTCCATTTCCTCCATTTCTTTCACGTAATTCGTTCTTTGTTGAATTTCTTTCATTTCTCCCATTTACCTAATTTACTTAATCAATTTAATTTCTTTCGTTTATTTCTTTTATTTCATTTGATTCATTTATTTCACTTGTTTCATTTCATTCATTTATTTCATTAAAACCATTTCTTTTATTTCCTTCAATACTTTTACTTATTTGATTTGTCTTATTTAATCATTCAATTCATATTATTCATTTATTTCATTTCATTTCTTTCTTTTATTTATTTCCGAATTTCATTTGTTTCATCAAATTCATTTCTTTAATTTCTTTCATTTGGTTCATTTCTTCCATTTCTTTCATTTAATCCGTTCATTTATTGAATTTCTTGAATTTCCTAAATTTCTTTCATTTCTCCCACTCACTTAATTTATTTTATTTCCTCTAGTTCTTTTATTTATTTAATTTATTTTGTTTATTTTATTTATTTCATTTCTTTCTTTTACTTCTTTTATTTATTTAATTATTTCATGTATTTCATCAAATTCATTTCTTTTCTTTATTTCGTTTATTTCAATCAATTCATTCATTTCATTCTGTCATTTCCTATATTTCTTTCATGTAATTCTTTCATTTGGTTCATTTCTTCCATTTCTTTCATTTCTGCCATTTACCTAATTTATTTAAATTATTTCATTTATTCCTTTTTATTCATTTATTTCTCTTGTTTCGTTCATTCATTCCTTTCATTTATTCCATTAAAACCATTTCTTTTATTTCCTTCATTTCTTTCATTTCTCTGGTTTCTCTCATTTATTTATTTCTTTCATTTCTCCCATTTACCTAATTTATTTAACTTATTCCATTTCACTCATTTCTTTTATTCCTTTAATTTATTAAATTTACTTCATTTATTTCACTTATTTCATCTCGTTCATTTCTTTTATTTATTTAATTTATTTCATTTCATTAATTTCTTTAATTTAATTCATTTGTTTCATTTCTTTCATCATTTTCTTAAGTAATTCAAAAGCACGGTATTTATTATTACTAATTAAAAATTGAGGAAAGAAACTAAATATTATTTCTTCGAGATGCATAAATATTTTTATCTTTCAATACGTATGCGCCTATACCTGCACAAGAATTTTTTTTTATGGTCCAAATTCCAAGTCATCATTTTTTTCACAATCTGTGGAGAGAAACTTGATTAGTGCTGAGTCAGGTGCTAAAATTCGATAGGTGCAGGAACCGGTTTTCTAAATTGCTTCACCTGGGAAGAAATCGTTTAAGGATCATTAAATCGGGTGCAAGACTAATTAACTCACAAAAATTTAATTTACAAAAATGAATCATCAATTTGTGTTCTTTAGCAATTCATCACTTTAAAAAATAAAAAATCACGCAAATCATTTATTATTTTATTTATTAATCATATAATATTATATTATATTTATTATTACTTTTTCTTAGCATTGATATAAATTAAGTTAACAAATAGAACGTTTTCTTAGTTTTTTCAGTGAAAAATTTTTCGTTTCATTTTATATGTATCAAAATAGCTTATTAGCCTTACTAATGCCGAATATTGTGAAAACTTATATTTTATTTACATTTTTGATAAATAATTTAAATAAACAAATGGACAATTTTCATCATTTTTTTTGCGGGGAAAAAATTCGTTTCTAATATGGATATGATTAGCTTCTCAGACATAATAAATTCCAGAAAATTGTTACAATAACAAATTTATGTTAGTTATAAATAATGCAAGTTAAACAAATTTTCATCCTTTTTTCTAATAAATAAATTTTTTTTCTATCTTATATGTGTTGGAATATCTTATCAGACTTAATAGAATCAAAACAATTCTGGGTAGTAGTAAGTCTGATAAGTTATTTTGATAGATATAAGATAAAGGATAATTTTTTTCACAAAAAAATAGATAAAGGTTTTCTATTTGCTGACTCGCAGAACAATATTTGTTTTAAATTTAAGAAACCGTTCCTTGAAGATAATTTTTTTTAATTAAACCAAAAATAACTTCAAAACTAAGAAACTTTTGGGTAAAAGTTAAACTAATTAACTAAAATTTTTTTTTATTGAGGGTTCATCTCTTTGATTGAAAATTTAACTATTCAGATGAAAATTCTTTTTTTTTTGTTTAAAATTAATTTTTTTCACTTGAAATGTTACTTTTTTATTCGTCTTAAATTTCCTCTTTTTCCGTTAAAAATGCAAATCTTAGTTGAAAATTGATATTTTTGGGTTGAAAAATTTAATTTCTTGACTTAAAATTTTTTATTTGTTGATAATTCGTCTTTTTGGTTCAAAAAATAGACTTCTTAATTAAAAATTCGTATTTTTGTTGAAAATTTGACTATTTGGTTAAAAATTGTTTTTTTTTTGTTTGTTAAAAATTAATTTGTTTACTGAGAATTAACCTTTTCTATTCATCGCTTTGGATTAAAAATTCATCTTTTTTTTGTTGACTAATTCAACTGTCTTTTAAAAAATTATATTTTTGGGTTAAAAATGTAACTGTTTTTGGTTGAAGATTAATCTTTTCATTTAAAAATTTGAATATTCAGTTGAAAATTTAATTAATTAATTGAAAATTTAACTATTTTGTTATAGTCATTTTTTTGGTCAAAAATTCAACTGTTTTGTTGAAAATTCATCATTTTAAATAAAAATCTTCTTTGGTTTAAAATTTGACTATTTTGTTAGACATTTTTTTTTAATTATTTATACTTTTTTACTGCAAAACAAATGAAAAAAAAAATGTTTTTTTTTTCTGGGTAGAAAACTATGCTTCTTGGTTAAAAAATTCGTCTTTTTGGTTGAAAATTTGAAAAAATTTTCGACATTTTTTTTTGTTCTTAAAAATTATTTTTTTGTTGAGAAAATTAACCTTTTGTATTTTTGGTTGACAATTATTGTTTCTTAGTTAAAAATTCAACTGTTTCTTTGAAAATTCATTTATTTTGTTAAAAATGTTTTTTTTTGTAGAAAAGTAATTTTCTTGGTTGAAAATTCATCTTTTTGGTTGAAGATTTGACTATTTTGTTGAAAATTATTTTTTCTTGTTAAAATTTGTTTGTTTTACTGAAAATTAACCTTTTACATTTTTTCGTTGATAATTTATACTTTTTAATTAAAATTTCAAATGTTCATTTGAAAATTCATGTATTTTGTTGAAAGTTCGTCTTTTTAGTGAAAAACAAATCTTCTCTGTTGAAAATGATTTTTTTATTGAAAATTAACCTTTTTGATTTGATTGAATTTTACTATATTATTAAATATATATATATATTTTCAAATTAATTTTTTCACTGAAAATTAACCTTTTTCAATTTAGTTCTATAATTAATGTTTTTTAGTTGAAAATTCATCGGTTTGTTTGACACTTTTTTTGTTGATGTTTTTGAACATTCATATTTTTTGGTATAAAACTAATCTTCTTTGTTGAAAATTTCACTATTTTGTTGAAAATTCTTTTTTCTAGTTGAAATTTTTGTTTTACTGCAAATCAATCTTTTCCATTTTTTCGTTGATAATAGACGTTTTTTAGTTAAAAATTCAACTATTTGTTTGAAAATTTATGTCTTTTGTTGAAAATGTCTTTTTTTATATAGAAAACTAATCTTCTTGGTTAATAATTCATCTTTTTGGTTGAAAATTGGACTATTTTGTTCAAAATTGTTTTTTCTTGTTCAAAATTATTTTTTCTACTCAAAATAACCTTTCCATTTTCGCGTTGATAATTTATTTATTTTTAGTTGAAAATAAATTTTTTTTTTTAAACTTCGTGTATATAGTTGAAAATTTGTCTTTTTGGTAGCAAACTAATCTTCTTGGTTGAAAACTCGTATTTTTTATTTGAAAATTCTTTTTTTTTTTTTAAAATTCATTTCATTGTTGTATGAAACTAATCTTTTTGGTTGAAAATTTGTCTTTTTGGTTGAAAATTGGACTATTTTGGTGAAAATTGTATTTTTTTTTGTTGAAAATTAATTTTTTTACTGAAAATTAACCTGTTTCAATTTTGGTTGCAAATTGATGTTTTTAGGTAAAAATTCATCTGTTGGTTTGAAATTTTTTTTATTGAAAATTCATATTTTTTTGTAACAACTAGTCTTTTTGGTTGAAAATTCGTCTCTTTGGTTGAAAATTTGACTATTTTGGTGAAAATTGTGTTTTTTTTTGTTGTTTTTCTTAAAAAAATTTTTTCTACTAAAAATTACCCTTTTTCACTTTCACGTTGATAATTTTTTTTTGTAGTTGAAAATCTAAATTTTTGTTTGAAAATTCGTGTATTCTGTTGAAAATTCGTATTTTTTGTTTGAAAATTATTATTTTTTTTTTTTTAATTCATTTTTTTGTTGTATGAAATTAATCTTTTTGCTTGAAAATTTGTATTTTTGGTTGAAAATTGGACTATTTTGGTGAAAATTGTTTTTTTTCTTTGGTTGAAAATTAATCTTTTTACTGAAAATTAACCTGTTTCAATTTTGGTTCATAATTTATGTTTTTAGGTAAAAATTAATCTGTTTGTTCGAAATTTCTTTTTTTTTTTATTGAAAATTGATATTTTTTTGTAAAATCTCATCTATTTGGTTGAAAATTTGACTATTTTTGTGGAAATTGTTTTTTTTTTTTTACAATTATTTTTTCTGCTCAAAATTAATCTTTCTCATTTTTACGTTGATAATTTTTTTTTTTATAGTTGAACATTCAAATTTTCGTTTGAAAATTCCTGTATTCTGTTGAAAATTCGTATTTTTTGTTTGAAAATTATTTTTTTTCTCTCAAAATTCATTTTTTTGTTGTATGAAACTAATATTTTTGGTTGAAAATTTGTCTTTTTGGTTACAAATTGGACTATTTTGGTGAAAATGTTTTTTTTCCTGCAGAAAACTAATCTTCTTGGTTAATAATTCATCTTCTTATTTGAAAATTTGGCTATTTTGTTGAAAATGTTTTTTTTCTGTTTGTTAAAAAGTTATTATTTTTTTGCTGAAAATTAACCTTTTCCTTTCCGTTGATAATTTTTTTTAAGATAAAAATTCAAATTTTTGTTTGAAAATTCATGTACTTTATTAAAAATTTGTCTTTTTGGTAGAAAACTAATCTTCTTGGTTGAAAATTCGTCTTTTTGGTTGAAAATTTGACTATTGTTGGTGAATTTTTTTTTGAAAATTCATTTTTGTACTGAAAAGTAACCTGTTTCAATTTTGGGTGATAATTGATGTTTTTTAGGTAAAAATTCATCT
>JAABKJ010007545.1:132744546-132781186 GCA_011634705.1 Andricus grossulariae
ATCTAATCTTTTGGGTTGAAAATTCGTCTCTTTGGTTGAAAATTTGACTATATTTTTGAAATTTTTTCTTTTTTTTTTTTGTTAAAATTTATTTTTTCTACTCAAAATGAACCTTTTTCATTTTCGCGTTGATAATTTTTTTTCTAGTTGAAGATTTAAATTTTGGCTTGAAAATTCGTGTATTCTGTTGAAAATTCGTATTTTTTGTTTGAAAATTATTTCGTTGTTGTTGAAAATTGACCTGTTTCAATTTTGGTAGATAATTAATGTTTTTTTTATTTAAAAACTCATCTGTTTGCTTGAAAATTCTTCTTTTTTTTTTTTGTATCACAGAACAAATAGGAAGAATTCTCAACAAACACAACATCCAAACCATATTTAAACCACCTGCGAAAATAGGAAAACTTCTAAACAACCCTAAAGATAAAAAGGCACCTCTCAGTGATGCGGGAGTATATAAAATTCATTTGTTCTTGTGGCAAAGTCTATATTGGAGAAACCGGGAGGGCGGTGAGCCAACGTGTAAAGGAATATAAGAGTAAAGTCAGGCTAAAAAATTTCACGCAATCAGCACTAGCTGAGCATCATATTGAAACCGGGCATAGCATTTTATTTGACAAAACAACCGTCATCGCAAAAACGTTATAACCAGGTTTTCCAAATACCTCGTGTGCACCACAACTAATCACGTCCTGGTCGGGGATGGCCCAGGATTGGAAAACCCAGTAATATTACATTTGTTTGGCTGCCACTTACCTCTTAGCCGCGACACAAACACCGGATTATACCGAGTTTGTGAGTCGCACTCTTTCTACTCACGCACAACCCACGAAGCTCGTTGAATTTATTTTACAGGCGCCAGATAGGTGACCCCATCCGAGCCCCATCGGTCCCCTGACGTGCACAACGCGTGCCTATACCGCAGTTTCCTTGAGGAACGCCTGCCTCAACTAACTATAGTCGGGCTTTGAGTCGGGCGTACCCCACTGCTGGGTGTTGCGGAAGTCTTGGTCGACACTATACACGTCATGGTTATGCATAAGCGGTCCCGAAAGTCACACCGTGTGTAGGCCGAGAAATGAACACTGAACCGTGGAGAAAACTATTGAAGAGGCCACTCACCTTGCAACCATTTCGCTTATTCCCTCTTGTCTCTTTCCATTTTATCCTTTTTTGGTTCTGAATAATCCAGCCTTTTCAACTGAACCCAATGATTCTGGTCGGTCTCGGTCTCCTCCGAGTGCACCGCTGCCAAGTCAAGAGAAACAAGTGACAGGTCCCGCGTTCTTCTCCGCTTCCTTCCTAGAATGTGGACGTTTACTGGATCTGAGCAGTGTGGGGTCGTTCAGCCATGCCTTGGTACAGGGTTGGTCGGCCCTGTTACGCACTGCCTTCGACACTGCTAGTGGAGCCTAATGGTGTCTAGTTGCAGGGCTGGCTCGTCCTGACTCGTTGATCGATTTAGTACCGCTACTTGCCGCTGGTCGTGGCGCTGGGATATGATGTCGACGGCAAAACATGGTTGCTAGTTGTGGCACCTCCCAACTTCATTGGAGAAGCATTAGCATCTGGTAATGATGTTGCGTTATGGTGTCGACGATTGAAAATGACTGCTAGTTGTGACACCACCCCACTTCGTCGGTGAAACATGGCCGTCCGGTGGTGAAGCCATGTCTTGGAGCCGGCGATGGAAAATCGCGACTCCTTGCGTCACGTCCCCACTTCGTCGGTGAAACATGGCCGTCCGGTAGTGACGCCATGTCGTACGCGGGACTGGTGCGCCGTGTTGGTTTCGTTCCATCCTCCCGTCCTGCTTCTTTGCTGTTGGCTGTATGCGCTGTCCGCTCGGTGTTTACGAGCTGTCAGTTTGATATACCGTTTGGATCTCGACCCCGTTTACGCAAATCATGAAGGACTACAATATTATTAAAATTGAGGATGCTCTGGCGCTTCGACGTGGATCTTAAATCCTAATCTAATGTGTTGGCTCATTCTATACTTATTTTTCTTGACTGGATGGTAAGAGTGTTCTTATTAATTTTTTTTGACCGGCCGTTCCTCGCGTTCCGAGGTTAGGTACGGCTTCGGCGAAACCCCTTAAGCTTTTTTCACAACTTTCTGAGTTTTCTCGAAAACTTCACTACAACTCCCTTGGGCCTAGCTGAAGCCTACCGGCTTTCGTTACTCGCGCGGTGACCTCGTCTCCCCTCCATCAGCCCTTCCCAGCCTGCTCTCTCGTGTGACTCGTTTAAAAGGCAACCTTAGCAAGCATGTTATGTGGGGAAGTAAACAAACAACAAAATAAAAAAACTTAATTGTAGTTGGTCTACTGTGGTTGCTCTACCAGGTCTTCCCAGATTCGCATGACTCTCGCTTCTGGGTCTCCTAGACCTACTTTTGTAACCTGGACCACGTATTCTCTCCTTGCTTCCGTCTGATTGTGAAGTTACTTAACTTAATTCTGGGCACCCGTAAATAAAAGAAGGCTTTTGGGTACTATTCTATTTATTCATTTGACTGGTCCTATCCAGGGGTACATATATAAAGAAGATATGGGCAGAAGGCACCCAACCAAAAAATTTATCACGTAAGAGGTAAAAAAGGAAACAAAAATCCGAAAATCCAAGAAAAAAAAACTTACGATTCTACCTAAATAATCAACAAGCACTTTCGGTGCTTTCCATTGGTTCAGAATATGGTCCTCAAAAGCTGTGATAATGGTTTCGGAATTAGCTCGTCTCATGGGCCTCAGTTCAACCCATTTAGTGTGGAGGCCTTCGAATACCACCAGGTATTCGAATCCTAGTGCTGTCTTTGGCCACGGACCCATTACGTCGGTGGCCACTACGGTCCAAGGCTGCTGTACTACCCTGCGTCCCATTAGGCCTGCTGCAGGTCTCTGATCAGCCTTGATTCGCTGACATGTGTCGCACGAAGGTACCCACAAAAAATGTCGCGATACATGCCTGGCCAGTAATACTGGACCAAAGCTTTCCGGTATGTCTGGTCGATTCCCAGATGTGCGGCTTGTGTATCGTTGTGCACCTAGTCAAAGACTTATTGTCTTCTCTCGGCTGGTACTACCAACTTCCACGCCTCTAGGTCTTCGATTACCGGGTCTATTAACGGATTTGGACGGTGCCGATATAACATTCCGTGAACGATCTTCCAACCATGGAATTTTCTTGGGGTTTCCCCCACCTCGCGCAGTCGTTTACGGTACCACTCGTCCTCCACCGGCTCCATAGCAGCTATGGGGATTGCTACTTCCTCCTCATACATCCAAGAAAGGGCATCAGGCACGTGGTGCAAAGCTCCTTTTTGGTGTAAGACCTCGAAGTCGTATTCGAGGAGGTCGAGTGCTTATCGCGCCAATCGACCAGTTGGATTATGGAGATTATGTAACAATCGCAATGAACTATGATCGGTGATTACCGTGAAATGAAACCCTTCTAGGTAGGTACGAAATTTTTTAACTGACCAAATCACGGCTAGACATTCGTCTGGAGTACGAACGGGACTTCAAGGTCTGGATATGTCAAAATCGGTGCCGTTGCAATTTGTTTTTTGAGCTTAGCGAACGCGCTTTCCTGTTCGCTTCCCCATCCCCATGGGACGCTCGTTCTAAGCAGTATATTGAGTGGTTCCGCGTCAGTCGTAAAGTCCTGTATAAAGCAACGATACGACGAGGCCATCCTCAAGAACCATCTCAGTTGCTTTAATGTCCTTGGGGCTGGGTAGAAGAAAAGAGGCTCGATCTTCTCCGGATCGACTTGCAAACTACCTTGATTCACTAGGAATCAGAGATACCGTACAGTCAGTCTCCTGAATTCGCATTTCTTTGGGTTTATAGTCAGTCCGGCACTCTGTAAGCGGTCTATTACTCGTAGTACCCATTCTTGGTGACCCTTGAACGTCTCATTGACGATGTCTATGTCATTGAGGTACGCGTAGACGTTAGGCTCCATATCCGGCCCTATGAGGGAGTCCACTAGTCGCTGCAATGTCGCAGGGGCTCCTGACAGTCCAAAGGGTATCCTTGTGAACTGAAAAAGACCCATTCCAGGGACTGTGAACGCTGTGTACTCCCTACTGTCTTCGGTCATCGGGATCTAGTGGTAACCCCACTTCAAATCTAAGGTCGTTATGTACTTTGCGGCGCGGAGTTGCTCAAGGATCATGTCCATTTTTGGCAAGGGGTATGAATTCGGTTTAGCAGCCTTGTTGAGCCTACGGTAGTCCACGCAAAATCTATATGTCCCTTCGGCCTTTCGGCTCTACTATACCCTCGGCTAACAATCAAGTCACCTCATCTTGCATTTTTTTCAGGACCTTCGGGGATACTCCATAGTACCTCTGGTTTATCGGTGGGTGTCCCCCGACATCTATGCTGTGGGTGATGCGATCGGTTGCTGGAAGTAGCTCAGGAGGGGGCCCAATAATTCCGGCAACTAACGTGTCTAGTTCTGGTCGCTGCTCAGTGGTTATTTCTCTGAGGGTGCAATACTGGTCTAATGCTGACGTATTTTCTTCCCTCCTCTCCATTTCAGGTCAGTGCCCTCTTCGGAATATTAGTGGACTAATTACGGCTAGTCCGACATGTACCAAGCCCATTTGCTCCCGTCATGCACGACTCCGAATGTATGGATGAAGCCCATACCCAATAATACTTGCTCACCCATGCTTGGGACAATATGGATTTTTAACAGTCTCGAAACACGATCGATTTCAATAGGGAGATAACACGTGGCCTGAACCTGGCTGACAATACCGTGGGCGGTCATGACTGCTTGGTTCGGTGCCTGATTCTCTTGCCAGGGGTTCTGTTTTTCGCGCAACCTCGTTCTTGTCGGATCTTGTCCGCCGAGGGCGACGGAGTATCTATGGGAGCGGGATTCGCCTTCTAAGCTATCCCCAATTCTTCCAGGTCCGTCGGTTCGGGGCTGATCTGTTCCAATTTGTGCCTATCTTCCTGTGGGGTCGTTCCAGTACTGGAGAAAGAAGGGCTGATGCCTAGGCCTTCTCCCTTCTTCTGTTTCCCGGACAATTCCCGGACAGTTCGTACTCCTTGGTGGTCACGTCCTCTTTAGCGCACCGACGACAATAGTTACGCCTTCGGTTCTTTGTACAGGCGATTTGGAAGTGACCCTTTTGTCGGCAGTTCCAACATTCTATCTCCGAATCATTCCCCTTCTTACACGAAGTGGATGACTCAGAGCCCCGTTTTGGAGACTGGCCCAATTTACTGTCAGTCGACTTTGCCGAGTTCTTACGTTTCCTCGTACTTGGGCTTATTCTTGGCTTCGTTTTTGCCTTAGTTCGCCGTTGAACCCCGATTGTCGCTTTCTATTGTCGCGATTAGGACATTAATTAGCTGCGCTAACTCCGACGGATTCTGTGTGGTGTCGCTATCGACTAGAGTCGGGGCGATACCGGCCACAGAATTGTTTTTTTTTCGACTGTGCGCCCTTCCCCTTGCAGGCATATTCCGGGATAAGGAAATTTTCGGGGGCTGGAGGGGCTATATCCTCACCTATCGTGGATATCACGCGCTCATATTCCCCCGCCAGGACCGCCAGACCGTTATAGTCAGCAAATTCGTAACGTCTGACAGCCCTCCTAAAGTCGGACCTGAGATTCGCGTATACTCTATTCATTTGGACCTCGAGATCCATTGACCTAGTTGAGAGCTGGTAAAGCCCGTAAATGCTGGTCAGGTACTCTGCTACCGGTTTCTCTTGGCCTTGCCTGCGTGAGAGGATCTGCTCTTCTAACCTTTCCTGGTAAAAAGCATCCTCAAAGCGGGCTTGGAAATACTGTTTGCACTGTTCTGACGGAACCAGTGGCACGCAATATCCTTTAAGAGGAAGGGCATCGCAACTAACAACTCCTCGTCCGTGAGGAAAGAGGCGGCTCTGCCCTCTTCGACCCTCCACAAGAAATTGTCTACACTTGAGCCCTCTTGTACGTTAAAACTGACCTCCCACCCTTCCACGATTCTTGTCACATCCCTTGGTTCACTGAGGGGTCGCATGGGGACTCGCCCCCATCCCTGAGCATATTCGTGACTCGTGGTGGCTTCCGGTTCAAATTGCCGCGAAATTATCTGCCCAAGCGAGTGTCTTTGCGCATAGCCCTCGTATACCGGGTCTTACTCCCAACCGTGGGAGTACGTGTTCTGCGGCGCGTGACTCGGTTCTCCATACTGTTGCCACGGCTCCCTATACGGTCCGTTCTGCCCCTATCCGAACGCGTGGACGTACCGTACTTTATTGTCATGGCTAGTATTGTATCCCGTGCTATAGTATTGTCGTGTGGGCTCATGCCCCCTATACCCTGTCATGCATGACCTCTGCTTGTTTCCCCTTGGCTCGATAAAATCTTGTGCCTCGTATCTATTATAATTCTCTAATCTACCCCTAGTGTAAACTAGTCGCACTTGTACGACCTCTTACCCCTTAGCTAAGGCCGGGTTGGAGTCAGGAAAGAGGCTCGACGCTGGGTAGTGGTGGGTGATCCGATCCGTTCGGAGCTCCTCACTTTCCCATAGCCCGTGTTCGAGCTTGTCAGTCGGAGCGAGTTCTCGCGGGTGAGGCTCTGGATAATACCCTGAGTACCGGTAATCCTATGTTTCCGCGGTCCGGTCCCAGTCTTCGGTTTCGTAATGCGGTATCTCTATCTTAAGCGGAATACTCCGGTGACGGCTATGCCAGGCATTGCTCGGGCGCGTGTCTCTTATTACCACGGTGGTGAAAATCGGTTGAGAGGTGGTTACTAAGGGACCACATGTTAGGGCACTCACTGTCGATGGGAAATATGCCGTCTGACCGGTTGGTCCACTTGCCCAAGGTGTCGTCACACTACGGCTAAATGGTACCGAGGCTTGGCAATCCCAGTCTTGTCTCGGCAAGCCCTGAGCCTTTCCGGGGCTCTCTGACCTCTTAGTTGCCCCTTAATACTGTTGGGGTACCGCGCGTTATTGTTCCGCGTGGCCTAGTATTGACTTTGCGTAACGAGGATCCCCGCCCCTAGTGCCCATCACGTTCCGTCCAACCGATGTTTCTGCCTGAGAAGGTGGTGCCACTGCCCCTTTATCCCCCCTTCACATGTCTCTGCTGGGAGGTGGGAGGTAGGTTGGTGATAGCGCACCTCTCAGGGTCTGGTCTCCCCCCATCCCTGGCTCATGACGGTGCCCCCGCTCGTATTTAGCTTCAACCCTCTGAGGATTGACCGAAGAACCTCTCCTGTTAGGGCCCAACTTGGTACTTGAGCCTTTATCGCGCCTAGACTGGCCCTAGATAGTCTATCCTGACTCTCGATCAGCCCTTCTGACGCGGTTCCGGCTACGGACTGTGTTTCACTATTAGCCGAACTTTCCGGTAAACCGGGGTCTACAAAAAAAATCTTAAAAAAAACTTGAAAGAAAAACGTTAAAAAAAACTCTAAAAACCTTCCCGCGCATCGCCTTGTCTAGGTTCCCCCTCCATATGGTCGTAAGAATCCATTATACTAACTTATCTGAAGTCGACAACCTCAAAAAAAAAAAAAAAAAACAATTCCCCCTTTATTCCCTTGAATTATTTTCGGACTACCGAAAATCACTCGAAATTCCCGAAAAACCCCCAAGCTTACACGTTCCTCTCAGAGTTCTCCGAAAACTTCCCACTTCCGATACTCGTTTTTATCCGTCTGCAAATTCGCGAAATTTCCCCCTTAAACGAGAAAAATCTTTATATTAAAAAAATGTTCCTGAAGAAAAATTAAAAGGGTAAAAGGGAATAAAGAAAAAAATGCACTCAAATTTCCGGTAATTTCCTTCTTTTAAGTGTCGAAAAATTTCGACCTTATCCAAAAATTCTCCAAAATTACCTGAAAAGAAAAAAAAAGTCTCGAAAATTCGTCGGAGAATTCCTAAATTCTTGGAGAATTACTTAGGAAAAATGATTTTCTTTTCGCACTCAATTATTTAATTATTTACAAAAAAAAATCCATTTAAAATTCTGTTTGAATTTTTAACAGAGGTAGCCTGGATTCACTGTATTCTGCGAAAATACCTATTACCTAGTATATTTGCGCAGAAAGAAAAATTATTGTTCCAAGTTGAGAGGGAGTAAGAGGATAGTACTTAGTCCTAGAAGCGAGGGCCAAGCAGAAATGAGAGAAACCAAAAATTAATATTAACCATAGTAAGCAGGCAGGAATATTTTACTACTGGTCGATCACTTCTGGCTGCTTACCGTAACTTTCCGTTCCCTTCTTCTTTCTCACTCCGTTCGCGTCAACTTGTGACGGTCCTCTATGTTGGGCGCCATTTATAACCAGGTTTGCCAAATACCTCGTGTGCACCACGGCCAATCACGTCCTGGCCGGGGATGGCCCAGGATTGAAAAACCCAGTGATATTAAATTTTTTTGGCTGCCACTTACCTCTTAGCCGCGACACAAACACCGGATTATACCGAGTTTGTGAGTCGCACTCTTTCGACTCACTAACAACCCACGAAGCTCGTTGAATTTATTGTACAGGCGCCAGATAGGTTACCCTATTCGGTTTCTTGAGGAAATCCCGCCTCAACTAACTATAGTCGGGCTTTGAGTCGGGCGTACCCCACTGCTGGGTGTCGCGGGAGTCTTGGTCGACACTATACACGTTATGGTTATGCACACGCGGTCCAGGAAATCACACCGTGTGTAGGCCGAGAAATGAACACTGAACCGCCGGTCGTGGCGCTGGGATATGATGTCGACAGCAAAACATGGTTGCTGATTATGGCCCCTCCCCACTTCGTGGGTGAAACATGGTCGTCCGGTAGTGACGTCATGTCATGCGCGGCACTGGTGCGCCGTGTTGGTTTCGTTTCATCCTCCCGTCCTGCTTCTTTGCTGTTGGTTGTCTGCGCTGTCTGCTTGGTGTTTACGAGCTGTCAGTTTGATATACAGTTTCGATCTCGACCCCGCTTACGCAAATTATGAAGGACTACAATATTATGTGTTGGCTCATTCTATACTTATTTTTCCTGACTAGACGGTAGGAGTGTTTTTATTAATTTCTTTTCTGACAGGCCGTTTCACAACTTTCTCAGTTTTCTCGAATACTTCACTACAACGCACAATATTTTTCCAAGAAAACATAGAGAAGCAACCTAAATCTTAAAACACCTTAATAACAGCAATACGGGCAATGGATATAATACCAATCCGATTTGGCTTTCCGTCCTCCCGGGTTTTTAAAAAAAGACTTGATTGGCCAATCAAGTTCAAGCAGTTTCCACCATGGGACGCTCTGGCCAATCATAGGCATTGTAGAGAATCTATATATGAACAACATAACCTGAAACTTCAGTTTCAGGTCAGCCCTGAAGAAGTGAACTGCAATATTCACGAAACGTCGGCAAATTTCGTAGTTTTGCACACGATTGAAACCCGAAAAAGCTTTAAATTTCAAATTCAAATTTATCATAATGAATAATCGTGAATGTATTAAATCTATCATCATCCTTAAGTTTTATTTCATGCCTAATGAAATTGATTCGACCAGAGGTCAATTTGGTCAACTTAGCGAACTGCTTCTCTAGAAAGTCAGCAAGAATCAGCTGTTCTTGGGTGTCTAAACGGCACAGTGAGCCCTTCAGATTTTCGCATGAGAAGATTGTCCAAGGGTGTTTTATCTCACTACCAGGTATCCACCATACTTTTCGATGACCATCGACCATAACGCACCATTTCTTCCACAGTCCATGCCCAGTACAATACCATCAGGATTATCAAGAATGCTTAAGTATTGCTCTCCTGCAACTTCATCAATATCCATAGTGGAAGACGCGCCACCTTGCGATTTGACCGTAGAATTATCACCGAATGTTATCCCGTATTTTTGAGTCGCGACGGTACATTTTTCACCAGATTTCAACGCTATACATTTTTCGTACAATTTGAACGAGATATAAGAACGGCTACTACCACAGTCGATTATTCCGTGAACATTTTGTCCTATTATATAAATTTTAATTGGAAACTTGGCGGATTCTTTTAGAGGTTTCAACCCCGTGTTTTTAATAAAATATTTTCGTTGCGTCAGTCTGTATATTAAGCCTGGGGATAGTGACTTAGATAATAAAACAGTAGGAATATATCGGGATTTATCTGGCGTGTTGATATCGGAAGTATACATTTTGCCTTCAATGGTTACCGTTTGTATCCGGCAGAAATGCGTTTCTTCTACTTGAGAGTTCATCGGTTTGCTTTCACAATCACTCTCATCGTCTGACCATTTACACTGTGAGGTAACGAAGTCACTTTCCTCGAAGCCTGAGTCAAACTCTGACGTCAGAACTCGCTCTTCTCTCCTTCGCTCTGCGTCCACAACGATCAAATCCGGGTGCAAAGAGTCAGGTTCCACGCATCCTAAGAAGCGTGTTGTCTTTATCGTGGCCTGCCCTTCGCGAATGTTTTGTGCAATGTAGACGAATGGAATGTTAGATGTTAGAATTATTGCGACCCCGAACAATTGGGTAGTTGATTCTTCCCAAGTAATCAGTCGACTTACTAAAATCAATAGCACTTAATTCTACCTACGATAACTTTTCCTTGCTCCTCTAATCGATTCATCGCGTTACTTAAGTTGGGCTCGTTCAAATCAATCAAGTTGTCACTACCCTCTATTTTAATAATGGTTTTGATCTCACTTTCGCGCTCTTCTAAAAGATTCGTGGTGTTACTCACGATCATAGTAGCATGCGTTACATCCGCATTTTGTTATGCATTTGAATCGTTAGATTTATAAATGAATCTCTCCATCCTATCAATCTTTGTTTCGGGTTCCTCAGTACCTGATTTTACAATTCCGTCGGTTTCAGTAACGACATGAGGAGAAATCTCTGAATCAATGCCGGCATCAACAATAGACCCTACAACCGAGGCTTTCCTCTTTGTAGCAGCTCTATCATCAGCACCAACAATCGAACTTTGTCGACCGTCGGCATCGCGTGCACTAAGTATGTACTGCGCGGAATCCATTTTCAATTTACTAGGCGACTTTTTGCTCCGAACACGTGCATTTATCTCAACACATTCATTCTTTGGTGACCGGTGCTCCTCAATATTCAGATTCATTGCTCGGGCACGACCCCTGGACGGACTTTGACATACTTGTTGACCTGTACTACTGGACGAAAATGTTCTGTTATTATTTTTATTTAGCTTTCCTCTAGGTCTTAACCTAATTCTGTTTATTTCAATTCAAGCCTACGTTCCCCTTTACACCAGTCGTTTTCCTAAGTAAGGGGAAATTGTCTCACTGAGGGGATGGATCGTTTTTTGTTTGTTTGTCGTCTTGTTTTGTCACGTTAGACACCAGTCTCTGTCTTGTGCAAGCAAATGTGGTATGATCCGTTATACGACACTTAATAGACAGCATAGGGGCTCTTTTACCCGTACACTCACGTATAAGATGTCCATGAAGAGTCATTCCCTCTCCCCTAAGTCTTCACTAAACGCCTACTCGACCATCTCGATTCCTTCCTCGTCTTGGATTTTTGCGAGGCGAGATTTAGTTCGCGTCGTCTGCTCGCGATGAGGCCGTTTTCTTACCTCAGTGGCCTTTGTTTGTATCTTGTTTAGCTTAGAAATATGTTCAACCAATTCTGCGTACGTTTGGACGTCCAAGGTAAAAAGAAGCTCTTAGTACGTTTGGCCTCATTCTAGTCAAGATCTTTTTAATTTGCCAATATTCGGATTGCCGCAATTGCACCCTGCCGTAACTAGCTTGAACTCTCAACACAAAGTCCAGCGGAGTGTCATTATCATTCTGCTCCAGGAGAGCTATTTCTTCCAACAAATCTAAATCGTTATTCGCGCTGCCAAAAAAGGTCTTGAAGGTATATGAAAAACTAAAACAATCATGCCACATGTGTTGAACATATGATATCACGTTTATGCCTTATCTTTCAAGAGATCTGCGATATAAACCAACAAATCCTCCATAATAATGCCTGTAACATTGGCCCTTCTCTCGCAATGAACTAAGAACTCTGCGGCGGTGAGATTCCCACTTTGAAAGGTTAAATTCTAGTGGTATATTCGCTTTGCAATATGGTGATCGTAGCGGAAGCATGGTGGATGCATTCGAGGTTGATGGTAGGCGTAATACGGATTATGATAACTATTTTGATAAGGAAGTTGTTGCTGAGGAACACGAGGATAGTTCGTGTGTGAATGAGTATTTTTGTGGGGATCACTATTATGTAAGATGGTTGGTGCAGGATTAATATTGTAGTGTTGAGGTGGTTGTTGATCGAAATAGTATGAAGGCGGTGGAAATGGCAACTGCGGATGTGCAGGACTCGAGAAACCGATTACCGCGCCAATGTTTTCGGCTTGTGGTCTATTTTAGGGCAATAGATGGTTAGATCCACCATCTTCACGAGAATCATAAACAGGTGGTACCAGATACACCTGATCAGGTAGTAGGTTTCGCTGTTGGCCAGCCCTAACGGATTTTACTTTCCCATATATGGGCTCAGGAGAGGGAGTATCGTGCGAGGCCGTTTCCGGGGAAACATTCCGTGAATATAAGCCGGTTGTTGTCTACTAAATGTGACCTTTGCTGATTGGTCTTGAAGAGTTTCTCCCCTGATATTCCTCGGAGGTGAGATGTCCCTATCTCTCGCACGAACGTTAACCGAATTCATTTTGAGGAACCGAAGTAAATGGCGTGAATGGCCGTTAGGAATTACGAAATGACCATATGGACCCAAATCATCTGTGCGGTCCCACTCGGGAGTCTTAAAATGCGAACCCAAATCGCGTGACGTCAAGCAATTATTTTGGGGGTTATTTAATGCCATGGGTGGAGGTTAAAAATTTAGTGTCAAATCTTGAACCCGCCACTTCAAAAGTTTTATTTCTTCCAAATGGTGAGATCGTTCCTCCGTCAATTCACGAATGGCTAATAAGTGTTCGCGATGCACGTCCCTATTAGTAGGAGTCGATAAAATGTCCCAAATCCCTGTAGAACTGAAAGAGTTAACAATTGTTGCCTGGGCAGTGAAAACCGTAGTAGTGTCTGCTGAGGTGTTACTTTGTCTTAGGGTCGGAAAAGCGGTCTTTGGAATCGTCCCTGAGCACGTAACCGGTGGTGACGATGTTACTAAATTGTCGACGTATAGAATATGGGATTATACAGTAGTAGTAGTCACGGTTGAAGTTATAGATCCCGAAGAAGTCGCGATATCACCACCTGTGTCAAAAGGCCTAGTTGGTCCACCTTTCTGGTGCTTAGACCTCTTAGATTTTTGTACTCGGTTTCTATTAAGCTAATCCTGCGAACGCGACGGATGTTCGTGTGTGAGGTTAGTTTCCGGCTCATTAAATAATTACAAACTCCGCCGCGCTTGACCAAGAACACTATCCACGTTCGAAAGTTGTGGTGGGTTCACATGGTACCCCCCCCCCCCCAGGTGCAGGTCGTATTGGCCTATCGTCAGCGGAGCTCAGACTTGAACATCTATTACGGGACGTGTTATCTTTATTTACGATTATCCATTTTTCTGCTGAGAGAATTAGACCGAGAACGCGTGATTGCCATTTGATTAACCCGCAATGCTCAGTGCAGTAGCCTATCAATCAGTGTCATTATTTTTTTTTTAGACGAAAAAAAATGCACAATAGAATATGTATACAAAATTTCAATCGTTCCACTGGCGTTTAGGTTTTAAAATCCAAAGGGTTCCGTTACCAGGGCGCATCGAGTTCTAATTACCTATTCGATACCTTTCATTTAAATTTTCGTTCAAATGTCACTGATTGAGAGAAGCATAAGAAATCTAAATGAAGTTAGAATGTAATTATTCGCTTAACCTATTTCAATTCAGATTATATTATTACAAACATAAGTCACTGACGTGTCCCTTGAAACAGCGAGCAAATTTAAAGAAAGTCTGTTACTTGTAGTGCGTTCAGAGGCACTGACCTTCACAATGTGCGATAAGCTGACGACACGAGTATCCGATGTTATCAGTCCTTCTCCCTTTCATAGGACTTCGCACAGAATGGTAACCTTGTCCTTTTCTCTTTACAACTTCGAGTACATTTCACATTTTTAATACTCCACGCTTGGAGAAGGGAATTACTTTAGATTTATTTTAACACCATAGGCTAACAGCAAACTTTTCACAGCTTTCATTTTAATCATCAAATTCTTCTATATTTTTTTTATAGAATTCGATGTAAATTCAGTTATTAAATTCGTCAATGTTTTGCAAACCCTTCTTTTTAAGGTATCTACTGAATTTTGCACGTATATAATTATAATAAAATTTGCATTAATAGCTGAAATTATGCGCCTGCCCCACGTTGGGCGCGACTTGTCACTTTGTGACAAATAAGTAGATAAAAATCAATAACCAGGGAAATATTTCCATTTGCTCCCGAATGAATAAGGCAAATTTTATGGATCAAAGTAGATATGACACAAGAATTTATTTTGACACAATTTCTCTCTTAGCAAAGTACAAAAGAAAAACTCCAACTTACTCGGTACAAATTTTGTTCAATTTGCAACTCTCGTTGCTAGCCCGACAAATTTAGAATGGATAGTTTTGTATAATTATTAAATAATTTTGCCAATCTGGCCGAAGAACACATCTTGTTTAATTGACGAGGAAAAATATATGTATGTCGTACGACGTCCATCCAGGAAGTGCCGGGAGCCAAACATCTCATAGCCTCTCATAGCCAGATTGGCCAGGTTATTTATTAGCAGTTAACCGGACGTAGAAGGCCCTAGTCGGCGACCCTGGGAATGGACAATGTCGAACAGTATTCGTTTTTGAATTAATTAATGAACCTCTTGTGACTCTTTACATTTTAATATAGGTAGAATAGGTGACTTCCTTTCCGGAGGAAAGACGGGAATTTAAGTGCAATTTTACAAATCTAATACAAATCAAGACTTCTACAAGCCCTCCCAAGTCCTATTGAGTCCTATAATTCAGAGGTCTAAAAGAGGGCTAAAATTGCGACTCGGGGATCCATTTTTTTTCATTTGACGCTTCTTTATGATTTAAAAACTTTTAGCATCCTGTTGTTATTTTGACCACTATCCCAATCTCTTCCGATAGTCAGCGCAGTCCTAAAAGGCATTGAGACGGTCCTTATATCTTTATATTTAGAATTAAATTAGCATATAGATAGATAGAATTAGAATAGTAGAAGTGAGTTTGTGAGAATTTATTTTTATTTTTTTTATGCATGATTGTAACCACTTTGCACTCCATATCTTTGTTGAGACCTCGTTGTGCATGTTTGCATTTAGTGTGGGGAATTAAATAAATAAAAAAGTAGTGCGTGCAACATTTATTGTAGCGACTTTGCATTTTATTTAACGATAAAGACCTCGTTGTCCATGGTTGCACCAGCTACTGAAATATGAATGAACGGTTTGTTTAGTTTCAACTTTTTAAAAAGAATAGAGCCAGAATGGAATTTGTAACGACCTTGCACTTTATCTAACAATAAAGACATCATTGTGCGAACAAAGTTTTGGTATCTGAGCCTCTAAAAGAAAGAAGGGCAGGAGAATCAAATTTATAAGAAAGTCATCTTTTCCAAAATTAAATTCAAATCAGAAAATTACGCAATCATCTCTCCCTTGAGTGAATTTTCGAACCGTCGCTTTTGTCATCAAATAAAGACTAAAAATTCAATGGAAATTTTTATTATGAGAATTTATCTTACTCAATTGTTGTTTTTTTGATTTTCAAATTTAGTTATCAAATGCTTAGGGCTAGTTTTAACGTTCTATCAGTATTGGAATCAACTTATATCGTTGGTTGCAATTTACTGGACAGGAAAAACTAAACGCAAATTCAACGAATCTCTCAATGAAAATAAATATTATTGAGATAAGTTTAAAATGCAACACTACCATTACTAAAAATTAATATAACTTTTGGTAAATATTTCTCATTTTTCACTAAAATCAGCCACTACAGTTATAATTAAATTGTGAATTCTGAAGAACACAAAATCGATCCCCGGTTAGAGAACTTGATAATGTTACAGCATCTGACGTGGTGTTTTCTCGAATAAATTTGGTTTTACATAAATGATCAAATGAGAAACAGCACTAGGCGATCACTTACTTTGTTTAGTTTTACTACAGAAAAAAACACGAAAGAAATTTGTAAAAATAACCTGATTGTACGGAAGCTTGAACGGACTCGACTCCAATAAAAAAAATGGCGTGCGCGACTGCTTTGGTGTTGGTGCAAGCGGTGGAGCCCATCTGCGCAGATGCGGCTCGCCCGGCTGCATACTGTTGTTAATTTGAACGTTAAGAATTCAAAGCACACATTTCGTTTTAGATTTTTGAGCTACAAAACTTCTAAAATTCATTTCATAGAATTTCAACTACTTAAAGTATTACCAAATATTTTAAAGAATTTTTGAGACTGAGGATATTTAAAAAAATTCCAAGGAATTTTCAAATGTATTCAATAACTTGAAAGGATTACAAAGGATTTTAGGGTATTTGAAAAGAATACAAGGAATTTTTAATAGATTTCTGAGGATTTCAATGGTTTTGAAGGATTTCAAAAGCTATCACAGTATTTTAATTCATTGACCTGGAATTTAGGACATATCAGATTTCATGGAATTTCACGGGATTTTGTAATATTTGGTTGAATTTCAAAGAATTTTTTCACAAGAATTAAGGGATTTTATAGGGTTTCATAGAATTTCAACTATTTGAAGTATTACCGAAGATTTCAAAGAATTTTTAAGATTTTAGGATATTTAAAAAAAGTCCAAGGAATTTTCATTTGATTTCTATAATTCAAAGGGATTTCAAAGAATTTTAGAATATTTTTAAGGATTACAAGGAATTTTTGATAGATTTCTGAAGATTTTAATGGTTTAAGGGGATTTTAAAGCTATCAAACTATTTTAATTAATTGACCTGGAATTTAGGAAATATCAGATTTCATGGAATTCCTCGGGATTTTGTAATATTTGGTTGAATTTGAAAGAATTTTTTTCACAATAATTAAGGGATTTTTCAAGATTCCATAAAATTTTAACTACTTAAAGTCTCATCTCAGATTTTAATCAATTTTCATGATTTTAGGATATTTAAAAAAATTTCAAGGAATTTCCGATTGATTTCAATAATTTAAAGGGATTTCAAAGAATTTCGAAGGATTTTAGGGTATTTCAAAAGATTACAAAGAATTTTTAATAAATTTCGGAGGATCTCAATGGTTTTGAAGGATTTAAAAATTTAAACATTTTGAAATATTTTAAACAAATTTCAAAGTATTTTAATTAATTCACCTGGAATACAGGGAATATCAGATTTCATGGAATTTCACGGGCTTTTGTAATCTTTGGCTGAATTTCAAAGAATTTTTTCACAATAATTAAGGGATCTTGTAGAATTCCATAGAATTTTAGCTACTCAAAGTCCTGGCTAAGATTTTAGAGAATTTTTTAGATTTTAGCATATTTAACAAAATTCCAAGGAATTTTCGATTGATTTCAATAATTTAAAGGGACTTCAAAGAATTTCAAGGAATTTTAGAGTATTTTAAAAGACTATAAGGAATTCTTAATAGATTTCTGAAGATTTCAATGGTTTTGAGGGATCTTACAAGCTATCAAAGTATTTTAATAAATTGACCTGGAATTTAGGAAATATCAGATTTCATGGAATTTCACGGGATTTTGTAATATTTGGTTGAATTTCAAGCAAAAATGTCATAATAATTAAGGGATTTTGTAGCATTTCATAGAATTTCAACTACTTAAAGTATTACCAAATATTTTAAAGAATTTTTGAGACTGAGGATATTTAAAAAAATTCCAAGGAATTTTCAAATGTATTCAATAACTTGAAAGGATTACAAAGGATTTTAGGGTATTTGAAAAGAATACAAGGAATTTTTAATAGATTTCTGAGGATTTCAATGGTTTTGAAGGATTTCAAAAGCTATCACAGTATTTTAATTCATTGACCTGGAATTTAGGACATATCAGATTTCATGGAATTTCACGGGATTTTGTAATATTTGGTTGAATTTCAAAGAATTTTTTCACAAGAATTAAGGGATTTTATAGGGTTTCATAGAATTTCAACTATTTGAAGTATTACCGAAGATTTCAAAGAATTTTTAAGATTTTAGGATATTTAAAAAAAGTCCAAGGAATTTTCATTTGATTTCTATAATTCAAAGGGATTTCAAAGAATTTTAGAATATTTTTAAGGATTACAAGGAATTTTTGATAGATTTCTGAAGATTTTAATGGTTTAAGGGGATTTTAAAGCTATCAAACTATTTTAATTAATTGACCTGGAATTTAGGAAATATCAGATTTCATGGAATTCCTCGGGATTTTGTAATATTTGGTTGAATTTCAAAGAATTTTTTCACACTACTTAAGGAATTTCGTAGGATTTCAAAGAATTTTCACTACTTAAAGTATTACCAAAGATTTAAAACAATGTTCAAGATTTTAGGATATTTAAAAAAATGCCAAGGACTTCAATGGCTTTCAATAATTTGAAGGGATTTCAAAGAATTTCAAAGGGTTTTAGGGTATTCTAAAAAAATAAAAGAAATTTTCAATAGATTTCTGAGGATTTAAGTGGTTTTAAAGGATTTTAAAAGCTATCAAAGTAATTTAATTAATTGACCTGGAATTCAGGACATATAAGATTTCATGGAATTTCTCGGAATTTTGTAATATTTGGTTGAATTTCAAAGAATTTTATCACAATAATCAAGGGATTTTGTAGGATTTTATAGAATTTCAACTACTTAAAGTATTACCAAAGATTTGAAAGTATTTTAAAGATTTTAGGATGTTTAAAAAAATTTTGAGGAATTTTCAACAGATTCTTTTGAATTCTCTGTGATTTTGTTAATTCATTTGAGTTCTTATAAATTCACTCATTCTAATCAATTCAGTGAATTTTTTTAATTAATTCTTTCAGTTTTTTTAAAATTCATTTTGAAGTCTTCTAAACTAACCTTGACTGAGACATTCAATCAAATTCTTGCGAGTTTTCTTAAATTTATCTAAACTCAATTAAAAACTACTGAATTCAATGCATTCTTTAATATTTTTGAATATTCTCGATTCACTTCACTTTTTACAAAATTTACCATACATTTTTTTAAATTCACCTTCAATTTCGATGAATTTCATTGAATTCTTCTCATTTACCTCAAATTCTTCTAAACTCACTCGAATTTTACTGAAATAACTGGAATTTTACGCCCTAAATTATTTTTTTTTACAATTCATTTGAATTATTTTGAAGTCCTCTAAATCGAATTCTTTTGAATTCTTTTGAATTCAAAAGAACATTATAAATTCATATAAGTCAATTTTAGTCCATTTTTGGGCTAGAAATTAGTCATTTTTTGTTCGACACATTTTTTTCCAGAATGGGAAGTGAGGGGAAGTGAAAAAGGGGAAGTAGGGGAAGAGAGTATGAGAAGTGGCGGGGGTATAGGAAGCAAGGGGAAGTATGGGAAACCAGGGGAAGGGTAGTGGGAGAAAAGAAGAAGTAAAGGGAAGTGAGGGGAGGTGAAGTAGATCGTGAAAAATTATGGGCAGTGTCAGAAAGTGAAAAGGGAAGTAATGGGCGAATAAGAAGGATGAGGAAGGTAAAATAGGGGAATTGAGGTTTGAGGAAGTGAGAACAGGGGAATCACCGGTGGTGAGAACAAGTATGAGAAAGAAGGGCAGTAGGGGAGGGAAAGTATAGGAGAGAAATATTTCATACTTTTTCTCCCCTCCTCCCACTTCCCTTGCTTCCCTTCCTTTACTTCCACTCCTCTATTCACCCTCGCTTCCATACTACCCCTCCCCTCCTTTCCCGTCCTTTCACTACTTCCCCTACATCTCAGTTCCTCACTTCCCCCTAAATAGATGAAGTCGGTTATGATATATAGTAAAGTCGACTAGGTACGGGGTAAAGTCGGCTATGGTACGGGGTAAAGTTGGCTAGTGGCCGGGATAAGGTTGGAAAAGGTACGAGATGAGGTCGATTAGGGAACGGGGTAAAGTTATCTAAAGTGCGGAGAAAAGTGGGCTATGGTGCGGATTCAAGTTGGCTATGGCACGAAGTAAAGATGGCTGAGGGACGGGATAACATCAGTTACGGTATGAGATCATGTCATCTAAAGTGCGGAATAATGTTGGCTAGCGCAAAAATAAATTCTGCAAGGGTACGGGGTAAAGTCGGCTATGGTACGTGGTAAAGTTGACTAGTGGCCGGGATAAGGTTGGAAAAGGTACGAGATGAGGTCGATTAGGGTATGGGGTAAAGTTATCTAAAGTGCGGAGAAAAGTTGACTATGATACGGATTCAAGTTGGCTATATCCCGAAGTACAGATAGCTAAGGCACGGGATAAGATCAGTTACGGTATGGAGTTGTGTCATCTAAAGTGCGGAGTAAAGTTGCCTAGCGCAAAAATAAATTCTGCAAGGGTACGGGGTAAAGTCGGCTAGCGTACAGGGTAAAGTTGGTTAGGGTAGAGCGTAAAGTCGGTTAGGGTACTCGATAAGGTCGGCTAAGGTACACAGTGCGGAGAAAAGTTGCCCATAGTACGGATTCAAGTTGGCTATGGCACGAAGTAAAGATGGCTGAGGACGGGATAAGACCAGATACGGTATGGAGTTATGTCATCTAAAGTGCGGAGTAAAGTCGCCAAGCGCAAAAATAAATTCGGCAATGGTACGGGGTGAAGTCAGCTAGGGTGAGGGGTACAGTTGACAAAGGTACGTGGTAAAGTCGCCTAGGGTACGTGGGAAAGTCGTCTAGGGTACGTGGGAAAGTCGTCCAGGGTACGGGATAAGATTCGACTAAGGTGCGGAAGCCAAATAGAAAAGGGAGAAAAGAGTGAAAAGGAATCCTTTGAAATAAGCGCTTCATTTACACAATCATCTGGCAGCTCAACGGAAGCCAACAAACCGTTATTCCCTTGCAAATTAAACTTTTCCCGCAAATTTAGCTCTTTCTCGCGCATTTTGAATTAGTCCGCATATTTGACCACGTACCAGTTCGCACTTGGTAACGCACCCTATACCAAACTGACGAATTTCATGTGATTCTATCCACCTGTGAAAGCAGAGCTTTCACCCCTGCATTGGTATTAATTCGCGATTTCAAATATTCCCTACACGCTGAAGCGCGCTGTTTACCTTTTATTGGCATAACGATTCAATTAGGTTTACTCAAGTGTTCCACGTTATATTGCGTTCACGCACGTCTATCTGTTTGGCTTTTTAATTAAATATTTCTCTCAGCTTCCAGCGATTACAAGCGTTTGGAATCCGATATCGATTAGCAAAAGGGAGTGCCCTTTTACTATTGACCCTCAAAATTAGTGATTTTTACTAATGAATTAATAAGCTTAATTGATTATCAGTAAAAAAAACTGATTCATAGTTAGTATTCGGCCACTGATTTAAATTACTAGGGTACAAGGTAAAGTTGTCGAGGGTACTGGGTAAAGTCATTTAGGGTACGGGGTGAAGTCGGCTAGGTTATGGGGTAAAGTTGGCTAGGTTACGGAGTAAAATTGGATAGGGTACGGGATAAGGAAGACCACGGTGAGGGGTAAAGTCGGCTAGAATACGGGGTAAAATCGGCTAGGGTACCGGGTAAACTTGGTCTCGTTACAGGGTAAGGTTGTAAGTCTGCGAGAAATTAGAGAAGGCAAATTTTTGAAAATCCCTTTAAAAGCTTTATTAATCTCGCGTCGACTGATATCTGCATTAAGTTATTTACGGTAATAACGACCGATATAGCATGTGAGAAAGACCGACCTATTTTCCATTTTTGATCAATTTTCTATTATCGACTTCCACTCTCTGCATGATTTAGGGAAGTAAATGGAAACGATTGAAACTGAATTAATTTAAAGTCTGAAATATCCTCTTCAAACTGAGATCAAGAACATAATGAAAGATGGATTGATTCTCGAGTTATCATAAAAAATGTGGAAGCGTGCACAAGATGAAAATCGGTCGGTCAAGCATGAGTCGAGCATGGGAAAAGACTGCTCGACTGCAGCTCGACCAACTGATTTTCGTTTTATGCACGCTTCCATATTTTTTACGATAATTTAAGAAACAAATATATTTTTTTTACGTTCTTGGTCTCATTCTAAAAGGGATATTTGAGACTCTAATTTAGCCAAGCTTTAATTAAAAAAATAGGGCGGTTTTTCTGAATTGCTATTTTGGCCTCTGTTCATGAAAATTACTTCACGATGGGCTCAATCGATGCGGAAACAATTACGCTTTTCATGAGTTTTTCAAAAATCTTTCGGGCCGAATTTTTCGCAGAGTTAGTCACTTTTTAAGACAAGTCTCTTTTTAATCCAGTTTTTGTAAGTAGAAGAAAAATGCTGACCGTAGTGTAATTAATAGCAGTTCCTTTTACACGTAAGTAAATAAAAATGCACACCTTATCTTGCAGTCTAAGATACTCTTGCGGTTAGGAAGCGTACACAAGACGAAAATCGATTGGTCGAGCGGCAGTCGAGCAGTATTTTCCCATGCTCGACTCATGCATGACCGACCGATTTTCGTCTTGTGCACGCTTCCACATTTTTTATCATAATTCGAGAACCAGTCAATCTTTCATCACGTTCTTGGTCTCATTTTAAAAAGAAGATTTCCGACTTTAGTTTAGGGAAGTTTAGATTTATTTCATATATTTCCCTGCAGGCTGCGGAGAGTTGAAGTTGAGAATAGAAATCTTTCCAACTTAATTTTCCTGAGAGTAAGTCACTTGCTAAGACAAGCCTCTTTCAGATCCAATTTTTGTAAGTGCTCGCACAATTTCGAAAAGTAGTGTAATTAACGTTCGATTAATACATCAGCAAAAAAAATCCACACCGCATCTAGCAGTCTGAAACTGACAATTAGGAAGTAAAGGTTTAACATTCAAGATAAGGCTCATCGTCGCGGAGCTGGAAAGCCGGGAAATAGTTCAAGGTATCCCTAATTCCTTCGGACGTGAAATCAGTAATGGGGAGGACTTAAGAACGGCGTCAAGGGGTTGCGATGAGAAATTTTGTGTTTTATCATCGTGGCGCGAGTGACTAATTGCCTTGCTTAGAGCCCCGGCTTCTGAGGCGCGAGTTCCTGGAACGAGGGTCGGGTCCGAGAGGCGGGAAGGAAAATTTACGCTAAAGCGACTTTAAATTTGATTCATGGCGGAATTTCAGGAGCTCTGAGAGCAACCCCCGACGGGATGAATTTTTCCAGCATCATTTGCAACTCGCGCCGCGCCGGTATCGACGAATCGAGGGCTGCGAAACAGGGAAGTAGAGGAAAAGGCAGAGTCTGCATTTGTCTTTCACTCCAGACTTTATAATGCTTTCTGCTCCCGGTTTCCATATTCTCATTCCATATTCTGGTTGAAAAATTAAAACCTTTCAGGGAGTTTCAATTTGAAGAAGATACTAATCAGTAGAAATTAATAGGCTTGATCAGTAGGCGTTCCTCATGACAACATAATTCTGACATTGCTAATATAACTAAAGGGGTGTCACAGGTAGGCGTGTTATGATTGTTGAACGTGATCAGTAGGCGTTCCTAACAGAATCATAATCGTGACATCAATAATATAATTAAAAAGGGCGTGACAAGGGGGCGTGGCGTAATTATTGGGCTTATTCAGTAGGCGTTTCTAGTGGTACTATAAAAGGGACATCGACAATATAATTGAAAAGGGCGTGACAAGTAGGTGTGGCATAATTTTTGGCGTATCAAGTAGGCGTTTCTCGTGAAATTATAATGGTGACATCACTGATATGAATGATAGGGTTGTGACAAGTAGGCGTGGCACAATGATCGAATAGCGTAGTTTATGAACCGCCCCTTTCACGGATTTTTAATTTAAAGAAGACAATAATCAGCAAATATTAATTGGCGTGATCAGAAGTTAATCATCAGTAGTTCCTAAGAAATTTTTAATAGTCGCATTGCTTGAATGAATAAAAAAAATTGTGTCGAGTAGGCGTGGTATGATTGTTGGCCGGGATCAGTAGGCTTTTCTAATAAAATCATAATTTTAACATCAGAAATATAAATAAGGTTGTGGAAATTCGTCTTGGTAAGTGGGCGTGGTATGCTTATAGGGCGTGAACAGTAGACGTTCCTAATGGAACCCAAATCGTGAGATCTCTAATATAATTAAAGATATGGCAAGTGGGTGTGGTGTCATTTCTAGACAGGATCAGTAGGTTTTCCAAGTGGAAAAATAAAAGTAGCTTTGATGATATAACTGAAGTGGGTGTGAAAAGTGGGCGTGGTATGATTATGCAGAAGGATCAGTAGGCGTTCCTAATAGAATCATAATTATGACATCAATAATATCACTGAAGACGTTGTATCAAGTGGGCTTGGTAAGTGGGCTTAGTATTACGGTTAGCAGTGATCAGCAGGCGTTCCGAATAAGATCCAATTGGTGACTTCGCAAATATTCCTAAGGAGGGCGTGGCCAAGGGGCGTGGCAGATTTGATAAGCGTGATCAGTAGGCGTTCCTAATGGAATTCGAATGAAAGCATTACTAATCTATCTGAAGGTGTGACACGTGGGCGTGGTATGATGATGCAACGGGATTAGTAGGCGTTCCTAATAGAATCATAATTATGACATCAATAATATCACTAACGACGTTGTATCAAGTGGGTTTGGTAAGTGGGCTTAGTATTACGGTTAGCAGTGATCAGTAGGCGTTCCCAATAGGATCCAATTGGTGACTTCGCTAATATTACAAAAGAGGGCGTGACAAAGGGGCGTGGCGGATTTAATGGGCGTGATCAGTAGGCGTTCCTAATGAAATTCGATTGAAAGCATCACTAATCTATCTAAGGGTGTGACAAGTTGGCGTCTTATCATTGTTATACGTGATCAGTAGTTCAGTTGTTGATGGGCGTTATCCAGAATCACCGTTGTAGTTGATTTTAGAAAGTTCTATTTCTGGTACGATTGTGAAATATTCTTGTAGCCCTGTATGTCGCAAGGAAAACGAGCTCACCTAGATTTCCTTTCCAATCCTCCTTCCTCGTATTCTACACCCCGAACTCCATTCCAGGACTCTCGTGGTGGTGGGAGGTTATGGTTATCGCCTCTTTACAAGCTCGTAAGCAGCCCGCAAGCTCTCCTCTCACCGAACCACTTTGCGGGCTTCCCTGCACGTGTTAGCAACACACATTGATCGTCACGCCACCTCCTGGTGCTACTTGGACGCTACCGATTTCTCCTCGATACGGTGTTTATTCTCTGAGATAGCCCGATGAACTGGAATGGAGGGCGGAACAATCGATACTTCGCTGCTTCTCAGCGAGGATTAGGTTGGAACTTATAATGCGAATGTTAAAAGGACTAGAGAAAATTTTTACTCGATGAGTTACCTTTGTTCCGAAGTGGCGGATGTGAGAAAAAATCAGTAATAATTACGGACCTACTTTTTTATGAATACTATGGTAAGTTTTTTAGGATAGTTAGAAACAGTTGAGAAAGAATTCTTAAGCGAGGCAGCCAAATGAAAATCTAGCCGGTAAAAATTTCTAGGTCGCGGTTAAAATAAAAAAATCGGGTTATAGAAGAGTCTGGCAAGAATCGAACACGGGACTCCATGATGGCAGCAAGATGAGTTTATACTCTGGCGAACTGAATTTTAGTAGAGAAAGTTTGGGGAGAAAATTTGGGGAAATGAGGGTGGGGGGGGTAGGAAAAGTAAGGGGAGTGGAAGTAGGGAAAGTTGGGGGAAATGAGGTTTCGGGGTAGGAAAAGTAAGGGGAGTGGAAGTAGGGCAAGTTTGGGGAGAAAATTTGAGAAGTGAGGGTGGAGGGTAGGAAAAGTGAGGGGAGTGGATGCAGAGAAAGTTGGAAGAGAGGTAAAAGGGGCATTGAGGAGGGGGAAGAAGTTGAGAAAGAAGTAGGGGCGGGGATAAAGTTCAAAGTAAGGGGAGGGAAAGTGGGGGAAGTAGAGGATGAAGGAATAGGGGTAGTAAAGGAATAAGGAGATAGATGTCAGAGTAAGGGAGGGGATGTATGGGAAGTGATAGGAGGGTAATTATAAGAGTGGAAAGTAGGTCAAAGGAGAGGCAGGAGGGGAGGAAAAGGTTGGGAGGGGGAGATTTTAATGACCTAATTTGTATGAAAAAAATTGTTATCAAGGAAGAATATCCAAATAATGAATCTGTTGAAAGATATCGATATTCGAAGGTGGTATCGATTGACCCTACTAAAGGCCAGAAATATTTTTTAAACCCGAAGCTCGTGTTTATTCACAATCAGTCGTGACGCTAGTCGCCATGGAAGTCGTTCTTTTAAACGGTTCTCTAATTAGTGGAATTTCAAACATCAACATATTGCCTCGAGTGTCGACGACATCGATCCGTGTGGAATATTTCTATCATTAAAAAAAAAGACAATTAATACCTATTATTACCGAAATTATGGAGACTGTTTCTAAATTACTCATGCTAATTCTCTTTAGAGAGGAGAGGAGAGGAGAGGAGAGGAGAGGAGAGGAGAGGAGAGGAGAGGAGAGGAGAGGAGAGGATCTAAAGATTTCCAGGAGGAATGAAAACCGTATTTCAAGAGTCATCAACGAGTCGAGACTTTGTTACCATTTTCGTTTGCGGGAAATTTTCCAAAAGGGTACTTTTAGGAGCGAAAATTAAAAAAAGAGACATTGGGGGGGGGTAATAGGGGACACCCTGTGAAGTCCAAAATAGGAAAGGAGGTTAGGCTTTCAAAAGTGAGGTCAGAAGGTAGATGATAGACAAAAGTCGATGAAGAAACGCAAAGAATTAAATAATGCGGGGGATGATCCAAGTTAAGTGATTAAGGAAGAGAAGAAAAGTGGACGAAGAAGCTGTAAAATAAAGTAACGAGAATGGTAGGAAATCTTTAGCCTGATCTAAAGAGGAAAAGGGTTTCTGAAAGAGCAAATGGTTTGGTTGATAAAAAGGTAAGGTTGTTTGCAAGGGGTGATAACGTAACTTTTTCACATTCATTTTCACTTATAAGAGAATGAGATTATAAGAGAATGAGACTGACAAGGGGATAAGGCTGATGAGGGGGTAAAACTGATGAGAGAATGAACAAGGCACGATATAGAATTTGAAAGGAAAGGGTAAGAAAGAAATAGGAAAGGAGAGGAGAATTTCAATAGTGAGGTGAGAAAGGTAGATCAAAGTGAAGAGTAAACAAATGCGATTAAGAGTCAGAGGATGAATATAAGAAGGCAGGCAAAAATCAAAGTCAAGGGATCAAGGAAGAGAAGAGAATCAGTCGGAGGAGCTGTGGAATTAAGTAAAGAGTTTACTGAAAGAAGGAAGAGGTTGATAAAAAGGTTTGAACGGTTGCAGCTAATAATTTGAAGTATAAGAGGAAGAGTAGGTGCAGATCTAGCAGAATAATGCAAGATTAAAGAGAAGAAAGGAGAGATAGTAAGGCACGAATTAAAGGAAAAAGGCGAAGATGGAAGAGGATGATGAGATGAGGAAGATAATGAGGATGTGAGGATAATAGAATTCGAGGATTAGATGATGAGATAGATGAGAGGGTGAGACTGCTGAGGAGGTGAGACTGATAAGGGGATGAAACTGATAAAACTGATAAAGGGATGAAATTTATGAGATTGATGAGACTGATTAATGAATGAGACGATAAGATGATGAGAGGATTAGAGGATGCAAATAATTAAATTGATGAGGAGATGAGCGGATGAGACTGATGAGATTGATAAGAGGATACAAGAATAAGGATGAGAATTATGACCTTATGAGACTGATGATGATATAAGAGGATAATGATGAGAGGATGAGAATGATGACAGACATAGGTCGATCACAGGATGAAACTGATAAGGTAATGAGACTGATAAGAAAATGAGAATATGAGATGATAAGAGGATAAGACAGCTGACAGGATGAAACTGATGAGCGGGTGAGGGGATGCGACTGATGAGAATGATTAGACTGATGAGGAGATGATAGGATGAGACTAATGAGGGAATAAGACATTAGAGGACGAGGCTGATGAGGAAATGTGACTGGTAAGGGGATGAGAGGATGAGGATGAGAATGAGACTGCAGAGAGGATGAGATTGATAAGACTGATAAGGGGTTGAGAGGATGAGGGGACAAGACTGATGAGAGAATGCGTCGAAGAGGGGATGAGACTGATAATTCGATGAGACACATAAGATAAGCAAATTAGATGAGAGACTGAGAATGAGACAAATGAAGGGATGAGACTGAAGACAGGGTGATACTTATGAGAGTAATGAGACTGCTAAGGGGATGAGGGGCTTATAAGACTAATGAGGCTTGTAAGATTGATGGGGCTTATGAGACTATTGAGAGGCTGAGACTGATGAGAGGATGAGACTGATGAGGCTCATTAGAGTGATAAAAGGATGAATCTGATGAGGTTTATAAGACTGATGAGGCTTGTAAGACTGATTATTCTTATGAGACTATTGAGAGGCTGAGACTGAGGAGAGGATGAGACTGTTGAGGCTTATAAGACTGATGAGGGGCTGAGACTGGTGAGGCTTATGAGACTGATGTGATACTGAGATTGATGAGGCTTATAATACTAATGAGATGATGAGACATATGAGGCTTATGAGGCTGATGAGAGATTGAGACTGCTGAGGCTTATAAGAGTAATGAGAGTCTGAGGCTGATGAGAGTATGAGACTGATGAGGCTTATAAGACTGGTGAGGCTCATGAGACTGATGAGATGCTGAGACTAATGAGAGGATAAGATTGATAAAGGCAAGAAGGAAAGAAATATATATATATATATAATAATCTTAATTCATCATCTTATCGTCTCATTCATTCATCAGTCTCATCAATTTAATACATTTCATCCCTTTATCAGATTTATCAGTCTCAACCCCTTATCAGTCTCATCTCCTCATCAATCTCACCCTCTCATCAGTCTCATCTTCTCATCTGTCTCATTATTACGAGGTTTTCTCAAAGGATGAGAATAATGGGGGGATGAGTGAAAGAAGAGATTAGTAGGATGAAAGTTCGAGACTTATGAGGGGATAAGACTGATGAGAGGATGGAACTGATGAGGGGATGAGTTAAAAAAGGGATGAGTCTGATTACAGGTCGATACTGATAAGGGGACGAGACTGATTATATAATGCGTCTGCTAAGGGGATAATTTGAAGAGGGGATGAGACTGATGATAGGTTGAGACTGATGAGCGGATAAGGCTGATAAAATAATTAAACTGATGAGGGGATGAGTCGAAGAGCGGATGAGACTTATGAGGCGATGAGACTGATGATAGGAAGAGACTTATGAGATCGAGACTGATAAGGAGATAAAACTGATGATATAATACGACTGATGAGGGGATGAGACTGATGAGTGGATGAGAGTGATGATAGGTCAAGACTGATGAGTGGATAAAGCGATAAAATAATAAAACTGATGAGGGTATGAGTCGAAGAGCGGATGTGACTTATGAGGCGATGATGCTGATGATAGAATGAGACTCATGAGGGAATGAGACTCATAAGAAGATGAGAGGTTGAGACTTTTGAGGGGGCGAGGGGTGAGACTGATAAGAGGGTAAGGATAAAAGGAAAGGACTGATGACAGGATGACACTGATGTGGAGATGATCCTGCTAAGAGGTAGAGACTGATTAGATTGATAAGGTGACTCGGAAAACTGATGAGACTGATGAGGGGATAAGACTAGTGAGAGTAAAAAACTGATGAGGGGATTGGACTGATGATAGGATGAGTCTGATAAAACTGATAATACTAACGAGACTAGGGGGGATGACGCGAATGAAACTGATGAAATTAATGACACTGATGATGTGCAAAAGAAGGCAAGATTTATAGCTAGCGAACAATTGAGTGTAAATCTGTCAACGAGCGCGAAATTGTTCCAGTCTTTTAATCTTGAACGCTGCATCGTATTTGTTTTACATCGGTCAACCCTCTTGAATGAATCCGCTTCGCGGCGGCAAGAGGGTCCGGCAGGCCAGGCAGGCAGCCAAATTAAATTTAATGGGGTGAATTAGTGTCGGCTAACCGGTGCGTGCCGATCGCGCGCTGGAAACTGGGAACAATCACCGGCCTGTGTTCGTAAACGAGAGCGGTGAGTAACCCTCGCGCCCACACACACACACACGAATCCACACGAAACACACACACATTGTAGGATCTATAGAGGCGCATATAGACATGTAATGTAATCGTCAGTCATCCTGTATCACTGGCTTACATCGAAGCCAAAACCTCCCTCTCTATAGTGTTTCCCGGCTCGTCCCGGCCCACATTCGACTCCCTGCATTGCCGTCGGGACGCGGGATGAGACGTCGAGGGGTTGGTGCAGGATACGGCAAGCGCTATAAGGGTAGGAGTCGAGGATCCGTTTCCCCAGGGGCTTACAGCTGTCGCGTATCCAACACCTTCCCCTTTAGGACCTTAGGTATACAGTGCACACTGCCGGATCCGGTGCACGTGCGCGTATAAGCACCCACACACACACACACACACACACATAAACGAGACTCTTTTGTATGCGTACTTTGGTGCCGCATAAATTAAATACGCGTGGTAGATAAAAATGGCTGGGTATTTACGTGGCGTCTGGCCGACCCGTGTTGTATTACCAGAGCCGGGGTAAAAGCAACTCGTTCGTTGCCTCTTTCGGACGGAAAGAAAAACCTAGGGTTCGGTGGTTAGTTTCGAATCTGAAATAATTGATTCTTCCAAAGGTCGCCCTTGAATAGTTCTCGGTATAGTATCAATTTTATTCTCCCATATTGACTTAACAATTGAACTGTCAGTGGAAGTGAGGATACGAACTTAGATAACAGATGGTACGCTTTCTGATGAAAAAATGTTAGAATTATAATTCAACTTGAACAGTTTAAAAATTATAATTCAGAGTTCAGACTCTTTCCTCTATTCTTCTCTTTTCCCCTTTTTTCAAGAAATCTTCTTTTTTCCCTTGTCTTCAAGAAACTTTCTCTTTTTCTCGTTTTTTCGGTTTAGAGATAGATGTGGGGATGAGACTGATAGAAAACTGATGAGACTGATAATGAAGTAAAACTCATGAAACTGATGAAGGGATAAGAGGGTGAGGATAAAAATGATGAGAGACTGAGACTGATGAGGCTCATAAGACTGATGAGAAGCTGAGACTGATGAGAGACTGGGACTGATGAGGCTTATAAGACTGATGAAAGGATAAGACTGATGAGGCTAATGAGACTAATGAGAGCCTGAGACTGGTGCGGCTTATGAGACTGATGAGGCTTACGAGACTGATGAGAGGCTGAGACTGATGAGGCTTATAAGACTGAGGAGAGGATCAGACTGATGGGAGGATGGTAATGATGAGAGGATGAAACTGATGAGGCTTATAAGACTAATGAGAGCCTGAGACTGATGAGGATTATGAGACTGATGAGGCCTATGAGACTGATGAGGCTTACGAGACTGATGAAAGACTGAGCCTGATGAGGCTTATAAGACTGATGAGGCTTATAAGACTCATGAGAATCTGAGACTGATGAGGCTTATGAGGCTGATGAGGCTTACGAGACTGATGAGAGACTGAGCCTGATGAGGCTTATAGGACTGATAAAAGGATGAGACTGATGAGGCTTATAAGACTAATGAGAGCCTGAGACTTACGAGGCTTATGAGACTGATGACAGGCTGAGACTGATAAGGCTTATAAGACTGATGAGAGGCTGAGACTGATGAGAGATTGGGACTGATGAGGCTTATAAGACTGGTGAGGCTTATTAGACTGATGAGAGGCTGAGCCTGATGAGGCTTATAAGACTGATGAAAGGATAAGACTGATGAGGCTTATGAGTCTAATGAGAGCCTGAGACTGGTGCGGCTTATGAGACTGATGAGGCTTATGAGACTGATCAGAGGCTGAGACTGATGAGGCTTATAAGACCGAGGAGAGGATCAGACTGATGGGAGGATGATAATGATGAGAGGATAAAACTGATGAGGCTTATAAGACTAATGAGAGCCTGAGACTGATGAGGATTATGAGACTGATGAGGCTTATGAGACTGATGAGGCTTATGAGACTGATGAGGCTTACGAGACTGATGAGAGACTGAGCCTGATGAAGCTTATAAGACTGATGAGGCTTATAAGACTCATGAGAGCCTGAGACTGATGAGGCTTATGAGGCTGATGAGGCTTACGAGACTGATGAGAGACTGAGCCTGATGAGGCTTATAAGACTGATGAAAGGATGAGACTGATGAGGCTTATAAGACTAATGAGAGCCTGAGACTGATGAGGCTTATGAGACCGATGAAGCTTATGAGACTGATGAGAGGCTGAGACTGATGAGGCTTATAAGGCTGATGAGAGGATGAGAATGATGAGAGGATGAATTGTTATTATATATATATTATATGTAATATAATGTAATAATATAATATAATATAATATAATAAAAATAATAAAAATAAATAAATATTCGAAATGTGATATTTTCATATAAAAAGAAATCTTATCCAAAATTACTGCAATAAATTATAAATATTTAACTTAATACTAATCAATGCTTTACACTAAAAATTGATATTTTTATAAATAAATTATAATTACAAATAGTCAACTCTAATATTTTCTTATTAATACATATTTTCTCATTTAAATTATAGAAACATATACAGTAAATTTCACATAGTTGTAAGAAGTGCTATAAATAAATAAAAAATATTAATAAATTTTTTTTTGGGTCAATGATAGATATTTCTAATTGAAAATTGATCTTTTTTCTTCTTGAAAATCCAACAATCTATTTGAAATTTTTTTTCAATTTTGACTGAAAAATCTTTTTTGGTAGAGAGTTAAACTCTTTTGTTAAAAATTTGTTTGTATTTCATCTCTTTTGATAGAAATTGAATCTTTTTTGAATAAACATGCATCTTTCTGATTAAAGATTCATCTCTTCGGCTGAAAATAAACTATTTAGTTGAAAGTTATTTTTTTCAGTTTTTAATTAACTTTTGACACTGAAAATTTATTTGTGTAATTTTTGGTTGAAGATTTACATTTTTTAATTAAAATCTTAAGTCTTTGTTTCTAAAGTCATGTATGTTGTCGATTTTTGTAGGATATGTAATATTGTATAAGTTTTTAGGAAAAACTACAATTTAAAAAAGAATTACACTTTTGCCAAAAACTTTTGTTATGCTAATAAATCAGGATGATTTTAAATCTGTTCAAAATTAAGCAAATTACAGATTATAATGTTAAAAATATAAATTTTTCAGTTTGAAAGCATCAGCAGTTATACAAATGTTTTTGAGAAGATCCCAAATTAATTTAAAACTGGAAAAGATTTCGAAAAATAGAAAACTAAACTTAGATCTTTGAAGATTTCGAAATAAAATTTTTAAGCTTTTTAGGGATCTTTAAAGTTTTTCACAAAATAAAAACAATCTGAAGTTTGCTAGGAAAATTTAAAATGATTTCTTATTTTGAAAAATTAATTTTAAGAGAATATCTAAAAAGATTTAATAAAAATTGTTTAACAATACATGATCATTGAATAATTATTAATTTAGAAAATAATGGAATGAAATTAAAATATAGTCAGAAAAGCATATTTAATAAGATTTCCAAAATTTTCAAAAAAGAATCTGGATGATTTTAAGGTATTTTTTTTACTTTTGTAGGATTTTCAAAAAATCATAGGAAAAATTCCAGTTCCAAGATAATAAAATTATCATCATATTCATGGAAAATTTTTAAATGATTTTTCAAAAACAAATTTTTAAGAAAATATTTAAAAAGATTTCCAAACAAAAATAGTAATATATAATTCTGTACTTGCACCCACTGTGCTGTACAGTAGCGAGACCTGGACATACCAAGAAAAGTGCAAGAGTAAAGTCTGAAAGAGCTGAAAATATGCGGTAAAAGGCTAACGGATCAAAGGAGCTAAAATTTCGATATATAATTTTGTCCTTGCACCCACTGTGCTGTACGACAGTGAGACCTAGACATACCAAGAAAAGGCTAAGAATAAAATTGACCCGGTTTGTATGGAATTCCTACGAAAGATATGAGGTAAAACACTAATAGGCAAATAAAGATAAAATTGAAATATTGAATTCTGTACTTGTACCACTGTGCTTTACGGTAGCGAGACTTTGACATACCAATAAAAGGCTAAGAGTGAAGTTAAGGTGCTGAGCATGCAATTCCTGCTGAAAATATGGGGTAAAAAGCTAATGGACAAATAAAGCTGAAATTGAAATATATAATTCTGTACTTGCACCCCCTGTGCTGGACAGTAGCGAGACCTGAACATACCAAGAAAAGTCCAAGAGTAAAGTCAACGCGGTCAGCATGCAATTCCTGTGGAAAATATGCGGTAAAAGGCTAACGGAGAAAAGGAGCTAAAATTGCCATATATAATTTTGTCCTTGCACCTACTGTGCTGTACGACAGCGAGACCTAGACATACCAAGAAAAGGCTAAGAATGAAATTGACGCAGTTTGTATGCAGTTCCTACGGAAAATATGGTGTAAAACGCTAGTAGACGAATAAGGCTAAAATTTAAATATTGAATTCTCTACTTGTACCCACTGTGCTGCACGGTAGCGAGACTTTGACACACTAATAAGAGGCTAAGTGTAAAGTTGAGGTGGCTAGCATGCAATTCCTGCTGAAAATATAGGGTAAAAAGTTAATGGACAAACAAAGCGAAAATTGAAATATATAATTCTGTCTTTGCACCCACTGTGCTGTACGACGGCGAGACCTTGACATATCAAGAAAAGGCTAAGTGTAAAGTTAAGGTGGTTAGCACACAATTCCTGCTGAAAATATGGGGTAAAACGCTGATGGACAAATAAAGCTAAAATTGAAATATTGAATTCTGTACTTGCACCCACTGTGCTGTACCTTAGCCAACCCTAATGTTTAGTGGAAAAATTAGAAGATTACATTGTCCAAAGTGGATTTATGTGAAAAGAAAATGCTCTCGGAATTTCGAAAGATGCTTGTGGTGCTTTCTATAGAAGAAAGAAAGATGTTTCGAGGTCGAAGAAGATTTACAACTTTTGTGCGCTTGTCGCGAACACGTCGCTCTTCCGCACTCCACACACATGCAATCATGACACATACATATATGTATATAGTCCTCCTGCTTAAAAGGATTTAGAGGCTGCCGTCGTCTCTTATTTACAGAACATTCCTTTGCTAGCTCCACTTCGGGATTCAATTTAATGGATCCGAAGTACAGTAGGGTTGTCCTGCTTTTCTATCGGCTTGTTGATCTCTTGTTGTCAAGCCACTTGTCGAAACTATCGTTTGTCATATGAAACCCATATTGCAGTATTTCTTCAAAGCAAAATGGCATTTTAGCTCGAGGAAATAGGAAACAAAAATCAGGGATGGTTCTCCTGGACTTCTTTTCAAAGATATCGAATTCGATGCTATTATTTTATATATTTTTGAACGAAGGTCAAATTTTCAAATTGAAAATCTTAATTTTTGATGAAGAACTTCACTTTCAATCAAGAGAGATAAATTTTCTTACAAAAAAATGACTTTTCAACAAAACATTTGAATTTTTAACTAACAAAGATAATTTTACAACTAAAAATAAAATAGTAAAATTTTTACTTAAAAGACATAATTTTTAACAACAACAAAAAAAGAATTATCAACCAGTTGAATTCAACGAAAAAAAACGAGTTTTTTCAAAATAGATGAATCTTCAATCAGATAGATGAATTCTTAACGGAAAAGATTAATTTTCTACCCAAATAGACGAATTTTTCATTTGAAAAAATTACTTTCAAACCTAAAACAAAGAATTTTCAACAAGAAAGATAATTTCAAAATAAAAAAGATGAATTTTCAACCAGTATTTTCAACCAGTAAACTTTGAATTAAAAAGACAAATTGTAATAAAATAGTTAAAACCTCAACCAGCAAAGATGAATTTCCAATAAAGAAGATAAATTCTCATCCAAGAAGATTAATTTTCTAGAAAAAATAAGAATTTTTCAAAAAATACATAAATTTTCCATCGAATATATGAATTTTCAGCTTATGAAGAAAAAATTTTAAACTAAAAATGGAATAGCTACACTTTTGCTTTGAAGAATTATTTTTTAATAGAAAAACGAGTTTCTAATGAAACACTTTAATTTTCTGCCACATTTTTGAATTTTCAAGTCAAAAAGACAAAGTTTTTTCATAAAAGTTGCATTTTTAGAAACAAAATAAGAATTTTTAACAAAATAATTAGGTATCAACTTAAAAGTCGAATGTTTTAGAAAACACATGTCTTTTTAAATGGAAACGAAGAACTTTTACAAAAAAATTTATGTTTGGACAAGAAAGATGTATTTTCAACAATATAGTTGAATTTTCAACTAAAAATAAATTTACAAACGAAAAATAGAATCAATTAATTTTCAGTTTGAAACACAAAATAATTGAATTTTTAACCCACAAAGATGAATTTTCAACAAAAAAGATTAAATTTTGACCAAAAGATGAATCTTGGATAAAATACACAAATTTTCATTTAAACAAGATAAATT
>JAABKJ010007545.1:132781196-132989580 GCA_011634705.1 Andricus grossulariae
AACGAAAAATAGAATCAATTAATTTTCAGTTTGAAACACAAAATAATTGAATTCTTAACCCACTTTTTTTTCAACCAAGAATTGAATTGAATTTTCAACCAAGAAGATTAAATTTTGACCAAAAGATGAATCTTGGATAAAATACACAAATTTTCAATTAAACAAGATAAATTTACAATAAAAAATAAAAAAACACAAATTTTCAGTTTAAAAAACAAATAATAAGAAAGAAATTATCATCCAGTTACATTCAAGGAAAAAAGACGAAATTTTTTTCAAATTAATTGATTCCTTAACCAAATAGATGAGTTTTCAATAGAAATAGTCAAAAAAATTGTATCCAACTACACGAATTTTCAAAAAAATGTTTAAGTTTCAAAGCTAAGAAGACAAATGTTTTGGAAAACAGTTAACTTTCAAATGGAAAACGAGGAGTTTTCAAGAAGAAGGTTAATTTTCAATGACAAACATAAATTTTAAACTGAAAAAGATAAAATTTCATCTAAAAATGGAATAGTTAAATTTTCATGAAAATATTATTTTGTTTTGAAAAGAAAGAATTTTCAATCTGTTGAATTGAACTGAAAGAGACGATGTTTAAAAAAAAAATAGTTGGATCCTTAACCCAAAAAGATGAATTTTCAATCAAGAAGATTGATTGTTTAACAAATTGTTGAATTATCAAGCCAAAAAGATCATTTTTTTCAGAAGAGTTGAATTGTTTACCAAAAAAATAAATTCTCAACGAAATATGTTATAGTTGATAATAAAACGCAACAATATTTTTATTTACAATACAAAACTGTTGAGTTAAAGCATAAAGAAAGTATTTTTTAACAAAATAATTGAATCCTCAACCAAAAATTAAATTAATTTCCAACCAAGCAGTTGCATTTTTAACCGAAAAGGATGATTTTCCAACCCGAAATAGCATAGTTTCATTTTTAGGTAAGAAAATTAATTTTCAAGGAAAAAAAAATTTCAGCAAAATACTTAAATTTTGGTGTTAACTATTCAACCAGGAAGTTGATATTTTGATGAAGATGGAACGATTGATAATTTCTAGTTTCAGGATTTTTAAGGTTTATTAATTAATAATAATTTTTAAAATTTCCAGTTTTTAAATTATTTTGAATTCCAAACAATTTTTCAATATTTGAAAATTTAAAATTATTTTTAGACTGTCACGATAAAGTTTATACTTTAGCTTTGATTGGTAACGTATGAAATCACTGAATTTAGGACTTAGCACAAAAATTGTACTTCTACTTTCTAAAAGGTTTCAAATATGGCATAAAAAAATGAATAAAACATAAAAACTGAATTAATTGTTTGATCATCGAAACACTTGAATTCTATGAGAATCGTTGAAAACCACAATGAAAAATGAATACAGCGACCGAGAACCATTATTCTCACCGTTCTCAAATAATAAAAATTCACTCAGAGGAAATATAAAGTGTCTTGAATTTTGTAGAAAAAATATCGCACTCTCCAATATTTTCTATTTTTATTCGTGATTATCATTTGTAACTTTAGCCTCACCTAATTTCCATATTTATTATCAGTTCGGTAATTATTCCAGAACAGTTCCGTTTCATTTACCGAAACGTTCGGTAATTATTTTTAAACAGTTTAAGTAATTCTCAAGGTAATTTCTCAAGAACAAATTATTTCCATGCAAGAAGTCATGACTTCACTCGCAAGCAGAAACTTTCTCAAAGAACTCAATTTATAATTTTTGAGTACAAAGAGGTTCTTTATGAAAAAGTGTGCTTTTTCCTCTAAATTGAAAAATTACCTAACGGTCGGAATGAGATTGGAAATTAGTCAAACATTTCTGAAAATGACTTTTCGTACTTAAAATTACAAAGAAAAAGTAAACGCATACGGATGTTCTAAGGAACAAACGTCACGGCAAAAACCATAAGTAAATAAACAAATTTTCACTAAATAGCTGCTGCTCTTAACGAGAAAAGTTTCTCTCCGCACAGGAGACGAATACCGAATATTGCTATATAAAGGGGATGGCGTCAAACGCGTTGAGTTCTATCAAGCATGAATATTTAACACTTTCCAACGTGATATCAGAATAATGAAAAAGTTGATTCTATATCTACGATGTTGGTGTACATTTGAAGTTTGGCAGTACGGAATTCGATAATCAACAAAATAGGGCTTTTCATGAGAGTGAAAAAACATTCTGTAAAACTGAAATCACTATTTGAAAATGAAACAAATGTCCACTACTGAACCGAAGTGTTTTTAAATTGAAACCAAAGGAGAAACCAAAAATTCGCCTTCCATAGTTTAATTGAAAAAGAAATTTCGATGGATGAAGGCAAATGAGTTAAAAACTCATATTTGTTTTTCAAAGTATGCGACGTTCCGTTGGCATTGGTTCGCTAACCTAATCAGGCTAATTTATCAAAATAAAGAAATACCACATAAATACCACATATTTTTACAGGCACATAGTCTAAGTTAAAAACAAATTTTGAAAAAATTACCGCTCACATTCACTACTTAGAACATAAATTTTAACGCGTTCGAGTTAAATTAAATATGAAGGACCCATTTTGTTCGGTTGAAATGACAGTCTAAAGTCAACTGAAGAAACAAGACCTTGTGTCGCTATCATATACCCATACACATACTCATATTCGTGGATAATACAAATTAAATTCTATCTTATGGAAAGTTAAACACCCAAATTGAATTTCTGTAATACTGGAAAATATATTTTGCTAAGAGCATAAATATCTTCTTTTTTCATTAATATTATTCGTTTTTAAAAATCTTTTCGTTCCACCCACATAAGATGCAGAAAGTTGTTCACAAGAAAATGTATAAAGTAGATTCGTTTCATCCCATTTTTTAGAAGTATCTTTTCCTAATTTTATTACAGAACTCAAACTTTTTTTATTTATAGGGATCGTAGAAATATAATAATTATTTAAAATCTTAGATAATTGTGTAAAATTATTAGAAAAAGTGAGGCAAACTTCAAGTTGATACACATTGGAACGAATCTGATTATGATGTACTACCTTCTTGTGAGAGTGATATTTAATTTTGTTCATGTGGACTTTCATGTTTTTATTATTAAAAATAACTGGATATTCATTATTAATCAATAATTATTGTGAGATAATAATATAGCTCTGTCAACAAGATTGTACACGATATTTTTTTACTGTTGTATAGGATGATGTGAAAGAAAGTTAATTAGTCTGCCATATGACATTGGTTTTCAGAACCAATTGGTGATAATGTGATTATCTTTTTTAATTAACGTCATGTCCCAAAAATTAATACTTTTATTTTGTTCTGATTAAGAGGTAAATTGTACATTTTTATTATAAGAGTTAAAGGTTTGAATAACTGTATCAACATGTTTATTTTTAATGCATATAATCGTGTCATCCACATATCTAAAATATAGAAGAGGAACACAATCATAGATTTCTTTTAATTTTTTTAGACATGTCACTTCCAAATCATCCATTACGATATCTGCAAACAAAGGTGAGATTGGAGAGCCCATTGGCGTGCCATTAATTTGTTTGTAAATATCGTTATTAAAAATAAAAAAAGTATTTTCAAAAAGGAATTTCGTACAATTTATAATGTCGTTAAATGGAATTTTACACTTCTTGTGGATATATTCAACCCTTTTTTCTAAACTTTGTGAAACTAAATGACAAGGGATATTTGTAAACAACGAGCTGACGTCAAGTGGAAGGAGAACATACTCTTTGTCTATGTATGTATATTTAATTTTTTCTTTTAATTCGAATCTATTATTGACATGTGAAATAGGGGTTTTAATGCAATTTTTTAACTCATCATAAATTATTTTGGCCAAAAACTGTGTTGGACTGTTGATAAGAGAAATAATCGGACGAAAAGGGACATCTTGTTCATGTATTTTTGGCAGACCATAACATTTAGCTAGAACTGTATCAGTTAAAGTAAGTTGATTGTTATGGTATTCGTATTTAAAAAAATTATTGACATTGAGATTTTTTATAATTTTTGATGTGTCTGTAGTTTTTTCAAAGGATTTTTATATACAGGAATGTAAGTAGATGTATCAGAAAGCAAATTAGTCATTTTTAAGTTATAAACTGACTGCGAAGCACGAAACACATGATGAGAATGCGTTCGTTGAAGCCGAAGGAGCTTGAACAAAAGAGAATTCACAATCATTAAAATACAGTTGTCGATGCCTTGACTTTTAATTTTGAAGCACATATGTGGGAGAAATAAAAAGACCGAGCGCGTAGCGTGAGGTAAATGCTCAAACTTGCGAGCGATGCGAGCCGCGGGAGCAGAGAGCGATGGATATGTGCCCGCGCAGCGGGCAGATTTTTTATTATGCAAATGAAAACTATATATTTAAAAAAAATCGTTTGCCTAAAACACTGAGAACGTTGAAAAAAAAATTTTTTATTAAAAACTGAAAAACGTTTATAATAACTAAAAAATGTAAAAAATCCCCACTTTATGTATTCTTTAAGAAAAATAGGCAAGTAAAAATATATATTTTAAATTTTTTTAGAAACTCCTGGTTTTCGTGTTCTTCACAATTATATAAATAAAAACATTGGTAACAATTAAAAAAGTGAACAAATCAAAAAATAACTGTGAAAAACTGATAATATATATATTTTTTGAACTGAGTTCAAAAAAGAAGAAACAAAAAAAAATTTAATAGAAAAAACTCTTCGTCTTGAATAATTTTTATATTTTTTAATTTCGACCTTTTATAGCTATAAAGATTTACCAATAAATTGCTTCAAATGGTCAATTCAGAATAAAAGATTCAATATTCATTTAAAAAATTGATATATTGGTGAAAACATAGCGACGTGTTGGTCAAAAATAGACCCTTTTCATGCCTCTTGTAAAAAATCTAAAAAAATAAAATTGAAAAAATATAAAATAATAAAAGCAATGTGTTTGAAAATTACTAATGAAGAGTAAGAAACAAGTAAGAAGTCGTGCATCAACACAGAAAGTGTATATGACTTAAGCGTAAAAGGCAAACATGAAGCCAGTAGTATCTGATTTAATAATGTAAACAATTGAAAAAGAATGCTTAAATAATCTCAGTTTTAAGGCCATCATTCATAGCCGTCATATGAATGACATCTTTTTAATTATTCCTGAACAATCTGTTGATCTGACATTACACACTTTTAGCTTTTTCCATAATAAACTTCAATTTACCATCGTACTAGAGAAAATAAAACTTTAAATTTACTGAGTATTTCTATCATCAGATCTTCAAATGGAAACTTACTAAAAAATTGGTATCAAAAGCCAATATAGTCAGATATTTGAATTATAATTCTGAACATCCTTGGTCACACAAAAGGGCATGATTTTAGTTTGATTGATCGCGCAATTAAACTTTGCTATTTAGAATGTAGAGAATATAATTGTATGTGACTCCGCTGCATTTACGCGTTTTTATGCAACAGCATAGAGTGTCGTAATGTTGTACATTACGATACAGCGGAAGATCACTCTTCACATCACACTATGCTGTATCGTAATGTACAATATTACGATACTCCACGCTGTCACAACAAAACTTGTAAATGCGCCGTCGTCAAACAAAATCGTATAAGCGCCAATGCGCATAATTCGGGTCTTCACACGACTCCCTTACAATTAGATATTTTCACAGGAATACATTGTTAGGAAGGACATTGTTACCTGATGAAAAAAAGAAATTTTACATAGAGATAGTTTTTTTAAACAGGAGGAGATATTAAGAGCTTATAATTATTTTTTTGTTTTGATAGTCTACTTACGAGCAGTTGAACATTGAGTTTTTGGTTATAAAATTATTGGAGTTTCAGTTTGAAAAGATCTAAAGATCCAAAGTTTGAAGTTGAGAATATGTTAAACTTAACATTTTCCATGTATATTAAATTTGTGTAAAAATGAAGAAAGTTTCATAAAATGTAAAAAACACACTCTCCTGGACATACAGTGCATTTTTTGTGTTAAATAAATAAACTTTTTGGGCAGCCCTCATTATCACCATGGCTGCATGTCCAGGAGTGAGGTTATGTTTATCGTTACATGATGATTTTGAAATGGTCGAACATTAGAGCCATCTATCTTGTCTTGGTAGAATTAGATAAATGGGAGGGAAATATTTGAAATCTTATATAATGAGGAAATTTAAAGATTACTTGTACTTAATATTAAACTACGGTATATATCACTATGGAAATCGGTGCTGGAACGTTTATTTACAGAATTACTATGTTTTAAAATTCGGAACATTTCTTTGAAGTTATGTTTTTTGTATTTATTTTCTGTACCTAGTATTTTAGCATTAGAAAAGTCAAATTTGTGATCTAGAGTGTGTGAGTGAGACTCTAAAGCAGTACCTCTAGAATCTCTTTTGCAATCATTTTTGTGTTCCCTGAGTCTATATTTAAAATTTCATTCTGGCTGACCAACGTAAACCGGGCCACATTCATATGGGATGATATAGATGATGTGTGTTTTTAGTTAAGTTGGAGTTTTATCTTTATTTTCAGTGAAACACTGAAAAGGATCTTTTTCATATTTGAAAGTTATTGAAATATTAAATTCTAGGATTTTTTTTGTGTAAAATCTGGTAAGTTCCTTAATAAACGGTAAAACAATCAATTGATTAAGATGTAATTTGTTATTATTTTGAATTATAGTATTAGAGATTTGGTTTTTATTTTGTAAATGAATTAATCTTTTATTAATATATTTTATGGTGAAATTAGTGGGATAACCGTTATTTTTAAGAGTATTTTTGACAATGTTTAAGTTTTTTGTTTCAAATGTACTGTTAGAGAGTGTGACTGCTCTATCAACTAAACTGTTGATGACAGAAATTTTGTCTTCAATAGGTATGTTTGACTCAAAATTGAGGTATCTCCCGGACCAATTTTCTTTACGGTACTAGTTAGTTATAATGTTATTGTTGACTTTGTATAAATTAAGATCTAAGAAATTTATTGAATTATGTTTTTCTATTTCAATAGTGAATTGTAATCTAGGATGGTAAGAGTTGAAAAAGTTGAGTAAGATGTCGATTTTGTCTTCAGGGACACAGGTCAAGATATCATCTACATATCTGTAGTAGAAGATTAATTTAAATGGTAGTTTTCTGAAAATATCTCTTTCAAGTCCCTCCATTACAAGATCAGAAATTATGCCAGAAAGAGGGGATCCCATAGGGGTACCAAAAATTTGTTTATAAAATTCGTTCTGAAAGTTGCAATATGCTTTGCCTGAACAAAATTCTATGAGTTCATTGCTTAACTGGTATGTTTGTATGTTCTCTGATTTTAAACCACTTAATTTTGATATTTTTTAAAAGAATTTCTTTACAAATATTTGTGAATAAGGATTTGACATCTAGAGAGACTATTTTATGATTTTTAGGAATTTGAGTATTTGTAATTTTTTTAATAAGGTCCCAGCTGTTTTTAATGTTAGATGTAGTTTTTCCAATGATTTGTTGTATTGCTTTACTAATATATTTCAAAATGCTATAAATAGATGATCCAATGAAGGAAGTGACTGGTCTGAGGGGAATTGTTTCTTTATGGATTTTTGGTAGTCCGTAAAATTTAGGAGCAATGCCATTATAAATTTTGAAAAATTTGGCTGTATCAGTATTTATAAAATTTAGTTGTAAAAGATTACTAATTAGTTTATTAAGTTCTTCTTGTACTTTATTTGTTGGATCTTGACTTAATTTGATGTAAGTTTTGTTATCTAATAAGAGAGTTTCACATTTTTCTATATAATCAGTTTGTTTTAAATAATTATTATAATTTTATTATTTCAATAAATATTCCTTAAAAAATATAAACTATTTTTCAAATACACTTATATATAAAAAAATAGTTTTAACGAAGATATAAGCGAAATAGGGCAAAAATTGACCGAATCCCATGCATTTGGTCCATTGGTTTCCCCCTCAGCACTCAACGAAGTGAAGTTAGCTGGTGGTTGGAGTGAAAATACCTCATGCTTGCAGGGCTTATCCTTACAATGTTTGCAGGACTTATCTCGTCTCGGCTTCGATCGTCCTGCGAGGATTGCCGCTCGTCGCGTAAAGACTCTCATTATGCGCATAATATACTATAAAACTTGTAACTAACATTTTATTTGACAATGATTATCCTGTACCTGTGCTTAGACAGCTGATGAAAACAAGAGTACACCTCACTTATAATATGAGCTCTGGACAAAACACATTTGTAAAGAATAATGGTTTAACTGTTTTTTCCTTATGTTCCTGGTTTATCTAATAAAATCACAAATTTACTTCTGAGATACAAAGTGAGACTGCTTAGTAAGTCTTTAAAAAGCAAGAATCTTATTTTTAAATGCGTCAAAGATCCGTTACCTTAATTAAAAATTACTGGAGTAATATAGTCACATGCTTAAACTGTGAAGCTTGCTACCTTGGACAAACAGGTAGACAATTATAGGACAGAGAATAAAAGAACACGAAAGAATTGTTAGAAATCATGATAATTACGCCGCGTCAGTAAAACGTTGCTCAGCATATATACATAATTTCTCTCAGGCAATTACAATCATTTTTAAACAGGAATCAAACCTTAATAAACGCCTAACAATAGAATCTTTTTACATCATGAAAAAATTGCGTTAATCTTAGATATGAAAACTATAGACTTCCTTCACATTGCAATATCTTGATTTAATTTACTACTAATGTGTGTTTTAACCTTCAATAATTTCTGTCTTCCAATACAGTAATAATTTCTTGTTACAAAATATTTGGCGTCATAAGAACTATTCGACTGCTACAAGAGCATCTAACCGAATTCAGTACCTTTGTGAACTCTTGACTTTTGGGATGACTTGCATTCTCTGATACGCACTGTCTGTTCACTATTTTCTCCCTTCAAACTTTCAAGCATTATTGTCAAAAATGTAATTCATGGAATATTTATTTATTTTTTCTATCGGCATTGTCAAAAAAATTTGTACATGAATTTTTTCATTACATAACTTTTAAAGTTGAAAGTTTTTTGTCAGAATTAAACCTTATTTGATATGTGACATAACCTCATGTATATAACCTTGAAACATAGTTTATAGTTTTATCAATTTTAATCTTGTTTAGATTGTTTACAAGTAGCTTGAAAAGTTTTTTTTTTACCAAAATTTTGCCATGTTTTTAGCAAGATATGAATTTTTTTTAATTAACACTGATTCTTTTATTTTGAATTAACCATTTGAGGCCATTTATTGATAAATCTTAATAATAATTTAAAATATAACCATCACCTTATGAAAAACGTACCTATAGACAGCGATATGCAGTTTGCGCACACACGGAAATAGTGGTTATTATTCTTTGGCTCTGGCAGTTTGCTTTCTGATTCGTTGAGACGAATTGAGCCAGAGCGAATTAAATGCGTAGCAATTCGCTCTAATTAGTGGTGAAGGTCATTTCGAAAAAAAAATTTAAAAAAATGGCATGCCTCGGGACTCGAACCGTCGATCTCAAGTGTATGAGTCTATAGTGGAACTACTGATCTACGGGACTCTTTGATAGATAGTTACCATGAATCTTTTATGCCTAACGCGTTGGTTATACCTTACGAATTCGATTAAATGGGTATTCATGCTGAATAATTGAGGCGAATTGGAAGCTGAATTTGCATAGCGCGAATTGAAATGAATTGGCTTTCACTGAAATTAATTCCAGCTGACGTATTCAAACGATTTGGCTCCCCTAAAAATTTCAAGTCGAATTCCTACGAATAGAATAGATTTGACGATAAATTACTTCTTTATGAATTTACGCAAACTCACTGCTCATCTTTTAACTTAACTTATAGATTGTACAGAGCCATTATGCGCTATTGTTTAGTGACAAACTTAAGTTTACATATCAATAAAATTCAGGTAACAGATAACTTTAACATTTATTTTTGCAATTACTATTTCCATGCGAAAATGAGAACGTGTGACTCACTATTGAAGGGCGGGCCACCATTGATGTCGTTACCCTCACAGCAATAAGATATCCAATTTGATCCGATTTATGTTCCGGGTTATCCCAGGATCTCCGGGATGTACATGGGACTATTTTGAGATATTCGAATGTTCTATGTGGAATATACAAACAATTTCAATATCCCACATCGGACATTTTAATATCCCTGGAACGTCCAATAGTCATCTCGGATAACCTTGGGATACCCCTGGGATATACAGATTTCCGCCTTTCAGGATATACCGACGAGTTAACCCTAGGATATTTCTGGGACAATGCAGAATACTTACCCGTACTGACCCTACAAAAACTTGAATCTAGAAACGAAGTCAATTGGAGTTATAACCCAGTGGGCACGTTCTGTAAATGTTACGTTACAAAAAGTTCACATTTATACATAACTTTGTTACAGTCATGTAGCATAACAATTACAGAACATAAAGTTCACACTGTTCTGAAACGGTATTACTGTCCGCATACCTAAAATTTATGGAATATATAACAGATATACCACGGATTGATAGAATTGTTACATCACTAGACTGTTACACGTGTTCCAGAATTCTTATTCTATAATTATTGTTCTATACTAGTTCTGTAACTACATAACGAAACCGTTACGATACGTCGTTACAATTCAGTTCTATCGCTATTTAATAATTTCTAAGTGTAACAGATATGTGACGGAATGATAGAACTGTTATTTCACAATAATGTCATACATTTTCTAGAACGAGTGTATGTAACACAGTACTGGAACATATACGTCACCGGAATATCAAAATTGTTCTACATCATTTGTTACATAAGTGTTCCGTACCACTTACATAACGCTGTTAAGTAACCGTCATGAAACTAAGTTACAATGCGGTTCTATCACTTGTTTACAATTTTGTAGTGTAACCGATATTGATATTATGAAACTTGGTGATGAAATTGTTACGGATCGATCACAGAATAAATTTACATCATAACACTGTACATATTTGTTACGGCACTGTTACAGAACAATTTTACTCTGTAATCGCCCTGTTCCAGAATTGTTATAAAAATATTTTTTGTCACATAAACCTGTTATATAATTGTTATGGATCTGTGACAGAAAATGATTACGTCTCATAACAGCATTATAAAACTGTTCTGTCACGTTATTACAGAACTGTTACATCCATTTGAGGACGGCATTACTCATCCTCTGGTCTAAACCTGTTCTTAACATGTTACATAACATGTTCTTTTCCGTTACATAACTGTTACATCACAATTATATATCAGTGTCCGCTGGGAATGCTTAAGATGACAGTTTTTTAGTTCAAGATTTTTGCTTCGTGAAAAGGAGTGACCATGAAGCCTGCGAGAAAATTACCGAAAAATTGACTAACTTGAAGTTCAAAGTTTCTGCAAAAATAGTAACTAACTTACGTTACAAGTTACACGTCTAAAACAGTATTCGCGTGTACATCTTAAAGTATCTAAGTCACTAAAATTTGCTCTATTCTTGCAATTTACATTATTGCAGGGAATTATAAAATTTGTATTTAAATCAACTGTTAAATTTGCGCGTGGTTTGAAACGAGAGCACTTGCGGATACGCCTGGCATACGTGAGGTAGGAAATAAAATTCTCGCGTAAGTCGAATGAAGTGCAATGTTGCCATTTCTTTCAGTATTCAGTAACAGATTTGCAACATTTTGAATTTCAAGAATTTTTAAAAATTAAGTCCTGCAAAACTCAACTAAATTGACCCTATGCATATATATATATATATATATATAAACTAAAGGTTAACAACCACCGCAGGGTCCCACTGGGAGTAACTGTCATCTAAATGCATGCCGTGTTTGCTTTGCTGCTTACAACTACAGTCTTATGGTCTTCACATACACAGGACATCTCAATTTTGTACTGAGGTTTCTCCATTTCGCGATGTATTTCGCAAAATTGAGGTTCACCATCATCAAGTTGTAGGTCTTCGGATGTATGATGACGCCTAAAAATGCTTCTGTGATGTCAGAATTGTGAGTAAGAGAAATAAATTTGTGAACGGTTCTCGCCGTTCAAATGCTGTCTTCTGCTATCCAACGATTTCTTCCTCTCGAAAAATTTATAATTTCCGTAAAAATAATGATTGCCTCAGCAAAAGGCGTCATTCCTCTAAATTTTATTGATCCGAGGATCTCGCAAAACCCCGGATATTTGACAAGTTTTCTATCTTTCGTTCTCAAATACTTGGGAAAAATATATATTGAGTCAGTGATGTACCTAAAAAAAAATTCCAAGTCGGATTTAACCAACACCCTTAACCCTTGGATGGGGGTGCAACGAAGGTAATGTTGCTCCATTATATTACGCACCTAGACCTGATGCTACGGGTGAATATGATTCAGTGGAGCACCGCCAAAGGGGATTACCGATAACATTTCTTCAAAGGCTTGGTGTGGGGAGTCCTACGCCTCATGTTACTGATATTTTGGCTGATAACGAAACCATGTTGAGATTATAACCTCCATCGCCATCAGAACCTAATTTCACACTTTGGGGCACCGAAAAACGCAGAAGCAACAGAAACAGAAAGCCATACGTTGTATATCAGCTTCAAAACAACAAATAAAGCTAGGCTTCAAAAGGGGTCCTAAATAACCACTAAAATCTTGATTTCGAGTAGAATAACAAAAAGTGAATTCACATAAATATGAATTAATAATTATAGTATAGGAATACTTTTAAATTATGCTAATAAACTCGTATATTTATTCATATCGCGTTTACTGATTGTGAGTTTTCGAGTTGATTTTCAATCAAAATTGACCACACTATGGAAAAATATGTATTAATCGCAACAAAACCATTTTTTTACGATTATCGATTATTTATTTCTTATCACCCTCACCCACAGCTCTATCTCGTAGATCCTAAGCATTTAAATAAAAATAAAATTCAGAAGTCCGGGCAACTGGGACTTTGGTATATGAGAGTCCTGTTCGTAATCATATGGTCACGACCATGGAAACAAGAATCAATTGGATATGTCAATCGGTTTTTAATCCTGTTTAATTCTGTAAGGCGAGGGCGAAGGTTGAATTCAATTTAATTCCTTCCGCAAAGTATAATTGTCAACATTTAAATCCAAAACAATTCTATTTGACTCAAAGTGCATTCAAGTCAATCCCGAACAATTCCTCCCACGACCATATTCACAGCACTTTGAAATCAAACGAATGTCGTTTTTTGCCATATTTGAAATCATTTAAATACATTTCAATGTACATCTTCTCACCGGGCATTTATAAGGAAGTAAACAGTACGGGATAAATCTAATTTTTGTAACAACTGAGGGGTGATTGCCAAAAAAAGTTAACCATTTTAGGCAATGAAATTTTAGAAATCAAACAAATTTCCAAACCGCCTGAGATATATTTTTTAATGCAGAACAGATGAAAATATTCAAAAATGTGAAAAATTACTATTTTAACGATTTATTTGATTTTGACTTCAACGTATCAAAACATCCTTTTATTTCATAGTATGATGAATTAATATGGAGCGTTACCGTACATTTTTTAAACTTTCGATACAACACCAATTTTTTTCTCAGTATATAGTTTGGCGAGAAACACTTCTGAACGGCATGTTCATTCTTTATTTTTATATATTAAAATGTTTACAAATATAATTTCCCTTAATAACCTTAAAAAATTATGCAAATAATAATTTTTTAAATTCCTTTTTTCATGTTTTACAATTATATTTCAAATTTGAAGTATGAAGGAGAATTAAAAAGATGAAAGATTGTGTTTTTTTTTCAAAAAACCCGATGAAGTTTTAAAAAAGTATGTTTTTCCGCGAAAAAAGGCATTAAAAAAATTATTATTCACAAAATTTTTTAAGAATATTGAAGAAAATTATATTTAAAAATATTTTAAGAAATAAAAAACATAAGAATAAAAATCGCAGGCATCAAGAATCGAACATGCAACCTTCCTGCTATGAAACCGAAGCGCTACTTCCAAAGCTACCAAACGTTAAGAAGTACTTTTTGCCAAACTCTATAATGCCTGGTGGCAAATATTCCGAAGTCGATTTTCTCAAAAACGGCGAAAAAGCGCATATTACTGATTTGGCAAATTAATACTCAGGTAATGAGTGTTCAGTAAAAAAATTATGAACCAAAAAGAAAATAAAATAAAACCGAAAACAAGGGGCCATTAAAAAAATACGTGATACATTTTTCCAGAACTTTGAACCCCCCCACCCCCTCCACTACGTTATGCTTTTTCCATCACACTTAACATTGAGAATGATACTTCGAAAGACGGATGTGGTGGATGTGGCTGGGATAAAAAGTATGGATCTTCCGAAGGGCTCATTAGACAATTTGTGTGATTATTATTAAACGGGAGGAGAGGGCAATAACTGTCCATAGCACTGCGGTAAAACCTATTATACTATACCCTAGAATTCAACTATCACCCAGAAGTTCAGTCTTTACCATAAAGACATACACTGATTTTCAGGAGATGTCATGAAAGTCTTCAGGTTCGAGAAAATAATCCCCCAGGTATTCGTTTTTGAGGCACGCCAGTGCATCACATTCACAAAGTATGTGATGAGCCACCAATCCTTATGTTGGTCAAGTGTTTTGTCAGTCGGCTGTGTCCAGTAAGCATTTCTAGTATGACATTAATCTGCCTTCGTTCCATGTTCAAGAGCTCATTAGTCCTCTTAGTACATGTACCAGATACGAAATTCTTAGAATGCACCATGTTTTGTTCCCTTCCAATATCTCGCATGCTCCTCCAAGAGCCATTTCCCAATGGCTCCGTTGGCCGATGCGTACGAGATACCGCAGTAGGGTGCCGAGCCAATCAGAGGCTGTGAAGCTCCCGTCTTAGCTAGTGCATCTGCTCTCTCATTACATTCAATATCTTCATGGCCGGGAACCCAGATCAGACTGATCCAGTTTTATCGGCAACCTTAAGAAGATCTTGAAAGCAACTTCAAACTAGTCTGGAAGTAAGCTCTTCAGATGTGGGGAATGTGCCCAGTGCTGTTATTATCTTAGCCCTGGGTTTCTTCACATAGATTCCAGCCCCTGTTTCCAAGGAATCTTTAGATCTGTCTGTGTACCAAACCAGACCTTCTGGTTTAAATAATTCTTCAATTCTCTCTTCATCATGCAATTCTTCCATTTTAGGAAAGATGGCGTTTAAGGGTTTCTTGAAGGATAATTTCCCCAACATAAAATCAGCTTGCATAGCGCGAATATTATCTTCGCCTCCTACTATTAGTCTATATACTTCCGCTGCCGTAATCTACATTACGAAAAGGTGCAACAGCGGGACGTCCAAAATGAACTCAAGAGCTGCTGTTGGTGTTATTTTCATAGCACTAGTGATCGCGAAGTAGAAAACCCTTTGGAGGCTTTCCAGTTGATTCATAGTACTGATTAGTTCAATCCTTGGCAACCAGATCGTTGATGCATATGCTATTATGGGTCTGATTATTATTGTATATAACCAGTAAGTAATCCTGGGGTTTGAGCCCCAGGTTTTCCCAGTTGCGCATCTACACGTCCAAAAAAACGTCTATAGCTTTCTTTACAATTGTGGAAACATGGAGTTTCCAAGTTAATTTACGATAAAATATTACTCCTAAATACTTTCCTTAGTTTGAAAATTCTACTTCCCTACCATAGAACTTAAGATTTTCAAGGCCATGAAGTTTCCTTTTTCAGGTAAAATTCACGAGTTCCGTCTTGCCGGGTTAATGGACAAACAACGGCCCTTGCACTATTGCTCTACTATGTTGAGCGCTGACTGCATGAGTCACACGAAAGGGGCCCTGTTGCTTCTCCGTTACCAGGATCGCCAGGTCATCTACATATCCCTGAGTGTTAAGACCCGATTCGTTTAAAACACGAATCAGGTTATTAATTACAAGCGCCCACTAGATGGATGAAAGAACTCCCCCTGTGGGCATCCGCTTCACACTTTGGCCTTCACTTTATTAACATGTAGTGAAATATGTATCGTTCTGGTTTTCAACGTATGGATTAGTTTGCGATGCCACTAACTCCGTGTGTTTTGGCAGAACCGTATACGGATTGAATTGGGGTGTTACTAAATTCCCTCTCTATGTCTAGAAACCCTTCAATTGCCATTTCACCTTTCCGTATTGTATTAATAATGCTGGAGTTAAACGCATAGAGAGCGTCTAAAGTAGATTTGCCTTTTTGAGGGGCGAATTGATTCCTAGGAAAAGGTTTTCCGTTAGGACTTCGTCTTTCATGTAAAGGTTCACTAATTTTTCTAGCGTTTTCAGTATCAACGATGTCAAGCTGATCGGTCTAAAGGATTTTGCCCTAAAGTAGGTATCCTTACCCGGCTTTAGAATGAAGATGGCCTTAACCTTTCTCCATGCTACCGGGGTGTATCCCATTCCTAAACATGCCCGAAAGATGCCGCACAATGGTCCCACCAAGGACTGAAATCCTTCTTGAAATAATGCAGAGAATATTTTCTCACCTTCTGCAGCTTAAAATGGTTTGAATTGTCCAACTACTTATCTAATTTTGGACAAGTAACAATAGGACTGGCTACTTTCCAATTTTCCATTCTGTCTCTAAAAGTTGGTCCTCTTGAGGGGTATGACTCATCGGCCGTCCCCTCATTCGTGTAATCCAACTCCGGGCGCAGAGAGTGTACCCTCATTAGGTGCTCTAGGATTTCATTAGTCGTCTCAGCCACTTCTCCCTGAGGCAATAATAATGCCTTCAGTTGGAATAATGAGTTACCCCTCAAGGTTCCCTGGACTCTAACAGTGCCAGGTATATTCTCGATTCCCTGACAATACCCCCTCCATGAGTACCTTATGGCATTTTGTATCTCATTATTATATCTTCTGAAGGCTGCTTTGTACACGTCCAAATTTTCAATCTTTTTAGCTCTGGTAAAATGACGTCGAGTATCCTTTTTTAGGTCCTCAAGTCTAGGATTCCACCAGGGTGCATTCATGTCTTTTTTTAATACGAAGAGGAGAATTGTCCTCGTATGCTTTATTCATGAGATCCTTCCTATAATGATCCAATTTAGTTGCTTCAGGATTCCTATACCTTTGAACTTCAGGTCTACCGGCTATCAAGGAGAAGCATATCTGTCTATGATTCGATAGGGACGTATCCGACGATACATGCCATCCCTAGAACACTTCGCTAATACTTATCGAACATAAGGTCAAATCAATTACCTCGTGACATATAGATGTCATGACAGTATGTGTGTTACCCCGATTCAATGAAGATAAATCCGTAGTTAAGAAGTAATCTAATAAAGACTTACCCCTGTGGTTGGTGTCCTTACTACTTCAAGTCCAATGATGTGCGTTAGCATCGCATCCGAGATCAATGGCCATCCTTTAACGCTCTTATTGACTCTTGGAAAATTTATTTTGCGATTTATTTTGCGCTACCCCCAGTTTGGTTTCATATAATGTAGAAATAATTCGTGTAAAATTTGAACTTAATCATATTAAGGCGTGCCCCCGGGCCTTCGAAATTAATATGGGGTTTTAAATAGGAAAAGCTTTTTAGCATATAATTAATATTTTGCAAGATGAACAAATAAAATTAATTTTTTGGTTAATTTTATGGTTTTTTCGACTCTAAAGGGCCCAGGGGTACCCTTTCCCTAAGTCCGATTAGGCTCAAATTTAACACGAATTATTTCCACATAAAATGGAACCAAACTGGGGGGTAGCGTAGAAAAAATTCAACCTTTGAAAATGAGAGCTGCAAGTGAATGACTATTAATCGTTTAAATAAATGTTAAATATCTTCAGCCAAAAATTATTACTCTCAACGTTCATTGTGTCATTAATTCCAGAAAATAATAACTTTCCACGCTTAACAGGAGGAAAATTGTTTGAACAAATTAAACTTGTTCAAGTAATTACCAAATGTCCTTAAAATATATATTACTCTCAACATTCGTTAATTGTGTCATTAATTCCAGAAAATAATAACATTTTACGATTTTAAGGAGTAAAAATTGTTTAAATAAATGTAAATTGTTCAAATAATAGCAAATATGTTAAACAAAAAATATTACTCTAGCCATTCATAAAATTTAAAAACAAATCAGAAAAATATCGTCTTTAGTATGAATTTGATAGAAAACTACTATTTTTCATCTTTCGGGACATATTCCGGGCACAATAACAGAAGTTTGGGGGGACAAAATTAAAATTTACTTTGTGGAAATTATTTCCTGAGCAGTCTTTAAGAGGTGAAAATACTTTAATTGACAAAAAGTTTATAACAAGTACTTCTTTTTTCCATTTTTTAGAAAATCGAGCTTTTCCCATTTAAAAACCCAGGTTAATTTCAATGGCCCGGGGGGCACGCCTCAATCCAATTAGGTTCAAATTTTATACGAATTATATCAACATAGAATGAAACCAAACTGGTGGGTACCATGAAGAAAATTCCATCTTTGAAAACAAGATTCGCTCTTGTTACTTAAGCCTCTAACCTTCACCTTGTAAGTCCAAGACTTTTGTATTAAGGAAAAAGTCGCTTGTGCTGCTGTCGAACGTCTGATTAAGATAGCAGACGTTCCTTCAGCGTGGTGAAAGTTTATTTGGATAAAATACAGACTGGAAGGGGCACGTCTCGTGTCCATTTTAACTTGCAATTATCTCGTCCACATCTTCCGTAAACAGATTCGGAGCTCTGTATTCGGGTATAACTCTGGTTTTTGAGAGGATCTTCAGAATGACTCTCTGTAACCCACAATGAGGCCTGCAATCGATCTTCTTGAGACTTTCGACCACTCCTGGTTTTGCAGTTATTAAAAGTTGGGTAGCTTTACTACTCATCTTAACATCGATAACCTTCCATTCTCCCGTTTTCTGGGTCAAATTTTGGATTGCCATCCAGGTCCGAACTCGCCTTCTCCTTGGGCAGGAATAATTAATTCCCCACCGTAAAGAGTAGGAGAGTTCACGTGAACTGTCGTGTACGATGGCTTTGTGAAGCTGTCCACCTGTGGTATTTTCTACAAAGATCAATCAGTGATTCGTGTCGGAACAGTGTTGTGGAACTAGTGCATTGTTCGAATCAGCAACACGCGAATTCTAGGTTGACCTAAAATCTACCCCCTCGCCTACACATTCCTTACCTACCATTACCATATAAGTTCCTTGATCCCCGGTAATATAAAGAGGTCAGAACCGAACGAGTTACGCTTACTTTGAAAGGAACTTAGCTTAATGGTATAATACTAATAATAATAAAGAAAAATGCCTTTCGCCAAACTTTTGTAGTGAATTTTGCGGAAATAAGGACGGTAACTGAAGACGACCATAAACAACGAAGGCGTCAGATAATAGATGAGAACCTCTTACCTGGAAAAACCACCAACCGAATAAGATCTGAGGTTGAGACTACATTCCGTCAGCGATTCTAGCATGCACAGGACAAGAAGAGGATCAAGTGGACGCTGGAAGTGAATGAAGACGTGATCAGTTGTCACTTTCGAGCAAAGGCGCTCGGAGAATCCTTGAGGGGAGAACAACGTCGTCTCTTCGTGGATCTTCAGCCCCAGCTGGCGAGAGTGACCGAACAGCATCTGGCTGATCAGTTAAGATACTTCAGAAGGTGCTACCTTATATCCGAGGTCGAAACAAGTAACATCGAAAAACAGGTGCGACAACAACTAGCATCATCGCCCCCTGCAGTTGCGTTGGAAGAGGAGGGTCATATACCCGTGATACGAGACGCTATGCAAGAGCGGGAGCCGGACCTGAGAATGTAATGGGGCGACTGTCTCATGGTCGACAGTCGTTAGGCCTGCAACCGCCGGAACCTGCCCCTGTTCCTGTTCAACTTATTAAAGAGCTAAATGCGGAAAGCTTGCGTCTAATGGCGTACTTTACTGATGCCATCCTAGAGTTCGCAGATCAAGAACCATCTGTGAGAAATGGTCTGTCGAAAAGTCAACAAAGACCTTCTCCGGCTAGTTGGCAGCTTGAGCACCGAGATACTGCCTCTGTTCTTGTATCAGAAAATGATCCTTTTGCAGGTTTTTGCCAGGATGATGAGCATAAAACTCAGATTCCGGGTTACTAACAACTACGCACCAAAAAAGATGTCGGGCCCTGCATAGAAGTTTCGGCTTCAAGGCGAGATTAGTCAAAGAAGAGCAAAACTTGTACGTTTGTACCAATATCGAAAGGGCAATCGGTCTCAGAGACTGACTCGCCATGAGGAGGAGATCCCTCGCCCACATAACATCAGATCAAAAACATCTACCAACATGGATTAAGTGATTGACTATCTTAAACAGAGGTTCATGGTCCTGTCAGCGCGACTGCAACGATTTAAGAGATCGACCGCGAGAAGGAATGACTCGCATCCTAAAGAGGGTTAAGAACAGGAAAGTGCAAGGTGTGAATATGATGCACAGCTTCTGGTACAGATACCTAGAGGTCTTGCGCCCCACCCTTGCTGGAGCTCTTCAAAACATCTTGGAAACCCAGATCACTTGCTCTCTTTTATGACGGAGGGCGTAAAGTATATGATCCCCAAAACCGTAGATGCTGGTAGTCTTAGTGATTACCGAACAATCACTTGCCTCCCGACCCTTAATAATTGTCTCCCGGAACAAGAAGGTTGCTGTCGAGGCTCCCGTGTCTGCAAGGACCAAGTGACGATTGACAGTTTGGTTGTGTTGCATGCGAAACACCACCAACTAAATTTGCACATGGTCTACATTGACTAGCAACAGGTGTTTCCCTCAACACGCCACGATTATTTACTTGAGGTTCTTAAGACGTATAAGATCTCTTCTCACGTCATCCAATTTCTGGATAACGCTATGCATTGAACCTGTTGAGTCGGACGACATAAAGGATCATGGAAACTCAGAGTCGAATCTGAACAGCCAACGTAACATTTCACTGCAGTTCTCCTATGACATTAGGATGCCTGTGGGCTTGGACAAATGCAGAAAGCTGCATTTTCCAAGGTGCTTGAGACTGCTTCTTTGGGTCGCCTTAGTCTGATTCGGTCGTCCGCCCTCAGTGCGAAGAACATCACAAATGCAATTAACACCTATGCCATTCCTCTCCTGACATACTCCTTTGGTTTGGTCTCCTGGTCCATGACTGACCTCGAGAGGCTACCAGAATCTTCTGCGTTGAAAATGTCTAAGCACCGAATGCACCATGAGAGGACAGCTATAGAAAGAATAGTTCTACCACGCAAGCTTTGGTAAGCGTTGGTAGGAAAGATGGATCCCTATAAATGGGCTCTACAGTATGAACGTTGGAACCCTATAGACATGCTCTCCAGGATGAATGTTGGATCCCCATAGGGCTCTCCAGGGTGCTTGTAGGATCCCTATAGACGGGCCCTCCAGTATGCATACACGCAAATTATGATGAATTGCACGAATGCGCAAGAAGAATATAGGGTTCCAAAACAACGACTGATACGAGCGAATCTGCTAAGCACTTGTCACGTTTCGCGACCGCCTTTAGTAGCGGAGTACCAGATCATGAGTGCCTGTGTGTACGTTGACGGCTAGGTTGGCTGTAGTATTACTGCTGATAGGGTGAGCTGCGGGATGGTCAGGCAGATCACATTAAGCAAAGAACTGGCCAGCAAGAACATATGCGGCAAACAATAAATAGTGGAGCATCAACTATGCCTGCTGAGGATGCTTTAATAGCGTTAGCAATTTGCAACCAACCACCTCAACAGTAACATCGTGGGAGAGCATTACGTCAGATATCTTACAAGAAGACTCTATCAGTGCATTATTGTTCTGTTTAGCGTTGAACTCATTAAGCAAAGTACTAAATAGTATATGTCATGGGTTCAAAGTACAAGATAACGAGGATGATAATCAACTGACGCATCTTCTGTACATGGATGGCCAGAAAGAAAAAAGAAAAAAAATAAGAAAGTGATCCATGTCACAAAGCAGTTTTACAATACTATCCACATGGAGTTCGGGCTAGATAAATGCAGAACAATGCATTTAATCAGAGGAGAAATAGGGACCGCAGAGTTAGAGAACGAGGACGAGAACGAGAATGATATCGAGGCAATGGCTGATGGGGAGTCATATAGATATCTAGGTATTCTGAATTCTAAGGGTATTCAACATACGATAGTTAAAAAAAGCCTAATTGTCTTCACTACAAGACTCTAATCGGTTCTCGTGGTCTCTTTTGGGCTCATTAAGTGATGGAGCACCAAATGAAAGGATAAAGAGAATCATCTGCGTTGAAATGACCAACTATCGAATGGACCACAGTAATTTGGCGGTTGAAAGGATAGTTCTACCACGACGTAGAGGGGGTAGAGGCGTTATAGATGTCAATCAACTGTGTGAGTCACAAGTTATCCAGATGCGAGACTATTTTAACAGCAAGCGAGATACCGTACTTTACAACACCATCTGTGAAGCGTATCTCAATTACATACCCTTGAATTTCTCGAAAAGGTTAGAACAACATGAAGTAGACAAAGACGCACCCAATATTTGCAATAAGATGTTCGTCCTGTTTCTAAAAAAAAGAGGGCTTCATGATAGCGATTTAGGCCAGGGTTATCAGCTTCAGAAACTATCGCAAGCACGTGTTACATTAAGAGGTAGTTGACAGGAGCCGATTGTGTGCAGATAACAACGAATCCATCCAGCACATTATTGATGGTTGTTGCACAATGGCTCACGGAGAGAGAGTGGAGGAGAGAAAGTACGCACACAATACTTTTGACAGAATAAACGCCTTTATATATAGAAACATTCCGAACCTCGTTTAAGAAAACGAAGACTATATCTTATACTGGGATGTAATTATGTATCCAGACGGATCGTTATATCCCAGCTAGTTAATCCGACATCGTGTTGCAATACAAAAAAGGCGGGAGACTCTAGATCATCGACATGCTTGACCACTTATCCGGAATTTGCAAGGCACCTTTGCATCTATAATCAATAAGTATAGCGAGCTAAGGTATGACATAAAGACTATGTAGAAGAATCCGAAACATGCACCTATTGATCCTATAGTGAATCCGTCTACAAGCAATGTAATAAAACCCTGAGGCCAATGTGTAAGATCAGCAGCGATAAAAGACGAACTTTAAACTTAGTCCGTGGCTGATGAGAAAAACCCGGGTTCACCCAAAAAAGCTAAAAAGAACAAAATAATAAATAATATTCACCGTGCATTGAGTAGTGTATCCATAAAATATAATTTACCTTTTCATATTTCACCCATAATACATAATTTTACAATTTATTTGTCAAAATTCAAAAGATAGTAATCTCGTGTGAAATTATCTCCTTATATTATATGTGAACAAAAACTGTTTAAGTTGAAGACTAAATGAAGATATCGTCATAAATGCCCTTTTTGAGAAAAAAAAGATAATGATTGTTTCCGTTTGGAATATGATCAATTCGATTGTAAAACTTTATTTAGCGAAAAAAACTTTCCTTTTGCAATTATTGGATTAAACACTTAACAAATGTACAATTTTTGAAAAATTATGATTACTTTTTCATATTTTCCCCATAATAAATACCTTTACAAAATTTTGAATTTTTATTTTTCAAATTCAAAAAATATTAATTATGTGTGAAATGATCTCCTGATTTCGAATGTAAACAAAAAATTGTAATTTTATATCGCTAAAACATGAATAATCAGTGGGATATGTCTTTACTCAATCAAAAGTGCATAAATCCATTTTAAAGTTAATAACTTCAAGACAGTACTCAATTAAAAACCTTTTTACGCATTTAATTTCTTTGAAAGGTTAACTAATTCTAGTAATAGGCCATTTCAAATTTAATTTTGATTAATGGAGTTATAATATAAGTTATAATAGATTATGACTTTATTATATGTATATATCTATTTTATTATTTATTTATTATGTATAATTTCGAAAATAAGGCTAAACAACCACAGCAGGGTCCCACTGGGATCAACTGCCAGCTAAAAATGATACCAGCTCCTAGTAGGACCGTGGTAAATCACATTCATGGCCACGTCTCACAACCGTGAGATGGGTGGTCACAGGACACTAGCGATTAAACCTACTATGTACATTTTCAAGAAAAAAACTTACAATACAATTTTTTTCTAATTATTGTTATTTTAAATTTCAACAATAATTTTGGAAACTACATTAAACATTCAAAAAATTTTCTGCGATCAGAATATTTCATTAGCGTATTTTTAATAAATAATATTTATTGAAAAACAATTTTTTTATTGTTTGAATTCGGGGATTTTGTAGGGTCGGTTTGACCGTGTCGAATATTTTATAATTCAGAAATTTTTTGTCTCAAATTTTATTATTCGGAAATTGTCAATTTCGGTAATAATATAAACTGGCGGGAATGTTATTATTCAGGAATTTTCAAATTAGGTAATATTATAAACTGTTCCAAAGTTTTATAATTTGGGAAATTTCCAATTGGGGATTTTTGTATTTCCAAAATTTTATCTTTTCGAGAATTTCACAATGTCGAGTATTTTATTTTTCGACATTTTTGAGTCGTCATAATAAAATTTCCGACAGAAAATTGCAGAATTATAAAATATCCAATTCTGCAAAATATCGACATACTTGTATTTTTTACTTTTATTGAGAAAAAATATTTAATAATATTACATTTTAAGGTAACGTAATTAGTCTAGTTTATGAAATAGTTTACTTGAGATAAATAAAATCAATGCCATTATAAAAATATTCTGCAATGTACTATCTATTCTGGTCCCGTACTGGCACTTTGCGACACAATAATCTATAAAAGACATTCGTAAAAAAAATAATAATTAATCAGTAGTTGTGAGTTCTATGCTCATGTTGAAAATAAAATTTCGCACGCAATGCGTGTTTTCGTAAGCTTATCTAAATTACGCAGATCTAAACCATAACCATTGCGCTAATATGCCAATTGTAATGTGTTTAAAGAAACCGAAATTCATTCTCTTGCACATCAATATTTTATCATTATGATACCATTAACTATCTTCTGCACAGGTACAACTAAATCAATGTAAAATATTTCATAAAACATTACAGGTTTTTAAAAAGTTTCTAACATTAAATTTTTCCAAATTTTGAGATATATCCAAGTGGCACACTGGTCCCAAATCCGAAAAAGATTGCCAAGATTTTGAAAAATAAGTCGATCTGCATGAAATTACTATACAGGGTTTTTTTGGTACTTTAGACCTAGATTTGTCAAGAATATAGAAGTAAAAGATTGTTTTATTAGAATTAGAAAAATTTAAACATGAATTATCAATTGTTTATAAATATTTATCAAATAAATACCAAATCAGGCCGTTTTCCAATAGCAATATTTTGTTTTTTCCAACATAATCAAGTGCTAATATCCTGCAAATTGGTCTTCCGCTGTAACAATGTGCTATTAGACAGCAATTGTGTATCATTTTAAGAAATTTAATCAACAAATGCTTCATTGGGCCGTTTTTCAGTGGATATTTTGCTCTTATATAACTCGTTTAGAACAATTAGGTAAGATACTTCATCCATTATTTTGGTTGCATAAATTTTGATTCAAAAATGCTAAATAATAAATCGATTGTTTTAGTTTGATATTAAGAGTTAAAACATAAGTGGAAACTCTAATTTCCTGACCTTCTTGATTTTATAAATGTATTATCATTTCAGTGATAATTGGCAAATATCTTATCAGACATTGAGCATGATCCGCTGAGTACATTCAATAATTGTTAAACGTTGAATTAAATTCAGTACGAAGAGAAATCGGAATATGAAAGTCATTTAGAAGTTCAACAAATATGGTTAGGACGATCCGCACGTGGATCAATGTATTCGGGTCTGACCCCAAGGTACATAGTTATTTCGGGCTTGAACCAAAGGACCATCTGCGGATCGACGTTCAATCCTATGATGAAAAGCTCACAGGGCTTGGACCGTAACATATAAAATGAGAGTAGTATGTAAGTCCAATATCGGACACAGGTTAATTAGTTAGGTCAGCGAAATCTCACGCCAAGTTAAAGTTATATACACTTATGATAGAAAAAGCCTTACGAAGTAGAGGGGGGGGGGCTAAAATAGCAAAAGTAATCCTTACGTAAGTAAGGCAGATGTTTTCTTTCATAGAAATCGTGATAAATGACTGGCCGAAACTCAATTTCAAAATCACCTCTAGTAAGCAACTGGAAATTCTCCAAGTTCCAGACACGGGTGTCCCCGCTATTGTCCAAACAGATCGAGCAACCGAAGAAGCGATCACCAAGTTTCATTTCGAAAATGTTTCTAGTAAACAAGAGCACTGGAGGAATGAGAAAGATTTTCTATCTGCGCAGTATCAACAACCATGTGAAGGTAAGGCCTCTCAAAACAGAACCAGAATATCTTTGCAGATCATCGAGGCGGTAGACTTTCTGGAACAGTTAGGTTGAATAGTGAATCGTCAAAAAAGTATTATTGAACGCTGCCCGGATTTGGAGTTTCTGGGTATCATCTGGGACACTCGAAATAACCTCATGAGTTTACTAAAGACCAAGACCGAGACATGTAGCACAGAAGTTATCAGTCAAAGGCACACCTACCCTAAGACAGATCCAATGTCTCTTAGGGAATCTGAACTTCGCCAACTTCATCATTTACACCTAGAGGGAGAGAGAGAGAGAGAGAGTCATGAGAGACATAAATAAATTTTCTTTTTAGGTGTTACTCTAATTTCTCAAACAGGATTTATCTAAACGAATTGTTTCCAAAAACCAACTACAACTGGTCAAATATTAAATTACTTATCAAATCACGATTTAAACCAAAAAGGAAGAATAGTCTTTTCAATATTAGACAGAGCTACAAAACTTTCAGAACCAGAGTTCCATCCTAATAATATTGCCATAGTTTCACAAAATTTATTGAATAATAACTTTGTACAATACAAACAATACAAACAACTCCCAACTAAACAAAAAAAAAGAACTTAATCAAAACAGAATACTATAGTATTACCATTTGTCAAAGAACTATACCAACCAATTTCGAAAATATGTACAAAATTAAACATTCATACAGGCTTCTCCATGTGAAATAAATTACAACAAACCTTATAAAATGTTCCAAAAATTTTTGAAACCCCAAATGTTTTATACATAATAATATCTCGCCGGCCTAAATTTATACTACACCATGTCCCACAACTGTCAAACTGAGTGAGAAAATGTGGTTAAAACTTCAACCGAGATCAAGGATTTATTGACACAAATATTAATATTATTATGAATGTGTTTTAGCTGATGTAGAAAATTGATTTCGGACATGACATAATACGAGATTCGAAAAATTCATTTTTGCTCAGAATTCTAGTACCCTAGGACCAGTAAATATTTTTAATTGAACCGTTTATAATGAAAAGCTTAAGTAAAATCTTCAAGAGATTGATTGGCTACATTATTCTATTGCATTGCATATTTTGAATTAAATGAGTTATCCCAAATTATTGCGCTTCGGGTAATATTCTGTTGGATACCTTTAAGGTAAGACATGTTTTGAAAATTGTTGTCTCACACATTAAAGTTAGGTTATCCATATAGAATTTGCGCCACTATTTAAATTATCAATTGCAACAGCTTAGCTAGTAAATTTCAGGGAAAAATTTAGCCTGCAAATAATAATTGCTCCAAATTTTTAAAAAGCGTATATGGCATAGTAGGGCAAACATGTATAAAGTGCGGATGAGTAGGGGAGAGTGGAGTATCGTGTCAGTGCGGGGCACGGTGACTATTACAAATAACGCCCGTATTTTTTGATATTAATATTAGTTTTTCACATAAAATAGTTTTCTCTGTTTAGAAAAATAAATATATGCATGAGATCATTAAGATATTGCACCGAATAAAAGATTCTTAACAGAAACTTTATTCTAAAGAAACTAACCGCTATATGCCTAATCTTCAGCATCGTCATCGGAAGAACTATATTCGTTAGCTGCTTTCTTTGTAGCATTTTTCTTATTCATTGGCGGAAAATAATCATTAAAGAACTCTTGTCCTTTAGCACTGGAGTAAGGCATTAGACTCTTCATTTCTTTTATTTTAGCGGCAGTAATACCAACTCAAGAGCGATGTAATCGTGAAAGATCGATCAGTTTGATTTTTGGATAAACATGATACGTAGAAGGATTTTGTTCATTATGATTATCAAAAGTGTCTACCTGTCCAGTAGGGTAAAAAATCTGTTCAGAAATTTTTTATGTGCAAATTTGTTAAAATTTTCTATTTCTCTATTCAGGGCATAAGGCTTTGTGTATGTTTACACAACATTCCAAGAAAAATATGTAGAAGAAAAACATATACAAGGAAGAGAAAGAAAGAAAGAGAGCATAATAATTATTATTATTGGGAAACTATGAACTAAATAAAAAATTAACCGGTTCACACTTGATCTTAGAAATAATTCCATATATTATTATAAAAAAAAAAACACAAAGTGATGTTGAAGAATACAATTTTCCAACCTTCGTAGATGGCCGTGCCTATCCAGCTAAAAGGCGTCTCTGATTAATGTGCTCGCGGCGTTGCTTGAGAGAATAAAACATTCGTAGGTTATTAACACTTTGTTCAATTGAAGTGAAACTTCATAGAAAACTTCTAAATATTCTAATGAACATTTCAGCTGCTGGAAGTTTTTATTAGCTTGAACTTACCTCGATAGACTTTGCGATTGGAAATATTGGAACCATTTTCGTATGCTTACCTAGAAAAACATTATTAACAATTTTTCATAGCAAAACAAATAATTTTAAACTACTATACCGTTTAGAGTATACTTTGAAATATAATTCCTTCAAGTTTGAAGTAAAAATCTTCAATATCCTGTGAATTAGAGCGAGTTGAAGTGAGCAAAGACGGAATTTTTTCATTTTCCAAAATTCGTGTTTTTTGCAATTATTTCAAGAATGAACAGAGCTACAACTTTTTTTAACAACAAAAGAAGATGCGCATTTGAATTTCGAATAAGAATATATGTTTGTAAAATTAAAATTTGTAAATGTTTTTAAAAAAGCCAAAGGGCCCTCCCGCCACCAGCTATCAGACTTTATATGCCCTTCTACGATCCGGCGGTTCAATTCGTCTTCGAATTGAGCCGAAGAAATTCAATTTCGTCAAGTCCATATATCCGTTCGTCACGAAATTTAATGAGCTCGGTATATGGAAATATGCATCTAGAATCTGCAGGAGGAGACCCGGCAAGAATATGTTGTCTGTCAGAGGAAGAAGGCGAACTGCCATGTGTAAGGACAGGAATAGGGTCACATTTAGGCAAACGCTCTACTCTAAAATACGATAAGATTGAACGTCTAGAGCCTACTCGAACTTCCGCGATTTCATCTGGGGTCAATGCTGTAACCGAGCTACTTTTCATGTTTATTTGTGCCCGTGCCTTAGCTTGAATGCGACGACTATATGTATATATCCCACTAAGATAATGAATACTCTCCAATATTGCAAATACGTCACCACCGGATGTTGATAATACAATTTGCTCTTGGGTTGGCATGAGCATAAAAAATTTCTTCTTACGAGTATTTGAATTGATTTATTCACTGGAAAAGTGTATCTTCGAAGTTCGAATTGCCAGTGCGGATTCTTCTTGGAAGTAAGCCGGACAAAATCAAGTTTGTCAAATCCATATATATGTGCGTCAGAAGAATCAATCAGCGAGTTAGCTGCAAGCATGCATATGGCATTGGCAGGAGAAGACGTGGATCTGGCACGAAAAGAAGGCTCAACGGGAGAAACAGACCTGTCACGAAAATGTTGTCTACCCGAAGAAGAAGAATTTTGTCCGTCACGAGGAACACCGCGAATAGGTTCACCATTAGGTAAGCAGTCGAACTGTGAACTTAACTCTGCAATAAGAAACACAGGGTTAAATTCATTTTAAAAGTAGAAAATACTATAATAAGAGTAGACCACTTTTAAGAGTTGATCATTTTATTTTATTGCATCATGCAAAGACGTATTCTACGATCGTTCAAAGATGAATCCTTAATTGAACATGTTTTCTTTACTAATTCTTAATTGAAAATATTAGATAAAATGCTTTCTAGCTATTGAGTTGCCGAATCAATAATAAAAAGGTTTGATTGAAAAATATTATTATATTTCATGAAAATAAAGGGCAATTATTTTTCGCTCGTGTGGCACACGTTTGAAACGTTAGACGGTGATAAATAGCGATTGGGATGATACGCAAAGTACGTCGTGCAAATTGTTGTTTACTTAACAGTAAACAATGTTTTCAAAATTACAGAAATATATTGTAGTATTAAATCCTCCAATAGAATTAAAGAGGACTGCCAAGGAAAACATGAGTGTAGAAACGATCCACATTTCTTGCGATTATGAAAATTCTGATTATTGCGATAATGAAGAATGTAGTACACAATGTATCTACTACTACACAACTACAACTACAACTACACAATGTATCTCGAGAATATTCTTGTATCTAATTCGCACAGCAGACTCAAACTGAAAGAACATACATCCATATATAGTATCTCAATTGTTATCTCATTGATTCTAGGCGTCAAACTTGTCTGTCTGAGATAATTAAATTTACATATCATAAAACAGCCAGAGGAAAAAAGGTTTGTGGCATCAATGGGCAGAACTTTATCTTCCAAGATAAAATTAACTACAATTTGCCACATCCCATTTTTGACAATCATTTGTTGAATGCTCTAAATCACAAGCAAATTATTTTTATAACAAAAAAAACATTTTTAACTAAAAGTTTAACTTTTCCCTTTTAGGTTAAAAATTAGGCTCTTTGCTGTACTTCAAATTTTGTTTTATTGAAAATTGAAATCTCTTTTGTGTGAAACGTCACCTAATGTATTTTTCTTCGAGAATTCATTTTTTGTGGTTGAAAGTTGAACTATGTTCTTAAAAATGTACCTTTTGTATTGTTGAGGATTCATCCCTTTCGTTGAAAATTCATCTTTTTAATTGAAATTTGGATGAAGATATGCTGAAGATAAGATCAAGATGGAGTGAGCTCTTCCGACTTTAGACATGAGGTAAAATGCGTATCAGATCCTGGTGGATTGAATGAAACTTCTTCCACCTGAAGCTCTTGATACCATCTGGTCCCGTAGCGGTATAGTTCTTCATATCACTGCGCAGCTCCTTGGAGCTATTTATTTTTCTATGTCTTCAATCAGTGGATGCTGGACTTAGCAGACTTCTCTTTAAAATGTCTAAAGCTACTCTGGTTTGTACAACTGGTCCATACTAACTGGACGGTTATAGAAGAGTCAAAAAAGGTCACGCAAAAACTGTCGATTTTCTCTCTTCCTTCTGCCCCTCCTATCTAGACTTAGCCACCCATCAGCTAGTACCAGCATTCTGTCGATAATGTGCTGCCTGATGATTAGCAGCTTTTATTCATTTTTGAGTGTGTGATAACGAATGCACTGAATGAGGATAACGTACTCTGTTGTCCTACCTACCCTTATGCTAGGTTGATGCCTGCGCCTTTATGTCTTGTGATCAGTCGTTGGTTTCGTTTTCCGGTTTGCTTCCGTCAAAGTTCTCGCTGCATCATACATATAAGTTCGTCAACCACATCAAATAGATCTTCCGACGGGAGGGCAGGTCCACAATGAGATTCACAAACATCGACGTTCGAACGTATAAGCGTATTGAACGTCATAAGCACTTCGTTGCCAACTGCCCTAGCAGGTTTTCGTTTCACATTTGCCGTTTCCTCGCTGCGACCGTTGGTAACAAGGTTCGTATAGCGCCAGATACGCATGTACATTCGAACGTCAACGTTTGCGAACTTCATCGTGGACCTGTCCTGAGAGAAACTTGGATGGTGATGTTTCTTCTGGCCCTGAACCATTGCTCTACCTCTTCTGAACGCCCACCCACGACTGATGAAAGTGTCGCTTCACTTTCTATACTGCTGGCTTGATATGGCTGTGGCAGAGTAGGCGCTTTGTGTCTATGATCCATTTTCAGGTGGTCTTCGGCAGAAATGAAAAGTAACTAGTTAAAAGTAACTAGTTGCTTTAATTAGTTACTTACTTGGCAAAGATGAGTGTATCGAAGTAACTGTTGTGAATAGGTAACGAATTGGTATCTAGTTACATTTTTTCAGTAACGGTAACTTTTTACGACGTTATATTTCTCGTTACTTTTGAAATATAATATAGAATTTTTTTATTACGAAAACCAATACAGTTTATTGTTTTTGCAACGATTTTTTCTGGACTATATCATGTCACATGCGGCCTGGGACTGCTCATTCAGATATTGCAAAATAAAGTACAAATTTCATTTATCATGATTACGTATCCTACAAGAAAAAAACAATTTTGTTATTAAATATTTTGTTGCAACTTGTGTCATTTTGCCAAAAATTTAATTTGTTTATCTTCCATGTTATATTTCATGATTTCAACTAAAAATACGCATCCTAGCATCAAGTGGTTTTTAAAAAATTTGTAGATATAATTTAGTCAACAATTTTCGCGAAATATAATGTTATTGTTGCTTGTGTCCTTTTTCCAAAAAGGTAATTTTTCATTTTGAATATATTTTTATAATAAGAGTTCATAGCAAATTTGTAGATCTTTTTTAGTGGAACAACGTTTGTATTTTTATTTTTTTTTGTTTCTTGTGTCGGTTTTTCAAAAGTCTATTTTTAAATTTTATTCTTAATTTTTATGACTGAAACAAAACCCAAGCGTCTTATCAAAAAATTATTCATGACAAATTTATAGGTCTTTTTCAGTTAAAAAACTTTTGTCTCAAATTTTTCCCGTAGCTTGTGTCATTTGTCCAAAAATTTAATTTTTAAAGTTTTTTACGACTAAAACAAAAACATCGCATCCCATCAAAGAATAATTTATACCAAACTGGTAACTCTTTTTTGAGTGCACGCTTTTTGTTATTTATTTTTAAACACTCATGGAAATGTTATTTTTCAGAATGTTTCGGGAACTGTTAATGGACGAAGAAGAAGATGACGATTCAAAAATCGAATTTCATTCTTTAACTAACATCCTGGAGTCGCCTGACAGTAACGAAAATAAAAATCTTATAACTCTTCCTCCGCATTATTTTTGAGGAAGTCACGCTCTGTACCTTGTAGCCGTCAAGGGCACAGAAATAGCTCTAGAGGATAAGCAGTTCAAAACAGTATTTTGCTGCACATTTTCTAAGTCATCAAAACTGTGGAATAAGCAAAACCAATCAACCCAGGCAGCCGATAAAATTGAAAGTGTGCTCGGAATTCACCTCGAAATACGTAATCTAACAAGATATGTCCACTGTATACTTCTAAATTTTGCTCGAATTGCCGTGTACAATACTTAATAATTAATATATTTTCATGTTCATTGAGAAATGGATGAAGAAATAGATCCAGAACATTAGAACAGTGGCTTTAATATTTTCGATATTTTTACGAAAATCTTTTCTTCATGTGGAATCTCTCGACTCGGCCAATCAGATTAATGTTTCGATTTTTGTGACCTTCCGAGATAAACTTTTCAGCAACTTCAGTTCTTGAGAGAGTATTGTAAGGTGCTATTATTCTTTACTTAAATTGACAATTATTATTACTAAATTTAGTCTATTTATTACACAATGCATACTATTATCCATCGGGCAATAACGCCTTTGGCGCAGGTATAAGAATTTTTGCCAGGTGAAAAGTAGATGTACATGGGGAATCCGTTACCCGTCATTTCCGAAGTACAGAACATGTTAGAAATTTAAACAAGTCAATAATCAAAAACTACTATCCATTAGCAAAGAGCATTGGCTGTGGAATAAAGAAGGGGTATAATTGTATCAGCAATCATAACTTATTTCTGTATACCATGTAGGCAGGGTGTTAGATAATGTATCTAGATTGCACAGATTACTAGGAATTTGTGTAAAAGTACACGAGCACGTTTTTCAACCAAGCTATTCAATCGCCATATTGAGAAGTTCTAACAAAGAGATTGAAGTTGATAAAGTAGTTCTAGTTGAGCAACTCTGGGATGATGAAGAAGAACTAAAATAACTGTGTCTACGTAAAATATTCCCGGGCGTCGCGAGAATGAATTTTGCCAAAGAAGATTAGAAAATGAAATCTAGTAAAATAAATGAAATGAAATCTAATAAATAAATAAAAACACAGAAAATTTTAATAGAAAGCACTCAAATTGAAAACATTGAGAAATGTTCAAACATATGTGAAATCATGTAGCGACAATAATTCAGTAAAGGTTTGGAGTGCGACTCCTTTTGCTGTCTTCACAGAAGCGATGCGAGCGATACCATCTTTGCCAGTATGGAACTATTGTATTTGTCCAAGAAGCCAAGTGGATGGAGGATTTCTGTCTTCTTTCAGTAGAAGGAGAGTATTTTCTTTAATTGCGGAATAGGGCACTTTCTTTCCAGTGCGTTTTTTAAGCTCGGAGACATACTCCTAGTTTCATCGTTTTCATAGATGCTGCTGAAGTTATTGGATGTGTTGCCAGATAGATGTCCTTCCTTCTTTAATGTGAGTCATATCTGGATCCGCTACGCTAGGAAAAGTTCGTCCAATTAGAAACTGGGCTGAAGTTAGAGGAGACAGTTGGGATCAGTGTAACGAGGAATTAGGGGAGCAGAATTGATTATGAACTTCATTTGAGTCAGCAAAGTACAAAATTCTTCGAATGTTAGGATAGTGTCACCTGTTAAGCGTTTCAAGTGATACTTGATTGAACTAACACCGGCCCTCCAGATTCCCCCGAAATGTGGCGCGTAAGCTTGAAAAATATGCCAGTGGATTTCGGCGTTAGAAATTGATTCGCTCAATGACTTAGATTCTTTTATCAAGAAATGGCCGAGACGCTCAAGTTCGTTATTACCCCCCAAAAAATTAGTATCATTATCCGAGAGAATATTGGCGGGTCTTCCGCATCTTGATACGAAACGACGCAGAACAGCTATAAATGCGTCTGAGGTGGAATCAGAAACAAGCTCCAGGTGCAAAGCTTTGGTTGTGAAGTAAGCGAATAAGCTGACGGTCGTTTCGCGAACTACGATGTTTCCAAATTCACAATTTCTTGTGTGATATTGGCCTTGTTGTCCAGTGTCCACAGAGCGAATGTTGCTACGCTACGCCTTGGTTCAGGATTCCTTGGTTGCGATTGTTCTCTCATCTTCGCGCCAAAATTCTTCTTGGACGGCTAGCCTCATTGCAGAATGGTTAGGTGGTTTGTAGCAAAAAGCCTAGATGACTGACACAATGGATTGGTCGATTTCGGACATTTGAGATTGAGACCGACTGGTGGTGCAATAGCTTTTGCGCTCACACTTAAACACACGGATATGTGAATCTTGTTGATTCAGTTTTTTGCACTAATTAATCAGGTAACTTGTAAACTTGTTTATTTAATTCACCAGAAAACGTTGAATGTCAAAGTTTATGTTTCTTGCAGCTCTATAGTTAACTATACTTGAATTCAGTTAACGGTGACCATGCGGTCGAAAATCCGCGATAATTGGATTTCACGATTTTTAAATTATTTTTGTTATTTTTCACCGAAACTTTTGTCAAAATCTATGTACTGCTCATATCCGAAATCGAACGACCAAATTATGATAGATAATTTATCTAGATTGCACAGATTATTATTAGTGATTTGAGTAAAAGGACACGAGCACGTTTTTTAACCAACCTATTCAATCACCATATTGAGTAGTTCTAACAAAGAGATTGAAATCGATAAAGTAGTTCTAATTTGGCAACTCTAGGAAAGGTAAAGAAGAACTAAAATAACTGTGATTATGTAGCACAGGGAAAGCAATTACAATGTTATTTGACTGATGACCAAGACGTTTATCTTGACGAAGGGGTGGAGGGAAGCCTTGAAACTGAAAATGTATCCAATAATGATAAAACTAAAAGTTTCTTCATGTTTAAACTGAAGAAAAATGATACCTCGAAAATAGGCTCTAAAGATCTACGAGCATTCATTGAATCATCTGATGGAAAAGTTTCAGTGTTGTACGGTTTTACAATGCTAAAAAAAATCTTCGTAAGGTTCAATACCACTACGCAGAGCAGTGCATCATGCGAAATATTGCTTAGTATGGCGGAAACCATACTGAACTGGAGAAGGAGGAAATTGAACGACGAAACTTTCGAACAATTAATAATGTCGAAAATAAACAAAGAATACAGATAGGAATAAGCGTTGATTATTATTTTCCGTAGTTCATATTTCTCATATTTCTAAATTATAAAAGTAACGAAGAAAGTACGAGTAACTATCGTTACTTTTTTTTGAAAAGGAACAGAGAAAGTTATACTCTAAAACAGTACCGATATAATAATATAATAAAACAATAATAAAATACTTGTATAATAAAATGAAGGTAGTTAAAATTATTGATCATCGTAGAAGATCACAAACTAAATTTTGAAACTAACTAAAAATCTCATGTTTTTATAGTTACTGGTAATGAAAGATGTAACTAGTTACCAATTAATTACTTATTTGAAAAAGTAGCTGTGTTATCACTATTATTATGCAAAAAGGAATTACTTATTTCTCAGAACTGATAAATCTATAGTAATAATTGTTTTAAAGAAATATTTTTGCGAGTGAAAGGAGCAGAACGTTTGTTATTTGCTTCCGAAAAAGACTTGTAACAATTTAAGACAACTTCGAGTTACAGTTTGATATTTTAATTTAAAATCATTCTTGAATTGAATTAATTGTGTGGCAGATTGTGGTTTATATGCTCTACTCTAAAATACAATGAGATTTTACGCGTGGCGCCTACTGGAATTTCCCTGATTTCATCTGGAGTCAAGAAGGTAATCGTGCCGCTTTCTATGTTTATTTTTGCCCGTACCGGTTTGTTAGTGCGAGGATTATATACATATATTCCAGCAAGAACATTTATACTTTCCAAAGTTGCAAAGGCGTCACCATTGAATAATGATAGTACAATTTTTTCATGAGTTGGCATGTGCCCAAAAGTACCCTGTCCGGCGAGTATTCGAATTTTTTTATCCGCAGGAAAAGTGTATCTTCGAAGTTTAAATTGCCTCTGCGGATTATTCTTGGAAGTAAGCCGAATGAATTCAAGTTGGTCATATCCATATAACCGTCCATCAGAAGATTCAATAAGCTCAGTGTGTGGATAAATAAGCATGGCATGTGTAGAAGGGGACCTGGACCTGACGTGATGTGGAGGCTCGGCAAGAGGAAGAGACCTGGCAGGAAAATTTTGTCCATCAGAAGAAGAAGAATTTTGTCCGCCAGGAGAAAGACCGGGAATAGGCTCGCCATTAGGTAAGCAGTCGAACTGTAGACTTAACTCTGCAAGAATAAACACAGGCTTACATTCATTATAAAAGTAGAAAAAACTATTACAAGAGTGGGCCACTTTTGAGAAATGTTTATTTTGATTAATTGAAATATTTCAAAACGTGTGTTCCTTACACTTCAACCACATCATTTTGCACAATATGTAACACAACTGGAAGAAATTTTACCAAAAATCTCTTCTGGAAAATTTGAATCGAATAACCAGTATGTTAGAAAATTGTTTTCATAAAACGAAAACATGTTTTTCACATTATATTTATTATTTTATTATATTTACCAGAAGAATGAAGGATGACGATCAAGACAAATATCAATGTATAAACGATCTGCATTTTTTGCAATAATAGATAAACCCAAGTAATGCGATATTGAAGAAGTTATATACTAGCGTATCTGAAGAATATTCTGGTGTTTCATTGAGTTTATATTATTTAAAAAAAAAACTGGTAAATGAGCACCGCAGGGTGACAACTGAAGCAACTGCCATCCGTTTTAATCGTTATCTCACTGATTACATATAGGCGTCAAGATTGTCCTGTTGAGATAATCATATTTGTATATTTCATAAAACACTCCAAACCCTAACAATTTGGTTACCTCTATATGTAGAAGTTTATTTTCTCAAGAAGAAATGTACTACTTTGCCACACCTAATTTTCAAAAATCAATTTTTAATGCCTCCATTTATAAACGAATCATTACAAAAAGAAAAGAAATGATAAACATTAATTTTTGGTTGATTTCAACCGTTTATTATTAAAAAATGAAGTCTAATTTAATTGAACTATCGCAGTAAGATAAAATAAGATAATATTGAAATAATTTGAAGAAAATTCAGTTACAAATTTGTTTGTTTTCAGTTGAAATCAGGAAGTTTCCTAATACGTTTTATTTGAAAATTTCGAAAATTATAACCAAAAAATTTTACTTTGTGATTATCGGAATATAACTATATATATTTAGCACGAGAGTAAAGGTATAGGCTATAGTATAAAACGTTGTAACGCTCTTCTCTATTTCTCTACGATTTTCTATGATTCGACTGTCCAGTCCAGAGTCTAGTGTCTCAAACCAGTATTTCTCGCGTGTTCGTGTGTGTGCCCTTGTGACAGTGTTGTGCACCGGGAAACCCGAAGCTGGGATTTCCCATCCTTTGGAATACTTTGAACGAATTTCACCTTGAATTTTACCCACCATTCCTAACCAGTGAACCCCTTTTAACAAAAACCCCAATTAAGGATTCACATAATTGCGGATACACATCAAGGTGCACAACCCCTTCTTCCACACCACTACTCGGAGACGAATCATCATTTAAATCTCATTTTGATTCTTCAATCAAATTAATACACCGGTAAGTCTGAATTCTAATAAATCTAAAATTCACTGATCTAACTCCCTTGAGCCATAATATATGAGTTTCCTTTATTTTAAAGGTACTGGTCAAGGATTAGAGAAAATCTACAGCGTTTTCCCTGACGTAACAATATAATGTTATTGTGACTGAATAAAATAGGAATTATAAAATTGATTGAAACTCACAAATGCATTGTTTTTTTGAGAAAATATACGTCATTAAATTTTTTTTTAATTTTTCAAGATCCTTCAAAGAATCTGGAAGAGTGTAGATTGCATCTAAATTTATGGAGGAGATATTTTAGTGAAAAAAAGCAGTATGGGGATATATTATTCATTTATCAATTTTGAGCAAAATAATTTGTTTGGAATTTTTTGAATAAACAAATTAATATAAATAGAATGCAACTTAAATTGTGAAAGATACATCACAGACAAATTGAGATATGCTTTATTGAGATGGAATACAAATTAAGATATTTTATAATGAGGCGTAAGAAAAACACCTAATTGCAGACACCTATAGCAAGAAATAAAGTTTTAACTAAAAACTAATTTTTTCTACAAAATATGTATTGCTATCTCTTTTAAAATTCATTAAATTCGACTCATGGACTTACGACCAGATTTCGGTTCTGAGTCCAGTAGAATTATTTTGCACACGACTAAAATTTACCGTTTTCAGATGAAAATTCACCCCAAATTTAACATTTTGATGGAAAATTGAGGTTTTTTCGAAAATTCAATTATCCGTCACATCCTTTTTTCTTTAATTCGACGTTTTCTAAAATATTTTTTGTTTGTCTTACGATATTGTTTTTCTTCCATTAGTAGAAGTTGTTACTAGGTAAATATATTGAAAGACTTTCAAAAAGGAAAATATTTGTTTCTAGAGCCATAGAGATGTACAGCCAAATATGGGAAAATTTCCATTCGTCTTCCGTACTCAAATTAAGAATGTTCTGAAACATTCCTCGTTTTAAAAATATAATTTCGATCATGATTAATCTATGGTTCTTAATAAAAAGTTTAAGAACTGCACTGTTAAATATGTTCAAGATTCTGCAATACTTCCACAATTCAGTGAATGTTGATAATACAATTTGTTTCCGGGTAGGCATGGGTCGAAAGCGCGGGCCTCCTGCGAGAATTTGAATTAGTTTATTAGTAGGAAAAGTGTATCTTCAAAGTTCGAAAAGTCGGAGAGGATTCTCAGAGAGACTCAGCCGAATAAATTGATGTTTGGTCAAGTTCATCTAGAAGTACCACCAAAAAAACAACCCTGCAGGGTAGAACTGTGCATCTGGCATGAGGAGACCTGAACCTGACACAAAGTGGAGGCTCACGCAGGAAATTTGGTCTTTCAGAAGAAGAAGATGGTTTGGACACAAGGAAATCCAGCAAAGTTTGGTTTATTATATTTTTTTGTAGAATGTAATGCGCTTTTATACATAAATGAACCGGAATTCTGGAAGAACAGAAGCAACTATGCGCAGCCATTATACAACATTCATTCCGCTTTTATTTCCCTACTCAGTACACATTTAATTGCAATTGCGTTAATTTAACTCATCGTAGAGTTGAACGAATCAACTGATTCAGTGAAACTTTTCCACAAATCATTCATATTCTGCGCTGAAGAATTTTAAAGATTATCTGCCGTATCAGTTTCAATGTAGATATGTTATTGAGATCTGGTATGAAACCAAGACTTTTGAAAGTAAAATATGCCAAATAAAATATACGTAGGTGCACGCTTTTTTCACTTACCCTTGAATCTCGATCCATTTATTTGTTTTAAAAGAAAAATTAAGCATCGAGACTTTCTCATCCGTTGCTACGATGAAAATATTAGTTACTTCAACTTTTTCAGACAAATTCGGATCACAAACAATTTCATATTTTAGTTCTAAATTATCTTTTATTTGAATTAATCGTGTGGCAATTTCCGGTTTTCACGCTCTACTCTGAAATACAACGAGATTGCGCGTCCGGAGCCCACTGGGGTTTCCCTAATTTCATCTGGAGTCAATAAAGTAATCGTGCCGCTTTCTATGTTTATTTTTGCCCGTGCTGCATGTTTAATGCGAAGACTACGTACATATATTCCAGCAAGAATATTCATACTCTCCAGTGTTGCAAAGACGTCACCATCGAATGTTGATAATACAAGTTTTTCATGGGTTGGCATGTGCCCAAAAACACCCTGTTTTGCGAGTATTCGAATTTGTTTATCCGCATCGGACCTGGACCTGACACGAAGAGGAGACTCGAGAGGAGAAAGAGGCCTGGCAGGAGCATTTTGCCCGCCAGAAAAAGAAGCATATTGTTTGACACCAGGAACGCGAGGAATAGGTTCGCCATTAGGCAAAAATTCGAACTGTGAACTTAAATCTGAAAAAAACAGAGGATTATATTTATTTCTAAAGTAGGGAATATTATTGAAAGCTTAAGCCACTATTGAAAGTTGATCAATTAAATTGAATTGAATTGCAATAAGGGAAAAACGCGAACAATGCGTTGATGATGAGTTTAGTGAAATGTGAATCTAAAGAATATTCTTCTATTTCATCAGAGTATATTTATGGTATCTTGGTAGTTATCTCACTGATAATAAGGATCAAGCTTGTCCTTCTGAGATAATGATATTTACATTTCAGAAAACTGTATAAGGACAGAAATTTGGTGCCCTCAATATCTAGAAGTTGATTTTCTTAAGGAAAAATTCACTACAAGTTGGTCGAATCCAATTTTTGAGTGTTTTTTTTATTGCCCAAAATCATCAACGAATTATTTCAAGAAGAAGAAAAAATTAGTTTTCTATCTAAAAATTTCACTTGCATTTTTGTTTAAAAATTCAGCTTTTTGGTTAAGGACTTAAATTTTTTGTTATAATATTGTCTTTTTTGTTACGTTCAACCTTTTTTTATTAAACATGAAAATCTGGTTTCGCTGAAATATCACTTATTACATTTTTCGGTTAGATTGCTGAATAGGGGCGTCAACCCTATTTTGGCTAAAGAAATTTTTTTTCGGCAACAAACTATTAGAATCTTCAATTGGACGATAAATGAAGCGATTTGACAAGGCAAAAGTTTGAAATTATCGTTTAAACTTTTGCCTCGTCAAGTCGTTTCATTTATCCTTCAATCAAAGATTCTAATAGTTTGTTTACCGAAAAAAAAGTTCCTGCCAAAACAGAGTTGACGCCCCTATTCTGCAATTGCACCCATTTTTCATTGAGAATTCATGTTTTGTTTTTAAAAGTTAAACTTCTTTGTTAAAAATTCATTTTTTGGTAAGAGCTTTTTCTTTTTTGTTAAATTTGTCTCTTTAGTTTAAAATAAAACTATGGAGTTGCAAAATTATCTTTTTTTTACTACTACCTTTGCTAATTTTTTGTTGTTGATGAATATTTAACTATTTATTTTTGAATAAATGTGCCTCAAGGTAGTTATCGTTATCAATGGTATTTTTGAGAAGCAAATATGTTATTTTTCATGAAGATAATTTGAAACACACAAAAATAATAATCATTAGAAAACCTGTATCTCTTAAGAGATTGTTGATTCCTATCACTGTTATTTTTTATTCTTATGGCTAAAATGGAAGATTTTCATGAATACACTTAGGAAAATGTACTATATCGTTTATGACCTTGAATTTTAAAGTTTGAAGCAGAAAACTATAAATATTAGGCCTTAAAATTTGAATCAAGGAGACGAATGAATTGGGCGCTGCTTAAAATAGTGTTAATATAAACAATTTTTTTTATTATTATTTCTGATTACAAAGTACTTGAAACATTTAGAGACGTCTTAGGGTCTTCATTTATATATTCTAGCAAGATAATTATTACTCTTTGATATTGCAAAGACATCACCATCGAATGTTGATATGACAATTTTTTCTTAAATTGGCATGGGCACAATACGAGGCCGGTTTGCAATTATTTAAAATGGTTTCCCTGCAGGAAAAGTGTATCTTCAAAGTCCGAATTGATGGTGCGGATGGTTCTTAGGAATGAGTCGAATAAATTCAAGTTGGTCAAATTCATATATAGGTCCACCAGAAGAAGCAATGAGCGAGTTAGGTGTAATCATGCATCTGGCATTGGCAGGAGGAGACCTAGACCTGGCTCGAAGAGGTGACTCGACATGATGAAGATTCCTGGCAGGAGAATACAGTTTATTAGGCTAAGAAGAATATTGTCCGCCACGAGGAACACCAGGAATAGAGGCGCCATTGGGTAAAAATTCGAACATACAAAAATTCGAAGAAACAGAGGATTACATTTTTTCAAGTAGGAGAAACTATTACAAGAGTGGGTCAATTTTAAGTTTAAATTATTTGAATTTATCGAAATATGCAAAAATGTATGTTCTTCAAACTTTAGCCACAAAATTCAGTGCAATATATAACACATCTGAAAGAAATGTCATCAAAAATTTACTTCTGAAAAATTCTAATCGAATAACCGGTATGTATGATTCTCCGATCGCTCAAACAAATACATCCTTAAATAACTTTTTTACATTCTCATCTCAATGAGAAGGTATTGGTTTTATGTGAATAATGACATACGCGGATTCAATCAAATGTCGACGTTCTGAGGCCCCCTGAGTCAGAAAAAACGGTTTTTACGAAGGTGTCTGTCTGTCTGTCTGTCTGTAGTCTGTAGTCTGTAGTATCGTGCAGGCACGATAACTTTCGAAAGATTGATCAGATTCGATTGTGCTATAGCACACTCTTTGAAGGCCTGAAAAGAAAAAACAAGCTCGTTAACCAGCTATTTTGGATCAAAATTCAAAAAGTTAGCACATTTTGAAAATTTTTGAGACCACTTTTTTGCAAAATTCAAAAACTCTATGTGTGGTTATTAGTATTACTCCAAGAGACAAACAATTTATACATGTGAAATTTTTTGATAAAATTAAAATTAACAGAGTTATAACATTTTTAATATCTCAAAAAACAAAAGAAAATTAATATTTTAAGCCGAACAAAGCATGATATGAAAAAAAGTCAAAAGGAGAAAAACGTTTCTTTCACAAAAATAGTGCAACCAGAAAAGGTCTACAAATTTATCATGAATCACTTTTTGATAGGACGCGTAGTTGTTGTTTTATTCGTGAAAAATAACACTTAAAATAAAAAAATTTAATGTTTGTACCTTGGACAAAATATCGAATGACGAGGAACTGAGATCATTCCGCAATTAAAAATAAAAGTGAATCACAAATGCAGACATGTACATATGCACATATGCGTACACTTATTGTGAATGAATCAGAACACTTTAAAATCAGTTTCCATATATGTTTTGTTAAGTTATTAATATAGGATGTATATAGTTGTATATAGTGTACATAAAGTCAGGGATACTATCCTGGATAAACATGAAATTAGTTTCGCGAATGTCAGCAGTAAGCGAAGAGAAGTACTTTGTATCTACCTAGAAGCAATTGACATTGTGACTGGGTAATTCACGAGAAAATGTGTTTTTAATGGAATAATTATGTTGCATTTGGTTTGTATTACACTCTTGCCTATATCTTATTGCGTCATAAGCTAAAAATAAATTTTGCCCCTCATTATCATGGAATTGCATACATAAGAAGGGCCAAGAAGTAGTTTTTAATTTTTTTAACTATGAACTAATACTCTGATCATCTCCGCAAAAATATATATTGCAACCTTCAATATGAGCATGATATAGGGGGGAAATGGTTAGTGTACCAGAAGTACTTCCTATAACAAAAATTATTAAAGAATTCAAATAATTTTTTTATCCTCTTAAAACAAACAGAATTGGTTCTTGAATTTTTCGCAGAACCTCTTCAGTACCCACTATAACATATATCTGAACCACCAAGATCGATCAAGCCGTTTTCGAGAAAATTCGATTTTTTGATATTTCAAAATTTGTTATAACTTTTGTAAAAAATTTTTTTTTTAGTTGATACTTAGGGTACATTTATTTCATAGGGGTAGACACTTACCTCTGTAATATGGATCACATCCGAGCGGGGGCACTCAGACCATGCTTATCCTGCTGCGGCCTTTAATCTTTTTTGATAAATTTAACTGTTGAATGATTTCTTATTACATTGAACTGAATGTTTGGTTTGTTGCGAAATAACACGTTTGCAGAAGTATATGAAAAGTAACGAGAAAATGAGATTATAAAGTCATTTTTTTCTCACAGATAAAAATCAATAGTGAACTTTGATGTTTCCTTTGACGCTTGCTACTCGCGTGCCGGTAATTTTATTGCTCGCACTTGACTCGTTATCAATTCTACCTTTATCAGACACAAAATCCGCGATGTAAACACTATTTGAAAGTATTGTACGACAAGGAAGTAAACTATACTGGAAAAGGTGACTTGCCGATAATGAGCCAGCAACTAAAATAGAACCTAACCTAAATAAATAGTGACACGCAACGAAGATCTTATCCGTAGCAACTTTTGCTTTGAGAAACACGTGAGGGGAATAGCTTTGTTTAATTGCTGAAAAAAGTCTGATTACCCGGAAGGATTCAAAGTTGGTAAGAAAACAAAACAATTGATGTAATTTAAACATTCATGGCGATGAAATCATTTTGGCTATTTTTCATTAAAAAATTAGTTAAAGTAGCCTTGTGCCTAAAAAAGGGGTTTGTAGCCTAATATGACGCAAATAAGTCGTTTAAGCATTCCCCACCCATCTTTTTATCCCTTCCCCTACTTCCAATATTTCCCCCCTTCACTCCAACTCCTCCATAATTCGACCTTAGCTCCCCCTCCCTTACTCAACTTCTTCCTCCTCAAGTCCTTCCTCCTCAACTTCCTCCTCCTCAACTTCCTCCTCCTCAACTTCTTCCTCCTCTACTTCCCCCTATCCTGATTCCCCTCACATTTACACTGAATTCCTCTACCCCCTCATCCTCTTTCACATTCCCTAGTTCCACTCCCCCACTTCCCTTACTACCCTACATCCTATATTTACCCTCTTCACTGCTGCTCGCCCACTATTCAACCTTAGCTCCCCCTCCATTTCTCAACTTCTTCCTCCTCAACTTCTTCTTCCTCAAGTTCTTCCACCTCAAGTTCTTCCTCCTCTGCTTCTTCCTCCTCAAGTTCTTTCTCTTCAACTTCTTCCTCCTCTGCTTCTTCCTCCTCTCCTGATTCCCCTCACATTTACACTAAATTTCTCTACCTCATCCTCTTTCACATTCCCTAGTTCTACTCCCCTACTTCCTATATTTCCCCTCTTCACTCCTGCTCCTCCATAATGCGACCTTAGCTCTCCCTCCCTCACTCAACTTCTTCCTCCTCAACTTCTTCATCCTCAAGTTCTTCCTCCTTAAGTTCTTCCTCCGCAAGTTCTTCCTCCTCAAGTTCTTCCTCCTCAAGTTCTTCCTCCTCAAGTTCTTCCTCCTCAAGTTCTTCCTCCTAAGTTCTTCCTCCTCAAGTTCTTCCTCCTCAAGTTCTTCCTCCTCAAGTTCTTCCTCCTCAACTTCTTCCTACTTTCCTTCCCCCTCTCCTGATTTCCCCCAATTTTACACTAAATTCCTCTACCCCCCTCATCCTCTATCACATTCCCTAGTTCCACTCCCCCACTTCCCTTACATCCCCTACTTTCTATATTTCCCCTCTTCATTCTTGCTCCTCTACAATTCAACCTTAGCCCCCTCTCCCTTCCTCAACTTCTTCCTCCTCTACTTCCCTCTCTCTTCATTCCTCCCAAAATTGACCCTAAATTCCTCTACCCCCCTCATTCTCTCTCAAATTCCCTAGTTCCACTTCCCTACTTCCTCTACTTCCCCTACCCTCATTTCCCACCACTTATCCTACTTCTACCGTCATTTCCCCTCACATACCCTAATATCCCGCCCTTCATCCCCCCCCATAATTTCTTCTACTTACCTTCCTTCACTTCCCTTCACTACCCCTACTTTATTTGCCTTGCGTTTACATTTATATTTTTTTTTTCAGATTCTTCCTCCTGAAGATGAACTTTTTAGTTAAAAAGTCATCCTTTTTGGGTTTCAAATTCAAGTATTTCCGTAGAAAATTTACATATTATTTAAAACTTATATTTTTATTTTGAAAAGTCAAACTGAAATATTTTTTGGATCAACATTCAACTATTTTTTTGAAAATTTGTTTCTTTGATTTAAAAATTCGTCTATTTTAGTAGAAATTAATAAAAATTTAGGAGAAGTCTTTCTTGGCTAAAAATGCAACTGTTTGGTTGAAAATTCAACAATTTGGTTAAAAAGTCATCCTTTTTGGTTGAAAATTCAACTATTTTGTAGAAATTTTTTTTTCATTTCATAAATTGGTTTTGAAAAGTGAACTGAAATCTTTTTTGATAGAAAATTAAACTATTTCTGTTGTTAAAAATTGGTTTTTTTAATTACAAAATTTATCTATTTTAGCAGACAATGCATTTTTCTTGGATAAAAATGCAACTGTTTGGTTGAAAATTCAACAATTATGTTAAAAAGTAATCTTTTTTGTCTGAATATTCAACTATTTTGTTGAAAATTCTTCTTTTTGGGTTGAAGGTTTTTAGTATCTTCGCAGAAAATGAACTTCTTATTTAAAATTCATATTTTGATGTTGGAAAGTCAAACTGAAATCTTTTTTGAATGCAAACTTAACTATTTTTTTTTAAATTTGTCTTTTTAATTTAGAAATTCATCAATATTAGTAGAAATTGCATATTTCTTGGTTAAAAATTCAATAATCTTGTATAAAACTCACCCTTTTTGGTTGAAATTCAACTGTTTTGTTGAAAATTCAAGTATTTCGTAGAAAATTTAATTGTTATTTAAAATTTATATTTCGGTTTTGAAAAGTCAACTGAAATCTTTTTTGGATGAAAGTTAAACTCTTCTTTTTAAGTTCGTCTTTTTTTTTGGATAAAAATCTTGAAAATGTATATTTTTAGTTTGAAAAACTCAACTGTTCTTGCTAGAAAATTACATCTTTTATGGTATAAATATCAACTATTACATTTTTTTTGAAAATCCATCTTTGCAGGTGAAAAATTCAACTAATTGGTTAAAAAGTCAAATATTTTGTTTAAAATTTTGTTATTTTGCTGAAAATTCAATTCTGTGATTGAAAATTTGTCTATTTGGTTGAAATGCAACAGTTTTTGGTTGAAGTTAACTCTTTTTTATTAAAAATTTGAACATTTGGTTTTGTTGAACATTCGTCTATTTGGACAGAAAATTCTTACTTTTGGACTAAAAATCATTTTTTTTTTTTTTCAAAATTCAACTGTTCCATAAATAATTGAATTATTTGGTTAGAAAAGCCAATGTTTTTTGAAAATTAATTTTTTTTTGTTGGAGTTCCATAATTTTTGTCGATGTTTTTTTTTTGAAAATTAGTATTTTCTGGTGGAAAATTCAAGTATTGTATAGAAAATTCGTCAGTTTGGTTGAAACATTATATTATTTGGTTAAAAGTTGAGTTACTTTGTTGATATTCATTTTTTTGTAGATTCATTAGTTTAGTTGAAAAAATTTCTTTTCGCTTAAAAATTCAACAATTTGGTATACAATTAAAGTATTTGGGTGAAAATGACCTTTTTTGTCGAAAATTCAACTATTTTGTTAAAAATGTATTTATTTTGTTGACAATTCAACTCTTTGATTGATCATTTAACTATTTTGTTGAAAATATTTTTTAGTCGTTGAAATGATGTTTCATCTTTTTTGTTTTAAAATTTGGCTATTTGGTTGAAAATTCACCTTTGTAGTTAGAAACTTCCAGTATTTTTTCAAAAAGTCATCTTTTTGATGACTATTTGTCTATTCGGATGGAAAAATCGTCCTGAGGATTGACAATAAATTTTGTTTTGAAACTGGTTTAAAAAAAATTCAACTTTTTTGTGAAAACTGTATTATTTTTTAAAAAAATCAACTATTTTGTTTAAACTCACCTTTTCTGTTCGAAATAAATAAATTTGAAATTTCAATTTGAAATTATTCTATTCCATTTATAAAAGATTCAATGTTAAAAATACTAAACGATTAAAACACTGGTCTTTGAATATTAATAGTCACAGAAAATTAAAAATAGTCAGGGAAAGTCAGAAAATTTTGAAAATGAAGTTTTGCGGCCACATTGGTTAATCCTGCTCAGGAAAAATCTCTAAATCAATAAGAAGTTATACCAAAATGTTGCACTTAACAAAGTTTTAAACTAATCCAAAAAAAGTGGAAGATGATCGCAAAGGCATAAAAAACAACACTTTTCGAAGAACTAGAACAATGAAGAACTAGAGGTTTCTTTGTCTTTTTAAGTTATGATATTACGCATACCGCTTTTTGACGTTGAAAAGCAAACATACCTCCTGGATTTCAGGGGTCCAGATTACATTCCCGGGCACTAATTTGTCTTCCTGTGGACACATATATCGCCGGATACTTTCACCTACATACATGTACTCTGGGTAAGAGAGCGTTGCCATAAAAAATGTACTCGAGACAATACTGTTACGGCTTGAACCTACCCGGAAAATGGAAGCCCTCCAACATTCCAGGCAAGAGAAAAAAGGAAGAGGAAAGCACTCTTGCCTCGCCTCGCGAGTTACGAACACTCGCCAAGCTGGCACTAATGCCCTAGGATTCTCTAGTGTACAAGAAATAATTCATAAAGGATTAAAAGAACTTTAGTACATAGGTGAGCTTGCATCCTTCCGAAATGGCTTTTCAATTTTAGTTAGGTATACGGTAGGATGGTCTAAACAATCTTTTTTTTTTAAGTGAAAGCGCTTTTCGTTTTTGTCAAAATGTGAGTCAAATAATGAAGTTTCACCCTTAGAAAAACTTGATCGGATGGTTCCAGGTGCTGCTTCAAAAAACATTCCAGTTAAAAACTGGACAAAATTTGAAAGATGATCTTGATCTTTAAATGGATTTTTTTATTCTTAGCAACTGATAAATCAAAAATTATTAGGACTATCATTTAGTATACTTATGAGATTCAGAAGGAGAATATTGAAACAAATTTTTTTATTTGAGCTAGCAAACCATTTTCCTCGATTTTGAGGCAGCACTTAGAATCATCTGATTGAGTTCCTCTAGGGGTCAATCTTCATTATTCGTTATTGATTATTTATTATTTTTTACCATCCTAGGATACGCGCACACAATGAAAAAGAAGGCATTATTAAAAATTGTAATACCTGCTTCTTATTCCAGGGATAGAAACTTATAAGTTTTAAAGGGCCCCTCAAAGCAGTAGTAAGGGATCTTAAGAATTTTAAAGGATTTGGGTCAGGATTGGACCTTCAGTCCTTTTCAAATCAACTCTCTATTTTTGAATGCTATTAATTAACAAGAAAATAGTTCTAAGCTCTGTGCTTAAAATTTGAACTTACTCAATCTTCTCCATTCTCTTAAACTGTTGACTATTTCTCCACTTCTAATCCTTTGAAAGAACCCATCTGTATATTTGGCCCGTTCCATTATTGTATCTTCTTACAGCCGTGTTGTACGATTAGCTGATGATAATTGATCTTGACCAGGTAAGAATTAAATTAGAAGATGTTAGATTTTGTTGCTATATAAAATAATAAAACCCAACGTTTTCTAATTAAATTCTCACCTTGTCAACGTCAATGAACTTCAGCTAATCATGCAACATGGTTGGAAGAAGAAACAATAGTGGAACAAACCAACTATACAAATTGGTTCTTTCAAAGGATTGGAAATGGAGAAATGGCCAACAGTGTAAAAACGGGACCAGTATACCAACAAAATCCAAAATCTTCTAATTAGATTCTTATCTGGTTAACATCAATTAATATTAGCTAATCATGCAGCACGGTTGGAAGAAGATGCAACAATGAAACAAACAAACTATACAGATGGGTTCCTTCAAATGATTTCAAATAGAGAAATTGTCAACAGTCTAAAAATTCGACCAGAATACCAAAAAAAAAAAACCCCAACATATTTCAATTAAATTCTTACCTGGTCATCAGTTAACGCAAGCTAATCATACAAAACGGTTGGAAGAAGATAAAACTATGGAACAAACCAACTATACAGATGGGTTCTTCCAAAGGGCTGAAATTGGCGAAATTGTTAAGAGTCTTAAAACGGGACCAGTATACCAACAAAATCCAAAATCTTCTAATTAGATTCTTATCTGGTTAACATCAATTAACAATAGCTAATCATGTAGCATGGTTGGAAGAATATTCAATAATACAACAAATCAACTATACAAATTGGTTCTTTCAAAGGATTGAAAATAGAGAAATTGTCAATAGTCTAAAAATTGGACCAGAGTACCAAAAAAAGCCCAACATATTTTAATTAAATTCTTACCTGGCCATCAGTTAACGTAAGCTAATCATACAACACGGTTGGAAGAAGATAAAAACTATGGGACAAACCAACTATACAGATGGGTTCTTCCAAAGGATTGCAAATGGCGAAATTGTTAACAGTCTAAGGAAAATTAGACCAGTATATCAACAAAATTCAACATCTTTCAATTTTATTCTGACCTGCTCAACATCAGTTAACGTAAGCTAATCATGCAATACGGTTGGAAAAAGATACAACAATGGAACAAAACAACGATACAGATGGGTTCTTTCACAGGATTGGAAATGAAGAAATTCTCAACAGTCTAGAAATTGGAACTGTATACCAACAAAATCCAACGTCTTCTAATTAAATTCTTACCTGTTCAACATCAGTTAACATCAGCTAATCATACAGTACGGTTGGAAGAAGATAGAAGGATGGAAAAAACCAACTATACAGATGGGTTACTTCAAAGGATTGAAAATGGAGAAATTCTCAACAGTCTAGAAATTGCAACAGTATACCAACAAAATCCAACGTCTTCTAATTAAATTCTTATATGTTCAATATCAGTGAACATCAGCTAATCATACAATACGGTTGGAAGAAGATGGAACGATGGAAAAAACCAACTATACAGATGAGTTACTTCAAAGGATTCGAAATGGAGAAATTGTCAACAGTATAAAAATTGCGCTACCAACAAAATCAAACATCTTCTAATTAATTTCTCACCTGGTCAACATCAGTCAACATCAGCTAATCATGCAATACGGTTGTAAGAAAATACAACAATGGAACAAACCAACTATACAGATGGGTTATTTCAAAGGATTCAAAGGATCAGCAGTCTAAAAATGGGACCAGTATAGCAACAAAATCCAACATTTTCTAATTAAATTCTTTCCTTGCCAACGTCAATGAACATCAGCTAACCATGCAACATGGTTAGAAGAAGATACAAGAATGGAACAAACCAATTATACAGATGGGTTCTTTCAAAGCTTCGGAAATGGAGAAATTGTCAACAGTCTAAAAATTGGACCAGTATACCAACAAAATCCAATATCTTCTAATTTAATTCTTATTTGGTCAATGTCAGTCAACGGAAGCTAATTATACAACACGGTCGGAAGAAGATGCAACAATGAAACAAACAAACTATACAGATGGGTTCCTTCAAATGATTTGAAAAAGCGAAATTGTCAACATTCTAAGGAAAATTTGACCAGTATACCAACAAAATCCAACAACTTCTGATTTAATTCTTACCTGGTCAACATCTGTTAACATCAGCTAATCATGCAACACGATGAGAAGAAGATCAAACAATGGAACAAAACAACTATACAGATGGGTTTTTCCAAAGGTTTAGAAATGTAGCTATTGTCAACATTCTAAAAATTGGACCAGTGTACCAACAAAACCCAACGTCTTCTAACTAAATTCTTACCTGTTCAACATCACTTAAAATAAGCTAATCATACAACATGGATGGAAGAGGATACATCAATGGAACAAACCAACTACACCGATGGGTTGCAGAAACAATAGAATTATTTCACCACATTTGATAAACTACGTGTCAAAATTGCATTTCAAATTTACAAAAAGTATTATTCAATTCCGCTCTTGCAAGTAATTTTAGAAACAATAGATTCACAGTTATTTCTAGAATTAAGGGACGCACAGATTGTTTGTCTGAATAGATATGAAAAAGAACTCATCGAAAAGTCAGTCAAGAAATATGAATGAACTTTACAAAAATATTATCAACATGAAAACAAATCGTATAATTCCAAATGACTAATGAATTTATTGAATGAGATAATTGCCGATGATGTAGAATATTACTTGAGCCTCGGTGAAATGGACCAGTATACCAACAAAATCCAACATCTAATTAAATTCTTACCTAGTCAAGATCAATTAACATCAACTAATGCAATCTAAACACTCGAGATAATTTCGAGATAATCATATTCGAGAAACTCATAAATGAACAGGTATCTACGTTAAATTTAAGCTCCTGCACCTTTAGTTTTGGAAGCATACTCAAGTCTGCAAGTACTTGTAAAAGCTTTCTTGTACTCTCTCACGATTAAAGTGCTTCGACGCATTTACCACGTGGTTTCTTTCACTGTGTTGCTCCAACTGATGGGTTTCTTGTCACCTTCAAGTTAAACCTTTTAACTACTTCAGAAGTTCAACTCCTAAGAGAATGTGGTCTCAGAGAGTCGATTCGACAAATTGAATTATCGACAGAAGTACAGCAAATTCCGAAGAGAAATTCAACTATTCGATGTAATATAAAATCGATGAACTCCATCCTATAACGTCTTTGAATACTTTCTATAATAAATTCAGTGTTGCCGATAGGTCAGGGAAAACCTGGAAATTAAGGAAAAGTCAGCGAACTTTGTTTAAAAGTCATCCTTTTTTTTATGAAAATTCAACTACTTTGTTGAGAATTCAACTTCTTTATATAAACCTTTTTTTTTCATTGAAGATTCATATTTTGATGTTGAAAATTCTACTGAAATCTTTCTTGGTTGAAAATTCAGCTTTTTTTTTGAAAATTCTTATGCTTGGTTTGCAAATTCATCTGTTCTAGAAGACATTTAACCTTTTTTGGATAAAAATTTCACTGTTTTATTGCAAATTAATCTCTTTTGGTTAAGAATTCAACTATTTTGCTGAAATATCCTAGTTTTTGGTTAAACTCAATTTTTTTTTAATTTAAAATTTAAATATCTTTTGGATGAAATTTAGCTAAAACGTTATTATTTCAAAATTAATCATTTTTGGTTGAAAATTGAACTACCTGGTTGAAGATTGAACCATTTTGTTAACAAAAATTTAAGATTCATCATTTTAATTGAAAATTTATCTGTTTGGTTGAAAATTTATTGTTCCTTTGTTCTTGAAAATGAATTTTTTTCAAATGAGAATTTACCTATTCCTGTTAACAATTCATCATTTCAATCAAACTTTCATCTCTTGTTGAAAGTTTAACTATTTTGTTGAAAATTGATCTATTTAAATTGAAAATTTGACTGCTCAGGTAAACGTTAAACTACTTTGTTGATTTTTTTTTGGTAATGATTCATCTCTTGGGTTGAAAGTTCGTTGTTTAAAAACGGAAAATGTAACTTTTTAATTTTTGGTTGAAAATTAATATTTTTTAGTTGAAAATTCATCTCTTTGGTTGAAATTTTAACTATTCTGTTCCAAATTTTCCTTTTTTAATAATAATTCAACTACTTGGGTAAAAGTTGAATTACTCAGTTATAAATTTTTGTTTGTTTGATGGTTCATCTTATCGGCTCATTTTGTTTTGTGGTTTAGAATTATTTTTCAACTGAAAATGTAACTTTCACATTTTTCATCCAAATTGATATTATTTAGTTGAAGATTTTTCTTTTTTTGTACAACGATAATCTTCTTGGTTTGAAATTTTCTCTTTTTTTTTTGTTTTTTCAAAGTGCAATTTTTTTGTTACAAATTAATTTTTTTTTTAAATTTCACATTTTCGATTTGAAAATTGAACTGTTTTATAGAAAATTAGTTTCTCGGCTGGAAAGTTCACTAAATTTGATGAACTTCCTTTTCTTTGTTGATTGCAAAATCTTTATTTGTTGAAAATTTGTCTTTTTGGTTTCACGATTCATCTCTTTTGGGGAAAATTTCAACTTTTTGGTTTGAAGTATCGATTATTACATTTCTTGTCGACAATGCAGCTTTGTAGGTTGAAAATTCAACTATTTATCATATAATTAAACTATTTTGTTGAAAATTAAATCTTTTTTTAAATTCCAGTTTTTGGTTGAAAATTTAACTGCTTTGTTAAAAATTCGTTTTTTTTAATATCAACTATTTCATTTTTTGTTGAGATATTCATATTTTTGTTAAAAATTCAACTTCTCGGGTTGAAAATTCAAATGTTTTCTAAAAAATTCGTCTCTTGGCTTGAAAGTTAACAGTTTTGATGAACTTTTTTTTCCTTGACTAAAAAATCTTGATTAGTTGAAAATTCGTCTTTTTGATTGAAAATTCGACTATTGAGTTATTAATTGAACTATTTTTTTGAAAATTTAATTATTGTTTAAAAATCAATTTTTTGAACTGAAAAAAAGTGTTTTGTTACAATTTCTCTTTTTTTAAATTGAAATATCAACTATTACATTGTTTGTTTAGAATTAATCTTTTTGTTGAAAATTCAACTTTTCGGCTTGAAAACCCAACTATCTTCTTAAAATGTGTTTTTTTGTCGTTGAAATTTAAACTATTTGGTTGAAAATACATCTGCTGTTGGTTGAAGTTCAGTCTTCTTTTATCAAAAATTTGACCATTTGGTTAACAAATAATCTTTGTAGGTTGAAAATTCAACTATTTGGTAAAAAGTTCAAGGATTTTGTTGAAAATTCTTCTGCTTTACTTGAACTATTTGGTTGTAAATGTAACTATTTGTCTGAAAGTTATGTTATTTAGTTGAAAATTCATTGTTTTTCTAAATTCATGGTAGGAAAGTAATCTTTTTTAATTGGCATGAATAAATAAATTCAAAATTGTTCAATTTGAACCTGAAATTAATTCCATTTATAAAAGATTATTTGTTAAAAATGTTACAAGTTTCCAATACAGGTCTTAGAATATTAATGGTCAGGGAAATGTGCGAAATTGCAACCAGACGATATTTTAGTGAAAGCATTTACGAATTGTGTCAATACGAATCAATTTTAAATAAATTATGGCTTTTCCTACCTATTTCTGATGTTGCTTTCAGAAAAGAATGTTACCAGAGACATACTTGATGATTTTGCAAAGATCATATTTACATATAAACCTGTGTCTTCGGTGGCATTCGCTGAAATATTCAATCCTCCCGATAAGATATATAGCGATGTGAAAAATGCGCTTATACCCCAGGGAATATATGCTTTGACGAAAAGAATATAGAAATCGTAGATACGGAATTTCTACGGAAAAGTACCTCTTCTCTGACATTCTTATATGTCAGCCAATGAGTTACAGCTTGACATACGTGCTCATTCTCGTAATATCCTACACCTCTCTTAGGTGCAATGACATGACGCTTCTATCCGATGAGATTGCAATAACATCTAGCGAAAAAGTCGTTTCCGTGTAGTTTTCTCTCTTTTCTCTTCGACAAGTTTCGCTAAACTGTATAGACAAGTAAGCCCGAGCAAAAATATTTGGTCTCGATTTTGTCTTGAATCTCTTCAATATGTTCTGAATGACATGATGCTTCTATCCGATAAGAATTCTAACAACATCTAGAGAAAAATCGTTTCCGTGTAGTTTTCTCTCTTTTCTCTTCGACAGGTTTCGCTAAACTGTATAGACAAGTAAGCCCGGGTAAAAATATTTGGTCTTGATTTTGTCTTGAATCTCTTCAATATGTTTTGAATGTCTTTAGGAACAGGATGTATGGTTCCGTCTAACCAGCTAGACATTGGAGATAAAGACTGTTCTTGCATGTCATTTCTAGGGAACATGTAGACAGGTTGGGTCCAAACAGTTGACATCTGCCAAGGATTAGGATTTTACAACCGTCAAAACATGTAATTTTGTAATAACTGATTTTCAAATCAAAAAATCGGAACCTGTCGGTCTTAGCATCTACAGGCTTACAAAGCTTCTATACAAATATTAAAACATTTTCTGCAATTATCTAGTGAACTAGAGATAGGAATAAATGGACAACATTTTTAGATTCGCGATCCAAAGGACATAATTATTGCAGATGAACTTATTGTTAGATAAAAAATAAATAACATAAAGATAAATAATATAAAAATTCTGTAAAACATAAAGCGGATTTGTCATGAACTTCGAACGCCTTGGGAGCCTTGGGCCTTTATCTTTGTGTTATAAAACTATGTCTCAGGTTCTTTTTAAGTCAAATAATCTTGTCTTGAAACATACATTTTTGTTTTTAATTCGCAAATGTTCGTCTTAAGGCGTCAAAAATGGTGTTGTTCCGGCAAGACAAGATCATTTGTCTGATATTAATTTTTTGTTACCTAATATTGCACACTCGTATTTAAGAAATTAAAGCATCCTGAAAAAATTTGGGAGACTAATGAAATCTATATATGTATTTATTAATGGCCGGAGAAAAAATTATACCAGTTAGAGTAATTGTTTCATGTTTGTCCTAAATTTGACGTTTGTAGTTATCAATAATGTAGGACAAAAGTAATGAAAAATAAAGTATTTTGCAGTAAACTTATAAATTGTTTTGTCTCATCTAAATTTTGAAGTCCTGTGGATGCTGAAATGCTTTAATCCTGAACCAAATTAATTAAATTTGGCATAAAACGTGTTTACTCATACACTATTCACGAGCACCTAATGTGGCGCACTATAGTTAAATTTGTGTACAGTTATAGAAACATACTTAAATGTTAATTAAAATTTTTTTAACTTTTTTTTTAATTCTTTCAAATAATAATTATTTACTAAAATTTGTAGGTCTACTATTAAAAAGTAATTTTTGATTTGTTATTAAAAGACAGATGATCACTGCGCCACATTAGGGAAATTGGTAAGTGGCTTGATGCAGGCGAACTTTTTAGAAAACCCGAAAATTAATATTTTTAATTGATTCTAATATAATTTTGGCTGTATGTAGAGTAAACCTAACATATAGAACTGCATGATCTATATTTTGCTACAACAAAGTCAATTATATTATTGTATAAAATCGTAAACAAATTTTGTTGTGTTCTTTGAAATGCATTGATTTTTATAAAAAGTACCGATTTCTGGTATAGAATCCCATCAGAACCAAAAATTGTTCAAAAATTTTGAATTTAATGACCTCAGATGATACTCAGAAGAAGAATAATCTAAAAAATCTTGAGATTTTTACAATTAAAATATCAATTTTCGACAAAAAACGCTAACATATAAGAAAAAAAAAATCTTTTTCAGGATTGTTAATATTTTTTAAGCCCAAATTTTTTGTGTAAAGTAACCGAATTGTGTTGAAAAACGCAAAAATAATATAAAATTGTTAAAAATGGTGAAACTTCTCCAAAATATAATTTTTTAAATTAACAATACCCATTTCCGACTAAAAACACTAACATAATCCATTAATTGTCCAAAGATTCTAGATCTTGTTCAAACTATAATGATTTTTTTTTGTTTAATTCGAATTTTGGAGGCTGATTTTCTATGTGGAACAACAACGTGACCTAAAATTTTCAAAAAAATATTAATCTTCTTTGAAATATAATGATTTTTTAAGTAAGATGTAAATTTACGACAAAAATATTGACACAATCTTAAATCGTTCAGGCTTGTAAATTTAATTATTTTAAACATGAAAAATCATTGGATTTAAATCTAATGAGTTTTGTTTAAAAATACCAATTTGAGGTAAAATACATGCGGATAACCTACAGTTGTTGGAAAATTGTAAATATTGTTTGAAATATAATAATTTTTTACTAAAAATACCAATTTCCGACGAGAAACTGATATAATCCAAAATGGTTAAAAGATTCTAAATCTTGTTCAAATTTTGATTATTTTAGTTTGAAAACTTCAGTTTTTAATGTTAAACAACATGGCATTGTTCAGAAATTATGAATCTCCTTCGAAATATAAGAATTTTTTAATAAAAATTTTGATTTCCGACAAAAAATAATAACACAATCCGAAATGTTTCAAGCTTTTAATTTTATTATTTCAAACAAAATAAGTCATATAGGATTCAAATCTAATAATGTTACTAAACGTATCAATTTCCGACGAAAAAACTGAATTGTTTAAATTATAAGGATTTTTGTTTGGAAATATTAATTTTCAATGCGAAATAGCAATGTAACCTACAATTGTGAATCTTCTTTGAAATATAATGATTTTTTTATAGAAATGTCAATTTCCGACAAAAAATATTAACACAATCCGAAATGAATGAAGCTTGTAATTTTTTTTATATTTCGAAGAAAATAAATAATTGAATTCATAGTTGTTAAAACTTGTAAATATTCTTCGAAATATAATAATTTTTTATGAAAAATACCAAGAATTTCCACCGAAAAACATTAGTATAACATAACAGAAAAATTGTTTCGAATTTTAAATATTCTTTCAGATTTAGTTTGTTTAACTAAGACATTCTTGGAAATTATAAGAAAAAAAAAACAAGAATCCTACATTAAAAATTTGTGATAAAAAAAAATTAAAATAAAAAAAGGCGAGAGAAAAAAAAAAGTAGGGGATTTAGAGGTTGTCTTTTTTCCGTGCAAATGTTAAAGAACTGTCGAAACCTCTACGAATTTTAAACAAAGTAAATAAAATTTGTAATCAAAGAGACGAGTTTTCCACAAAAATAGCGGAATCCTCTACAGATTTTTTTCCCCAATAGAGATGAATTTTTAAAACAAAAATAATACTTTTCAACAAAAAAGTTGAATTTTCAAACCAAAAGGATGAATTTTTAACAAAAAAGTTACTTTTCATTCAAATAGTTGGACTTTCTACTACTTTACAAACAAAAAGATAAATTTTCAATTTGAGATTTGAATTTTCAAGCTAAAAGTTCGTTTTTAACAAAATAGTTGAATTTTCTACCAAAATATTTGAATTTTCTGCCAATGAAAAAAAATTATTCTGGAACAAAATAGTTGAATTTTTAATCAAAGAGATAAATTTTCAACTTTTAACCAATTAGTTCAATTTTCAACCATGTAGTTAAACTTTCAACCAGAAAAGACGAATTGAAAAAAAAACAGCTAAATCTTCGACAGAATTTTTTTTTACCAAAAGAGATGAATTTTTAAATAAAAAATAAGAATTTTCGACAAAAGTCTTCAATTTTCAAGCTAAAAGAATGCATTTTCAACAAAAAGGTTACTTTTCAACCAAATAGATTTTAATTTTCACCCAAAAAAATTAATTTTCAACAAGAAGGTTAAATTCCTATTAAAAAAATTTCGACAAAAAATTTAGTTAAATTTTTAGTAGGAAGAAAAAAATTTTTTTATAAGAAAAAATCATTTTAAACCAAAGAATAATTAAATAATTAATTGATTAATTAATTTTTAAAGATATAGTTCAATTTTTATCTAAATAGATGAATTTTCAACCAAAAAGATCAATTTTCAGCCAAAAATATTAATTTTCTGCCAAAAAATAATAATTTTTTAAAAAGTACATGAATTTTCAATCAAGTATTTAATTTATAATTAAATTTTCAACCTCAGGGTTGATTTTTCAACTAAAAAGTTTAATTTTCTAACAAAAAAAGGAAATTTTTTAACAAAACAGATGAATTTTCAAATAAAAAAAAAATGAATTTTCAACTAAAAAAGATACATTTTCAACAAAAAATAGAATAATTTAATTTGCAGTCAGAGAATATGTTTTTAACCAAATGGAATAAATTTTTAACGAAATTTTTTAATTTTCACACAAACAAATTAATTTTCAACTAAAAGATTAAATGCCTCTAAAAAAATATCGAAAGAAAATTATGTTAAATTTTTAGTTAAAAAAAATGTTTGATAAGAAAAAATATTTTTAAACAAAATACATGAATTTTCAATCAAATATGTTAATTTATAATTCAATTTTCAACTTGAAAGAGATGAATTTTTAAATAAACAAGATAAATTTCCAACAAAAAATAGAATAATCTAATTTTTAGTCAGAGAATAAGTTTTTAACCAAATGAAATAAATTTTTAACGAAATATTTCAATTTTCACCCAAAAAAGTTAATGTTCTACCAAAAATAATAATTTTAAAAAAATTCATCAATTTCCAACCAAATATTTGAATTTTTAATGCAATTTTGAATCTCTTAGTTGAATTTTAAATGGTTTTTGTTCAAAAAACCGATTGTCGGTAAGTAGTGTTAACATAACCTAAAATTGTTCCAAAATTGTAAATTTTCTTTAATTAACCTACAACTGTACGCAAAATTTTAATTTTTTTTTAAATCTAATAATTTTTCACTAAAAATTCCGATTTCGGTGGAAAACGTCAACATAACCTAAAATTGTTCAAAAATTATCAACCTTCTTTGAAATGTTTGAATTACAATTTTTTAAATAAAAAATACCAATTTTTGACTAGAAACACCAAAAAGATCCAAAATTGTAAAAAAAAATATTAATCTTGTTCAAATTGTGATTATTTTTGTTTAAAAACACGAATTTTTCACTTAAAAATCCAACCTAACCTGAAATTGTTAAAAGATATGAATATTCTGGAGGGGGGGGGGGATATTTTTCAATAAAAATTCTAATTTTCAACAAAAAAAAATAACGTAATATGTACCCGAAATGGTTAATTTTATTGTTTTTAACAAAAGGCATTGGATTTGAATTTAATATTTTTTGTTTAAAATTAATATTTTCAGGTGAAACACCAATATAACCTAAAGTTGTTAAAGAAATATGAATATTCTTTCGAATCTAATAATTTTTTATTGAAAATTCCGATTTCCGGTGTGAGACGTCAACATAACCTACAATGGTTCAAAAATTGTGAATCTTTTTTTAAATGTTTGAAATACAATTTTTTAATTAAAAATACCAATTTTTGATCAAAAACGATAAAATAATTTAAAATCGTGAAAAGATTCTTTAAATATTGTTCAAATTGTAATGATTTTCGTTTGAAAATACCAATTTTCGATCTAAAATGCCATAACCTAAAATTGTTGCACATTGGAATATTCTGTGAAATCAATTGATTTTTTAATAATAATTTTAATTTTTGGTAAAAAACATTATTACAATATACGAAATTGTTAATTTTATTGTTGTAAACAAAAGGGATTTTACATAAATATAATATTTTTAAATTAAAAATACCAATAATTACCCACGAAAAACACTAACATAACATAAAATAACAGAAAATTGTTCAGAATTGTAAATCTTCTTCAAAATCTAATAATTGTTTATTAAAAATTTCCATTTTCGTCGTAAAAACTAACATAACCTCAAATTGTTGAAAATGGGCAATCTCAATGACGATTTTTATTTTAAAATGCTAATTTTTCCTTGAAACTCATTTTTTTTTTCAAATTTTTTAACTAAAATTAATATTTTTATTGTTAATAAAAAATGTAATATATTTAAGATGCGATAATTCTTTCTCTGCACAAAAGGAAAAACGGAAGTAGCAAAAAAACTTGTTACTGTCATTAATAAATGACAAATTAAAATTCTTTAGTGATTCTGCCTTCAAGGATTTTCCCACATCAATAAACTTTTTGTGTTTCCTGAGTTTTCATTACATTCTCGAATTGCGAAAAATAAGTATAATAATTTTTCCTAATAATAAAAAATTTAATTTTTCTTAATAATAGTTAATTTTTAAAATGTCAGCACAACATTTTTATAACATCTATCAAAACATTTTTTTACACTTTCTTAAAGATTGTTCATTTCGTGTAAGAGATGCGTAAATTAGTATGCAAGATAATATTTAGAGGATAAAATTATCTTTCAAATAAGACCTCATCGAACTTTCTACGACCTATAGTTTATGAGATATCAATTTGTTAATTAAGGTTGCGCTTTCGCTGAGTAAGCGAGTGTAATGAATTTCCATTGTTATAAAAAAGAATGCATCTTTTTTTTCTTTATAGAGCATCAAAGTGAAAGGACTGTCAAATATCAAATGATTTTTTTGCATTTTTAAGAACAAATTGTTATAAACAATTAAACATTTTTAATACAAAAAATCCTTTGATATTCAGCAGTTCATAAACTCTGAAGATCTGTAAACAGAAAATGGATACATTTTTTTTTACAACAATGAAAATTCATCACATGCGCTTACTCAGCGCAAGCGCAACCTTAATTAACAAATTGATATTTCATAAACTATGGGTCGTAGAAGGTTCGATGAGGTCTTATTTGAAAGATAATTTTATCCTCTGAATATTATTACTCATAGATATTTACGCTATCTTTGACCTAAAACGAATAATTTACGCAAACGTCGAAAAAAATGAAACAGTCCTGGATTTTTTTCGTCCAAAAATTAAGAAAAAAATTAAAAATGAAAGATGTGAGTGAATTTATTTGATTTATGATGCAGGCAGTATGTAATCTTTTCATAATTATCGAAAAAGATTGTCAGCTTCAATATGTACCGACTTACCTTACTTATTCATTGTTTACTCGTGGGAAATTGCGTTATCGACTCAAGAGGCTGACTTCCTCGAGTGCACGCTACAAGTATTGTCCTTCAATTTGGGCTGTCACCAAGAGCACAAGGACACAACATTTCATTATTGACTCATTCAATATAAATTTAGATTTTTAAAATAAATTTAGATTTTATAAATAAATTTAGATTTTTAAAATAAATTTAGATTTTTTAAATAAATTAAGATTTTTTAAATAAATTTAGATTTTTAAAATAAATTTAGATTTTTTAAATAAATTCAGATTTTTTAAAATAAATTCAGATTTTTATATAAATTCAGATTTTTAAAATAAATTTACATGTTTTAAATAAATTTACATTTTTAAAATAAATTCAGATTTTCAAAATAAATTCAGATTTTTAAAATAAATTTATATTTTTTAAATAAATTCAGATTTTCTAAATAAATTCCGATTTTTTAAATAAATTTAGATTTTTTAAATAAACTTAAATTTTTTAAATGAATTCAGATTTTTTAAATAAATTACAATTTTTTAAATAAATTTAGATTTTTAAAATAAATCTAGATTTTTTAAATAAATTCAAATTTTTAAGATAAATTTAGATTTTTTAAATAAATTCAAATTTTTAAAATAAATTTAGATTTTTTTTAAAATTCAGATTTTTTTCAACAAATATATTATGGCGTAGCGTAAAATAAAAATTTTGGAAAATGAAAGATCTGGGTCCTATTCTTTTTCTTTTTATTTAAAAAGAAATGTAAAAAATTTGGTCCCGATCAAGAAAAAGTTTTTTTTTTCAAAATTGTCCGGAAAACCCGGAAAACTTTTTTTCTATTCATTTCAAAATTATAGGGTTCTATTCCTTTAATTTTTACCTAAAAAGAAAATTTATGAAATTTGTTCTCGCTCAAGAAAATTTTTTCTAAAGCAATCTGTTCAAATTGCCCGGAAAATCCTGAAAAAACGTTTTTTTTATTTATTTAAAAATTTTTAATTTGAAAAAACGTGCATCTTATTCTACTTCTTTTTACCTTAAAAGTAACTGAAAAAAGTTTGGTACTAATCAAGAAAAATGTTTCTGAAGATATCTGCAAAATTGCCCGGAAACCCCGGAAAAAATCTTTTTCTTGATTTACTTCAAAATTAATAGTTGTCATAACAAATTTTTAAAATAAATTGTACCTTGGAAACTATTCTTTTCATTTTAAAAGCAGGTGTATAAAATTTGGTCCCGATCAACAAGCAAAAAATTCTTCAAAAATTGCCCCTAAAATCCGCAATTTTTTTTTTATATTATTAAAAATAATAGGTTATATTCAAGATTCTTTTCCTTTTTGCCTGAAGAGCAACTGTATAAAATTCGGTCGTGATGAAAATAAAAACGTTCTAATGAATTATGTGAAAATTGCCCGGAAAACCCGAAAAAACATGATTTTCTGGACTTACTTCAAAATTGTTAATTTGAAAGAACCTGGATCCTATTCTTTTCCTTTTCACCTAAAAAGTAATTGAATAAAGTTTGGTACCGATCAAGAAAAATGTTTCTGAAGATATCTACCAAAATTGCCCGGAAAACCCGGGAAAAATCTTTTTCTTGATTTATTTAAAAATTATTGGTTGTCTTAAAAAAATTTTCGAATAAATTGAACCTGGGGACCTATTCTTTTCATCTCAAAAGCAAGTGTATACAATTTTGTCCCAATCAAAAAACAAAAGAATTATAAAAAATTCTTCCAAAATTGTCTCTAAAATCCGCGATTTTTTTTTATTTATTTCAAAATTATAGGTTATACTCAACATTCTGTTCCTTTTTACCTAAAGAGCAACTGAATCAAATTTGGTCGTGATCAAAATAAAAATGTTCTTATGAATTATGTTAAAATGGCCCGGAAACCCCGAAAAAACATGCTTTTCTTGATTTATTTCAAAATTATTGATTTGAAAGACCCTGTATCCTATTATTTTCCTCGTTACCTAAAAAGAAACTGAAAACAGTTTGGTACCGATCAAGAAAAATGTTTATAAGATATCTGCCAAAATTGCCCGGAAAACCCGAAAAAATATGTTTTTCTGGATTTACTTCAAAATTGTTGATTTGAAAGACCCTGGATCATATTCTTTTCCTTTTTACATAAAAAGCAACTGAACAAAGTTTGGTACCGATCAAGAAAAATGTTTCTGAAGATATCTACCAAAATTTCCCGGAAAATCCGGAAAAAATCTTTTTCTTGATTTATTTAAAAATTAATGGTTGTCTTAACAAATTTTTCAAATAAATTGAACCTGGGAACCTATTATTTTTATCTAAAAACAAGTATATAAAATTTTGTCCCAATTAAGAAAAAAAAATTCTTCCAAAATTGCCCCTAAAATCCGCCATTTTTTTTTCATTCATTTCGAAATGATAGGTTATACTCAACATTCTTTTCCTTTTTACGTAAAGAGCAACTGTATGAAATTTGGTCGTGATCAAAATAAAAATGTTTTACAGAATTATGTTAAACTTGCCCGAAAAACCCGAAAAAACATGGTTTTCTTGATTTATTTCAAAATTATCAATTTAAAAGAACCTGTATTCTATTATTTTCCTTTTTACCTAAAAAGCGACCAAACAAAGTTTGGTACCGATCAAGAAAAATGTTTATATGATATCTACCAAAATTGCCCGGAAAACCCGGAAAACATCTTTTCCTTGATATATTCCCAAATTATTGATTGTCTTTACAAAATTTTCAAATAAATTGAACCTGGGGAAATATTCTTTTTATCTAAAAAGCAAGTGCATAAAATTTTGTCTCAATCAACAAACAAAAAAATTCTTCCAAAATTGCCCCTAAAGTCCACGATTTTTTTTTATTCATTTCAAAATTATAGGTTATACTGAACATTCTGTTCCTTCTTACCTAAAGAGCCACTGTATAAAATTTGGTCGTGATCAAAATGAAAATGTTCTAATGAATTATGTTAAACTTGCCCGGAAAACCCGAAAAAACATGCGTATCTGGATTTACTTCAAAATTGTTAATTTGAAAGACCCTGGATCCTATTCTTCTCCTTTTTGCCTAAAAAGTAACTGAAAAAAGTTTGGTACCGATCAAGAAAAATGTTTCTTCAGATATCTGTCAAAATTGCCCGGGAAACCCGGAAAACATATTTTCCTTGATTTATTTCGAAAGTATTGGTTGTCTTAACCAATTTTTCAAATAAATTAAACCTGGGGAACTATTTTTTTAATCTCAAAAGCAAGTGTAAAAATTTTTGTCTTAACCAACAAAAAAAAAATGATAAAAAATTCTTCCAAAATTGCCTGTAAAATCCGCGATTTTTTTTTATTTATTTCAAAATTATAGGTTATACTGAACATTCTGTTCCTTCTTACCTAAAGAGCAACTGTATAAAATTTGGTCGTGATCAAAATGAAAATGTTCTAATGAATTATGTTAAAATTGCCCGTAAAACCCGAAAAAACATGCTTTTTTGGATTTATTTCGAAATTATTAATTTGAAAGACCGTAGATCCTATTCTTCTCTTTTCTACCTAAAAATCAACCAAAGAAAGTTTGGTACCGTTCAAGAAAAATTTTTTTGAAGATATCTGCCAAAATTGCCCGGGAAACCCGGAAAACATATTTTCCTTGATTTATTTCAAAAGTATTGGTTGTCTTAATAAATTTTTCAAATAAATTAAACCTGGGCAACTATTCTTTTTATCTAAAAAGCAAGTGTACAATTTTTTTTCTTAATCAACAAACAAAAAAATGATAAAAAATTCTTCCAAAATTGCTCCTAAAAACCGAGATTTTTTTTTATTTATTTTAAAACTATAGGTTATACTCAACATTCTTTTCCTTTCTACCTGAAAAGCAACTGTATAACATTTGGTCGTGATCAAAATAAAAATGTTCTAACGAATTATGTTAAAATTGCCCGGAAAACCCGAAAAAACATGTTTTTCTGGATTTACTTCAAAATTATAAGATGTATGTGAAAAATTTTGAATGACAGTCATAGATCTCTATGGAAAAAATCTTTCTTCTTTCAATAATTTTTTTCATAGAAACAAACTTTTTCGAAAAAAATCGAAAAAAGGCGACAAAATTAAAATACCAGTAGCGTAAAATAAACATTTCGCAAATTAAAAGAGCCTGATGTCTTAATCTTTTTCTTCTTATCTAAAAAGCAACTGCATAAAATTTGGTCGTGAAAAAAATAAAAATGTTCTAAAAAATTACGTTAAAACTGCCCGGAAAACCCGAAAAAACACGTTTTTCTTCAATTGTTTCAAAATTATCGGTTGTATTGAAAAATTGTATTTCCAAAAGTTGTGCATCTTTATGAAACTCATCTTTTTTGTTGAATTAATTTTTTTTATTAAAACAACCCTTTTCGAGAAAAATAAAAAAAATGAAAAAAGTAAAAAAAAAAAAATGTTTTGATATTATTCAAAATCAATGGTCATTTCGGCCTTTGAAAAACCTCATTCGGTAGTCTTTGTTTGTTATCCAAAATTGCCTAAAATTTATTTTAAAAAAATATATAATAAAATTTTGGTTTTAATATTAAAATTTGTTTTAAAAGTTTTTAAACCTTTTTAATATTCTCCTGAAATTAATTTTTCAAAAATGATTTTAAATTTTCTTAGAAATTAAAAAAATTGTAATCTCTTGAAATATTTCAAAATTCGTTAAATATTGATTTATCTTTAAAATCTTAACTTTTGTATTTCTGCGAAATTTTTAGAAACCATTTGAATTCTTTCGAAACTTTCTTTAAAGATAAATATTTAAAAATAAAACATCATATAGAATTTTTCCGGGTATCTTAAGAAAATATTTTAATATTCTTGAAACCTTTCAACATTCTTAAGAAGTTTTAAAATATTTTTTACGAAATCTTCAAAAATCCACATTTTGTTGTAAATTGTTTGATATCTTTCCAAATTTGAAATTGTTTCTGATTTTTTTTAAATTCCTAATATCTTTTAAAATAATTCGAATTTTTTCTAAAAATTTGCTTAAATCTTGCAAAACAAAAAAAGTGCCTAAAAATCTTCCAGCTTCTTTTTAGAAAATTTTGGCAAAATTTTGCAATGTTTTGAAACCTTTTTCAATATTCAATAGTCAAGATAAATGAATCTTTAAAAAAAAATGTAATACTCTAGATTTGTTGTTGTTGAAATTTTTAGAAACCTTTTGAAATGTTTGAAATGTTTTGAAATTTTCTTTAAAAATTAATATTTCAAAATGAAAAAATCATCAAAAATTTTATAAATAATTAAAAATTATTTCTGAAATTAAAAAAAAATGCCAATGTCTTTTAGAAGGATTCTAATTTCTTAATTTGAAAAAGTGCCTCAAAATCTTCCAGATTTTTCTTTGAAATTTTAGAAATATTTTGGAATTTTCTTTAAAAATTAATATTCCGAATTGAAAAATTATTTGAAATTTTCCCAGGAATCTTAAGATTTTTTTAATATTCTTGAAAGCCTTAAACTTTCTTAAAAAGCTTATAAATATATTTTTTTTAAATAAAAAAATCTAAATATTTTATTCTAAATTTTTAATATCTTTTCAAATTGAAAAATTATTTCTGAAATTTTTTCAAAACTTCTCAATACCTTTCAAAAGGCTTCTAGTTTCTCAAATTAAAAAAAGTGTCTTGGAATCTTTCAGATTTTTATTTTTTTAATTTTTTTAAATTTTCTTTAAAAATTAATATTTCAAAATAGAAAAATGATTGTAACTTTTCCAGGAATTTCAAGAAACTTTTTCAATACTCTTGGAACCTTTAAACCTTTCTAAAAAGCTTATAAATATATATATATTTTTTAAATTTCAAAAAATCGAAATATTTTTTTGTAAATTGTCTGATATCTTTTCAAATTTAGAATTATTTCTGAAATTTTTTTTAAACCTCCTTAACATCTTTTAAAATGATTTGAATTTTTCCTAAAATTCGAAAATATTTGGAGATTAAAAAAGTACTTCGAAATATTCCAGATTTTTCTTTGAACTTTCAGAAAGCCTTTTAAATTTTCTTGAAAAATTAATTTTTTTAAATGAAAAATAATTTAAAATTCTAGATTTTTTCCGAAATTTTTTTATATCTATTCAAATTTAAAATTATTTTTGAAATTTTTAATAAACTTTTCAATATCTTTTAAAAGGATTATAATTTTCCAAATTAAAAAAAAATGCCTTGGATCTTTAAGATTTTTTTTTTTGCAATTTTTAAACAATATTTTGAAATTTTCTATAAAAATTAATATTCTAAAATGAAAAATAATAAAAGAATTTTCCGAAGAAACTAAAGAAATTTGTTTTTATATTCTTGAAACCTTTCAAAGTTCTTGAAAAACTTATCAATATTTTTTTGAAATTTAAAAAAAGCTAAATATTTTGTTCTACGTTTTTTTATATCTTTTCAAATTCAAAATTATTTCTGAAATTTATTTAAAACTTTTTATTATTTTTTGAAAGGATTCTAATTTTTAAATTGAAAAAAAGTGCCTGGAAATCTTTCAGATATTTTTTGTTGAAAATTTTCTTTAAAAATTAATATTTGAAAATAAAAAAGTAATTGTAATTTTGCCAGGAATTTTAAGAAAATTTATTGATATTCTCAAAACCTTTCAATGTTCTTAGAAAGCTTATTAATATTTTTTTGTGAAATTAAAAGAAAATTAAATATTTTTTTCTAAATTGTTTTATATCTTTTCGAATTTAAAATTATTTCTGAAATTTGTTCTAACCATCTTAATATCTTTTAAAATGATTTCAATTTTTCATAAAATTTCAAAATCTTTTAAAACTAAAAAAGTGCCTTGAAATATTCCAGATTTTTCTTTGAAATCTTCAGAAAGCTTTTGGAATTTTCTTTGAAAATTAATATTCTAGAATAAAAATCATTTAAAATTTTCCCAGGAACCTTGAAGAAAAATTTTATATCCTGGAAACCTTTCAACGTTCTTAAAAAGCTTCTCAATTTTGTTCCTAAATTTTTTTATATCTATTCAAATTTAACATTATTTCTGAAATTTTTTAAAAACTTTCTAATATCTTTTGAAAGGATTCTAATTTTTCAAATTTAAAGAAGTATCTAGGATCTTTCAGATTTTTCTTCAAAATTTAAAAAAATTTGCATTTTGTTTTAAATTGTGTGATATTGTTTGAAATTTAAAATTATTTCTGAAATTTTTTCAAACCTTCTTAATATCTGTTAAAATGGTCAAAATTTTACCTAAAATTTAAAAATCTTTAAAAATTAAAACAGTGCCTCGAAATTTTCCAGATTTTTTTTTGAAATTTTTAGAAATATTTTGAAATTTTCTTAAAAAATAAATATTCTAGAATAAAAAATAATTAAAAAATTGTACAGGATACTTAAGAATTTTTTCTCATATTTTTGAAACGTTTCAATATTCTTAAAAAGTTTATAAATATATTTTTTTTAATTAAAAAAAATATGAATATTTTGTTCTAAATTTTTTTTTACTTTTTTAAATTTAGAAAGTTTTTTGTGAACTTTCTTAAAACTCTATATCTTTTATAATTATTCTTATTTCTCCTAAAACTTTGTTTAATCATTTAAAATAAGAAAAAGTGCCTTGAAATCTTCCAAATTTTTCTTTGAAATTCTTAGAAATCTTTTAAAATTGTCTTTAAAAATTAATATTCTGAAATGAAACAAAAAAAATTTCCAGGAAAGTTAAAAAGTTTATTTTTTTATTTTTGAAGCGTTCTTAAAAAGATTATAAATATTTATTTTTGAAATTTTAAGAAATCTAAATATTTTGTTCAAAATTGTTTTTATATCTTTTCAAATTTAGAATTATTTCTGAAATTTTTTCTTCTAAATTTTTATTCACAATTTTACAAAATCTATATTTTGTTCGAAATTGTTTGATATCTTTACAAAATTGAAATTATTTCTGAAATTTTTTCAAACCTTTGAAATGATTAAAATTTTCAACCTTCCAACATTCTTAAAAAGCTTATGAATATTTCGTTTTTGAAATTTAAAAAATCTAGATTTTTTTTCTAAGTTGTTATATATTTTTTCAAATTCAGAATTATTTCTGAAATTTTTTCTCCTACATTTTTATTCACAATTTTCAAAAATCTACATTTTGTTTGAAATTGTTTGATATCTTTACAAATTCAAAATTATTTCTGAAATTTTTCAACCTTTGAACGTTCTTAAAAAACTTATAAATGTTTTGTTTTTGAAATTTCAAAAAATATAAATTTTTTTTGTAAATGGTTTTATGACTTTTCAAATTTAGAATTATTCCTGAAATTTGTGATTAACTTCATATATTTTAAACTTATTTAAATTTTTCCTAAAATTTAAGAATCTTGTAAAATTAAAAAAGTGCCTTCAAATATTGCAGATTTTTCTTCAAAATTTTTAGAAATCTTTTGAAATTTGGTTGAGAATTAATATTCCAAAATGAAAAATTATTTAAAATTTACCCAGGAAACTTAAGCTTTCTTCTATATTCTTGAAGCCTTTCAACGTTCTTAAATAAAAGCTTATAACTTTTTTTTTAATTTTTAAAAACCTAAATATTTTTTTCTAAATTGTTTTATACTTTTTCAAATTTAGAATTTAAAAATCAGTTAAAACTCTATTTAAAGACTCTTGATATTCAAAACAGAAGACATGCATAAATTTGTCATGATAAATGAATCTTTTAAAAAACAATTTGCAAATTCTGCGAAAAAAGTATGAATACGACTAAAAACAAAGTGCATTGTTTAACCTATTTTTGAATATTTATTGAAAAGAGTAATTAGTAATTAAAATTCGATGCGCAAGATCATACTACGGTTTTCTTTGAAATGAGATGCATAATATATGCATAATATTTTCATACACATGCATCAATGGTAGAATAATTTATTAACAAATGTAACGCTCTATATATATATCTGATTCGAGTGATTCACGAATTCAGGAAAATGACAAGGCCGAAAAAAATATTATCTGTAAATAGTTCAAAGCAATAAGTAATTGTAATAAGTAGTGATATCCGCATTAGATCAGAATATAATAACAGTAGTTACGTCACATACGCAGACAACTTCTTTCTGATTGTTCATAGAGCGAAAAACAGTTTACGCGCATTAAATTCACTACTTGGCCTCATTGTTCTACGAATGAGAAGGCTATATAATTAATTACTGACAAATAAATAATCTAAGATCAAGATTACATTTTATTTATTATTATTTTTATTATTTTTTTATTATAGCTTTGAAACAAATAAAATAATCTAAAATCAGAACCGGAACAAGGAAACCTAGGGCGCGCGACTGTTGATTCTCGCGAGATTGTGAATTCTCTTTAGTGAAAGCTCTTTAGGCTTTAACGAATACATTCTCATCACGTACCTCGTGCTTCGCAGTCGATTTGGTCCAAAATGCAAAATTGTCTACATTATATGTTCAATATTATTATATCAAATGTATATAACATTTATTTGTGTACATCGGTCTGTGATTGCTTATTACTAAATATATATTATGACCATTCATAAAATGCATCCATATCAAAAACAGACGTATTTTCCTAGTCTTGTTTTTATAATTGAAATAAAGTGCGCATCCCATAAAAAAAGCAATTTTGTTATTATGTATTTCATTGCAGCTTGTGACGCTTTTCCATACATTTAATTTGTTTATGTTTATTGTTATTTTTTACGATTTGAAACAAAAATATGCATCTTAGCGTAAATTGGTTCAAAGAAAATTTGTAAATATAATTTAGGCGAAAAATTTTGTTAGACAAAATGTTATTGTAGCGTGTATCGTTTTACCCAAAAGTTAATTCTTTTATTTCAATAGTATATTATGCACCTAGGGGGAGAAAAAGTGCCTCTCCCCCTTGGCGCATACATTTTTTTATCAAAAATGGATGATTTCAGACATTTTTCGAAATACAGTCAGGGAAATTTTTTGTCAATTATGATAATTTTACTGGTAAATATGGTAACTTACCATCAATTATCCAAAATTCATTTTTAGAAATTTCATTAAATTTCCGGAAATTCATTTTTAGAAATTTCATTAAATTTCCGGAAATTCATTTTTATAAATTTCATTAAATTTCCGGAAATTTATGAAAATTTATGAAAACCTTCAGTCATTTATGTTCATTTTAGCGCTAAATATAGTGACATACCATACATTACACAATATTCATTTTCTTTAAATTTCAATAAATTTCCGGAAATTTATGAAAATTTTCGCTCAATAATGGTAATTTCACCGGTAAATATGGTAACTTACCATAAATTACTTAAAATTCATTTTTAGAAATTTCTGAAAATTTATGAAAACTTTCGGTCATTTATGGTAATTTTACAGGTAAATATGGTAACTTACCATAAATTATCTAAAATCAATTTCTAAAAATCTTCATAATTTTCTGCAAATTTATGAAAATTTTCAGTCATTTATGGTAATTTTACCGGTAAATATGATAACATACCATAAATTACCTTAAATTCATTTTTAGAAATTCCCGGAAATTTATAAAAAATTTCTCTCATTTATGGTAATTTTACCGGTAAATATGATAACTTACCATAAATTTCCATAAATTTCCGAAAATTTATGCAATTTTTTGGTAATTTATGGTAATTTTATTGATAAATATAGTGACTTACCATAAATTACCCAAAATTCATTTTTAAAAATTTCCATACATTTTTGAAATTTCATGAAAACTTTCAGTCATTTATGGTAATTTTACCGGTAAATGTGGTAACTTACCATAAATTACCCAAAATTCATTCTTAGACATTTCCATAAATTTCCGAAATTTGTACAATTATTTCGGTAATTTAATTTAATTTTGCCGGTAAATATAGTAACTTATCATAAATTATTCAATATTCATTTTTTTTAAATTTCAATAAATTTCCGGAAATGTATGAAAATTTTAGGTAATTCATGGTAATTTTACCGGTAAATATGGTAACTTACCATAAATTACCTAACATTCATTTTTAGGAATTTTCGGAAATTGATGAAAATTTTCGGTAATTTATGGTAACCTTACAAGTAAATATGGTAACTTACCAAAAATTATTTAAAATTCATTTTTAAAAATTTCCATAAATTTCCGTAAATTATTGCAAATTTTTGGTCATTTATGGTAATTCTACAGGTAAATATGGTAACTTACCAAAAAATATCTAAAATTCATTTCCAATAATTTTCATAATTTTCGAAAAATTTAAGAAAATTGTCAATCATTAATGGTAATTTTACAGGTAAATATGGTAACTTACCATAAATTACCTAAAACTCATTTTTAGAAATTTTCGGAAATTGATGAAAATTTTCGGTAATTTATGGTAACTTTACAGGTAAATATGGTAACTTACCAAAAATTATCTAAAATTCATTTTTAGAAATGTCCATAAATTTCCGGATATTTATGCAATTTTTTGGAAATTTATGGTAATTTTACCGGTAAAAGGGTTTAAGAATGTACAAAAAATTCTTAAAATTCCTGGAAAAATTTCAAATGATTTTCTATTTCGTAATATTAATTTTTAAAGGAAATTTCAAAGAAAAATCTGGAAGATTTCAATGAGAGAGAACTTCAAATTATTTTTTATTTTGAAATATTAATTTTTAAAGAAAATTTCCAAAGATTTCAAAAAATTGCAAAGAAAAATCGAAAATATTCCAAGGCACTTTTTTTAAATTCGAGAAATTGTAATCCATTTAAAAATTATTAAAATTATTTTTTTTTTTTAATTCCAGAAATAATTTAAAAAAAAAAGAACTGTGAACAACTGAAAAATATAGTCCTGAAATAGTGAAATTGCCGTAATATAAAATTCCCGGAAAAGAAAATTCCTGAAATGATAAAATTACAGTAAATTTTAAATGATTTTTCATTTTTGAATATTAATTCTTGAAAAAATTTCAAAATATTTCTAAGAATTTCAAAAAAAAATCTCGAAGATTTCGAGGCTCTTTTTCTAATTTTGAAAGATTTTTAAAAATTTTAGGAAAAATTAGAATCATTTTAAAAGACATGCAGTTTTAAAAAAATTTCCATAAAACTTTCTAAATTTGAAAAGATATAAAAACATTCAGAACGAAATATTTAGATTTTTGTAAATTTCAAAACAAAATATTTTTAAGAACGTTGAAAGGTTTTAAGAATATAAAAAAATTTTCTCAAGATTCCTGGTAAAATTTTTAATGATTTCTTATTTTCGAATATTAATTTTTTATTTGTTCATTTTTATTATTTTGTTATTAAAGTTTAAATAAAAAAAATGAAATTCCCGCCAATGTAAAATTCCGAAAAAAGAAAATGTTCGAAATAGAAAATTCTCGAAATGATAAAATTACAGGAATTTAAAAATATAAAATACGTTGAAAGTTTTTAACAATATAAAAAAAAATGGTTAAGATTCTTTGGAAAATCTGAAATGATTTCTTATTTCGGAATATTAATTTTTAAAGAAAAATTTAAAAGATTTCTAAAAATTTCAAAGAAAAATCGGGAAGATTTCGAGGCACTTTTATAAAAAATTTTGAATTTTGAAAAAATTTCAGAAATAATTTAAAATTGGAAAAGATATCAAACATTTTCAAGCTGAATGCAGATTTTTGAAAATTTTGAAGAAAAATTTAGAAAGATTTTTAGGAACGCTGAAAGGTTTCAAGAATATAAAAAAAGTTTCTTAAGATTCCTGGGAAAATTTTAAATGATTTTTTTTATCTAAAAATATGAATTTTTAGAGAAAATTTCAAAAGATTTCTAAAAATTTCAATGGTACAGGGACCCTCTATCCGCAACCCGAGGACGCGTTCGGTGGCTTTGTCATAGGCCCTTCAGTTCCATTCCAAAGGAATAGAACCCGAAACCGAATATATATATATATATATATATATATATCAGGTTCACAATAAACTTGTTCTTGTTTTTCGGCGGCCGTTTCGCGACAGTTTGTTTCTTTGGGTGAGATAATATACTTCTATGTTTATTTTATTTTAAAAAACAATTTTAGAGGCTACGAGCATCAAATTTACGTAAAAATGGAGATTTCCATGGTTCAAGGTGTTTTTTTTTTAATATACATATTTTCTTATAGAAATATATTACAAATAAAAATTCTAGCTAATACATAGGACAAAACTTTCACTTTGTGTCCGATTGAAGAAAAATTACTTGGCGCCAGTAAAAGGCATAAAAAGTACGATTTCTTATAAAAAGATAAATATAAGGGTATAATTAACCACTAAACGTTTTTTGTAAGGATTGTCAGATTTCTGAGATCTTATCCACACAATAGAAAACAAATATATAATAGATATGAGATGAAAAACTTAAAACCGGCGCACCTATTTCTGAATCCGAAATTAAGAAGTCTAGGAGTGTAAATCTCAGAATGAATTCTTAATCTCATTTGGAAAGAAAATGTAAAGAGAATTAAAAGAGTAACAAAGGTAAATTAAATGGCTACTGGAGAAATGGATATTTTTAAGAATTTAACATTTTGATAATGTAAGGAACGTGAGATTCAAATTTTGAGGTAGGTACAATTGTATTCACTGTTTATGTGTGCATGCTTTTTTTTAAAGGCGAACATCAATGCGGAAATTTGTGAAATCTTTCCTTCAACTTATCGCTAAATCTGGAAAATTGTTCCTAAAAATTAGTGAAATTCATCAAATCAAGAGAAAATCCTATTCGTTAAATCTGGAACAAGCACAGGAATAAATATTACGTTTTTATTGTGTAATCATAAAGAAATATTTAATCGTGGAATGGAAATTTCCGCGAAGCTTAAGATAAGAGATTTCGCCGCTTGAATTTATTTTTATCAGATGAAACAACAGATTCATTTTTTTTATTCCAAACATATTCTATGTACTCAAATGAAATAACTGAGACAAATTCTTTTCTGATTTTTGATAAAAGGCAAATAACTCGTAATCACATCATCATATTTAAAAGGTAATGAAAATATTTTTAAAAATTCAAAAAAAAGCTGCACAAAGGGGTATATTTAGGATCTGACTTTGTATCTGATAACATCTTAACGAAATCGGCGAATATCGTCTTTTTATGTTTATGAATATACGTTTTTTATGATTACTCATGTCAGTAATTTTCCATATGAACACCGGATATCCTTAACAAAATTAATAATCTGTGAGATAACGACTACAGGATATATTTAGTATATAATCCGAAGGGCACTGGCATATTCTTTACTTAGAATGTTAATCAAATTTTTCGATAATAAATTAATAAGATTCTGCCTAATTAGAAAATATATGGATTTTTTATACAGTTGTAAAAGAAGTATTGTTTCAAGGATAATTTCCGGTATTACAATAAGATTCAGAAAAAACCGTCTCGAATCGTACTAAAATAAGACCACTGGTGGATTCTTGGTTTAACGTGTATTACATTGAAAATAACAGCATAAAGTTATCCTATTCAAAAAGTGGAGACACAAAGAATGATACCTTGAAAAAAGAGATCTCTCGTTTTTACGCTGCAGTTGTTATCTCCTGAATATCAGAGTGGCGGAGGGGTCCCACGATTTTGATGAAACTTGGTTAAACATTATTTTGGGGTGGGCGGAGATTGTGGTCAAGATGTTTTCCAAAAATTAAAAAATTCAGGGAATTACAGGCTGTTGAATTGTAGGACACGATTTTTTTTAAATCACCATATCTCCAAACCTCTGAATAAATTTATTATAAAGTTTATTTGGAAAGAAGTTTTTATTTTATAACAACTATTGAATGAAATAATAAAATTATAATAATTATTATTAATCACAAAGATATTAATTTTTTGTGATGTTAACAGTTAAGCTTATTTATGAAATCTTTCATTTGATATTCTTTGTTAATTTCATAAACAAACAACTAAAAATTACTGGCAATATAGTTAAGGAAAAATTAGGAAAAGAAAGGATTTTTCTCTGCCTATAGATATCCACAGTATTTAATTTTTATATAATTTATTTATATATTTTTTATATCATTGGTTTATAAAATTAACAAATAGCATCGTCAACAAGCATCCACTAGTCGAAAACAGCAAGTAATTTTATTGCCATAATATTACTTCAAAAAGTAATATTCGATAATGTTCACTATTTGATATCATAATTTGTTCATAACAAATAATAATACAGATTAATTCTTTTTTGCTTGTACAAACCGCTGCGCATTAAATCCATGAGACACAGACATAAGAGTATAACATCTGTTTACCAAAAGATAATACTGGAAAAAATATTCTGTTTAATACTTCTAATAAATGTACATCCGAGAGTACATCTACAGCCGTATTAATAATACGGGGCCCCCGGACCTCGGGGGCCCCGCATTATTGATACGGCTGATACGGTGGTAGCTACGCTCCTGACTATCATTAAATTTTAGGCAATAACGATGCAAACATTGCCTGCATAAATGAATTCCAAAATTTATTAGAAGATTTAAAGTATTAGCATTATCAGAAAATGTTTGAAACCTGAAAAAAAAATTGCGTTTCAGACAGAGGAATTTTACGTTTCTCTGTATTATTCTCAACTAAAAACAATTAATACAGAAATAAGGTTATGTTTACTATGTTAAATGCAAGTTTTGCTTTCGATACCTACTTTTCAATTGCTCAGTCTGCTCCAAATTATACGAGTCAACAAGAACTTACCTACAATTAGTTTTGCACGTACACTTGAAACAAAAACAATTTCAATAATTTCACCTACTTCTTCCATACAAAAGATATAACCATTAGTTCTATAGTCGCTGCCTGTGCCATTTTTAAGTTTCTATTTAGTAATTGTACACAGTCAGTACCAGCATACGATTGTATACTTAACAATCCACTTTCTGGTGTTCCTTGTGCCACTACTTCTAACTCTCCTGACAAGTCTGTTACTACTGTCGAACATTCACTTCGTGCTAGGTCCAGCTCTCCTTCTCCCAGGCAAAATTCTTGCCTCGTACTCGGATTTTATCCTGCACAAATTATATTTATTCGGCCTATTCCCCACTCGAATCCGCATCGAGTATTTGAAATTCGCAGATACACTTTTCCTGTCGATACCCCAATTCACTTGAGGATAGTATATGGTACTCTTGGGCCCATGTTAACCGAAGAGCTACTTGTTTCAACGACATCCAATTGTCCAATTTAATAGAAACCAAATCTAGGAAACTCCAGGCGAAAATCGGCCAATCAGAAAGAACTTTAGAATAGTACATCAGCATCATATCTAGGGAAAATAGGTCCCTCAACAAACAGGTAAATTACTCGCCTCTGCAACACAGAGGCCGCTCAAGAACTACGCCACGCTACTTTGAATACTTTTTCTACCCTTTCTCTTTTTCCTCGCATATGATCACACAAAGCTTGAACCTCTTTAGGTTGATACCATTAATGCGAACAGTCCCTCCGGAGTTTTAAGTAAAAAAATTTCTTCGATTTCATTCGAGATACGCCTAAGGGTCGTTTAATGTCAAACGAAAAATTCAAGTCACCCATTTGGCTCAGTTTGAATTATTTTATAGAGTTTAGGGTACGCAACAGTGGTATCGTAGAATTTTGCAACATTTTTTTTTTTTAAGTTATTAAAAATTTGTTAGGTTAATAAATTCATGATTTCAAAAATTGCCCCGATAAAAAATTATGATTTTGTTTAATAATAATATTTAGAGCCTTTTTAACTTCATATTCGAACATAAAAGTTGTATTTGTTTGTTATTTTCGTGAAAAAAAATGTTCAAAGTTTCTAACTCTCGACGCACTCCTCTGACAAGGCGAGAATCACCCTCATGGGTCACCGATTTTGATACGACTCAAATATGTGAAAGTACAACGGAATTTATTACTTATGTACTTTTTTATCGACATTGGTCAATTGTTTATAAGACACTAGCAATAAACAAATTTCTTATATAGATGAATAATTATGACAAGTTTGATGTGTAAACGGTTTCTGTTCACGTAAAATTATTGCAGACAGATGAAAAAATGGTTTCTCTTCAAGAAGAACTAACAGAAAACAATATATATCATTTTTATAAACAATTTATATGAAGCGTTTATATCTGACTAAATTAATAATTGAGATTGCAGAGTGTCGTGCTGTAGCATCCCAATACGCAATAGGGTCGCGTATGCTATCCTTGGGACAGGGTATGCCAATGATCTGCGAAGTGGGGCCCCGCGGTACCGTACTCGGCCGTCTCGGTTGCGTACGTTTGCGTTGATAATAATCCGAAAAGCCCGTCGGCTGGGGAAGAAACTGGGCCGCAGCTCGGGCGGTAACTGGTTACGGGACGTCAAGTATTAGCCTCCTCAGCACGACCAGCGAGCGATGAGGAGGGTGGTGGGCCTGTTGGCCAACAACTTGCGGCCCCTTTTTCTCTCAGCCAAATAGTGATCACGTTGTCCCTGCCTTTCCTTGGCCGAGCGCCGCCGCGTAGGAGATGGCATCAGGGCGAAACAGGAGTCGACCCTCAAGTTTACGGTGTCGGACAGCGTTAAGCTGGCGATCAAGATCTGTCACCAACTCGAGGGTTACCAGCCGCTTTAACGGGACTCGGCTTGAACAGGGTTGCCAAATGTGGTGACGTCGTGTTCAAATGCGCAGTCCAAAGCATTGGTGCAGACCAGCGGAATATGCTATTAGAGTGTTATTTTGCTGATGGGAAATGACGTAAATTTATGGCTCAATTTCTAGAGTTATGTCATGTTGCCAGTATCATGTTAAGTGTGTCGCTTTAAGGAAAGCTTCCATATCCGGTCAGTGGTATATGAACGTGGATATCTCTGATATGCGCAGTAGTGATTTCTATGTATTTGTAGGTTATGTTGACCCCTGTGTACGTCACTGATTCTGGTTGGCCCTGACCTGTGAGAAACGATATCCACGTTTCCCAACACCCTCCAGAGTATTTTTAATGAAATCTAAATCACCATGAAACAGGAAAACCTAATGGAATGTATCCAACTACAGGGGCCATGTCCAAATTGGTGAATATTGGGGAAATAGATTACAAGGTGAATACTTCCGCTGTAGGATAAAAAGGAACCAAAGTTCTTCGAGTTTCTGTCTGTCTTTATTCTAGGATGCAAACATTTACTTCTTTACATACAGAAGGACCTCTCAATACTGCCGTCCAGCGATACAAGGGGAAGAGTTTTTCTACGAATTGGCTTTCCCCCACCACGTACCTCCGCGCTCGCCGGCGAGATTGTTGCACCGACCTATCAATACTGCCGACTGCTCGCACGGTCATTTGGTGCCAACAGTTCCATTGTTGACATTGTGATCTAACGCAGGCCTGCCCAGATTGGGGGAAAAGACTCATTCACCACTTGTTCGAGTTCCACCCCCACCGACCTATACTCATTCAACTTCACGAGAGCGACTACCCCCCAAGCCTCTGGACCCGAGAAGATGTCGGTGGTGGTGGAACTCGAACATGTGGTAAATGAGTCTTTTTCTCCAATATGGGCATGCCAGATCTAACGTATGTGTTTGGCTTTTCTCTCTCTTTATTTGTAATCAAAAGGCTATTATTATTTTCACGTGCGTGTATTGTGAGTAATTGAGATGTGTATTATGAGTAATTGAGATTTAAAATTATAATCAAAACAGAAATTAGAGAATTTAATGTGTTTGCTTCAATAAAAGTTAATTATGAATATTGATCTTATGCTCCAATACACGCATCAAAAGAAGTTTCGGCTGACGGCAGTATTGAGAGGTAAGTATATGAAATTCGAGCTCCTGCTTATCTCTCGCGGAGTGGAGGAAAGAGCTCGCTCGTCAAACTGGGGAAGCGGCACTATTAAGAGAGGCACTACTGGGGGTCGAAATGTAGTTAATTCAAACAAGGGGTGGTATCCCAATGTCTCAATGCGATTGGATCACTCTTTCCATCGCATGAGTGACAGAGAAAGGTGCGATCGTTTTGACACAATAATCGCCTCACGGCGATCGGGCTTTTCTCTTTACCTCATACGATTGAAGGAGAGACCTGCTCGTATTGAGGAATCGTAATTCCACCCAAGCACATAGGATTGTAAACTATACTTTCGTAGAGAATGTAGAAAATTTCTTTCAACTCGTAGGCCTTATTGTACATGTAGACGGGCCTGCAGATACATTCATGGGTGTAAATATGAGACTGAAAATTCCTATTTTGAGAGCATTGACATTTGAGCTGCAACAAATTTAACACCAGCGTTTTTCTGTGTTCTTCGGTATCATCATGACGATTAATTTTAATAATGTCTCTAGAATAAGAGTTTTCTATCGCCACTTTTTTTTGGCAAAATTGAATTAATTAGGCTTCCCTTAGCTATCATTATGCAAAAGTGATAATTTTTTTTATTTTATAGGTCTAAAAAAGCCGATAGTTTAATACGATTCTTAATTCAATATGTACGTGCAAATGTCGATTTTCTTGTGGCTGTCATGTGAAGTCAGCAAAAACGAAGATAAAATACTCGTATTCTAGGACCCGAAGTGAAATTATACAGGAGGATTTACTCTGATGAAAAGTAAATATTTTGGAAAGACAAGCTTGACACTGATGATCTCTGAGATAATGACGACAGGATATGTACTATATATACTCCGAAAATGCACTACAGTATTATCTACTTGCAGCCGTGATCGAATTCTCCAATAAATACGTGAATACATTTTTCGTTTAATTAGAAAAGATGAGGATTTTCTATACCTTCGTCATATCCTTGACGGTTATCTTGAATTCTGTTGGTAAATATAATCATATAATACATCTATAATCTTGAGAGCATTTTTTAAGCTATATGCGAATCAAAATTTCTGGGATTTAATCCTCATTCTATCTCTATTGCTATTTTCTCCCAAACTTTATTTAACTTTGTCTGAAATAGGTACGAATTTAATCTGAATTCATTCCGGGGGAATAGGGAATGTGTGTGTAGTAAAAAATTAAATTCAAAAAGTATATATCGGAATCTATCACGTACTTACTTTTTAGCTGCCATTAGTCAATTCTTTTTAGGACAATAGTGATAAACCAATTTCTTATGTAAATAAAAAATTATGTTAAGTTTGATTGTGTAAACACTATTCGTTCACGACAAATTATTGCCAGAGATGTGGCGAATAGTTTCTACACAAAAAGAAGTAACACCGAAAAATATATATAATTTTTATAAACAGTTATTTTTAACAGCTGCAAAATGTAGCTATTTTTCTCCATAAAAGCACAGTTTCTTTTGTAAAAAAAGTATGAATAAACTCCTAGTGCGTAATAATTAGATAAATTAAAAAAAATTTATATTTTTTATGAACATTCATTTTTTTAAATGAACAAGCTATTTTTTCATAAAACGGAAGCGGAAATGATGCAGTGTTTAATTTAAACCAAGGACGTGAATCCCTGCACATCGTCGTTCCGATTCCAAATCGGATCCGGGCCGAAACATTTCAAGATTCAAACGTTCCGGGCCGAAAGGGGCTTTATGAATTAATTAATTTATCGATTTTATTAACCTGGTAGATTTCTATGACAGTCAGTACGAGTTTTTTTTTCTTATAATTTTTTAGAATCATTTTGGAAATTCTATGTAATTGTCGAATTGACGTGAATGTCCTAAAGTCTGCGGGTCACAGAATACGAATTTGAAATAAAAATTAGAAAATTTGACTCAAATTTCGCAAATTCTATTGAATACACTTACTTGGTTCTTACAATCAAGCCTCATGTACATACTACCTTACGAACTATTTGTTGCATATCGTCTTAACTACTATTCTTACTCCTAAACGCTCGCGACCTTGCTCTGACCTTCTGTTTTCTCCTACCGCTACAAATCTTAAAATTGTGACAGTATTTCCCAATACTGCTTCCTTATTCTCGTTCTTTAGAAGACCTTTTTTTGGATGTTTTACCATGTCCAGTGAAACCACCTCTCTTTCTCCTTTTCTCGCTCAGATCGTCTAGATTCTTCATTCATACCTCATTCTAACATAGATTCTCTTCATCGTTCCTCTAAAACCTACGTGCTTAACACCACCTCCCATTCCGAACCTCACCACCCTATTCCATCTGTAACCCTTTTTAATCGTTTTCATGTACTTTGGTTCCCCCTTTCTCTTAACCAGTGTATATCAGCTGTTGAATTAAACGTCCCACCAAGTTCTCCTAACCCCCTTTTCTTCTCCTTTTGGTCTTACCTCATCCATTACTTTATCAATTACTTCTTTAAGTTTGTGTAGAATGGTGTCTGGTGTACATAAGATTTCTAGAGTGATTCACCCCTTGTATAAATATAATTATCAAAATTATCATTATCACAATTTGAAATTCCCGAGAAGCGAAGTTAAAAATTTTTTCGTAATTATAAAATAAAACTGGGCTGACGTCATACTTTATAAAATAATTATCTGAATCTCATTTAGTTGACTAATTATCAAAGCCTCTCTAGGTAGAATAATATTGGGGGCTGTGCATTGAGTATTCTTCTGAATACCACGTCGAGTCGAGCATAGGAATCCTTCTGGAATTAACTAGTAGTAAAAAAAGTAGTCAAAAAAGAGACAAAAGACAGTTGCCCGTACACATTGGCGTTTCTTGCCCGTACCCACTGGTCATGGTGGGAATACCCAGAGTCTGAAGTAGTCCAGAAGTACTCACATGAGTAGTCACTGTGATCATTCAGCAGTCTCTCTAGCAATCGGCTGTCAGACTGCCTAAGTACTCAGTGCATAACCTCTCGCATTCATCAGCCTTAAGTATTCGAAAAGAAAATTTTGTACCGAGAACAGTTGTATGAAAGGTGAATATCAACCCCCTTACCAACCATTATCATAGGCTAGTATTGAGAAGCAGGCAACTGCAACCAGAGCTCCCCCTGAATACTAACAGTTATTTTTCCAGTGAGCAAAAATTTCATAAATCTCTACTTTCCTTACAGTGTTCATTGCAGCGTTCCTGAGACGTGGAGCAAGAAATAGTGGTCATAATCATGGTAATGAACTACTGGAAGTTTTTGATATTCCTATAGGAAGCTACGTTTCTGTACAATTACGAGGTAACATTGTTCTTACTGGATTTCTACGTAATCCACCTGCACTAAATATTGTAGAAAATCGCTTGATTTTAATATTTCCGAATAGCGATTCTTTAATTGCGGATCTCAGTCCTCTTCATACTGATAATAGTGCAAATTATCCAGATAACCGCTGTTTCATACGAATGCGACATGACTTTTTCTTATCAGCATTTCTTGATTCAAATTTTAATACAAGAGGAGGCACGAGTATCAGGATAATTCAGCGAAATCCAAATACTCATGATATTGTGAATATTTATTACGGAATTCTAGGTCACTATGATGGTTTTCTACCTACATGGGCACAAAAAATTAGTCATTAGTTTTTTATTAATCTACATAATATATTAATTACCATGTTGTCTTTAATTACATTGTCAGGTTTAGATATGATTAGCTCCGGCACCATGTCGAACGTAAGTCCGCTGTACTATACACAGGTTTTAGTGCGATGTACCTGGTGTACACTATAAAGAAGTAATAATTTCAGAGCTTATTTTCAGTAAGGTAAATGTCCCAGTTTTCGTGACAGTTTCAATAATAGTGAAACTTGGTTATAATTTGAATATTTTGATGAAAAGTATGTTTAAAGTTACATTAATTGATAAATCCAATTTACTTTTAGCATTTTAAAGTGACAAGTGGAATTTCAACTAATTTGTATTAGGTGAAAAGCATGAAAATTGGCGTCACGATCATTGGGACTAACGTCACGAACACAACTGCATGAAGTGTTTAAAAATAAAGAATTCTTTTGTCACAGTGTATAGAAAAAACTAATGTAATGCAATGTCAGGGGTCATTCAGGCATTATGTAAGCATTTTGAGAGGGAGGGGTTGCAGTGTATACAGATGCTTATAGTAATATATTAGTAATGCTAAAATATGCTTACAACCAGGGATCAAAATAGGGAAACTTATGCTTACGTAATTCTTGAAGGACTCCTGATATAATGTAATCTAATGTAATGCAATGCAATATAATGTAATGTATTGTGTACATTACTGACAAAATTATGCGTCGACTTCCGAAAATCGGATTAAAAATAGGCTTTTCTTAGAAAGTGACTAACTCTAGGGAAAATTAAACTAGAAAGATTTTTTAAAACTCTGTATGATCTAGGGAAGTAAATAAAAAAAAACTTAACTACGCTAAATTCAATTTTAAAATGTCCTCTTTAAAATGAGACCAAGAACTTAATGTAATATGTGCTGTTTATCGAATTATCATAAAAACTGTTTGAGCGTGCGCAAGACGAAACGCGGTCAGTCAAATGGTAACGATAGTCTTTTGTCACTTATTTTCCATGACGGATTTTTGCAATGGGCACAATTCAACTTTTTTATGATAATTCGAGAACCAGTAAATATTTTATTATCTCTTTGGTCTGATTTTAAACAGAAGATTTCAGACTTTAATTTAACAAAGTTTAAATTTGTACATTCACTTTCCTAAAGCATGCAGAGAGTCAAAGTTGGGATAAAAAATGTGTCAAAAACGGAAAATAGGTCGGCTTTTCTCACATGCCTAACATTTTCGCAGATTTAGTTTTTTTTAAGAGTGCTCCTTATCATTGCTTTTAGATTTATATTTATATTGATTTATGTTTTCTGATTGCTGGGAATTTTTATTCCTGCACAATTACTAAATTCGCCGATGAGGGTCCAGCAATTTAATTCCTTTTTTCCCGCATTCAGTGATAGATGCGTCCTTCTCTCGGTGATTTCAGGATATTCCTTCCTGCCACAAAGTATCATTTCTACGTGCATATAACTCAGATAAGTTTTCTTCGGTGTGAAATAATAGTTTTTAAATCCTAGCCTAAAAATCTAAAACGTGGTCGAGTTTCGTGAATCATTTATGCAATTGGATGCAGGCTTTTTTAACATGGAAGGAGTGTGTGCTTCGTTAATTTAATTAAATACATGTTCTCAATATACAGAGCGTTTTTTTTTACTTTGCGATATCGAAATATCTCAAGAAATACGCATCCCATGAAAAAATGTCTGTAATAAAGACTTTTCATTTTCGTGGGGGAAAAGCGGCTAAGTAAAAATGTACCACAGACCCCACCTTCTGTGTTCGAGGAGGGTTAACATTAAAATTTTAAATGTTAACATCTATTTTTTATTTGAGATTCAGATTCTTCATTAAAAACTACGTAAGTTTTATTTGATTTTTTTTCGATTCGTGATAGATTAATGTCCTTGTCCTTCGTTCTTAATTAAAGTTTTTTGTTTTATTTTAAACATTTTAGAAGAGTTTGATATTTTCACTGCTTTTACTTTTTAAGTGGAGTTTCTGTTTCTTTGAATTGCTTTGATGGTTTTTTACCATCACTAAATCAGCAATAAATGTTTTGACTGATGAGGGCTGACATAGCAGCCAAAACCTGTCGACAAATTTCAAATTATCTTTCGATGAATTCTTATTGATTTTGACCTGCCATTGGAAACGATTTTGACACAATTCTACAAGGGCGTGACTTTATTATCAGAAATGGTTGATTATTTCAAGGAATGCGCTCCCAAACGCAAGATAAAAAAGACGTACTGAATGTTTTCAGGAGAGTTTTTCAAATGTAATCAATTCAGTTTTAATCATCCCTTTCGCCATCCTGGGTGTTGGATTAAAGTGAAGTAGATTTTTGTAGATTGTACATTTTTGTGTATTATGAGAGGTTATGGTTGGACCTATAGAGTGATCGAGCTAGCAGTCCACTTTGTATTATCCATATAGTCTAAAATCTTAGCCATATTACGTAGTTAGCTAGTTATTTTTAAAACGGGCGAGGAGCTCATTGAGAGCTCCCCTGGCGCTCAAGCTATAAAGCCTATTGTGCCACACCCTTATCCATCCGCTCTCAGCAGACGACCCCAGACCTCTTGACGAAGCCTAGTATATTGATTATTGATCGCGTTGTAATTTTCTCTGGTCCCGTAAAATGGGATCCGAGGGCCTGCTTCCTGAGCCTAGCTAATGCCGGGCACTGGCATAATACAGTACAAACTCCGAGCATTGTCGCCCCGAGCATTGCCGCTGCCCCGATTTCTCGCTCGAACGATACCCCCACTTTAGCGTCGCTCGCGAGGACCGATGCATTTCATAGATAACGCTCCGAGGATTGCCGGAAACGAAACAGCCGATTCTGAAGGGTTTTTTCGGGCAAAATCTTGAAGTTGTTCAGTCAAACAAATATTTAAAGGCTTCGGATGAAGATTGAAATTCAAGAATCTTAAATTAGATTAAACTCAAATTAAAAATCTCATTTAACGTCCAACACTCAAGTTAATTCTTGTTTTATTTTCAGGAATTCTATACAATGGATAAAGATGTTCTGGATGAATGTTCAACATAAAATTTGAACCGAAGAAAACCATGAAAAATGATAAAATCGCGTTCAAAAGATATTAGATGCCTGATTTCAGATAATCAAATATGCGTTTCTATGAGAAAACTGCTCGCAGTATTATTGCGCAGTACAAAACGTGGGAAAGAGTGAATTTACATTTTTCAAATGAACGAATATCTATTCACATTGCTGTAAAAAAAAGCTTTTCATTTTTGTTTATTTACGTTTTACACTTATTGTTATAATTAATAAGAATACACGCGTGACATAAAATGGAGGTTATAATTGATAATTCAATATATGAGTTTCTCTTTGGTAAAAAAAAAAGAAAACAAAAAAAACAAGCAATGAAGAAAACCATGAAAAATTATAAAATCGCGTTCAAAAGATATTAGATGACTGATTTCAGCTAATCAAATATGCGTTTCTATGAGAAAACTGCTCGCAGTATTAAGGCGCAGTACAAAACGTGGGAAAGAGTGAATTTACATTTTTCAAATGAACGAATATCTGTTCACATTGCTGTAAAAAAAAGCTTTTCATTTTTTTTTTACGTTTTACATGTATTGTTATAATTAATAAGATTACACGAGTGACATAAAATCAAGGTTATAATTGACAATTCAATATGAGTTTCTCTTTGTTAAAAAAAAAGTAAAACAAAAAAATAAGCAATGAAGAAAACCATGAAAAGTTATAAAATCGCGTTCAAAAGATATTAGATGTCTGATTTCACCTCATTAAATATGAGTTTCTATGAGAAAACTGCTTACAGTATTATTGCGCAGTACAAAACGTGGGAAAGAGTGAAAGAGTGAATTTCCATTTTTCAAATGAGCGAATATCTGTTTACACTGCTGTAAAAAAAGGTTGTCATTGTTTTTTTCATTCACGTTTTACATGTATTGTTATAATTAATAAGATTAGTAATATACCTGACTCAACCCCTTCAAATTCGACTATTAAACTTGAATCTACTCAGAACTCATCCTTTGAAACTAAACCTAAACTGACTCAGAACTTATCTTCTGAACTGAAACCTATACTGACTCAGAACTCATCTTCCGAAACTAAATCTAAATCGACTCAGAATTCATTTTCTGAAATTAAACCTGAATTGACTCAGAAGCTTTCTCCTGAAACTCAGCATGATTTGACGTTCAATCACTTAGCTTCAACTCATGAAGTGGGGAGGGAGACCTCCCCACCCTCAGTCGCTCAATTTAATCCGGGAACTCATGTTCCCACTCGTCTTTCATAATCGCTCTCTCGTTCTAAATCATACCCATCTTTGAGTGCTGGGCTTACCAAACTTTTAGATATTCAGAGGACGAACCGGCAGATCAATAATAACGCTTCTGAAACTAGACCTGATCACCTATCAGGGATTGGTACCAACTCAAGACTCTACGTCAGTATAGCGATAGGGGGTACTGAAATCCATTCATTGGTAGACACTGGTTCATATAGAACTTATTTAGGATCAGTGGGGTTGCAGATACTCGGCTCCGGTGGTCACCTTTTCAGTATCCACTCATTCCATCAACTTCAAGATCATACCTGGGCTAACTGATACTTGCGTACTAGGCATGGACTTTGCGGAAAAGTTCGGTTTCGTTCTGGATTTGCGTGACAGGCAGTTGTGGCTGGCTGACGAGCCAATCATAAAATTTGCGTTTGGTACCGCGGGCGAGAATGGGATCGACACTTGTAAAGGCATTGCGTTGCTGGATGAAGCGGAGAAAGTAAGGTTAGAACAGTTTTGGAAGGGCATAATAAAAACGAAACCCGATAAGTTACCCGCCGCGAAATTTGTTGAGCACGTGATCGACACGCACGGGAATCCTCCTATTCGCCAGAGGAATCATCGCATGTCACCTAAAGTGTGTGACACGTTAATAGCAGAAGCGAAAATATTAATTGAGCAGGATTTGATTGAGCCTTCAAGTAGTGAGTGGTGCAGCCCAATGGTAATGGCCCGTAAGATCGACGGTAATTATCGCCCGTGTATTGATTTTTAGATGGGTTAATGAGGTGTCAAAGAAAGATGCGTATCCGATTCCGTTTATGGCGGAAATCTTGGACCACTTAAATTCCGCTCGTTACATCTCAACCTTAAATCTGAACAAGGCTTACCACCAGATCCCTCTAAGTGAAGATAGTAAGCGATTCACGGCTTTTACTATCCCAGGAAAAGGGTTGTACCAATTTAAACGTATGCCATTTGGTCTCACCGGGGCACAGTGGGATGAAATAAAAAAACGACGTTCAAAATAACTTGTAGCTGGCAATTTTTAACCAATTTTAAAATTTCTTTTAGAAAAATTCAGCATTTAATTTTGAAGAGAGTTATGTGGCCTGATTTTTCAATTGTATTTTGTTTAAACTTTTATTTAAATGCAAAGTGTGAAGAAAAAGTAGATTTTTTAGTTTTTTATGTTCATCTTCGTGACATTTTTTTTTATGGTCAGCAATGCCAGACTTTAATCGCGGGGATATTTCAAAGCAAAAAAAAATGATATTGTTAACACAATTTTTATAAACAAATTAACTTAAAAAATAGTCTACACTATGAATTGTTCGTTTGTGAAGTAAATGTATGAATCACAATTACTTTCTTTCATTGAAAAAATAATACCCGATAATAAAAATTTGACATCCGATATTTTTTAATAATTTTATAAACAAATTATATAAAGAAATGCCTAATGTTGATATTTAAAGGCTGAAAGAATTCGTTCTTCCTCTTAATTTCCCTCAAACTATGTCGCCAGTGATGTTGAATGATAAAAAATTATCATCCGATATTTCTTATCAATTTAATAAACAAATTATATAAACAAATGCCTAGTGTGGACATTTACAGGCAGAAAGAAATCGCTTTTTCTCTTAATTTTCCTGAAATTATATCGTCAGTGATGTTTAATGATAACAAATTATCATCCGATATTTTTTACTAACGTTATGAACAAATTGTATAAATAAATTATATTAAAAATTGCCCAGTGTGGACATTTGAAGGCAGAAAGAAATCCTTAATTTCCTAAGTTTCCCTAAATAACGTCGCCAGTGATTTTTAATCATAAAAAATTATCATCTGATAGTTTTTATTAATTTTATAAACAAATAAGATAATCAAATTTATAACTTAGTCTTTTAGAGATCGAAAAAAATAATTTTTTTAAAAATTTTTCTCCAATGATGTCACCAGTAAGGATTAATGATGGGAAATTGTCATTCATGTTTTTAAATAATTTTGTAAACAAATTGTACAAACAATTCCTAGTGTGGATGTATAATGGCAGAAAACATTCGTTTTTTTCGCAAGCAGCTTTAAAGTATGTTGCCAGTGCTGTAATTGTTTGGTAATTATCGTTTCTCTTAATTTTCGTCAAATCTATGAGTTTTACTCTGGAATTTACGTGACAAAGACCGCATTATTTCTCATAGATTTTGTTTTCTATCAGGTACAATGAGGTCTTTCGTGAAGGGATACGATTATCTGAAGTTTTTAAGTTCGCATCAGTTTCGCAATCAGAAATTGAAGTTTGTAAGACACTGTCAGACGTTCCAACAGGAACTGAAGCGTCCGAAGTAATATTATTTGTTCCATCGGGCGCTGCATTGGATGAATCTAATTTCAGCGATGTATGCTGATATGGAGAGAAAACAGGATATGAATTCACCACGTTTTCAAAACATGGATATGCACTCATATCTCCAACATTTTGCATAGGAGCAGGTTGCTCTAGAGTAGAATCGTAAAATCAGATATATTTGAAATACAATTATCGAAATTTGTGCAATTTTTCGTTTATTCATTTGGCCTTAAAATAAATCAGAATACATTGTATTTATTTGTATTTATTTATTTGATGAGATTGGTGGATATGAATTATTAAAATTGTGTGAATAATAAGGCATCGTGTTTGGGATAACTTGTGGTGCAAAAATCTCAGCTGTATTGTTTCCTGCATTCCAAGTGGTAATATTTGGATATGCAGGTGATATACCTGCAATTTGTTGACGAAGGTGTGGAAGATATGGTGAGAACATCGGATACGTTGGTGTTGGAAAAGGGTTCGAACTAGAGGCATTTTGAGTCATTGCAAATGCTTGAACTAATAGAAGAGTATTCTGCTGCCATATTTTCGAAATATCATTCACTGTCTTGGGTTGCAGTTCATCTTGTTTGGTCATCAATGCATCAGTTCTTGCCGATTGTTGCTTAAACAAGGTTTCAATCAAGCGTTGCATTTGTGAAAGGAGATTCGCCTTCTCTCTCCATAGTTAAGGATATTCTTTTTTTAAGTGGGAATCGTAAGGCTTGTTCACTTCGTGGCTTTTCAGTTATTTCAACGTGATATGAAACTGTTGAATGAGAACAGGGTGCTTCGTTAACTTTATGCGAAGATTTTTCTTGAGAAGGTGAAATTCGATTTGCATTAGGCTTTGGCGGCGTATTTTCCTATAAAACATAATCCCTAACTACGATGTTTGCCCAGTCAACCCCCTTTCTATTGGATGATGGCCTAGGACCTAAAAGTTCGTGCATAATATCATAAAAATTCCAATCTATTTGGCCGCCACTTCCACTTTTTCCAAGCTCCTTTCTTATTTGGTAGTACTTATCTGCAGTATATAAAATATGAACTCATTTAAGATCGAAATGAAATATGCTTTCTTATGAATAATCGTATACACTAAAATTAGACCATAAAAATATTAACTAATCAAAATTAGATCTCCAAAATACCTACTTTCCGTCTAATTAGAGACAATTTCATAACATAGGAAAAAAGAGAGAAAAAGGAAAGAATCAACAAAATCCAACCTCTAGCTCTTTTCTTATTTTTTTCTCTGTATTTTGTATGCTACTAGGGATCAACATGTTTCAAAACCAATTCAGACCTCCTCATCAGAAAGTTTTTTTGTTAAATAAATTTCCGGAAAAAAATATATGTCCGGAAAAATGATTTTTCAGAGAACGAAAAAAAATCCTGATGGAAGATTTTTTCTCGTTCAAAAAATGACTTGTTCAACGGATCGTGAAATTTTCAACTCCCGCATCCAAAAAATATTATTTACGTTTTGAAGGGCGTTGGAACCAGGAGTCAATCTTAAATTTGAATTGCCTCATTTTACTCTATAAATGTTAGAATTACATCTTTTCTAGAGAATTAGGGCGTATTTCTGTTTTGAATCAAATCTTTATTCGGAATGAAAAATTGGTTAATTTTAAGTTTTTGTGTAAAACGTTATTTGCGGACAAGATTTTGGTAGTCATAGTGTTGCTCCGTATATATGAAATAGCCCCAAATGCAACCCGTAATGCACCCGAGTTTGGAAAACGATATTTGCAAAAGAGCCATTTTTGAATTCTCGTATTTCATTGGTCGGCCGCTATGATGAATTGAAATAGGTGCAGTGATACGGTGGACCAAGTTGTAAGCGAAATTTGAACTCCCGTATTTGATGATGTTTATTGTTAAATAAATTTAAAAAGCCAATAAGAGGATAATTAAATTTGTTAAATGCTGCGGTGGTATGAAATAAGAATTTAATTAACTCATTTAGAGCCGATCTCGTATATTTTCACGATGAAAACTATCTTGGTTTGTTTGCGAGGTTATGGTCGATGACAGGTTTCACAAAACAAATAAAGTTTCGCGTGCTCGTTGCCATAACAGAAATGGTCATAGTCTCGAGCTCTTATTTAATGCAAAAAATATACAAACAGTGCATAATTCGAGCTAGAAAAGGTTCGTGTACCGTCGACAATGAAAGGTGTACTAAATATTCTCGATAACGTCGAAAATTTAAAAAAAATCGGAAACTGTGAGGTTATAGTTGAAAGTTTATTTATATTGACGATAATGAAAATGTAAAACCCACAATCATTCTTTTCGACGTTTAAAATCTTTGTCTTCAAGAAATCAACTTGGAATTGCTAGATAAGTATATTTTTGTTTTAGAATCATTTGAAAAAGAGTGAGTCGCGACTGCGATCATACCGACAATGCTCGTGCAGGGTGTCTAGCGGAAAAATGATTGCTTTTTATAGAGAATTCCTGATAGCTTTTAACCAAGAGTGGATCCAGAAAATTTGTCGGAGGGTGCATGTTTTAGGGCATGTATAAATCGCGTAAAGTCTTGGATGTGGGGAGGGGGGGGGGGGTACAACAGTTTTTCTATGCTATTTTACACGGGGTAAAACTTTTGTTTAAACTTCATCTTCTTAGGTTAAAAATTCAATTACTTAGTTAAAAGTTTAAACTACTTTAATAACAATCCATTTTTTTGTTGAAGATTAATGATTTAATTGGGAAATTAAATTATTTGGTTGGTACCCTATGGTACCATATTTGCAGCCCATTATGGAACTTTAAAGAAGTTGCAATTTAATCGAAACTTTCAAGATTCAGGGATTTTGAGACAAAATAGTAAATATCAGGAAATTTCTGCAGAAAGTAAATGTGAAAAATAATGAGAGCTGCTACGCAGTTAATATCAGTATCTTTTATCTCAAATCACTTTCAAGTCACATTTATAAATGAAAAGTTATTCACTATTCATTTCAGGTCTATAAGTATTTCTGAATTGTCTTGAATTCTTTTGATATTTTAGATTATTTTTAAAGATTCCGAGACATTTTTAATAGATTCAAATAATTTGAAGGGATTTTCAAGATTCTACGTTATTTTTAAAACTTCTAAGGCATTCCAAGAGCCTTAAATTTTAAGTATTTTAGGGAATCTTAAAAGATACATGGGAATTTTTCATTGATTTTTTTATAGGAACCATAAGGTTTTAAGATATTTTAAAGGAATTTACGGGATTTTATAAGGTTTCTATAGATTTCAATGATTGTAAGGGTTTTTGAAAATCTCAAGGTATTTCAATCATTTTTTCCGGATTTCATTACAATTTAGTCGATTTTAAAGAATTTATTCAAGAGAAGTGAGTTATTTCTTTGGAATGATTTTTAATTTTTTTAATTCACTTAAATTCTTCTAAATTTACTTAATTTAATGTATATTTTTGACTTTTGAAAGTTTTTATTTAATTCATCCTGAGAATAAATTGATGAACTGATCAAATTATTTGAAATAATTTAAGGCATTGTTTCAAATTCCTTGGCATTTTCTAGAGCTTCAAGAAATTTTAAGGGATTTTAAAGGATTTTAAATATTTTAGGTTATTTTAAAATATTACAGAGAAAGTTTTGATTGACTTCAACAATTTAATTATAATAATTGATTCCAAAAACTTTGAAACTCTGTAGGGTATTTTACAACAGTCCAAGACATTTTTAAGAGATTTAAACAATTTTAAGAAATTTTTGCTCTTTTTTAAACTTAAATCAATGGAATTTTTTCGATTTATTAAATTATTATATTTCCCATTGGTTCGAATTCTTCTGAATTTAACTTGAATTGTTTGAAAGTATTATGAATTTATCCTGAAATTTTGCACTTTGAATAAGAAAGTACCCTATGAGCGCAACCCTATCACAGTTGCTTAAAATTCATCATTTTCTGGTAGAGAACTGATCTTCTTGTTTGAAAATTCAACGATTTGGGTAAAATGTATGAATTTTGTTGAAAATTCCTATTTTTTATAGAAAATAATTTTTGTATGGTTAGAAATGCAATTCTTTGTTTAAAAATTAATCTTTTTTGGTTGATTGAACTATTTTGTTGAAAATTCGTTTTTTTTTTTGGGTTAAATTCAATTGTATTTATTTATAATTAAAATCTTTTTTTGTTGAAATATCAACTATTATATTTTTTGTTGTTGAAATTCAGCTCCTTGGTTGAAAGTTGGACTACTATATTAAAAATTCATTTCTTGGTTGAGGATTTAAAATCTTGGTAGAAAATTCATCTCTTTGGTTGAGAATTAAACTACTTAGTTAAAACTTCCCTTTTTTGGGGTGGAAATTAATTTTTTTAACTAAAAGTTTAAATGGTTAGTTAAAAATGGACTTTCTTATTGAAATTTCATATTATTGTTAAAAAGTCATCCTTTTTGGTTGAAAATTCAACTGTTTTGTTGAAAATTTTCCTTTTTGGGTTGAAAATTCAACTATTAAGTAGAAAATTTACTTTAGGTTTCAAATTTATATTTTGGTATTGAAAAATCAACTGAAATCTTTCTTTTGTTGAAAATTTAACTGTTTTTTTGAAAATTTATCTTTTTAATTAAAAAATTCATCTAGCTTAGTAGAAATTGCGTCTTTTTTGGATAAATATGCAACTGTTTGGTCAGGGAAAATGAAAAATCAGTCAGGGAATTTCAAAAATGAAAAGTTCGCGGCCACCCTACACAATGGGAGGAAAAAATCGTTTTTTTTTCGTTTAAAAAAGTCTGCAGCCTTCAATTTTGCTCCGATTTGCAATTTTTTAATCTAAAGTGCGCTACATTCCAAAGAGCACCTTGGTGAGAGATTTTTGCATTTTCATAATTATTTACTCTTCAACAACGGTTTGCATATAATTAAAACCATCTTCAATCAATGCAAGGGTACTTCCAGAATACAAATAATTTGATTATTGTATGTTGCAATTATTATAAACGAGTTAAATTAACAAATAGCCAAATATTGTAATTTTTGTGTTAAAAAATTTTCTTAGCTACAAATGCTCTAAATTATTGTGAGAGTGATTTTTAGTCACAATTTCTATAAAAAATTCACAATTATAATTGTTATGAACAACTTTTGTCCAAAAATTTGGAGTTTGTGTTTTTTTTCTAACTTCGGATTTCCCTTTATCATCATTAAATTTAACATACATATTTAACGAACCCCATTCTTAGGTTGTCTCGCCGAAAGCCTACAGAGAATTCTTAAACAAACTGTAATCACTAAAATCACAATTTTTGAGTTGTTTACATAACTAATTTCTTTAGAATTTTATATTTATATTCATAACATGTCAGAAACATACACATAACGCGTAAAATGTAATTATAGTATTTGCATCCCACTGGGTAAATCAGAGCTTCTTCGAGAATTGAAGGTGAGCTCGTAGAATTTATATTGTTCAATAAATATCATAAATAAGTAGTAACAACTGTTTAAAATAGAACGTAGAATTAATAAAAGGTGAATGTAACAATATAGTATTAGTGCTCTACTGGGTAAATCACAGCTTCTTTGAGAGTTGAAGGTGAGTTTTTAGAATTTATATTGTTTCAGAAATAAAATAAATACTTATAAATATTTACAAGATATCTAGCTGGTCGGAAAACCCGGAAATGACCGGGAATTTTGTGCACCAAGAAAAAACCGGGAATTGGTTTCAGTTACCGGGTTTCTTTTCTCGAATGTACTAATATGCAAATTAAAAGTATATCAATATATTTCATTACTCAGATTTTCAATTGGCGTAAGCTATTTATAAAAAATGAGATAATTCACAATTGAGACTGAGAATGGAACAGGCAATTTTTGGAAAAAAATGACAATTTTTACGTTCAGACAGGTAATTTTAGTCAAGAATTGTAATTCTGAGTTCAGGGCATCGAATTTCTGTAAAGAATGATAATTTATACTTAAAAACAGAGAATTATAGTGAAGAATTATAATTTTGTGCTTAGGACAGGGAATTTCCGTAAGGAATTTAAACTTTCACTTTTGGATAAGAAATTTTATTAAAGTATAATTTTCAATTTGTGACAGGGAACTTCAGTAAAAAATGTAATTTTGACAATTGACACAAGGAATTATAGTAAAACATTATAATTTTGAATTTAGAACAGACAAATTCCGCAAAGAATTCGAGAGTTGACTTTGGAACAGGGAATTTCCTAACAGAATTATAATTCCAAAATAGAATTTTCGTACAAAAAAATGCACTTTGGAACAGGGGATTCTCGTAAAGAATTATAATTAGTACTGTAGGACAGGGATTATTCGTACAGAATTATTATCTGACTTGGATCAGAGAAGAAATTAAAGAGAGGAAATTAAAAAAAAATCCATATTTAAATTCAGAACTATAATTTTGTTACAAAATTCTCTGTTAAAAATCAGAATTTTTATTCTTATGACCAAATATCTGATTTTCCAACTCTAAATTATTATTCTTTTCCAGAAGTCCATCTTCCAAATGTGAAATCTTTTAAATCTTTTCAAATCTTTAAAAATCATTTAAACTTATCCAAATCTTTCAAGCTATTTTAAAGTGTCCATGAAAAAATTAGCAATTGAACGAGAGAAAACCGGGAATTTGCAATCGTCCGTTGGATAGACACCGTGACTTTGTGTCAGGAAGGGTACTTATCGCATTCGGTATTCGAAAAAGTCTCCTTCAGCAGCAACGCACAGTCTAAGCCGTTTTTCGAACGTTCGTGTGGTTACTTTGCGCAGTACTTCTGGAGGGATGTCTCCGATTATCTTCACGATCATCTGCTTGAGATGTTCTAGATGGACGAGGCGCACATCTCCATACATCTTGTTTTTGACGTGGCCCCAGAAGAAGTAGTCCAGAGGAGTCAGGTCCGGCGAACGTGGAGACCATTCTAGGAATGGGCTAAATTTCCCGATCCACCGACGGTCAAACATTTCATTCAGCAGGTTTCTGACCTGGTGGGCTGTATGAGCTGGTGCCCCGTCTTGTTGCCAAATGATTTCCTGTAGTTGTAATTTTTTTAGTGAAATATCTTACAAGTACCGTCAAATGGGATAATTTCGGTAGTTCCGAATTTATCCTGCATGTCTGAAATGACCTCGCTTGATGGTACTTGTACATCCATTTTTAAAATGTTCAGGTTACATCAAGGAGGCCCGAGCGTGGCGATTCATAACAATCAACCATGAGAATAAGTAATATTTAATTTTCTTTGCATTTACTTGATAAGAATACTACCCAAAAACGTTGAGAATCATTACCTTTAGGCATTTTTTCATAATTTGAACATTCTGCCGGAACAAATATTACTTCTCTGGAAAAAAATTAAGGTATACTTTTGACTGTAAGTTCTATGCTCGACTCTCATTAATATAATGTTGAATTATAGTACAAAATATATTAGTGTACATAATGCAGAAACGTACATCGGCTCCTCCATCTAAAGCATCTACCAATGCTGGGCCGACCTGTTCTGCAAGCAGTGCCACATACTTCTCGACATTCAAAGTGCCTTCAATAAAAAAAGGCCCAATCATTTTATTGTCGAGCATGCCACACCATACGTTGACAGTAACTGGGTACTGCGTGTGCGTTGGTACCAAAAATTCAGAATTGTTCCTGGACCACATCCCAATTTGTTGGACGTTACGCGTACCATCCAGTTTAAAAGTGCACTCGTCGGTGAACAGTATCCTCCTGGCCAGATTCTGCTTCTCCTCGATCTGTTCCAAAAGATACATGGACATTTCCATTCACCTCTGCTATCATCGGCCGATATAATTTGTCCAATTTTCGGCTTATACGGAAAATATCCGTCTTCTTTCAGAACTGCCAGAATGGACGTTTTGCTCACACTTAGTTCTCGCGCAATCTGTCGAGAGGTGATGCGACCATTATGCAGCTCTACTGCAGCACAACTCTGGATTTGCCTTTCTTCGGTCAGGCCATACTTTCTTCTTTCATTCTGAAAGAAAATTATCAGAATGAAGGACACGGAGGCTCCAAAGTTACACAGTTTACCACTGCAGCAAATATTATAAAATAAAAAATTAAACCACAACAGGGTTGAGCTTTTTCGGGCTCCTCAAAACCACAAACATAAGTTTATCACTGTTTTACGTGTAGGAAGTTGGAATTTGTTGACAGAAAAGTGGTAGAAGTGGTTTTTTCGCAGTGGCTGAATATTGCCATGGGTTTGCAATTATAGCTAAGGGTTGTCCGAGGGCAAGTTGTGTAATTACTTTTACTTATAAAATTTTTCGGATGATTTATGTACAAGAAGTTGGGATTTGTTCACAGAAAAGTGGTAGGGGTGGTTTTCGAGGGCTACAGAATATCACTATAGTGTTGATAATAAATCAGGGAGTTTCCTGAAAGTGACTTGTGTGATTATTTGAATATTTCATTTTTTCCATTATTTTATGAGAAGAAAGTTGAAATTGATTCAGGTTAAAGTGGTAGGGGTGGTTTTCAGGGACTCTTCAACATCATGTTGAGGTTAGGAATATAGACTGAAGTCTTCTGAATGTGACTTCTGTGATTCTTTGAAATTTTAAAAGGTTCTTACTGTTTGACGTGACGGGACTTGGGATTGGTTCAACTTAAAATGGTAGAGGTGGATTTAGGGGGTAGCTGAATATTTCCATGGGTTTGAAATTATAGCTAGGGGTTGTCCGAGGGTAAAATGTGTAATTATTTCTAATTATAACATTTTTTGGATTTTTTATGTACAAAAAGTTGGGATTTGTTCACAGAAAAGTGGTAGGGGTGGCTTTCGAGGGCTGCAGAATATCACTATAGTGTTGATAATAAATCATGCAGTTTCCTGAAAGTGACTCGTGGGATTATTTAAATTTGTTTTTTTTTCCACTGTTTTATGAGAAGAAAGTTGAAATTTATTCAGGTTAAAGTGGTAGGGTAGTTTCCAGGGGATCTTTAATATCATTTTAAAGTCAGGAATATAGACTGAAGTCTTCTGAATGTGACTTCTGTGATTCTTAGAAATTTTGAAAGTTTCTTACTGTTTTACGTGAGGGGACTTGGGATTGGTTCAGCTTAAAATGGTAGGGGCGGTTTTCGAGGTTGGCTGAATATTGCCATGGGTTTGTAATTATAGCTAGGGATTGTCTGAGGGTAAGATGTGTAATTGTTTCTAATTATAAAATTTTTCGGATGTTTTATATACAAGAAGTTGGGATTTGTTCACAGAAAAGTGTTAGGGGTGGTTTTCGAGGGCTGCAGAATATTACTATAGTGTTGATAATAAATCATGCAGTTTCCTGAAAGTGACTCAGATTATTTAAATATTTTATTTTTTCCCACTGTTTTATGAGAAGAAAGTTGAAATTTATTCAGGTTAAAGTGGTAGGGGTGGTTTCCAGGGGCTCTTTAATATTATTTTGAGGTTGGGAATATGGACTGAAGTCTTCTGAATGTGACTTCCGTGATTTTTTGAAATTTTAAAAGTTTCTTAATGTTTTACGTGAGGGGACTCGGGATTGTTTCAGCTTAAAAAGGTAGGGGTGGTTTTCGGGGTTGGCTGAATATTGTCATGTATTTGTAATTATAGCTAGGAGTTGTCCGAGGGTAAAATGTGTAATTATTTGTAATTATAAAATTTTTCGGATGTTTTATGTACAAGAAGTTGGGATTTGTTCACAGAAAAGTCTTAGGGGTAGTTTTCGAGGGCTGCAGAATATCACTATAGTGTTGATAATAATGAATCATGCAGTTTCCTGAAAGTGACTCGGATTATTTAAATATTTTATTTTTTCCCACTGTTTCATGTGAAGAAAGTTGAAATTTATTCAGGTAAAAGTGGTAGGGGTGGGTTTTCAGGGGCTCTTTAATATCATTTTGAGGTTAGGAATATAGACTGAAGTCTTCTGAATGTGACTTCTGTTATTCTTGGAAATTTAAAATGTTTCTTACTGTTTTACGTGAGGGGACTCGGGATTGGTTCAGCTTAAAATGGTAGGGGTGGTTTTCGGGGTTGGCTGAATATTGCGATGGGTTTGTAATTATAGCTAGGAGTTGTCCGAGGGTAAGATGTGTAATTATTTCTAATTATAAAATTTTTCGGCTGTTTTATGTACAAGAAGTTGGGATTTGTTCACAGAAAATTGGTAGGGGTGGTTTTCGAGGGCTGCAGAATATCACCATAGTGTTGATAATAAATCATGCATTTTCCTGAAAGTGACTTGTGGGATTATTTAAATATTTAATTTTTTCTCCACTGTTTTATGAGAAGAAAGTTGAAATTTATTCAGGTTAAAGTGGTAGGGTGGTTTCCAGGGGCTCTTTAATATCATTTTGAGTTTAGGAGTATAGACTGAAGTCTTCTGAATGTGACTTCTGTGATTCTTTGAAATTTTAAAAGTTTCTTACTGTTTTACGTAAGGGGACTTGGGATTGGTTCAGCTTAAAATGGTAGGGGTGGTTTTCGGGGTTGGCTGAATATTGGCATGTGTTTGTAATTATAGCTAGGAGTTGTCCGAGGGTAAAATGTGTAATTATTTGAAATTATAAAATTTTTCGGACGTTTTATGTACAAGAAGTTGGGATTCGTTCACACAAAAGTGGTAGGGGTGGTTTTCGAGGGCTGCAGAATATCACTATAGTGTTGATAATGAATCATGCAGTTTCCTGAAAGTGACTCAGATGATTATTTAAATATTTTATTGTTTCCACTATTTTATGAGAAGAAAGTTGAAATTGATTCAGGTTGAAGTGGTAAGGGTGGTTTTCAGGGGCTGTTCAATATCATTATGGGTCTAGGAATATAGACTGAAGTCTTCTGAATGTGATTTCTGTGATTCTTTGAAATTTTAAAAGTTTCTGACTGTTTTACGTAAGGGAACTTGGGATCGGTTCAGCTTAAAATAGAAGAGGTGGTTTTCGGGGGTGGCTGAATATTACTATAGGGTTGATAATAAAGCATGGAGTTTCCTGAAAGTGACTAGTGTGATTATTTACAATTTTTTTCTACTATTTATGAGAAGAAAGTTGAAATTTATTCATGTTACAATAGTAGGGGTGGTTGTCAGGGGCTTTTTAATATCATTTTGAGGTTAGGAATATAGACTGAAGTTTTCTTAATGTTTTATTGTCACTAACTCTTCTTTGGGTGAAGAAGAGGTTTTTTAGTTTTAAGGCTCAAGTAGCACATAGTTCGGATATGGTGAAATGTTGGACTAAAACATTTTTGTTCCGAAGGGCAGTTTTTAGGTGATTTGTACAGTTTTATAAAGTTTATGAATACAGTTAATATAAATATAGTTTAATAAAGTCTATTTTTTGCAGTTTTGGTGAGCCCAAGAAGTCCAAGGTCTGCTGGTGAGATTATTTTTTCAAACGTACAATATTTTCTCTACTCAGATTTAGATTGGTGATGAAAAAAAAGAGGCCAAAAGTCGGCGTTGGTTTTAAAAAATCACAGCCCTCCACAAAAGAACTGATTGAACTAAATAGTTATTTGTTTATTATTAATACGGTTCTGTTAATTCCGAATCGGTTGCGAAATTTTTTTCTTGTTTAAAACGTTTCCAAGTCGTGACAAAAATGCAAAATAGCAAACTACCTAAGTTATGAAAAAAAATTCAAAAAAGAAAAATAATAAAATGTTTCTTTTATACAAGGTGAAGAAATTTCAGGTTCCACATATTGAACTTTTTGCAAAATGTGTCCATATGAGTCAATCTATATATATAAAAAAAAACATTTTTCGTAATAATTTTTCAATAGGAAATTTTTATTGAATTTTCAAAAACTCTAATTTCCCAATCAAAAAAGAGAACTGAGGATATTGACCGTTTGAAAATTTTTTTTCATCTTTTTTCGGATACCAACCTACAAATTTTTTTCCCGCAGCTCAAACGATTCCAATAGTTTTAGCATTTTTAACTCCGCCCTATTTTCGAGTTCTACCAAATTCAAAAACAAAATATATTCGGTTTAGTTCAAAATAATAATAACATGATCGAACCGAATAGACTTCTTTTATTTTAATTGAATTAGTCTTATAATGGGCGCAGAATTTGTTTCGTCCTTCCCCCCTGAATAGCATGACGTGGTTTTCCAGCGATCTTTTACGAAAACTTACTTCCGGTGCAGCTCTGTGCAGGCAGGGATTTAAGCATCCATTTTTTTTTTGGTAATCTAAAAGGGATTTTTGGACTGTCCGTAGTTCTGGTACTGGCCGATTTGGAAATAATCCAGCAAAGTTATCTCTGGCAGCTCGGGCGCTGAAATCACCTAGTTGATGTTCTAGCAAAAACTTCTTCTCTTCCAATGTATACACTGCTCTAGGCATTTTTCCGACAATTTATTCTTATGGCGAATAGAATGTGACTTGATAATATAATTAAAAAAAGAAAAGTAATTCAATATGAAGGAACTGAGTGAAACTGTCTAACACTATGAGAACCTAAAACAATTGAAAAAAGGAGACATTTTTAAATATAGTGCGTCAGGCGCCTAAATTTGATCAGTTGCCACCGTGGACAGGTAGGTGGCAGCACTTGGCGCGAAATTCGAAATCCTGGTTATTAAAACCTTAATTACAATTTTTTCTAAGTCTTGTCAACGGACCTTAAAATTCGTATAAGGAAATTATAAATCAGGCTTAACCAAAAAAAACGGAATGGCACTTATAAATACAAAATCAAAGACAATCAAATGGGGCATGCAAATCTTTGTTACTGATGCGATTGAATGCTACGCTGCAAAACTAATCTGGTTAAAAAATACTAATTGAAAACCAAAAGTACAGCCACTTATTCTATTAGTTGTTATGTTGGCATAAAACTCGAAAATAATTATTCAAACTACACTGGAATTAGGAATTACGGAGTCCGAGTTTATGGCGTTCCTAAAGCTGATAGCTTCAGCAGTTTCGTGATGAGAGTAGCTGCGGCGCCGAAAGAGAGGCTTGTTCAGTCAAGCGTGACGAGCAGCAATGGTGTATCAATATTGATTCCAAATAACAGTTAATAATTATCACCATTTTTGCCTAATATATTTTATAAAATGTCCAAGAACGCTCCATACTAATTTATCATATTTTAAAATGAGAGGCTGGTTTGAAACACTGAAGTGAAAATCAAATAAATCGTGGTCATTTTTTGCTATATTCAAAAATATTGTTATCCGTTCTACATATTATATTACAAAAATAACCATTAATTTAGAAAAATATATATATTTTAGGCGCTTCGGAAATCTTTCGTTTTTAAAAATCTCATAGTCTAAAATGATACATTTTTTGGCTAGAACCCATAAATTCCGAAGGATTTTACAATAAAAGATGATCTTATAACTAAGTAAAAATTAAGTTTGGTTGCAAAATAATTAACTGTGAAACAAAGTTCGAAGAACTTTTTTAAGTAAGCAGCAATTTTTTATATGATATTTATACAAGTCGCCTTTGAAGACTTGAAGCCGACTTGTCAAATATTTTATTCTTATATTTTGCAGCGTTTCTGAAGGAACACATCTGACGATTTGTACAATTCTTTTGTAGTTTCACAAAAAGAAATTGAAGGGAGTGAAGTCTGATGAACGTGAAGCCCATTCTATAAAAAATTAAAATACGTAAAGTAAACACAATGAAATAAATTTCCAGGAGTAATGATTTTCTTTGTTTAAAAAAAGGCACCACCAAATCTAGTACATAATTGACGAGTAGAAGTTAATTGTTCCTCCCGTGCAAGATCCAAGCTCTCAATACATTTTTCTCACATAGACGTATTCTATATCTGCGGAAGTGACATTTTTCTAATATGGCTGTATTAACCAAGTCGTGAAATTTTTTAATTGACTATAGTTCTCCATTGTTCCCAGCAGCCATGACTTCTATATTGTCTCTTCCACGAAGGGGTGCCTAGTGATGAAACAATTTGAAATTCTCGGGGTTTGCCCGACCACATTACTTTCCCTGACCAATTTAAAGATTTTTTTTTCAATTTGGACCAAATCAACGTATAAAAATAGAAAATTTAACATAATATACATGTACAAAATTTATGTCGCGAAGAAAACAATAATTAATTCATCACAGGCTGAAGTCATAAATATTAATCGATACTACATTGCCGATTACGAATATGACACTCCCTGTAAGTTTTCCTATTTTGAATAGGTTGAAAACAAGGGCCAATCCAGAGAGACCCCCCTCCCCCTCCTCGATATTTTGGTACTTAAAGCCCCTTAATTTCTTTGAAAAATTTCAACCGCCCAATTATCAAACCTTATTTTTAGCTTTTTTATGAAATTTTGAACTACGTATCACCCTTTTGTTAGAGTCCGTCATTTTTTATCCCTCCCGACCCCCTATCTAACGCAATTTTTGCAGACTAATTTTTTTTCGTAAATTTATTGAGGGGTCATCCAAAAATAACGTTAGACGATTTGTGGATAGAGGGGTTCGGTAGAATCTTATCGTTTCTAAGGAATGAAGAATGTAGGTTAACTTTTAAAAAAGTTGTTACGAATTTTCACCAAAAAAGATGAATTTACGACAAAAAATATTACAGTTGATATTTTAACTAATGAAAGATTTTAATTTTGAATAAAAAACAGTTCAGTTGGTCCGAAAAAGACAAATTTTTTACGAAATACTTCAATCCTCAAAAAAGAAAGATTTTCAGTCAATGAAAAAAAAATCATTTGAAATATAGAATTTTCAAGTCATAATAGATGAATGTTCAAACAAGATGATTAATTTTTTACTATAAAAGACGATTTCTCAACAAAATACATAAATTTGTAACAAAATGATGGAATTTTCAAGCTAAAAATACCAGACTTCTACGAAATAGTTGAATTGTCAGTGAAATAATTACATTTTCAAGCAGAAAGATAAATTTTCTACCAAAAGAGAGGAATTTTCAACGAAATATAGGTATACGCTTCTAATCAAATAGTTTAATTTTTATACAAGAAGATTATATTTACGAAAAGCAGGAATTTAAAAAAAATTGCATAAATTTTGAAGCAAATAGTTTAATTTTTACACTAAAATGATCAATTTTCAATCAAAAATAGAAAATTTCAATTTTTAGTACAAAAATTTAATAAGAAAGACGAATCTTCTACAAAACAGATGATTTTTCAGGACAAAAGAATTAATTTTCTATACTGAACAGTGGAGTTATCAATCCGAAGATATGAAATTTCAACAGAAAGTTAATTTTCAATGGAATAGTTAAATTTTTAGTTGAAAGAATTACTTGTAAACTCAAAAAAGAAATTTTCAACAAGTTACATCAATTCTTAATCAAACACTTGAATTTTGAAGCAAGACAATTAATTTTCTAGTGGAAAAGACAAATTTTCAAGAAACAACATCAATTTTCAACCAAATAGTTTAATTTCTGAACTCAATTAACCAAAATGAAATAAATTGTGTGACGTTGCAAAATTCTTGCAATTCACAAGTTCTAATTAATGCAATTTTATTTGACATTCAAAGATTTCCTGTAATTTTATAGATTTAATTTTATAAGGTCAGAAATCGCGACTGTGGTACGGAAACTTCATAACTGGGGCTAGATTTAAGGTTTATAATTTTAAGGACTTATTCTGTTCGTTTCTTTTATTTTTTTGTAACGATTCGGACTCATCGAGACATCGTGGGATATCGAGGGACTTCTTTCAGCTTCAAGACTCTAATGGGACGCCACTAGAGACTCTTAGAACGTCTAGATTCCATCGCCACACATTTCAAGCCGTTTGAATTCTCCCGCCTTTTCTATCTACTATCGCCTGCCAGACTCAAAGGAGCTGTGGATCCTCATCTACAAGGATCATGTTAGGATGCCGAGAACGATTTAAGTTTTAAAACTTAATTAAATCAGAGAGAAACTTTTTTTCAATATTTCGTTTTTATTATTAAAAACAAAAGTTTGACAAAAAAAAATCTGATAGGAAAAAGTTTCAATTCCTTATTCTCTACAATTCTACATTTTCAAAAAATTAATTTTTCCATTTTGAAAATTTTCTTTTTTTGAGACGATCGGACAATACTTTTACGCGTTTTCGAGCGTCGAGCTGGTTATTGCATCCGGCGGCTCAATTAAAGAAACTTTTCTTTGACTGAGAGCCAATGAATAATTTTATTTGATTAAAAGCATCTTTTTGTTTAGTGTATGTCTTTTAAGAATATCTTAATACTATTTAAAATTCCAAATTAACTTAATAATTTATTTATTTACATTATAAACATAAAAAATGTTAGACCATTATCAAAATTCTAATCTAATTATACCGATACTGAAGTATTTATAAGAGTTCTTAACATTTTCCCAAATGGAACGTTTAAAGAAGCATTGCATCTTTTATTCCGGTTATTTTTAACCTACTTGAACTTGAACAATCTTGAGGGAAAAAATAATTACTTTGGACTTTTTTTAACTGCTCCTTAAAACCCTCTTGAGAAAATCAATTTTCTCCTGACCCAAGTGAATTTTTTCTATTTAATTTCGTTTTTCTTGAAGACGACAGTAATGAAATGTAAACTGGAGTTTAATTAACCGAGGGGCTGCTCAAGTTATTCGCGCAATTTATAAGGGAATTTGCCCGCCTCTTTATATCGCCCTTCCCCAGCAATAAACTGCCATCTTGGCACCGAAACAAGAAAGATATAGGGAGACAGGTCGCGAGAAAAGATTTCGGAAATGGGAACAGTCATCACATCGGGTGGCTGGTGATTATCAAACGCCGATCTTTCAACCATCCAACGTAACACGTGCGACTTGTGCACCTGTCGGAATTTCTTTTTCTTGACCCCTTGTCACTTCCTGGATAAATTTAATCGAAGAAAAAGAGCTTAAATAAGACTAACCACGCTGGTCCTGAAGGAGAAAAAAGTTGGCCTAAAATGGATCCAAAATTGGGTTTCATAAGAAGTTTCTACTTCGGTTTCTACGCCATTTATGGATTCAAAATCTGCAAAAATCAAAATCCAAGCTGCTCACTTTCGCGAGATATCGTCATTTTAAGATTTAAGTTCTTATACTTAAAACAAAGGAATCCTAATTAATACAAATTTCGATGTTAAAACGATTACTTCGGACAATTAATTTTTGAAGAACAAGAAAAAATCTGCCTCTGGCCGGATTTGAACCAGGAGCGCCACTATCCATGAGTGAAGCCGGTGGCGTAATTGGTTAACGCTCCACTCGTGGATAGTGGCGTTCCCGGTTCAAATCCGGGCTGAGGTATATTTTTTCTTGTTCTTCAAAAATTAATTGTCCGAAGTAATCGTTTTATTATCGAAGTTTGCATTAATTATCACAGATCTGCAAAAAATGGATTGCGATTGTTGTTGGCCAACTGAAGGTCATTTCCGATGTAATTTTCTGCGTAGAATCCGAATCCGAAGTCAAAATTTTCCCTGCACGTCAGGTTTTTGAGATATCCTAACCTAAAAATGCGAAAAATGCGGGTTTTTGGTATATTTGAGCTTGTATTACATCGCGAAAACTTTTTTTCTTCTAAAATCTGGTCATTCCATCTAAAAGTACAATTCTCAAACTTTAAAAAACTTGTTTAAAATTGAAGATATCATTTTTCTTCGCAGAGATATCTTTCAATGAATTTTAGCCAATCAGGAGGCTTTCCCCTTCCATACGCAACGCTTGCGCAGTTGAAAAAGTCGTGGCCCGTTAACGTCACTGTAACGCAGGTTCGAGCAGTGATGTTACCGGACCGCGACTTTGTCAACTGTGCATGCGTTGCGTATGGAAGGGGAAAGCCTCCTTATTGGCTGAACTTTATTGCAAGATATCTCTGCGAAGAAAAATGATATCTTTAATTTTAAAAAAGCTTTTTAAAGTTTAAAAATTGTACTTTTAGATGGCATGACCCAATTTTAGAAAAAAAAAAGTTTTCGCGATGTAACATAAGCTCAAATATACCAAAAAACCGCATTTTTTGCAATTTTAGGTTAGGATATCTCAAAAACCTGACGTGCAGGGAAGATTTTGACCACGGATTCGGATTCTATGCAGAAAATTACATAGGAAATGACCCTCAGTTCGCCAACAACAATCGCAATCCATTTTTTGCAGATTTCAATTACCAGAATCTTCATCTTGTAACATGTTTAACCCAGAATCTTTTCAATTTTTTTCAAATTCAAACTCAAATTTCAAAACTTCAAAGTATTATCACTGACAGTTATTTAAAGTGCCTCTTCTAGAAATTCCCTGACTTTTGCAAGATTTATTTCAACATCGTTGATTTTCCCCTGAATTTCCCTGACCAATAAAATTTCCTGACTTATCCCTGATTTCCAGGTTTTTCCTGACCTGGCCACCCCGGAAAGGTATAATAAATGATTAAAACGATCAATATGATAAATTATTCATTTTATAAAAATAATAGATTACCTGAACTTTAGGGAGAGAAATCTGCAGCATGTAATTATGTTAATATTTTGTTTATCGGTGTCTGTATATTCTACCCCAGGAGAAATTAAATGGACTAGTGATCTGGATTGCTGTTATCAAGTGGAAGAGAAAGTGGCTCGTTACTCGTATCGACAACTTTACAAAAATAGGCAGGCATACTCGATATTTTTAGTCTGAAACCAGGGAGTTAATTTTGTCAACTATAAATGTAACTATTCCATTTTTGGTTGAAACCGATATTTGTTATTGATAATTAATTTTTCTAGTTAAAAATTCGTCTTTTTGGTAGAAAATTCACACTTTTTGGATTAAAAGTGGAATTTCACTATTTTATTGAAGATTCGTCTTGTTGGTCAAATTCAACAGTTTTTGATTTAAAATGAAAATATTTTTTGGTTCAAATATCTACTATTGCATTATACGTAGAAAATTCATCTTTTTTGGCTGAAGATTTAACTACTTGATTGAGGGTTGAACCACTTTGGTAAAAAACTTTTTTTTTATTGAAGATTCATCATTTTAGTTGAAAATTCATCTCTCTGGTTATAAGTGGAACAATTTTGTTGAGAATTCGTTTTTTTAGTTCAAACATTTTTTTATTAAAATATTACATTTTTCGTTAAGAATTTATCATTTTGTTATATATTTAACATTTCGGGTTGAAAACTCGTCTCCTTTGGTACGAAGTTCAACTACTTGGTTGTAAATACAACTATTTGATTCAAAATTCGTTTGTTGTGTTGTTGAAAATTCAACTATTTGATTGTAAATTAATCTTTCTTGATTGAAAATTAAATTTTTTGTTGAAAATTCATCTTTTCATGTTAATAAATGAACTGTTCTTTAACACAGTAGATTTTTTAGATTGACAATTTTTGAAAATTCTTTCGTTCAAAATTCTTTTCTTTTTCTTCAAAATAAATTTGTTTAACTGAAAATTTAACTATTCCAGTTAAAGATTCATCATTTAAGTTAAAAATTCATTTCGTTAGCTGAAAGGTTAACTACTTTCTTGAAAAATAATTTTTTTTTTCAAAAATTAAATTTTAACTAAAAATGTAACTATTCCATTTATGGTTCAAAATTGATTTTTTGAATTGAAAATTCAACTACTTGGGTAAGAGTTGAAGTGCTTTGTTAAAAATGCACTTTTCTAGTTGAGCGTTCATCTATTTTATTGAAAATTGAATCAAGAGATAATCAATTATTCAACTTAATTTGTAATTTTAAGTAAAACCAAAGTCATTCTGATTTTTTTTGTACTCAAAAGAATTAGTGAACTAATGAAAGTAGGTGAAAGAAAGTCAACAATTTTGTTCAAAATTCATTCTTTTTGTTTCGAAATTCAACTATTTCGTTAAAAATGCATACTTTGGTGTTGAACATTCAAGTCAAATCTTGCTTAGATGAAAATTCAGCTTTTTTTTAAATACGTCTATTTGGTTTGAAATTATATTTGGTTGCAGATTGAACTTTTTAATTGAAAATTCAATTTTATTTTAGTAAAAAGTTAATTTTGTAATTGAAAATTGATTTTTTTAGTTTAAAATTCGTCTTTTTGGTAGAAAATTAATCTTATTGGTCAAAAGGGCAACTGTTTGGTTGAAAATTAGTCTTCTTTGTTTAAAGGATTAAAATATTTTGTTGAAAATTCGTCGCTTTTGGTTGATTTCAACTGTTTTTTATTTAAAACAAAAATATTTTTTGGTTCAATAAATATCTACTATTACATGATACGTTGAAAACTTGTCTTTTTTGGTTGAAGATTAAACTACTTGGTTGAAACACTTTGCTAAAACAAAAACATTTTTTTATTGAAGATTCATCATTTTAGTTAAAAATTCATCTCTCTGGTCGAAAATGCATTTTTTTTCTTTGTTGAAAATTAACTTTTTAAACTGAAAACTTAACTATTCCAGTTATAGATTCATCACTTTAGTTGAAAATTGATCTTTTCTAGTTAAAAATTCGTATTTTTTGGTACAAAATTAATCTTTACGGTTTGAAAATTCCTCTTTTTTGTTCAACGTTCAACTATTTGGATGAACTTTTTATTCTATCTTGACTGAAAAATCTTTATTTGTTTAAAAATCGGCTTTTTGGTTAGAAAATTCAACTAAAATCTTTCTTAGATGAAAATTCAGATATTTTCTTGGAAAATACGTCTTTTTGGTAGAAAATAAATCTTATTGGTTGAAAATTCACCCATTTTGATTCAAAAGACAACTGTTTGGTTGAAAATTAATCTTCTTTGGTAGAGGATTTGAATATTTTGTTGAAAATTTGTCTTTTTTGGTTCAATTCAACTGTTTTTTATTAAAAATAAAAATATGTTTTGGTTCAAATATCTACTATTACATTATACGTTGAAAATTCATCTTGTTTGGTTGGAGATTGAACTACTTTATTGAAGGTTGAACCAATTTGTTGAATAAACATTTTTTTATTGAAGATTCATCATTTTAGTTGAAAATTCATCTCTCTGGTCAAAAATGCATTTTTTTCTTGGTTGAAAATTAACTTTTGTAACTGAAAACTTAACTATTCCAGTTATAAATTCATAATTTTAATTGGAAATTCATCTTTTTAGTTGAAAGTGGAACTATTTTGTTGAAAAATAGTTTTTTCTTGTGGAAAATTTGTTTAAATTAAAATGCAGCCAATCCATTTTTTGCTAAAAATTGATCTTTTTTAGTTGAAAATTCGTATTTTTTGGTATAAAATTAATCTTCATGATTTGAAATTTCCTCTGAAAGTTCAACAATTTGGATGAACTTTTTTTTCTTTCTTGGCTGAAAAATCTTTATTTGTTGAAAATGCAACTATTTGATTACAAATTAGTTTTGTTGTTGTTGAAAATTCAACTATTTGGTTGTAAATTAATCTTTCTTGATTTAAAATTAACTTTATTGTTGAAAATTTATTATTTCGGGTTAAAAATTGAACTGTTTTCTAAGACTTTCCATTTTTTAGTTTAAAAATGTAATTATTTGTTTAAAAATGCAACTGTTTTTGGTTAAAGTTTAATCATTTCTGTTTGAAAATTCGACTATTTGGTTCAATTTCAACTGTTTTTTACTTAAAATTTAAATTTAGTTGGAAGAAGGTTAAAACACTTCCTTTAAAAAATAATTTTTTTTGTTAATGATTCATAATTTTCGTTTAAACTTTATCTCTTTGGTTGAAAATTATTTTTTTTTTCTTCTAAATAAATTATTTTACTGAAAATTTAAATATTCCAGTTGAAGATTCACATTTAAGTCCAAAATTTATCTCGTTGGCTGAACGTTTATCTACTTTCTTGAAAAATTATTTTATTTTTTGTAAAAAATTATTTTTTTAAAATTTTTTTCTTTGTGTTAAAAATTGATTTTTTTTTTAATGCAACTACTTGGGTGAAAGGTGGACCACTTTGTTAGAAATTTACCTTTTTGGTTGGAAATTCATCTCTTTTGTTCAAACTCGAATCAAGAGATAATCAATTATTCAACTTAATTTGTAATTCTAAGTAAAACTGAAATAATTTTTTACTTAGCAAAATGTGTAAAAAAAAATGAAAATGGGTAGAAGAAACTTTTTGAACTTTTTAATTTAAAATTCTTGAATTAAAAATTTGATAAAGTCACGGAAAAAATACGGTGGAGATAAAAGCTAAATGATCGTATCGACGTCGTTTAATGTCATCAATCACAAGTCTCTATGCCTTGATATTTTTTATTCATACAGCCAATATTATCGATATCGAAGGAAAGCACATTTTATAAATGCGTTCGACCGTGACCATGAAGATTTGCATATATTTGCAGAAACTTCAATTTGCCAATAATATCGCGAACATAAAAACTCACAATCAGTAAACTTCGTACGCAACGCGCTCAGCCATGAACTGAATTCTACTCGATTATGAAAGAAATGTACATTTTAAGTGCATCGGTATTCTCAGACATACTAGAAAAAAATTCTCTTTTTCCATCCATAAATTGCGAAATAATGATTTATACAGACTTCAATGCTCAAAATTCTCACAACACAGGGAAAATGGGGTGATTTTTTCACCAAAATAGGGAAATAAATTCTTTTAAATAAAATTATTGTAGGGACCATATTGAACTAAATATGAAGTATTTTTGTGTGATCTGTGACACATGATGACTTTGTGAAGCTCTTCGCCTGGGATGATTGCTAGAGAATTTTCAATCTAGAAGGATGAATTTTCTAGCCAAAAAGATGAATTTTCAATCCAAAACCTTGACCAAAAACAGTTGAATTTTCAACAAATGGTTGAATTTTCAAGTCAATAAGCCGAAATTTTTAGAAGAAAGTTTAATTTTCAGCCTACAAAGTTAAATTTTCAACCAAAGAGGTGAATCTTAAAAAAATATATTTTTTAACAAAATAGTTCAACTATCAACCAAAAAAAAAAGAAGTTTTTGGTTAAAGTTTGATAAAAAATATGGTCTAATTTTTAAAAAGAGAAAAACATTAAACTTCAACCAAAAACAGTTGAATTTTCAAAAAAATAGTTCAATTTTCTACCAAAGAGGTGAATATTTAAAAAGTGAATTTTTAAGAAAGCAGTTTAGCTTTCAACCAAAAAGCTGAATATTTAACCAAATATTAAATTTTTCAACCAAAAAGATGAATTGTTATCCAAGAAGATTAACTTCCTATTAAAAAAGATGAAAGTTCAACAAAACACAAGAATTTAAAAAAGGGATTGTTTAGAACTGTTTGGTTAAGAATGAATCTTTTTTGTTGAAAGTTGAACTTGTTAAAAATGATTTTTTTTTAAATATTCACCTCTTTGGTTGAAAATTCAACTGTTTTTGGTTTAAAATTAATCAACCAAATTGTCAAATTTTCCAGAAAAAAAGATTAAACTTGAACCAAAAAAAAGTTGTATTTTCAACCGACTAGAAGACGATTTTTTTATAAGACAGTTTAATTTTCAACCTGCAATGATGAATTTTCTATCAAATGGTCGAATTTTCAATAAAAAAACTATTAAACTTCAACCAAAAACAACTTTCAAACAAAAAGATTAATTTTACATCACTAAAATTAACTTTCTACAAAAAGAGACGAAATTTCAACAAAATACAAGAATTTTCGACCAAACAGTTGCATTTTTTAACAAAAAAGAGGATATTTTGACCAAAAGAGATGTATTTTCATACCAAAATGACTAATTTTTTAAAAAACAATTGAATTTTCGACAAAAAAGTTAATTTCCAACCAAATAGTTTTTTTTTTACCAAATTGTTGAATTTTTAACCCAAGAAGACGAATGTTCAACAATACAGTTAGGTTTTCAAACTAAAACGTAGAATTTTTTAGAAAACAGCTGACTTTTCAACCCAAAAAGAGGAATTTTTAACAAAAAAATGCATTTCCAATCAAGAAAGTTGAATTTTCCACCAAATAGCTGAATTTTCAACCAAATGGACGAATCTTCAATAAAAAAAGAATAAACTTAAACCAAAAACAGTTGAATTTTTAAACAAATAGTTGAATTTTTCAACCGAAAAGATGAATTTTTAACCAAGCAAATAAACTTTCTACCAAAAAAAACGAAATTTCGACAGAATACAAAATTTTTTCACCAAACAGTTGCATGTTTCACACAAAAAAATGAAATTTCTACCAAAAGAGATTAATTTTCAAACCAAAAAGACTAATTTTCTAAAAAACAACTGAATTTTCAGCAAAAATTTAATTTCAAGCTGAAAAGAAGTATTTTCGGACCAAATTATTGAATTTTCAAGTCAGAAAGGCGAATATTGTACAAAACAGTTGCATTTTCAATACAAAGAAACGAATTTTCAACAAAAAACTTAATTTACAATCAAACAGTTAAATTTTCAACAAAAAAATCTTTTAAAAAGAAAAAGGCTTTTAAGCCAGAGAACATAAATTGACCAAAAAAATTCAGATTCAATCAAAGAAGATGAATTCTCAACCAAATAGTTGAATTTTGAACCAAAAAAGATTAATTACACAGATCTGCAAAAAATGGCTTGCGATTGTTGTTGGCCAACTGAGGGTCATTTCCGATGTAATTTTCTACGTAGAATCCGAATCCGAGGTCAGAATTTTCCCAGCACGTCAGATTTTTGAGATATCCTAACCTAAAATTGCGAAAAATGCGGTTTTTTGGTATATTTGAGCTTATGTTACTTCGCGAAAACTTTTTTTCCTAAAATCGAGTCATGCCAGCTAAAAGTACAATTCTCAGTCTTTAAAAAGCTTTTTTAAAATTGAAGATATCATTTTTCTTCGCAGAGATATCCTTCAATGAAGTTTAGCCAATAAGGAGGCTTTCCCCTTCCATATGCAACGCTTGCGCAGTTGAAAAACTCTCGGTCCCGTAACATCACTGCACGAACCTGCGTTACAGTGATTTTAACGGGCCACGGCTTTTTCAACTGCGCAAGCGTGGCGTATGGAAGGGGAAAGCCTCCTGATTGGCTAAACTTCATTGAAAGATATCTCTGCGAAGAAAAATGATATCTTTAATTTTAAAAAAAGCTTTTTAAAGCTTGAGAGTTGTACTTTTATATAGAATGACCCGATTTTGGAAAAAAAAGTTTTTCGCGATGTAGCATGAGGTCAAATATACTAAAAAATCCCATTTATTGCCCATTTAGGTTGGGATATCTCAAAGGCCTGACGTGCTGGGAAAATTCTGACCTCGAATTCGGATGCTGCGCAGAAAATTACATCGGAAATTACCCTTAGTTGGCCAACAACAATCGCAATCCATTTTTTTTCAGATCTGTGTTATTGTCTGAATTTCAAATAACAAAAATTGAAAAAATATATTTCTGGATATAGAATTTTGTTTGAAAATGAGCATAGTATTTTAAAAAATTAAAAAAAAAACGTTTTCAAAAATCGAATTTTTAATTTAAGATTTTTTTTTAATTTCGAGAAAAATCAGTGCTGAATTGAATACTGCAAAGTTTGTTTGGAAAATTTTATTAGGTTCAGAGAAAATTTAGGGAAAAATGTTTGTTCTTTTTTCGTTCGAGGCACACATGTTTTCAAATTTATTTTTTAATACTATTTTGATACAATTATTGTTATTTTAAATTCAAATATAATTTTAAAAAATTAAACATTTAAAATGTTATTTCATAAAAATATTTGATTGATGTATTTTTAATAAATAAATATTATTTATTGTAGAAAAATGTATATAATTATTTAAATTCGGGAATTTTCTAGTTCAGATATTTTATAATTCTGAAATTTTCGGTCGAAAATTTTATTATTCGGGAATTTTTAAAATCGGGATTTTCATAATACGGCAATTTTATAATTTCGTAAAATATTAACTTGTACTTTTTAGAAGTGAAAAATATTGACCTTTTTCAAACAATTAAGCAAATATTAACTTACATTTTATAACGAAAAAAGAATATTAACTTGAGTTTTCTAGCAATCAAAAAATATATTAACTTATACTTTCTAAAAGATTAAAAAATATTATCTTGTAGTTATTCAATAATAAACAAAATATTACTTACTTCATTTTCAAGGGTGCAAAATATTGATTTGCATTTTTTACCATTTAAAAAATATTAACTTGCATTTTTAAACGATCAAAGAATAATAATTTTGGAATAAATAGTCGAAATTTCAACTTAAAAAGATCAATTTTGAACAAAAAATGGAAGAATTACACTTTCAGTTAAAATAATTAATTTCCAGTCAAGAAAAAGGAAACGAAAAGTGTAAAAATTGATATTTCCACCAGAAAATATTTTGATTTTTAATAAAAAATGGTCGAATTAAACCAAAAAATAAGATTTTTCTACCAATTAATTGAATCCTTAACCAAAAGAGACTAATTTTTAAACAGAAAAGAGGAATTTTCAAAAAAAAGAATTGAATTTTCAATCAAGAAAGATTATTCAGTCAATAAAGAAAAAAAATCTCATCCAAAATGTTTTGTTTGCAAGCCAAAAAAAACGGATTTTGGTAAAAAAAAAGTTGAATTTACGACACATAAATTTGCACACAAAATAGATGAGTTTTCAGCGAAATAGTTAATTTTCCGACCAAACAGATGAATTTTAATCAAAAAAATTCAAATGTCTATTAAAAAGGGTACATTTTCGACAAAAAATAGAATAGTACAATTTTCAGTTTAAAAAAATAATTTTTAATTTACAAAACTAATTTCGAAATAAAAAAGATTGATTTTCTACAAAAAAAGATTAATTTTTAACCAAACATTTGAATTTCTATCCCAGAAGATTAATTTTTCTTACCAAAAAATACGAATTTTTAACCAAATATGTGAGTTTTCAACGAAATAGTTAAATTTTAATTAAACAGATGAATTTTCAACCAAGAAGATTAAATGTCTGTCAAAAAAGATAAATTTTCGACAAAAAATAGAATAGCTAAGTTTTCAGTTGAAAAAATTAATTTTCAATTTAAAAAAAAAAACTAAATTTCAGCCAGAGAAATGAATTTTTAATCGAACAGATCAATTTTCAACCAACAAAATTCAAATGTCTATAAAAAAGATAATTTTTGTACAAAAAATAGAATAAGATAGAATAACTACATTTTTATTTTTAAAAATTAATTCAAAACAAACTAATTTTCAATCAAAAAGATTAATTTTTATCAAACTATACAAAATTTTAACCAAATAGTTGAATTTTTAACTGAAGAAGATACATGTTTAACCAAACATGTGACAGTTACATTTTCAGTTAGAAAATTAATTTAAATGAACAAAACATTTCAACAAAATATTTAAATTAAAAAAAGAATTTTGAACTAAAATAATGAATTCTCAACCAAAAAAAATTAAATTTCAACGATGCAGTTCCAGTTTCAACTAAGTACTTGAATTTTGAACGAAAAATGGTTTTTAATTCGCTATTCACTTTCAACTAAAAAATAAATTGTCAACTAAATTAAATTTTGTATGCAAAAAAAAAACTAATTTTTAACTCAAATAATGAATCTTCCGCCAAAAAAATGCATTTTTAACCCAATAGTTGAATTTTCAACCCAAAAGATAAATTTTCTACCGAAAAAAGACAAATTTTCAAAAAATAGATGAATTTCTGACAAAAAAAAAAGAAATATCTTTAAAAAAAGAGAAATTTTCGGCAAAAACTGGAATAATTAAATTTTCAGTTGAAAAAAAAAAAATTCAATTGAAGGAATGAATTTTCAACCAAAAGCATAATTTACTGCGAAAAAATTTTTTTTCAAACAAAATACATAAATTTTCAACCAAATTTTGAAATTTCAAAGAAATTTTAAAGTTACAGTTGAATTTTCAACCAAATAAATGAATTTTCCACCGAAAAGGTGAATTAGTCACGAAGTTAAATTTTCAGTTAAAAAAATTCAATAAAAAAAAGCTAATTTTTTTAAGCAAAGAAAATTATTTTTAACTAAAATAATGCATTTTTTGCCACAAAAATACACAATTTCAACAAAATAGATGAATTGTCAGTTGAAAAAATTAATTTTTAATAGAAAAAAATAATTTTCAACCAAAGAAATAAATTTTCAAGCAAAAAGATGAATTAGTCACCAAGAAGATTAATATTCTACCGTAAAAGACAAAGTTTTAATAAAATACAGAAATTTCCAACCAAATAGCTGAATTTTCAAGTAAAGGAGATAAATATTAAACCAAGCATGGAAGAGTTAAATTTTCAGTTTAAAACATTCAATATAAAAACGAATTCTTTTAAGCAAAGAAAATTATTTTTAACTAAAATAATTAATTTGTTGCCAAAAAATACAAAGTTTCAACAAAAAAGATGAATTTTCAACAAAATAGTTGAATTTTCAACCAAACAAATTAATTTTCGACACACAATGTTATAGTTGAATTTTTAGTTGAAAAAATTAATTTTTATTAAAAAAAAAAAAAAAAAAATCAATCAAAGAAATAAATTTTAAACCAAAAAGATTAATTTTCTACCCAAAATATTATTTTTTAATAAAATACATGAATTTTTAACCAAATTTGGAAATTTCGAAGAAATTTGTTACCAAATTTAGAAATTTCAGACAAATTTTTAACTAATAGTTAAATTTTCAAGCAAAAATATGAATTATTCACCAAGAAGATTAATATTCTACCGTAAAAGCAAACAAAATTATTTTTATCTATAATAATGAATTTTTGCAACAACAAAAAATACAAATTTCCAACAAAAAAGATGTCTTTTCAACAAAACAGTTGAATTTTCAACCAAACAAATAAATTTTCGACACAAAATGTTATAGTTGAATTTTTAGTTGAAAAAATTAATTTTTATTAGAAAAAAAAAAAATTCAATCAAAGAAATGAATTTTAAACCAAACTGATTAATTTTCTACCAAAAAATATTATTTTTCAACAAAATACATGAATTTTTAACCAAATTTGAAAATTTCAAAGAAATTTTTAACTAATAGTTAAATTTGCAACCAAAGAAATAATTTTTCAAGCAAAAAGATGAATTAGTCACCAAGATTAATATTCTACCGTAAAAGACAAAGTTGTAATAAAATACAGAAATTTTTAACCAAAAGCTGAATTTTCAAGTAAAGGAGAAAAATGTTAAACCAAGCATGGAATAGTTTATTTTCAGTTTAAAAAATTCAATAAAAAACGGATTTTTTTAAGCAAAGAAAATTATGTTCAACTAAAATAATGAATTTTTTGCCAAAAAAATACAAATTTTCAAAAAATAGATGAATTTGTCAACAGAATAGTTAAATTTTTAAGCCATGAAATCAATATTTTATCGAAATAATGAATTAAAAAAATGAATTTCTAGCCCAATAGTTTAACTTTTTTCCAAAAAAATACAAATTTCCAACAAAATAGATGAATTTTCATCAAAATAGTTCAATTTTCAATCAAACAGATAAATTTTCAACCAAGAAGATTAAAAGTCTATCAAAAAATATATATTTTCTACAAAAAATGGAATAAATAAATTATCAGTTAAAAAAGTGAATCTTCAATTTAAAAAAAAAATAATTTTCAATTAAAGAGATGAATTTTCAACCAAAAAGAAATATTAATTTTCTACAAAAAAAGATTAATTTGTAATCAAATTTTCAATTTTTAAAGGAATTTTCAACCAAAAAATAGAATTTTCTACAAAAAATTTAAATTAATCACCAAGAAGATTAATATTTTATCACAAAAGACAATATTTCAACAAAATAGAGAAATTTTCAACCAAATAACTGAATTTTCAACTGAAGAAGATAAATGTTAAACTGCAGACAGGGAAAAGTTACATTTTCAGTTAAAAAAATTAATTTACAACAAAAAATTTGCAACAAAAATTTAAATTTTGAACAAAAAAAAAGGGGTTTCAACTTAAATTATGAATCATCAACAACAAAAATGAATTTTTAACAGATTAGTTCGTTATAAAAAATAAAATAATTAAAGTTAAATAAAAAATTAAATTAAAAATAATTTTAAAAAATAAATAAATAAACCTCTAAATTGTCAAGTTTTGAAGTGAAATTTGTCACATTACAGGACCAATTAAATTAAATTTCAACCAACAAAATTCAAATGTCTATGAAAAAAAAAAAAATTTTGCAAAAAATAGAATCAGGCAGAATAGTTACATTTTCAGTTAAAAAAATTAATTCACCATTCAAAAAAAAGTTATGTTCAACCAAAGAAATGAATTTTCAATCAAAAAGATTAATTTTCTACCAAAAAAGATTATTTTTGATCAAAATGCATGAATTTTCATCAAATTTTGAATTTTTAAATGAATATTCAACCCAATAATGAAATTTTCAACCAAAGAAATTATTTTAATTAAATTATTAATTATTTTACCATCAATTTTTTAATAGAAATAGCAAAAATTAACCGTTAGTGCTAATGTTTAGTTTTCGAAATTATTTTTAAAATGTAAATAATGCAATGAAAATATAGCTAAGCGGTTATTTTTCCTCTTGCATTTTTCTGTTTCACCATGCACGTACATGTTACATTTTTCTTACTTTCAAACTTTAAAAATAAAATTGTGATATAAAAATAAAATAATTTAACACATTTAGGTGAGAAATATATTTTCAAAAAACGTGGGTAAATTAAATCTTATAGAAAATTCGAATTAAATTCAAAAAGTATTTAACTCGACTTTGATGAATATTTATTTCGAAAATATGTTGAAAATATATTTTTGATGTTTTTTTAAATGTTAAAAAACAATGTTAAAATTCAATCATTTTAATCTCAAGTGCGTAAATTGAAAATCAAAGCTGGAAGATTATTATTATTAAATAATTTCAATTTATATTTCAATTTTTCATATTAATTATTCATTGCTTTATTTATTATATATATATAATTTTATTTATTTATTAAGTATCTGAATGAAAAACTTTCCTAAGAAAGTTTGAATTCCAGTATTTTTAATTGTCATCATGCAAAATTGAAGTAATTTAATTTTAATTTTAATTTTATCGCTGGCTAAATAGTAAATATGATCCCTGAGGAAGACCTTTAGGAAATTTCCAGGTATAAATACAATCATCAAAATTCGGTAATTAGTTTTCTATTTCGAACCAGGCATAAAGTCCAACTTGAGGAACCCAGGAAACCCATTTGTGAATTTTCGGAATTCATTAAGGAAAATTGAGGGGAAATTATATATATATATGTCTATGTGTGTATATATATATATATATGTGTGTGTGTGTGTGTGTGTGTATATGTATGTAGTCGAATTTTCATATTTTCACTGCAGTCGTGACCGAGTAGCCACCCCGAAAAGACCTCAGTTTTCCGTCTTGAAACAATTTTTTCTTCAGCAAATATATTATTTTATTTTTGATAAAAAATAATCATGAATTGCAAGTTGATTTTTGGATTTTTGGTCATTTTGGCTACTTTGGACATTTTTGCGGCTCAGGACGTTCCCAAAATGTTGAAGGATAAAGTACTTGTACAGAGACAAATTAATTGTGCTATGGATCGTGGACCTTGCGATGCTATGGGGAAACAAATTAAAGGTAATTATTTTTTAATGGAATGAAAATATTCGGTTTCTTCAATATTTAATTTAATAATTTTTAATTACTTTGTAATTATTATCTTGATATTTTGTAAATGAGCGATTCTCAATATTTGGATGGTAATCAATTTTCAAAATAAATTTAAAAATGTTGACCAGGTTTTTTATTAACGAAGTATATACGTAATTAATTGTAATATAAATAACTTTTTCAATTAGGTGCAATTTTTGAGTTCCTAGACAAATATTTTTCTATACAAAATATTTTCTACAAAAAGTGGATGCTGCACAAAATGAAATAATTATTTCTTTTATTTAAATATTGTTCATGATCTATGGAAAATATTCTGTGTGAAGAATAGAATTCTATTATTATTATTATTTATTTATTTATGTTTATTATTTATTATAATTATATTATATATAAAATAATATATGTAATATTATATCCCTTCCCCCTTCCCCCTTCCCCCTTCCCCTTTCCCCTTATCAACCTCTCTTTCCCTACTTTCCCTCGCCTCTTTTCTATTACTTCCTCTTCCAACATTTCATCATCTTTGAGCCCTTTCCCTTTTCCCCTTTCCATTTCCCGTCCTATTTCCCCTTGCTCTTTCCTATTTCCCCTTCCCCTTTGCTATTCCCCTTTCTCCTCACAAACTTCTTCCTCCTCTACTTCCACCTCTTCTCTACTCCCCAGATAACACTCTCATTCCCCCACTTTCCTTTCTCTGCCCTTGGTTCGCCTCTTCTACTCACCCTCATTTCTCTTCACTTCCCCTACTTTCCCTCTATTAATTTACCATCACTTCTCATACTTCCCTTTCCCTTATTTCTCCTCACATCAACTACTTTCCCGCCCCTCGTTTCTCTTCACTTCTCATACTTTCTCTTACATAATTTCTCCTCAATTCTATTATTTCCCACCCTCTCATTTTATCTCAGTCCCTTTATTTCCCCTATTCTGAATTTCCTATCACTTCCTCTATTTTCCCTTTCCTATTTTCCTCTTCTTCCCTCCTCTCATTTACTATCATTTCCCCTACTTTCCCTTCCCTTATTTCCCTCAATTTCTAATGCTTTCACACTCCTCGTTTCACCTCATGTTGCTACATCTCCTTCCATCATTCTACCTCACTCTCTCTGCTTCCCCTCTCGCATGTTACTTCTCTTTCTATACCTTCCCTCGCCTCCTGCCCATCACTTCGTCCTTCACAATCCCCTCACTTCACCCTTCCACCTCTCTCCCTCTTATAAGTTATTCCTCTATTTCCATTTCTCATCGCTTCCCCAGCTGACACTTCCATTCCATTACCTTCCTTCCCCAGCCATTACTTCAATTTCGCTACTATCCCTTATTTCTTCTCACTCTCCTTCTTCTCATTTACCATCACTTCTCCTACATTACCCTTCTATTATTTCTCCTTACATCCACTCATTTCACACTCCTCGTGTCTCCTCACTTCTTTTAGTTCCCCTCCTATAATTTCTCCTAATTTCCTCACTTCCTTTCCCCTCATTCCATCTCACTTCCTTTACCTCCCCTCCCTTTATTTCCCTTAATGTCTAACACTATAACCCCCTTATTTCCCTTCACTTCGCCTACTCCTCCCAGTATTTCATCTCGCTCCCTCTACTTCCCCACCCCTTATTTCGCTTTATTTCTAATACTTTTACAACTCTGGTTTCCCCTCCTTTCTTTCTTCATCAACTTCTTCCTCCTCTACTTCTCCCTCTCCACGCTTGCCCAGCTGACACTCCCCTTCCTCTACTTCCCTTGTCCAGTCCTCAATTTACCTTCCAAACTCACCCTCATTTCTCCTCGCTACCCCTAACTTTCCTCTCCTTATTTACCATCACTTTTTCCACTTCCCCTCTCCTTATTTTTCCTTACATCCACTATTTTCACACCCCTGGTTTCTCCTCACTATTCCTACTTCTCCTCCGATAATTTTTCGTCACTTCTCCTACTTCCGATCCAAATATTTCATCTCATTCCCTCTACTTCACCTGTTCCGAATTTTCTCTCACTTCCTCTATTTTCTCTTTCCTAATTTCCTCTTCTTTCCCTCCTCTTATTTACTATCACTTTCCCCACTTCACCACCCCTTACTTCCCCTTATTTCTAATACTTCCACACCCCTCGTTTCTCCTCACATTGCCTACTTCCCCGTTCATGATTTCATCTCACTCCCTCTACTTCCCCTCCTCGCATATCCCCTCGCTTTGCCTGCTTTTCCTCGCCTCCTTTCCACCACTTCCCGTATTTCCCCTCCCAACATTTTATCTCACTCCCTTTACTTGCCTAATGCGAATTTTCCCTCTCTTCCACTACTTTCCATCGCCTTATTTCTATCACTTTACCATTCACCCTTCCCTCACTTCACCCTTTGCCTTCACCCATTCTCACAGTTCTTCCACCTCTACTTCCCCCTCTCCTCGCTTTCTCAGCGGACACAAAGTTTCTCTTACTTCTCTTCCCGAGATCTTACTTCACCTCCCTTACTCACCCTCATTTCTTTTCACTTCCCCTACTTTCCCTCTCCTCATTTACCATCACTTCTCCTACTTCTCATCTTATTTCTCCTGACATCCACTACTTTCACATCCCTCGGTTCTCCTCACTTCTCTTACTTGTAATCCCCTCATTCTATCTAATTTTCTCTACTTCTGTTCTCCGCATTTTCCCTTTTTCCCCCTAATTTTCGTTTCCTACTTTTTTCTAATTTCCTTACTTTCTCTCCTCTTATTTACTATCACTTCCCCTATTTCGCCTTATTTCCAATACTTTTATATCTATCGTTTCACAATCCTTCGCCTGCTTACCCTCATATCATTTCATCTCACTCCCTCTACTTCCTCTCCGCGTTTCTCATCTCTTCTACTACTTTCCCTCGTCTTTTTTCTATCACTTCAACTACTTCCCCTCCTAACGTTTCATCATCATTTTATCACCTTCCCCTATCTTAAACGTTCCCCTCACCCCTTTTCCAACTTCTTCCTCCTATACTTCCACCTCTTCTCGCTTGCCCAGATGACACTCTCATTCCCCTACTTTCCTTCCTCTGCCCTTACTTCACCTCATCTACTCACCATCATTTCTCTTCACTTCCCCTACTTTCCCTCTATTCATTTACCATCACTTCTCCTACTTCCCTTGCCCTTATTTCTCCTCACATCTACTACTTTCACACCCCTCGTTTCTCCTCACTTCTCCTACTTTCTCTCCCATAATTTCTCTCTCATAATAATAGGAGAAGTAAGCTTCTCCTATTTCCCGTCCTCTCATTCTATCTCAGTCCCTCTACTTCCCCTCCCATCATTCTATCTCACTCCCTCTACCTTCCCTCCCGCATTTCCCCCATCTTCCTCTCTTCCTCTACTTTTCCTCGCCTCCTGTCCACCACTTCATCCATCACACTCCCCGCACTTCACCCTTCCCCCTTCATCCATTTATAAGTTCATCCTCTATTTCCCCCTCTCCTCACTTCCCCAGCTGACACTTCCATTCCACTACTTTCCTTCCCCACACATTACTTCAGCTTCCCTACTTACCCTTATTTCTTATCACTTCCCTTTCCTCACTTACCATCACTTCTCCTACTTCCACTTCCCTTATTTTTCGTTACATCCACTCATTTCACACTCCTCGTGTCTCCTCACTTCTTTTTGTCCATCTCCCATAATTTCTCCTCACTTCCTTACTTCCCTTCCCCTCATTCCATCTCACTCCCTCTACTTTCCCTCCCCTTATTTCCTTTCATTTCTAATACTTTCACAGCCCTCGTTTCCCCTCACTTCGCCTATTTCGCCTCCCATTATTTCATCTCGCTCCCTCTACTTCCCCTTCCCGCATTTCCTCTCTCTTCCCCTAATTTCCCTCGCCTCATTTCCATTACTTCCCCTACTTCCCCTCAAAACATTTCCTTTCACTTCTACTCACTTTAAAGCAGTTTAATGCAGCCAGATACAGACTTCAGACTCTTTCCCCTATTCTCCTCTTTATTTCTTTATAATGAATTCTTCTTTTGTTTTACCTTGTTTTGAAGAAAACTCTCCTTTTTCTCGTTTTTTCGCCTGAATGAGAACTGAATTGATAGAACCCAAGAAGAAAATGCAACTATTTTTGGTCGAAAGTTAATTCTTTTTGCTTGAAACGTCTATTACTATATATTTCTTTTAGAATTCATCTCTTTTGCTTTACGATAAAATTCTACTCTTTGGTTGATAATTTAATTATTTAAAAGAAAGTCCAACTATTTTCTTGAAAACTTATCTGCTTTGGACGAAAATTCAACTACTTTGTTAAAACGGACTGCATTGTCAAAAATTAATTTTATTTGTTGAAGATTTAATTATTTAGTTAAAATTTTGTTGTAGAAAATTATTTTTTTTTCAACTAAAAATTTAACTACTTTATTTTCTGCTGAAAATTAACCGTTTTTATTTTAAAATTCAAAATTCAACTATTAACTTTTTCGTTGAAAGTTCATTATTTTTAGTTAAAATTCAATTATTTGGTTGAAAATTCGCTTGTTTTTGTTAAAAATTAACTTTTTCAACTAAAAAGTCAACTATTTAATTTTTGGTTGAAAATTAACATTTTTAACTAAAAATTCAACTATTTAATTTTTTATTGAAAATTAAATTTTTTAACTAAAAATTCAACTATTTAATTTTTGGTTGAAAATTCGTCTTTTCAGTTAAAACAATATATATGTCGGTCTAAAAATTCAAGTACTTCGTAAAAAATTGATTTTATTAGTTAAAGGATTAACCAATTTGTTGAAAATGTTTTTTTTTCTCTAAATAATGGTCTCGACTGCAAATTTCACTGTCGCATTATAAGCTAAAAATCAATCGTTTTTAGTTGAAAACTTAGCAATTATATTCCTTTTTTCATTCAGGTTTAATATTTGTTGTTAAGAATTAACTTTTTTAAGTGAAAATTTAACAGCTTAATATTTCTTTGAAAATCGATTTTGTTAGGTTGAAAAATAAAACTTTTGGTTGAAAGTTTAACTACTTGGTTGAAATTTGGACTACTTTGTTAAAAATTTAATTTTTCGCTTGAAGATGTAACTATTTTGTTGAAAATTGTTTTTTTTTTAAATCAATTTTCTTAACTGAAAATTTTAATATTTCATTTTTGGCTGAAAAAATTTATAGTTTCCAAATGAAAACTCAACTATTACATTTTTCGTTGGGAATACATCTCTTTTTGTTGAAAATTCATTTCTTTTATTTAAAAATTCAACTGTTACATTTTTTATTGAGAATTCATCTTTTTCGGATAAAAAAATATTTTTGCTTGAAAAGTCAATTACTTGGTTGAAAACTGAACTGCTTTGTTAAAAATCAGTTTATTTTTAGAACATTCATCTTTCTGATTAAAAAATATATTTTATTTGGTTCAAAATTAATTTTTTGAACTGGAAATTTAGTTATTCCATTTTTGTTTAAAGATTGATAGTGTTTAGTTGAAAATTCAACTATTTGGCTGAGAATTATTTTTTTATTAATAATTCATATTTTCGGGTTGAAAATTCAATTGTTTTGTATAAAGTGGTAGAAGATTTCTCGTTGAGAATTCATCTTTGTTTGTTGAATTCAACTGTTTTTTATTTAAAGTTAAAGTCTTTTTTGGTTGAGATATTAACTGTTCTATTTTTGGTCGAAAATTTATCTTTTTTAACTGAAATTTTACTATTTTATTTTTAATTGTAAATTATGTCCTTTTAGGTTAAACAACATATTTTTGGTTGAAAATTCAACTACTTGGTTAAAAGTTAATCTGCTTTGTCAAAAAGTCAGTTTATTATTTGAAAATTCATCTCTTTCTTTTGAAATATATATTTTTTGGTTGAAAATTAATTTTTTGTACTGAAAATTAAATTATTCCATTTTTGGTTAAAAATTGCTCGTATTTAGTTGACAACTGAACTATTTATCTGATTTTTAAAATTTTTCATTAATAATTCATATTTTCGGTTAGTAAAGTCAGTTGTTTTGTAAAAAATTGTAGAAGATTTTTCGTTGAAAATTCATCTTTGTTGGTTGAATTCAACTGTTTTCGATTTTAAATTAAAATCTGTTTTGGTTGAAATATCAACTGTTCTGTTTTTGGTTGCAAATTTATCTTTTTTAACTGAAATTTGACTATTTTATTTTTAATTGAAAATTCGTCTTTTTGGGTTAAACAAAATATTTTTGGTTGAAAATTCAACTGCTTGTTTAAAAGTTGAGCTGCTTTGTTAAAAAATCAGTTTATTATTTGAAAATTCATCTCTTTCTTTTGAAATTTTTTTGTTTGAAAATTAATTTTTTGAACTGAAAATTTAATTATTCCCCTATTTCGGTGAAAATTACTCTATTTCCCCTTATCCAAGAGCCTTTTAATTTGTGAAAATAGAAAATTAAAAATTGCTTTATCACTTCCGTATGAAATTATTTGAGGTAGCAATAAAAAAGCAGCTTAATCATTATAATTTAAACAACAGTACTTACAATTAAGAAGCTTGAGAAAATGCAATTTTTTGTTACTTCTAATAAAAAGAAATATCCTTGAAGAAAATCAAATGTTTGAGAAGAAACGTTAGTATAATTAATATCAATCGGACAAATTATTGTATTGAAATACTTCCTTGAAGGAGATAATGCTTCCTATCATTATTATTTACGTTTTCAAAATGTAGATTTCTATTCAAGAATGTATTTCTCATATCACAGGGTGCACAGTATTTCCCCTATTCTCTTGCGTTTCTCTTATTTTTTCAAAGTGCCCTTTTTTCTCTAATCATAAAAAATGCCCCTTTCCCATTCCCCATTTCCCATCCCCCTTTCCCCTTTCCCCTCTCCCCTTTCCCCTTTCCCTTCCCGTTCATCCTTTCCCATCCTTCTTTCCCCTTCCACCTTTCCCCTTTTTCCCCTTTTTCTTGTGTTTCCGCCTAAATGCGAACTGGATTAGTAGAAGTTTTTGGTTGAAAAGTCTGTTATATTTTTGGTTCGAAATTTATCTCGTTTGGTGCAGAATTCTACAATTTGGCTGGAAATTTATTTATTTCATTGAAAATGTAAGTATATTGTTGAGTCATCTTTTTTATGAAATATTCAACTAATTGGTTGGAAGTTTTAGATATTGTTAGAAGATTAATTTTTTTGGTAGGAATTTCTTAATTTTGTTCAAAAATTAAACTATTTAAATAAAAATTGAACTATTATGTTGAAATTTTATTTATTATTTTGGTTACGAATTAATTTTTTTAACTCTTTCACGTTTTTTTTTAATTGATCTTTTTATTTGAAAATTGATCTTTTCTAGTTGAAAATGCAACTATTTAGTTGTTTTTTTTGTTAAAAATGCAACTGTTTGGTTGAAATTTTTTTTTTTTTTGGTTGAGGATTGAAATATTTTGTTAAAAATTCCTCTGTTTGAAATGATGGATCTTCAATCAAACAAATGAATATTTATTAAAATAGTTTAACTTTTGATCTTCAGTTAAAAAAGTTGAATTCTCAAATAAAAATGTAATAGTTGATACTTCAAACAAAAAAGTTTTTTCTTTCCATTTTTGGATGGAAATTCATCTATTTTAGTTAAAAATATAACTAATTTGTTAAAAATTCAATTTTTAAATTGAAGAATAATAATTTTAGTTGAAAATTCATCACTTTGTTTAAAAACTAACCATTTTGTCAAAAATTTTATTTTTTTTTTGCTTAAAATTATTTTTTTTTTACTACAAATTTAATAATTCCATTTTTATTTTCAAAATAATTTTTAGTTGAAAATTGAACTGGTTAGTTGAAAATTCATGAATTCTGTTAAAACTTCGTATTTTTGCTGGGAAATTAATGCCCTTGTAGAAAATTCATCTTTCTGGTTAAAAATGCAACTGTTTGCTGTTTTGATTGAAGATTTATTTTTGATTGAAAATTCGTTTTCAATCAAAAAACAAATTTTTGGTTAAAATAGCAAATGTGACATTTGTCGCTGAAAATTAATTTTTTTGTTGCCAAAAATTCAACTACTATGTTACAAATTGATCTTGTAGCTAGAAAAGACAACTATTTTGTTAGAAAATTTATATTTTGGGGTTGAAAATAAGTAGAAAATTTGGTCGGAAATTCACCTTTTTTGTTGAAAATTCGTATTTTTGAATTGAGAATTCAACTGTTTTGTGGAAAACTCGACCTTCTGGCTTGAAAATTCAAAATTTTTTGGACTCTGAAATGAAAGTGACGGCCTTGAGAATTTTGAAGATTTCAAGAGATTTCCAAAATTGTCAAAAAAGAATCTGGAAGATTTTAAAGCAATTTTTTTAATTGTTCAGTTAAAAAAAAATTATGTAAAATTCGAATCACTTTAAAAGATATTAAGAAGTTTTTAAAAATTTCAAAAAATGATTTTGAAAAAGAATGTAGAAGATTTTAAAGCAAAAATTTTGAATTTAGCAAGATTACACATTTTAAACTATATTTAGAAATTTTGAAGAATTTCCAAAATAATTTCAAGAAATTTATAAGAAAATGTAGATTTTTGAAGACTTCGAAAAAGGGAGCTTTTTAAGAGTTTTGAAAGGTTTCAAGAGAATCAAAGTTTTCTTTTAAAGATTTAAAAAGATTTCAAAAATTGTCGAAAAAGAATCTGGAATATTTTAAGGCAATCTTTTAAATTTTGCAGTTAAAAAAAATTATGAAAAATTCGAATCACTTTAAAAGATATTAAGAAGTTTTGAAAAAATTTCAAAAAATAATTTGGAAAAAGAATGTAGAAGATTTTAGAACAAAAATTTTGAATTTTGCAAGATTACAAATTTTGTTTAATATTTCAAAAAATGATTTTTTATTTTGAAAAATTAATTTTAGGATAAATTTGAAAATTATTTCAAAATATTTGCAAAATTGAATCCGGAAGATTTTAAGGCATTTTTTTGTATTTTGCAGAATTTTGAAAAAAAAATTAGGAAAAATCTAACACATTTTAAACTATATTTAGAAATTTTGAATAATTTCCAAAATAATTTCATGAAATTTAAAACCAAATGAAGATTTTTGAAGACTTCGAAAAAAGGAGCTTTTCAAGAGTTTTGAAAGCTTTCAAGAAAATGAAGAAAAGATGAGGAATTTTGAAAATTTCAAAAAAAAGTTTTTTTAAGCTTTTGAACGAATTTCAAAAAATTTTAAACGAAATTTAGATTATAAAAATTTCGAAAAAAGTAGAGTTTTAAGATTTTGAAAGGTTTTAAGAGAATAATCAAGTTATTTGAAGATTCCTGGCAAAATTTAAATGATTTTTTATTTTGATAAATTAATTATAAGATTTTTTTAAATTTAATGAAAAATTCGAACCAGTTTGAAAGATATTTAAAAATTTTGGAAAAATTTCAAAAATTATTTAAAACTAGAAACGATTTCAAGAAACGTAAAAACAAAATGTGGATTTTTGAAGATTTCGAAAAAGAAAGCTTTTCAAGAGTTTTGAAAGTTTTCAAGAGAATAAAAAAGGGTGCTTTCAAAGATTCTTGGGAATACTGAAATAAATCTTATTTGGAAAAATTAATTCTAAGATGAAATTGAAAAACATTTTTAAACATTTCAAGCGATTTCCAAAATTGTCAGAAAAGTTTCTGGAAGATTTTAATGCAATTTTTTCATTTTACAGAATTCAAACAAAAATGTAGGAAAAATGCTACTTATTTTAAAATATATTGAAAAGTTTTGAAAAAATTTCAAAAACAATTTAAAACCTTGAACGATTTCAAGAAATTTAAAACAAAATGTGGATTTTGGAAGATTTAAAAAAAAGTGTTTTAAGAATTGTGAAAGATTTCAAGAGAACAAGAAAATTAAAATGATATTTAATTTTGAAAAATTAATTTTAAGATAAAATTTAAAAAAATTGAAAATACTTCGAAAGGTTTCGAAAATTGTCGAAAAAGAATTTGGAAGATTTAAAAGCAATTTTTTCATTTTTAGCAGCATTAATAAAAACGTTTTATCTTGAAACAATTTCAAGAAATTGAAAACAATATGTTGATCTTCGAAGAGTTTCGTAAGGTTTCAAGAAAATAAAAGTTTTTTTTTTAAAGATTCATGAGAAAATTGAAACGATTTTTTATTTTGAATAATTAATTTTAGGATAAAATTTAAAATAATCATTATAAATGTCAATAAAAATTAAATTAAATTGAAATTTACTATTTGTACAGTTTACAATATTTAAATATGTCAATGCTAAAAATTTAATGTTCACTTTGTAGAATTATTGTTGGTACTCTGTGAAATGTGTATTCGTATTTAATCATCAAAATAATGTTTTCTTCACTTTTCATTAGTATTTATTAATTTATTCGATAGTTAATATGCTATAAAATATTTTGCCGAGATAAATATATGTAAAAAACGTATTTTAACAATTAAAATAAATTAAATTTGTATTTTCCCCATGCATTTGAATGATTTTCGGCCTAAAAGTACAGCCAGCGGCGCAACTCGGCCGTCTTCAAATCTCATGACACATTTATTCTACAGGCCTTTAGAGGAGAGTCATCCCCCTGGTTCTTATAAATTCTATCTTAGCATACATATATACTTGACTGGGTGCTTAGTTCATACTTAAAATATATTTTTAATCATTTTAACATTAAAAAATCGTTCTAGGTTAACGAATAAATTTAATTTTAATAAAATAAATTCTTAAATTGTCATAAATTTTCAGAGAATTTATTTCTCGGTTATATTCTTGGTAATATTCTCGTTCTCGTTACCGTTATCGAAGTAATATAACCAACTCAGAACTCTACTTCAGATTATGTGATTGAAATATAATATCAAACAATGTATTTTTGTAGACGTATTATAGATCTGGCGAAAACCTAAGCCATCTTAAGACCCTTAAAACAATCAAAAACCATCTGGCCGGGCCTGGCACAGAAAAAGCTGAAAAATTTTTTATATTTCAATTTCAAAAAATCTTTCCAGCTGTACTCAGCTTTATGGAATGGAAAAAAGAGTAGGCAGAAATGTCAAATATGGATATTGACCCACTTCTAAATCGAACTGGACCATAATCTTCCACTTTTAAGTACAAAAAAAAACGCATTTCTCTTGCGCCCCAGGACCATTATATTCTTTTTTCTCAAAATAATAATATCTTTGTAATTGAATTGATTTTTATACGCACTCAGTTTTGGTAGATATTTTTGTTTCTGATCTTCACTACCATAAGAATAAATGGCTCCAGCAACTAGTGAAGATTGGACAGAAAATGCTGATCTATAGCCACTGTCAATTTCTTCAATTTCTTTCGCTAAAAGTCCATAAGCCACGTTGGAAACTCCAGCAGCACCATAGCCTTTCAAAGTGCAACCAATAACCCCCATAGCTCCTAATTCCTTCATTATATTTTGATCAAAGAACTCATTTCTATTTGCTTCAACAATACGAGGTAACAGCTTTTCCTTACAGTAAGTCCTAAATTGATCTCTGATAATGATTTCATCAGCCGTTAATTGGCTCTCCAAACATAGTGGATCATCCCATTTGAAAAGAGCTGCAAGTAATAAAGTAATGAGCAATTCCATGACAAATCAACTGAAGAATTTCATCTATGTTGAGTAATTTTGATGAAACTTCTAGTATCCGTTCTATTAGGTATTGAGAGAAAAATCCTCAAATAATTTCTGAAAATTTTGAAAACCTTGGGAGAGAACGTCAAACGGGGTGATTATGGACATGTGGGGTGAATTGGGACACCCTTAAATTCTCTAAATTGGCAGGATAAATTATTCAAAATGGTTCCAAGAGTCTGGAATCAGTTCAAGCCTTAACGGGTTCTAAATTCTGGTTAAAACCACCAAACTTATGTGATTTAAACTATCAATTTAGGAATGTCCGAATTTACCCCATATGTCAGAAATTACCCTGTTTGACGGCATTCAAAATTGAAAATTTTGGTCCTTATTTTTAACATTTATAAGGGGCCGTTCATAAACAACGCAACAAGAAAAATCAACTACTTTTGGTTAAAAATTCTACTATTATATTTTTGGTACGGAATTCATCTCGTTTGGATACAAATTCTAGTATTTGGTTGAGAATTTTATTATTTTGTTGAAAATGCAACTATTTTGTTAAAAATTAATTTTGTTGGTCAGAAATTCAGCTACATGGTTAAAAGTTAAACTACTTTGTTTAAAATACATTTTTTGGGTTGTAGTTTCATTTCCTTGATTTAATAATTAACTATTTCATTTTTAGAAAATTAATCTTCTGGGTTAGAAAATTACCTTTTGGGCTAAACTCGTTTGTTAAAAATGAATTTTTTTTGAGATTCATAGTTTTAGGTAAAAATTCATCTCTTTTGTTGAAAATATAACTATATATTTGTTTGAAAATTTGTCTTTTATTGTTGGTTGAGAATTAAGTTTTTAACTAACAATGTCATTATTTCATATTTGGTTGAAAATTGATATTTTTTATTGGAAATTGTTCTTTTATAGTTAAAAATTCAACTGATTTTGTTGAATTTCAATCTTTTTTGTTTGAAAAATCGAACTTTTGATTAAACATTTAACTATTTGGTTAAAAATTTTAATATTTGTTTGAAAATGGAATTTTTTGGTTGAAAATTCAACTATGTTAAAAAAAAATGTATATTTGGTTTGAAAATTCAACTATTTGGTTGCAAATAGAACTGTATTTAGTTATAATTTAATCTTTATTCTATGAAAATTCGACCATTTAGTTTTTAGCCGAAATTTAATCTTTTTTTGTTAAAAATGTTTACATTTAATTAAAAAGTTCATTATTTTGTTTAAAGGTAATCCTTTTTATTTAAAAATTCAACTGATTTGTTGAAACTTCGTCTTTTTGGCTTCAAAATTGAACTGTTTAGTTAGAAGATTTAACTTTTCGGTTGAAAATTAAATTTTTTGTTAAAAATGGATATTTTTTGTTAAAAATGGATATTTTTGGTTAAAAATTCCACTGTTTCATAGAAAATTCGTCTTTTTGATTTGAAAATTCTACTGTTTTTGTAGAAAATTCAACTATTTGATTAAAAATTAAATTTTTTGTTGAAAATGAACTTTTTTGCTGAGTATTCAACTATTTTGGTAAAAAATGTAAGTAATTTATTAACGATATAATAATTATAATAATTTAGGAATAACTAACTATATAATATATATAATTATTTAAATATTTTATTTTATTATTATTTTATAATTTTTATTCAACTATTTTATTAAAAAACTAAGTTTTTCGTTGAAAATTGAATTGTTTAGTAAAAAATTAATTTTTTTTAAATTTATCTCTTTCGATTGGCGATTCAACTACAATGTTAAATATTGATTTTTGTTGTTAAAGATGCATAATTCTAATTAGCAATTCATCTCTTTGGTTGCAAATTGAATTATTTTGTTTAGAATTCGTTTATTAATTAAAAATTGAACTATTCTAATTTTAAAAATTCATATTTCTTAGTTGAAGATTAATCTTTTTGGTTGGAAATTCAACTATTTCGTTAAAAATTAATCTATTTTGTGGAAAATTCAATACAATTTGAAGCGTTTTAAGTTGAATTCAGAATGGATCTGATTTAAATATGCGAAATTTACTGAAAATCAGGCTCTATTCACTGAAATCCCAGTACTTTTTAAGTGGTTGGTTACTACTGAAATTTCTGTACCAGTTATAATTAAAAGTGCAATAAAAATAAAGACTTTTTAATTCTAATAAAATTAGTCAAAATTTGTCAAATTTCAGTAGTTGGTTACTGCTTTCTCAGTAGAAATAGTTACTGCAGTTTCAGTGAGGGTTACATAAAATTTTTCACTGAAATTTCAGTACTTTTTCACTGATTGCCCAGTAGAAAAACTACAAAGAATTCGGGAATTTTTATTGCGAGCGCGTAACGTTAGCGCATAGTTTATAATAATCAGTGATTTTTCATAGAAAAAAATAGCCTAAAAATATTATAGTTCTCAACATTTAAACCAGTAGCATTTTTCTAAAAATCAGTGACTCTTTATAAATAAAGGCAATAATTCTGTTCCAAATACTTGACCAATTTTTCAAAAATGACAAAAGTATGTCAAAATTTTCAAAAAAGTAATTCTATTTGATGATACAATTTATTTATAAATGTTTATAAATATAATTGATGGAAGAGAACATTTCAATTGTAAATGTTTTTTGATATTGGGAAATAATTATGTTCTTAATATTTTGCTACCATTATATAATTTGTAACCTTTTTTGCACTTTCTAAAAATTTTTAATGATTCAGGTTTTATTTTAAAAGATTAATTTTAAGCTTTGAAGAATTTAAAATATATTTTTTTTATTTTTTCAGGCTTTTAAAAAATTGTGGGAAAACTTGAAATTAATTTGAGATATATTTAGAAGCTTTAGAAGTTTCGAAAAAATTCGAATATAATTTTTGAGAGGATTTAAACTCTAAAACAAACTGTAGATTTTTGAAGGTTTCGAAGAAAAAAAATTAGAAGCTTCTTAAGATTTTTGAAAGTTTTCAACATAATAACAAAATTTTCTGAACATTTCTAGGAAAATTTAAAATGATTCTTTATTTTACAAAATGTATGTCAAGTCTATGTTTAAAAAGATTTTTAAACATTCCAAAATATTTTCAAAATTGTCAAAAAAGAATCTGGAAGATATTCAGGATTTTTAAAACAATTTTGAGGATTTTTCAAAGTTTTAGGAGACATTCGAATCATTTTAAAATATATTTAGAAGTTTTTAAAGAATTTTTAATATAATTTTAATTAAAAAAATAGTTATTCGAAATTTTGAGTTTGCATCAAAAATTATTTTTCTCTTCATATTATAATTCGACTACAACTTTTTTTTCAGGACTGAAAAAATTTTTTGGTTGAAAATTCGTCATTTCCATTTGAAAATTCATCTCTTTTGAAAAAAATGTCATATCCTTTTATTAAAACTGAAACTATTTGGTTTAAAATTAAATTTTTTTTTTTGAGATTTCAAATTTTTTGTTGAAAATTTGCCTTCTAGGACGAATTCAACTCTTTTTGATTGAAAATTAAAATCTTTTTTAGTTGTAATTCAACTATTATGTTTTTCGTTGAGATTTTATTTTTTTGTTGTTGTTGAAAATTCATCATTTTAGTTTTAAATTAATCTCTTTGGATAAAAAATATAACTATTTTGTTGAAAATTCATTTTTTAAATAAATTTAACTGTTTTTTATTCAAAATTAGAATCTTTGTGGATTCAAATATGAACTACTACACTTTTGATTGAGAATTAATCTTTTTTGATTGAAAATTCATGTATTAGGTTGGAAAATACCTTTTTTTTGTAGGAAATTCACCTCTTTTGGAAAATATTTCATCTTTTTGTATTAAAAATTCAACTGATATCTTTTGGATTATTTAAAATGTTTTTGATTTAAATTCATCATCTTTTTTTTAATTAAACTATGGAATAAGTTAGTGTTTCTTTGTATGGGCTTTAGGGTCCAATAATAAAAAAACTGTGATTTTTAATCAGATGTTTCCACTCATGTGGGAGTCCTCTACAGTGATTTATTTATAAACAAAACCAAGATTTATGTTTTCAGTAATATACTTTCAATACAGATAGCAGTGACGAAAAAAAAAAATAATTTCAGAAAATAAATTACAATTGTGATTATTTTTGTTGTGGATTTTTTTGTTAAAAATATTATAGGTCTTATAATATTTATAGAATCAGACAATATAAAATGAAATGTAATTAGTTGTAATTAATTGCAACCAATTAACGACAAAACATTAATTATTTAATTGAAGAATTATATAATGGAAAACGATTACGAATAAATAGAAAACTGGTTTATTATACTAATGAAAATTCAGAATTTCGTTGTTTTTTTTTAACAAGAAAATTTTTTTTGGGTTATCCACAATTTACTTAATCTCATAAGGTTTTTTATATTACTAAAAATGTAAATTTTAATTTTTTTATATATCAATATAATACAATTCAATACAATTCCCCATAATGAATTTAATCAAACCATTGGTGGCGCTGGCTGTACTTTTAGGCCGAAAATTATTCAAATGCATGGGGAAAGTGTCAAAAATGTGAAATTTTCTGGTTTTTATATTATAAAAACGGACTTTCAAATTTTTTTTTTGCATTAGAATTAAGTTTTAAGGCTTTTAAACTGAAATTTTATCAAGTTTTTTTTTGTGATGAACGAGAATAATGGAGAGAATTTTGCCCAACATTTTGTCTTGAGAATTTTGAAGATTTCAAGAGAATAAAAAAGTGTTCTAAAAATTCCTGGCAAAATTTAAATAATGTTTTATTTAGTAAATTAATTTTAAGAGAATATTTAAAAATGATTCTCTAAAATTCCGATAAAAAATGTAGAAAATTTTAAGGCAAAATTTTTCAATTCTGCACGCTTATAACATTTTACAAATAATTTGTGTCAGTTTAAGAAATATTAACACGTTTCGCCAAGATTTTATAAAATTTAAAGTAGTAAATATACGAGCTAGATGTTGGTGCGTAGAAGTGAACTTCTTCCACCAAAAGTTGTTGATTTTATCTGGCCTTGGCGCTGAAACGTTCTTAGTTTTAGCGATAACTTTCTTCACTTCTTCAGCAGTAATTAGTGGACACTCTTCCTCTGAAGCGTGCAACCTTTGCCTTCGGCAAAAGTTACGACAGAGTGATATATCTGAAGCGTATATCTGAGCTGAAGAACTTGAGAAACGGAGTAGCAGAGGACGACATTAAGATTAGATAGAATAGCAAACTCAATAAAATTAAATATTTAACTTCAATTTAAAGAAAAAGAATTTAAAGATCAACCTTTTAGAAAAAAGAAAATATGTTTCTTCAATTAAATTTGACGATAAGAATAAGAAGTGAGATGATAGTAGTATTTATTTATTCATTTTTTTTTAACAGGTAGGATTTTTGTTTTATTTCAGAAAAGAAAAAGATGGAGGGCATCGGGATGTGGAAATGCAGACATTGCAAAATGATGATTTCGATTCCAATATATATTTTTCGTGATACTTATTCTGCCACTAAGGTTTAAGGAAGGTAAACCAAGCCCCAAAGGAGAGCAACAACGAAAGGGAGAAAAAAAGGAATCCAACCAAGATGAAAGGAAAGATCTAGAAGAGGCCAAAAAAAATCATACGACGGAAGATTCGTACAACGGCCTAGACACACAAATGGACGAATCAAGGCTGTCCTTGGAAAACAAACTGGCAGAGACAGAACAACTCACAAGGCAGTAATAAACCTTATCCCAGTCAGAGGAGGGTGGGGGAGGTTATAACAAAATTAAAGCCCCAACATGTATATACAGCCCTGTGGGCCAGGGTCAAGGGCCCCATGCCGGGACCTGGTACACAAGTTCATACTACCAGAAAATCAGTATTCTAGTTTCCCTACCTAACAAAGGCTAATGAAGGAAATCTCTTAAGAGATTTCGGAGGCCATCGAAGTGGAGATTGCAGACAGCAGGTTGCAGGGCTACATAGTAGAGAGAACACCCAGGTTTAGGCTCAATGAGGGACTAAATCAGCTCGTCAGGGGGACGCAGTGACTGAGAAGGTATCGCAGAGCGACCGTATTGATTCCCGGCGCCCCTGAGGCTCCATCGACCGTTATGAGGCACCTGAGCTTCCATAAACTGACCCTAAGGACCGATTCGTGGAAGATATATTCTCACAGGTCAGTGGTCCAGAGATGGCTTACCCTAATCTAAGAATACTGATTATACAGAGAAAGGATTAGTGGCTTGTCAGGGTGTGTCTCCATATTGAAGGGCCGCGCCAAAAAAAACCAAGGGCATGCATAGCCGTAAAGGGTTTTATGCGATCTTGGTGCCTAAACTCTGCTCCGATGATCTTGGCAATATCAAGTTGAAACTCAGGGGCAGAAGCGGCTTATTTCCCGGGCTATGTTGAGGGATCCCTGCTTCCCTGATAGCTGGAGGCTCTAATTCAGCACTGCCAGGAGAAAATTTCGTAAATTTTAACGTAAATCTGAATAAGAAATTGCTGAGTTTTGCGTACCTCAGGTTATTGATGTGTAAAAAATGTAGACCTCGATATGGGGAGTCCCGCCTGAGTCGATTGAAACCATGGCTCTAAAGTGTAATGCAAGCCTCTGCCACACGTATTGTGTCATATGCCAGAGACCTGAGGCTTGCTTCTCTTCACCCGCTCAAAGAGGCCCTTGAGTTATTCTCTCACTGTCTCTCTGTCTCTCTCTATAAAAAATTGTTATTTCCGAACTTATTGATATTTTTTGGAAACGTTCAAGTTTGATGTTTTTCCTAACAACTTCTAATCAAATTCTCTCTTAATGCAATAATTGAAAGAAAATGTACAGTTGTTATTATTAAAACTAGGGTACTTGTTAAACCTATTGAAAAATAGATGTCTGGAAACTTTTGCACGGTATTCCATATAAGCCAAAATACATTTTTATGCTCCTACATGTACGTGAGTTATTATTTGCTTTATGTAAGATTTAAATTTTAATTAATTTTTACCAATTCTCTTAACAAAAAAAAACTAAAAAATTGTGTCAATTGTGTCCATCATCGAAAATTTCGTAAAGTCCATTAAAGACCTTTTTCCTCGACTAATTCTCTTTAAAAAACGATAAAAAAGGAGTAATTTGTGTCCATCTTCGGAAATTTTGCAGAATCCAATAAAAGTACATTGTTCTTCAACCAATCTCTTGAAAAAATTGAGAAAAAATACGTATACGCCCCGGAAAAAAACTTCTTAGAATCAAAGGAATGTCAGCCTTGCTATGCGATCAAGGAAAATTTCATTTGATTTAAAGAAATTCCTTCAACATTTTTCTAAATTAACGTTTATTTTATATATATATAATATCACATCAGAATTTAAGGCAAGTAATGGAGGTCTAAAAACTAACGTTGAAATAAACTTTTTAGAAATATTTTCTTCATTTATGAAATTGAAACGAGTAATTACTGTATGTTATAGGGTCTTTCCCGATTATCGTTATTACGATAATCACTTGAAGACAGTAGAATTAAATCATGCAATGGCCTTTAGCAAGAATTCACAAGTTGCATCCTGGATGCGCTGATATTTTAAGAAGTGTAACTTCAAGGAATGCTAGTAATTGTCCAGAAACGGCCTGTAAAAAAATTGGTATCCCACGTGTCGACCTCCAAGGTGATGAAATAGGAATCCTGATCGCTTACTCTCACAACGGGGGGAGTATTTACTACCTCAAAAGTGATAAGTTTGAAACATGAAAAAAGTCTTAAAAATCATCGATACAATGATTTTATGACAACCCAATCTTTTTTACTTTGAGCAAATGATTACAATTGTAATAAGAATCTCATTTTATTTTCTATCAAAGATTTTATACAGTAATAATAATTTCGGTATTTTAATTTCGGAGGACGCTGTTATTCTACCTGATTTCACGAGTTCACATTTTGGCCGCACTGAAAAAATAGATGATGTATTGTAGCGCAGCGGATCCCAATAACGTTTCAGTTTTAAATAATGCATCGTTCCTATACAAGTATTATTGATGTAACTGTATAAACTTAGAATATAAATTATGAAAACATTATCGTTTCTCAATTAAAATTCAAAAACCAGCAGAAAGTATTTAAAAAATTATTAAATTATGTTTCCATAGCAATTCATTTTTACTCATTTAATTAGTAAGTCGGCACTACTAAGCAGATTAGTAGAACACCCTTACTAATTCATTTAGTGACATAAATTTCACCATTTCATTTAGTGGAAACTGATAAAATTACTAATTTAACAGCCAGATACAATGCTACTAATTGCATTAGTAAAATTTCTACCAATTCGAATTTAGAGAGTACTGGTTCTGAGGGAATTTTAAAGGATTACGTGTAAGATTTCATTGGATCTGATACAACTTTGATGAATTTACCGAAAGTCACGGGATTTTGATTGATTTGAATAGATTTCATAGGTTTTGAAAAATTTCCGAGGATTTTGAAATAATTTTATAAGATTTCATTATTATTGGGAAGTGTTTTGCGAAGGTATCACGTTTTGAATTATGATAGTGGGGGCTTACAGAGTTTGCTTACACATACAGCTAATTATGTTGACAATGTTATAAAATTATCTGGATTCTCAAGGTAAACTTACATTAATGATACACGTGTCTAAAATTCGAAGTCATGTCGTGTGTCTTCAATTTGATAATTTTTTTTTAATAATAAATGATGCACACCAATGAAATAACTGCTAGTTAATTTATCTTCTTTTTCAAATTTGAATTTGAGTTTCACATTGTTCATTATACCTTGATTTAAATTTCATAATCTGTTCAAAATTAATGATTATATTTTACCTACATTACATTTGTCTCACAAAACTATTCATCTGTAGTCATAGTTTGTAATGTTACAATAGAAAATAAGTAATTTAACCATTTATTTTCGCAACACTGAAAACTTTTCTACGTGATAATCCTTGTAGATTTTCATGGGTGAATTTCCACCTGAAAATTTTTGCAAACATTTGGCACGTGGAAATCCTCGTAGATTTCCTTGTGTGAAGTTCTATGTACATAAACTAGTCTGTGACAACCTTTTTTTCAAGTGCATCAATACCAGGATATAATCGTACTTATGTCGATGCAGAAAATTGCTTCAGATATAATCTAGTAATATTCAAAAAAGGAATATTATTGATTTTGAAATAATAATTTGCAAGTTTCAGCTTATGATTTTTTCAAGTTTTTGTAAGTCTTTTTCAACTTTTAAAAGCTGGTTCATTTCAGAATAGATCATCTGTACGTGGTTGCGACCTAATTTCATAAAAAAGTAATATTATTTTTATAATGTTCCTGTATGTTTGAAGAGTAAAATTTAGTTATTCATGTGCTAATATTTATGTTCATTTGTAGAAATTAATTTTAAATGTTGGTGTGCACTGTAAAAATGGATTTTGTACTGTATCACAAAATGCATTTTTGTAATAAGAATTCGTAATATAACTTAATTCAATCAAATTTATATAATTATTTATTGCACTGAGCTTTCATTTGGCACTGATATATTTTTATTTGAATACTATTTTCGATGCTGCAATTAAACACGAAGTATTGCTTCGAAACTTCAAATTGAGATTTCTTCGGCATTACTGTGTAAAATTGATGAAATTTGAACTCTGTTCGAAAGATATTTAATACTTTAATTAAATACCTTTATGTACATCCCATAAAGTTTTTCGATGGCATCTCGTACGATTTCAATTCTATATTAATTTAAAAATTGCTTAAGGTTAACCTTTTTTACTGGGTTCTAAATATAAAGGCAATGGGATTGACGTTAGCTCTTAAAATTCGACATCTTTTCATTTCTAATTAAATCATTTTTCAAAATGTGAAAAATTATTTAATTTGAAATGAAAAGATGGTGTCAATTAATAATCTTAAATTAGATTATAATAAAAGTCAAAATTCCATTTAACGTCCAGCACTCAAGTCAATGTATAAATTCTTGAAAATAAACCAAGAATCTTACTCTAAAATTTGGACAAAAACTGCAAAATTCTCCTATTGTAACTTCTGAAAACAAGATAAAAATTGGTTTCTTTGGGCAAAAATAAAAAAAGAGGAAACAAAAATGAGAAGGCAACCAACCAAATCCCCTTCCTTCTCATTTTTCTTTCCTTTTTTTTATTTTCGTCCAAAGAAACAAATTTTTATTTCGTTTTCAGGAATTACAATAGGAGAATTTTTCGGTTTTTGTCCTAATTTATTCGTAAGATTTATGGTTTATTTTCAAGAATTATACATTGAAAAGATAGTTTTGAAAAGTATAAAAAATTATTGAATTTGAATTGAAAAGGTGTCGAATTTTAAGAGTCAAAACTTTTTAAGTATATTTTGAAATCTTCAAATGCATGAAGAAATCGTAAAAATTGTGCAATATCTTCTACAATGATTATAATAATTTTGAACTTGTTAAAAGTAGTTAAAAATCTTTCGAAATCATTCGAAATTGATAAAACTTTCCTGCACAATTTTTTGAGGTCATTTTGATTCCTCACGGATCTTCAGAAATCATATAATATCATGACAATATTTTGAAATCCTTAAAAATCTTCTTAAAATCTTGCAAGTCTTTAAAAATGTTAGAAAATCGTTAAATTTCTCCAAAATCCTTTTTAATCATCAAAAAATTTTAGAAACGATCTAGAGTGTTGTTAGATAGTTTTTGTAAATTGTTAATAATTCTGAAAGTTTTGAGGAATTGTTAAAAATTATAAAAAGTTTGTAAAAATCTTTTGAAAGAGTTAAAAAGATCTAAACATCTTCAAAGATCATTTACGGTCATGTGGTTATTACCATCGAAGCAAATTCAGTTTCCCAAACTTTTCGCTCGAAATAATAAATATTTTTTGCGAAAACAAGGCCATTTAGCTCCGTTTCGTACAGACGGAGGTAAGTGGCCCAGTTTTACAAAAAAATATTTATTATTGCCAGTATAAATTTGGGGAAACTAAATTGCTCATATGGTAAAGTATCACATGCCCTCAAAACCTGTGTAATATTTTGAAATCTTGAAAAATGCTTGCAGCTGAGTCAACCAAGGTTTAAACATGGAAACCCGGCAGCGTTCCACCGATTTGAATAAAACCTTTCAAATTGTGTTGCTAAAGATGTGTAATAAAAGTTTTGAAAAAAGATCTATTCGCTGATTGTTATTTATTTGTTTAAACAAGGAATTCCGAAAAATCGATTTCAAAGTTGAATAACTTCAACAAATGGAGTCCGAAAGCCACGAAAATTGTGTGTTCATGTATATTGGGGCTGCTGATTATAAATTTGAGGGTGAACAAATTTACAATGGCGGCCAAATTTTTTTCAACATTTATTAAAAAAAGGGAAAAACTCCAAATAAATTATCAATAACTGTCATACATCTTTTTTAAAGCATTGGTAGATAACATAAGTTGAACTCGAAATGAAGGGGGAAACCACCCTTAAGTCGAGCAAATCACCACGAAACAATGGCTTTTGGCGTTTATTTTGGAAACGGTGCATCGGAAAAAAATCATGTACATTCCGTACATTTTTAGTCACATACACTTTTATCCAGAAACTCTAAGGGTTGGTTACTCAGAAAGTATGACCCGCAAGGGAAAAATCCATACAAGCATTCTTATTCTAAATTATATCAACTGCCAATGCTTTAAAAAATATGTATGGCAAATATTATTAATTTATTTTGAGTTCTTTTTTTTTAATAAATGTTGAAAAAAGTCTGGCCGCAATTTTGAATTTGTTTATCCTCAAATTTATGATCAGCAACCCCAGTATACATAAAGACACTACTTTCGTGGCTTTAAGACACCATTTGTTTAAGTTATTCAACTTTAAAATCGATTTTTCGGAATTTTTCGGAACTTTTGAGGTTCTGACATCGAATTCTCAAAATCGACCAATTCCTCTCTCGAAGTGTTTGTCACATCCTTTGATGCAGAATCCTCATACTGTTTTGTAAAAACAATTGAATCTTTGGGTGTCAAATCCTCATTTTTTTATCTTCTGTGAGATCTACCCTTTTGGACGAAGCCTTTGGACAATTTGGAAGCGTTGAATTATTTTCATAAGATTCCATTCTTTGCGCAAGACTCCTTCTGACTTTGATTCCTTCTCGCCAAACATTTAGCCTGAACTAAAATAAACAATTCAATGGTAAACGGAAATATTATAAAGTTGCTCTGGGTGAAGTTTTGATGTAAAATTACCTTCTGTTTTCGCGCTACAAAATCCGCGAAATCATTCTCCTCATCTTCTTCTTCGGTAGACGATCCGTTTGAAGATTTTATGTATTTCCACCGTCGTTTACCACCTTCTTCGTGAGTTTTCACTTGCTCCTGAAGATCGGAAATACTTCTAAAAATACTATAGCCTTCAATCTTGCCCATATTTTCGAATTTTTCAAAATTAAAGTGCACTCAGTTTCAAAGAGCACCTTGGTCATAGACTTTTGAATTTTCATTTGTTTATTTATTATATGTTTACTCAAAGTACGAAAAAGTCGAAGTTTTGCTCGGTTTATCTTTTATCATCTGAATTGATGCAGATATTCTTAAAAATAATGTGTCCAATTATATTTGTAAAAATACAACAATGGTTGATTTTTTAAACAAATGAAATAAATGAATATAAAACTTTGGCACTTTGGCCTGAAAAATAATTTTTTGCACGAAAACTGATTAAAATTTTTATGAGAGAGAATTTCAGTCACTAACTCTATTTAAAATTAACAATAAGCAATTGTTATTATTTATTTTTACTATTTAATTTCAAATATCATGAAATATTCATATATTTGAAAACTGTTGTAATTTGTGTTGAAAGCAAGTTTTTCTTATGTGAAAATACTTTAAATTATTGTGAGAGTGATCGTCATTAACAATTTCCATAATACATTAACAATTATAATATTTCTAAACCATTTCTATGGAAAATGTTGAAGTTGATGGTTTTTTAATTTCGGATTTTCCTTCATCATCTGAATTGATGCAGATACTCTTGAAAATAACATAGGTTCAATTATATTTGTTTCTTCTAGGTAGCTGACTAGTCTTACTACATTTAGTTTCATTCTTGTGACAAATATTTCTTTCAATATAATAATTTAGAAACATACAATAATATGATTTGATTAAAAATATTTGTATTTTGCAGACAGCGGATGATTTAAATCTGCCATGTCAGGGATTGGAGGAAACCGTCGTTAAAAACAATGAGCATCTTCGAGATTTAGAAATCGAATTTTATCAGTCCGCCAAGCCTGAAATAATGTTGGGGCAGGATTACGCAGATATTATAACCTCAAGAAAGGTTCGTAGTGCTGGCCGCCAGGCTCCAGTAGCTTCTTTCACATGTGTGAACAGAAAATAAGTCACAACTTCTTAATAAACGATAAACAAGTTGTGAGTGAGATGACCTTACACGAACTCGTCCGGGAAAATTTCAGTTTAGAGGCGATTGTAGTATCCTTTTTATGTAACAAGAACGTTATGGAAGAGCGAGCAAAAGACCTCCTGGACAGACATACATGTCGCATAGCACAGCAATGGTGGGCCCCATCGCTTTGGATAAATGAGACAGTTTATTTGCCTGACAATCGGGATATGGCGTTAAATTGACTCAAAATTTTGGAGAAAAGAATGGAAAAGGATGCCTCTTATAAGAGGATGTATTGCCATCAGATGAACGACTTCATTGAAAAGGGCTACGTAATGAAAATAAACGAACAGACAAAAGCGTAAAGAGTTTGGTACCTCCCACACTTTAGTGTGACAAACCCAAATAAGCCAGGAAAATTCAGAATAGTGATGGATCCATCAGCAACATATAAGGGAACTTGTCTGAATGATCCACTTCTGGCAGGCCCTGCAATGCTGGAATCCAGATACATACCGCATGACATCTATGATATTTGGAGCTACATTGTCACCTTGCACTACTTTGTACGTAAGGGACCGTACCGCACGTGAATTCGACACGCAGTTTCCCAGGGCAGTAGAAGCTATTGTTCGAAAATACCACATGGACGACTGATGCAGAAGATGAAGCTATTACGATTATTCGAGAGGAGGCAGAGGTCCATTCTCGCTGCGGATTCGGGATACGTGGTTGGACCAGCAAGTCAGAGTGTTCGAAGCTCATTGCCAGCAGAGAAATTTACTACGGAGTCGGTTGATCTCGGACTGGGTCAGCCAGCAGTTGAGAAAACTCTATGTCTCATATTGAATCCCAATTCAGACGCATTTTCGTTCAGCGTCGGATTGGCAAAGGTTCCGGAGGTGATTCGAAATGGTGATAAAGCACCCACTAAGCGTGAAATGTTTCGCATGTTTACGTCAGTTTTTGATCCACTCGGATTCCTTCAGCCGTTCACAATTCGGAGCAAAATTCTGCTACAAATTGTATGGCGCAGTGGTATTACTTGGGATGAGTAGTTGTTTGATGAAAAATTTGTAGGGTGGAAAGGCGGGAAAATGAACTGAAAATGATTGCAGAATTTGTAACCGCATTCGAGTCACATTTTCTACGAGAAATCGATGACCTAACAGAAGTTTCTGAGTGGAATTGAGTGCCCGGAGCACAAAATCCGGCGGATGTTGCCACCAGAGGAAAAGGATCCTTTGAATCACACCGAAAGAAATGGACCCAAGGGGCAGATCTTCTCACAAGCAATAACTCGAAATGGCCAACACAGCCGGATTTAGACAAAAGAATTTATGATTCAAAAATGGAAGTCGTCGCTGTTACAACAGAGACCACGCTCTCATTGGCCACTGACATAAGTCATTTTTCGATATAGCCACATCTCATTCGCAGCACAGCATGTTTTTTGCTTGCACCAGATATCTGTTGTAGAAAAAGTAAAATCAGACCAACCTCTGAAAACTTAAGAGAAGCCGAGATTCACTGGATTCGGAAATCTCAGTTAGATAGTTTCGGACCCGTGTTAGAAGCCTTACGACGAAATCAACCACTATATAATGACAGAAGGCTGCGTAACTTAACTCCAATAATCAATGGCTATCACGAAAAAGCCGGACATGGAAACACAGAGATAGTGCTCAATGAATTGAGACCAAAATATTGGTTAATAAATCTCCAAGCAACTGTAAGATCAGTGTCAATCCGTTGCCGTATGTGTAGCACGATAAGAGCTAGACCTAATGCTCCTCGAATGGGCGATCTGCCAACTGAACGGGTATCGCATCATCAGAGGCCCTTCACGTATACAGGACTGGATTACTTCGGTCCTGTGTATGTCACTTTTGTCACGCGACGAGAGAAGCGTTGGTGTGTAGTGTTCACATGCCGTTCAACAAGAACGTTGCACTTAGAAATCGCAGAATCTCTCATTGCGGACTCTGCCATTATGGCGATGCAACGTATGATAGCCCGAGGAGGTTGCCCGTCCCGAATTTATTCTGACAACGGCACTAATTTTAGGGGTGCAGATGCAGAGCTGAAAAGTGCCCTGAAAAAATTAAATGGAGTCAAGGTTCGCGACAGCGCGGCGAACCACAGCATCGAATGAAATTTTATACTTCCATATGCACCACATATGGTTGGTAGTCGGGAGAGATTGGTGCGAAGCGGTAAAACACCACTAAGAGTAATCCTCAAGTCAAGAGCACTTCGAGAGAAGTATCCGGCTACGTTTATGACCGAAGCCGAGCACGCGGTAAACAGTAGAGCCCTAACACATGTCTCGGTGGATCATCAAAATCTGGAAGCGCTGACACCAAATCATTTTCTTCTTGGAGCATCCATTGGAAAAGCGGACCTCGGACACCTTGAACACATTGACTCGATTGACTTATGTACAAGAAAACAATAGCGTGAAGCTCAGGGATTGGCGAACATGTTCTGGAACAGATAGGTGAGGGAATATCTCCCAAGAATTTTACCTAGAAAGCGCTGGCATACGAAGGCTGAATTCTTAAAGACAGGTGACATCGTTTTGATCGTTGATCATAAGTAGCCGTATAATTCATGGCCGAAGGGTATCATCGAGCATACGTACCCGGGTAAAGATGGACGTGTTCGCCTAGTAGATTTACGTACCGTCGGAGGTTTATCAAGACGCCCAGTAGTTATGATCGCAAAAATTGGGAACCGAAAATTAAATAAACCGTTCGAATATTAATAATGATTGGAACATACATTAAAGTAGAACTTTAGTTCTATTCTTATGATGTTGCATTAATTTAAATAGGATGATTGATTGATATCACCATCGTTGGGTGCATGATCTTTTTCCTCTCATTCCTAAATATTTTTTGTTCTAATATGTTACTTTAATCTAATTATTGTATATTGGCATACGTGTTCAAAGGGGTGGGAATCTTGGGGACAATTATTATGCTCTTTGATTTCCACAAGTCCAGACAAGAAAGGCTTTGTATTTAAGTCATTGATGAATTTACTTAGCATCGGTTTGCCTATCGATACGAGCAGCCTTGATCTCTCGTGCGGGGTGGAGTATGTTACCGATGCGACCCTTTGTTTACCAACTTGAAACTTTGTTTTTACCCAACCCGGCTGGATCGAGAATATTTCTGGGATGAAGGGACTGGGGGTCATGGCAGTTTTCTTTTTTCTTTCGTGCGGCCTGAAGCATTGGGAAGTTTTTCGAAGGTGTGTTTACGCGAATGAATTGTTTGTTCTGAGTGTTGATGTCATCGTCCAGTTGGACCAGATCCAGTTTGGATCTTGTAATTATTAAAGTAATGATGTACTTGTCCGGTTTGGACTGATCCGATTTGGATCTTGTAATTATTGAAGTGCTGATGAGCTCGTTCGGTTTGGACTGACCCGATTTGGTTCTTGTGCTTGTTTGAGGTGCACATGTGCTTTTACTGTATGTGTTGATCCGGTTTGGATCCTTGGTTGAATCGAGGACGCTTTAGTCCTGTTTGAAGTGTTGACGCTTTGGTCCTGTTTGAGTGGATCCAGTATGTATAATTTATTTAATGAAAGACTGATTGTTATTGGGATAATTTTGACTCCTCCCGGGGGTTATTCCCCTGATGAGTTGTTTTCCGATCGGGTTGCACCGAAGTAACTTGTGTGTGGAGGTTCAGGCAAATGCAGTACCCTGTAAACAATGAGGATGAATAAATGATACTCCTTTGCTATAAAAAGTGTGACTCATTTACAGCCCTTCTCCTATCTCGCCCGGTTGTGTGGTTGATCATAGGTGAGGGTGATCCCAGGTAACGGAGTCCGTATTCCGCCCCTTTCTTTCGGTCGGATACAAGTAGAAATGACTTAAAATCTTTTGAAATAGTTTGAAATATTTTAAAGTGTATTAAAATTAATTGTAATTACTGAACATTACATAAAATATTTTTTACTTTCTTTAAATGACATGAACTTCCTTGAAATCACTTAACATGGCTAAAATCTTTGAAATCCTTGTTAAAATTATGGAAATTCCTCAAACTCTTTTGAATACTGATAAAAATCCTTCAAATTGAAAACAAATCTTTTCGAATTTCTTAAAATTAATTGAAATTAAATAAAAATAAAATCATTTAAATTTTGGAGACCGATTGAAACGTAAGAATCCAATTCAGAAAGACGACTGAAAAATCCGCATTCTTGAACAAGTACGATTTACTAAAGCTGAAATAACTGTTTCGATTCGTTTCTTCTGGGTGGCAGACTAGTCTTTCTACATTTAGTTTCAGGCTTGAAATTAATATTTCTTTCAATATAATAAGTCAGAAAAATACAATGATCTTATTTAGTATAATATTGTTGGTATAATGTTTTGTTTCATAACTAGTATCAGTTGTCACGATTTATATAACTGTTCTATTTTAAATAAGTATGTAAGCGTGCTTAATGAATCGATAAATGATATCAAATCCCTATATAATAAATGCAGTTTGTACAGATTATAAAGGAGTCATGCACCGCAAAAAATCGTATCGGAAACACTTGGATGATGAACATCAAGAGGTGTCGAAAACAACTCGATGGAGACTTGAGAAAGTTGACACACATATTTTAGAAAATAATGTAAATACAGCATTTAAATTACCTGTCGCACGCGAAAATGTTCAAGTAGCACAAACTTCGCAACTTCTCACAAGTTTAGACGTTCCTATGATAGTACAAGATTCACAAAATTCGGATGGAGAATCACTTTCAGTTATTTCGAAAGCTTGTACAAGCTATGAATTGCCTTCAAATTCTGCAACTTCTTCAAAACTGAAGGTGAGATCTGTTTTTCAAAGGTAGTCTTTTCATTACGTTTCTTCCTATTTAAACGCAAAATTTCCTTTAAATTTTACAAGATTTCTCACAAAAGGAAGCCTTCTAGCTGTCACTTCTTTAAAACGCAAAACTTCTTTCATATTTTTCTGAGTTTCAGACTAATGCTACTTTTTAGCGGAAGAAAGAAATAATTTTTTTACTAGTATTTACATTCTTTTACAGTTTAGAAATTTAATTATTTCAAAATGAAAGGTTTAAAAACCTTGTAGATCTTGAATTTTTAAAACTTCAGCTATATTCGAATTGTATTTGGAATGTCTTAATTTGAATATTGTTTCATTTTCAAGTTTCAATTTTTCAATTTCAAATGTTTCCTATTGAATTTTTTGAATTATTCATTTACGTTTTATTGAATTGTATTCTACATAAAAGTTTTCATTGTTTTCAGCCAAATTTTTTTCTTTTTTGTTTTAATTTTTTTTTTTTTTTGATACGTGGTAAAACTTGGAATCATCATTACATTTTTTTCTATTACCATTTCACTCCATTCGAAATATTCTACTTTTCTAAATTTCAACTAATCCAAAATTGTTTGATTTGGAACATTTTCAATTCCAGAATAATGAAAATAGTTTTTTTTTATTAAATCTTTTTTAATTCAAAATTATTAATTATTGTTTCAAAAATTTGAAGAACTATTAATATTAACAAATTTGTTTGATAGTGGATTTTTCAAATTATTATATTTCCAATGTTACGAAGTAAACATCCATTCACTGTTTGTTCAGGAAATACATGATTACAAGAACTTGGAATTATTAGCAGTTGCGCCAGGTGTTGAAAACCTGGTCGTCATGTGTATGCAGTATATTCAAGAACAAATAAAGCGTTTCTGCCGGATATAATTCATACAATCTAGTAAATATTAGTCACCTTTCGAGCCCTTTTTCACACGAAATTCTTGAAAAATTAATTTTTAGTGTGTCTATTAGAAAAAATGGAGATTATTAGTGGCATCCTTGTCCTAACATTCGAAGGTTTCCTTGATTTTAGAAGTAAGTATAATATAATAGTATATTATACTTAATAAAATTCATAAAGTGCCTACACATTCAAATACTCTGTATTGCATGAAGTAGAGAAAAAGTCCTCTTGATTATTCAATGAAGAGAATTCAAAAACAATATTGTTAGGTTTTAAACACTTTAACATTATATTCTATAAAAAAAATTAAAAATCCTGTTTTGAGCGTAAACACGCGAGATACGGAAAAAGGTCTTCGAAAGGAATTGCAGTTTTCAAAAATCCTAAAAAAATTGATTCTAACTATTCTAACTGTACCCTCTACCGTACATGATTGTACCCCGTACCCTGGCTGACTCTACACTGTTCCCTAACTGATCTTATCCTGTACCCTAACCGACTTTACCCCGTGACTGACCAAACTTTGACCCGTACCCAACCCGACTTTACCTTATACCATAGTCGATCTTATCACATGCCCTATCCGGCATTACTAGGTTTCCTACCCGACTTTACCCATACTTTAGCAAACCTCATCCCGTACTCTAGCCGACTTTAGCTTGTATCCTCATGGAATTTAACCCATTCCTAAGCTGACATAATCCCGTACCCTTACCGACTTCACCCCGTACCATATCCGATATTACCCCGTACCCTACTTGACATACCCCAGATGAATTTTCACCTTACTCTAGCTGACATTTCCCCGCACCGTAGATGATTATACCCCAAATACCTAGGCGGACTTCATCTCATACCCTAGCCAACGTCATCCCGTACCAATACCCGACTGTACCCCGCATCCTAGCTGAATTTTCTGGAATCCTCAGCCGAGTTTACTTCGTACCTTTCTTAAACTTATCCCTAGCATTAGCCAACTTCACTCAGTACAATGTTCAACCTCATACTATGACCTAAGCGAATTACCTTGGTACTTTATGCGAATGTGCGCCGTACGCCAGCAGACTTCACCCCGTATCCTAAAAGGCGTCACCCCTTCCCCTAGATGACTTCACTCCGGCCGATCAGTTCAACGTCCTTCATTCTGAAGCCGTTAGAGAAACTGTTTTAGAGATAATTCAGGGATGAGATCCTCTTAGACTCCCCGCTGCTCTGTACAAACAGCGCTTCATGTTGCCGTTGCTGCAAGGTGTGGCTTACCAAACCAGCGAGTAAGCTGGATGGGAAGCATGCTACACCGGATACGATTCGAAGCCAGATGGAGCGAAGGCCTAGTCAGGGAAGTAGCATCGCGGAAATACCCGCAGAGGGTTGTCCTGTCACCCCTCCTGTTGTTCATTCCGTGGTAAGAGGCTGATGATCTCAGATTCAGTTAAATATCTGGGGGTGATTCTAGATAGCTCCCACTTCATGGCGATCAGTGGTTGACTTATTGGGCTTCGCCACGAGGAATGGAGTCAACTACTGAGAGCGAATAGTTAAGAGTGTGGCAAAATAGGCTCTATAGCATGCGTGCCAACGAGGGGCCTTTACGGTGCTCCGCACCCACCTTTAAACTAATATAATGTTACAAAAATAAACATTGATGTACTGTTAGTGCATATAATAAATTATTACAAATTGTAATAACTTGAAATCATCAGCATTTACAACAGGTGTTAAAAACATACTCACCATATCTTCGAGAATAAATAACGTGTTTCTATCGGATATAATCATATAATATAATTTATATTACATTATAAAATATACTATAATTATATATATATATATATATATAATATTGATAGTTTCTCGATGTTCTCGATCCCTCCCCCCCCGATTTTGGAAACCAACAATGATGCCAATTAGTATTTTTTTATTCGAGTTCTCGACCCCTCTCCCCTTACTTTTCTGTACCGAAAATGCCAATATTCCATCATTATTATTTGTGTTCTCGAGCCCTTCCCTCTTATTTTTTTTTTGTACCGACATGCCCACAAATAATTATTGATTTCTATTAGTATTATCGATCACCTTCCCCTCTATTCCTGTCTACTGAAATGCCGATAATTAGTATTTTTTTATTCAAGATCTCGAAACCCCCCCCCCCTTATTTTTGAATATTGAAATGTCGTTGATTAATCCTTGTTGCCAATGTTCTCGATCACTTTCCCCTTTATTCCTGAATACTAGAATGCCGTTAATTAGTTATTTTATTTACGTTCTCGAGCTCTTCCTTCTTACTTTTGTATCGAAATGCACACTTATCGTATTTTTTTTATAACGCTAGCCCCTACCATCCATATAATATTTTAAAAGATGATGTATTTCATAAAGTCATCCCCTTATCGCCCATATCACGTATTTATCTCTGCCCCTTACAGCCTAAAATGACAATATATTTTGTAACGCTAGCCCCTACCGTCCTTATAATATTTCAAAACACGTTGTATTTTATAATGCTCCCCCTTATCGCTCCCTATAATTTATTTATCTCAAACTTCTTTTGGCATTTACTTTAGAACCCCTTTTTGGTATTTATGTGTATATGATTTAACGTTTGTCTTTCGAGAACCCCTTCACTTTTGTTCTAGAACCCCATTTGCATTTATCTCTAGAACCCCCGCCCTATTTTGTACTTATAGGGAATCCTAGTTGTATGCATATTTCCGGGAAACACTTTGACATTCGTATCAGAACCTTTCTTGAGGTTATCTTTCAGAAGGCCCCCCGTGCCTTTACTCACGTTTTGAATTTTGTGGTTATTGTATTTTTTTTTCATTCGACATATTCATTTTCTTTGTTGCTGTTCAGAGTATTGATAAACCTAAATCTCGATGTATTATTTTAATTTGCCTTCTCTGAAGTGCCCTTTTGTTATACAGTTCCGAAATGTTGAATAAATTATGTTTAATTGTCTTTATTGAGAATATGAGCTTTCGTAATTATGTATCCCCCCCCTACCAAGTTAAGTTTAGATTGAGTTAGCAATTTTGTCGACCCTAATTTTTTCTGGTTAATTTGAGTTTTACGGTTCCTTGTCAGCCATTTTTGATACTTTTCATCTTCTGTTACCTTTTATTATCATAATATTGTTGCTCATACTCTCGAGATTTTTTTTATTTTTGCCCCTCTTATCTTTGGCTATCTTAAGGCCTAAAATCTTTTTTGATATTTCGGATTATCTTATACGTAGATAGCTTTTATTTTTCACCTTTTTTTGTTGTAAATTTGAATTATCGCTTGTTCAAATTAAGGTGTACCCTTTTGACTGGGTTTTGTAAGCTTTTTGTTTATCGTTTAGCCTGAAACGTTTAGCGTCCACTTAGTTTTTCTTTACCGTTTTGAATTTAGATTCCGAGTATCTTTACCGTCCCTCACTCACTTTAGTTGAATTGGTTTGCCTTTGTCCCAAGCAAGGACTGGTGCCCAAAAATATATTTATTTTTTTTTGGTTCGAATCGTTCATTTAAAAAATTATTTATTCTGATTAGGGTCTGTGTACGCTCTTTTGAGAGGCCTTCTGATTAAATATTTGATTGGGAAAAAGGTAGCGTTACAATTGGCGCCCAACGTGGGGCCCACAAATTGAAAACGGTCTCTTATTTATTACGAGGCTCATCCCACAATTTTGAATTTCGAACCTTGTAGAATATGTTTTTTCGTTCATACTTTAGTATTTATGAATGAAGTCCCGAATATCTAATTAGCGATCTTATCTCCCCTATTTTGAAATATAAATATATATCATCGTGATTAATTTTATGGCAGGCACTCCAGGTTATTATCTATATAAATATCTGTGTTTATATTGGATTGCGATTTCTCTTTGAGACAATAATTACGGAAGTATATTCTTGTTCCTTATCTCTATTATTTTGATGAACTTGTGTTTACATCTTATACTGATAGTACGTCGAGAGAATAATTTCCATTGTGCATTCTTGCTTCTTATCTCTCCTTCTATAAACACCTGTGTTGACGCGTAAAACCGATTTTGCCTTGACAGAGGACAATAATATTTGCCTATTGCCGCTTCTTATCCTTCGCGTTAGGGATTGCATTTCTCTCTCTCCAAACACTATCGGGTGCCCTCTTATCTCCCCAATTAACTGGTAACCTTTCGGGACTCGGTATAAACATGGACAGGCATAAAAAATCCACTTCCTGGATTTACAACCTAAATAAGGAAGAACTCCAGTGCCAACTAGAAGAAAGAAACCTTTCCTACGAAGGAAATTTTGTGGCCTTGCGCGATAGGCTAGTGAAAGTCGTAAAAGCTGAAAACGTGACTAGCGACCCCTTCAAACAATCTTACACCCTTCCTTGCGAAGTAGACAGCCAAGTAGAAGGGACCCCCTCTGATCATTAGGGATCCATAAGGGATCCTATTGGCGCAATTACCAAAGATAGGGATCGGGCTAAGAATAAAAATTACAATGATCGGGAAGACGAGGCGCGATTGGACAACCTTCATTATGAAACTCAAACGCCTCGTAGGAACCCGACAAATGGGGATATCGAATCTCGACGCAGCGCCTATAGCGATACCGATCCCTGTAGAGAATCAACCCTCAACCCCTTTGAACACCCCTTTGACGTACGAGGGTCAAGTACAGTACACCCTTCAAATACTGCCCCTAGAATACCCCTCACCCCCTTTTCTCCCTACCCCGAGTATGAGGACCCCCACACCCATCGTACACGCACAGCCCGTGACGATATGCGTCCCTAGCACCCCTCGAATACCGCCCCGCGAACATCCCTGACGCCCTTTCGTCCCTACCCTGAGTATGAAGACCCCCACCCCCATCGCAGACGCACAGCCGATGACGATACGCGTCCCTTACACCCCTCAAATACCGCCCCTAGGACATCCCCGACGCCCTTCCGTCCCTATCCCAAGTTTGAAAACCCCTAACCCTGTGATGCACACCCAGCCTGGGACGACACGCACCTAATGCGCCGCTCGCATGTTACTTCTGAAGCTCCATTTCCCCACTCCCACTCGATGCCTGGAGAATACCCCCGTCACTGGGACCCATCTTATGAAAGCCCTTACCCCTCTTGCTGTTCACGACCCACTCAGGAAGATTTCTCCCTCCCCCGGTCCTATTCCTATCGAGACCACAGCGACCACCCCCCTTCCAACCCCTCGCGCACATACGAAATAATTCGCAAATGGAATATTAAATATTCCGGCGCTCGTAGTGAGGACATGGATGCCTTTTTGATGCGAATCCAAGACGGACGAGGACTAATGCCTATCTGTGGCGCCGACCTGATGAGAGTTATTCCTTTTTTTTGTCAGGGATAGCTCTCAATTGGTTCAGAGGATCCCGAAGGCTGTCGCGATCTTTCAATGAGTTTGCTAGGGCTTTCAGCATCAGGTTCGGAGATACATATTTCCAGTTTGAATTCAGACGGGAGATCCACCAAAGAACCCAAGGCCAAAAGGAGTCGGTCTCTGACTACCTGACTTGTATGCGGACAATGTTTGATAGGCTGATTCCCGAGATGTCCGAAGCGGAGGAAATTAGTTACGCGCATAGGAATCTCCTCCCGAGACTACATTTGACCCTACGAAGAAGCCAAATAATAGATTTCGCACATCTAGAAGAGCTCGCGAGTACCGCAGAAAAAAGCTATCGTGTCGCCAAAAATTATAGACCACCCCCTCTTCCCCAACGATCTCTATTACCCGAATTGGCTTATAGAGACTCTAAGGAGCGAAAGCAGTGTAGGCAAACGGATAGGCGACCGGAGAGAGATAGGTTTGAGAGGCGTAACAAAAGGATCGCGTTCCTAGCAGAAGAGGCCAACGAAGAGTTCCTTTACGAGGAACCAGTGGACCTCGCGTTTCTATCTCTAGAAAGCAATAGCAGAGGGCCGAATAGGAGCCAACCTCAACCCTCTAAAAATTCTGCAACCCCCATAAATGCCGACGCAAAAACTACCGCCTCGAGACCCAACACGCCCCAACTTTCTAAAACCCCTCCCGAAAGGAACCCCTCTCAATTTAAAAATAATAGAACCCCAATGTGCTGGAATTGTGGTGAAAGATGCCACAGGTTTAATGAATGTAAACAACGCAGGAAAGTATTCTGCTTTGGCTGTGGCAGAAAAGAAACCTACAAATCGGAATGCCCCCGGTGTTCGGGAAATTGAAATCTGAGGTATGTTGTAGGGTGAACATACCTCTAGTAAAGCAATCTAAACCCCTTTCAAAAATCGAAACCCGAAAAACTAAAAATAAATATCCACAAAATTTGAAATTAATCGAAATTGACTATTTAGACTTAGAAACCGACTTTTTAGAGTTTAGGGAGAACATACCCTAAAAAATTATGACTTAACGCTTTTTATTTTCGAGACTAGAATTTTGATCAAAGAACAAGAAATAGATATAGCCTCTAAAGTCCCAGTGATGAATTTTGTTCCTCAACCTCCATTCCAGTTTACAATCTTCCTGAACTTCCTTATCGACCTTCACCTCTCTATGGCCCACAACCCTTGATGTACTTAACAGTAGAAATCCTAGGAAAACAAATCAAAGCCCTCGAGGATAGTAGCGCTTCCCGTTCCTTCGTAGGTGTGGATGGTCTAAAAATAATAGCAGAGTTAAATCTAAACACCGTCTATAGGAATGGCCCAGTCCAAGTGGCTAAAAGTCAAATAGAATTGGTCTCCCAAGAGATAATGGCTTCGGTTAAACTCAAAAGTCAGGAAGAACTCATTGGCCTTCGAGTATTGAAATCATTACCAGTCACTTTTGCAATTGCTTTAGACTTTTTGAAAATATTCAAAATGAATGTGGATTTCGAGGACAGAAAATGGAATTTTAAAAATAATCCGAATCGAATCTACTCTTTTGAACCTCAAACTGAATCTCTTGAAACTTGCTGCGGTCTTAGAGAACCGACTTTAGGAGAAGATATTAAACTTCAAGACTTTGTAAAACAAGAATTATCTGAATCACTTGGGAAGTACGGGTTAACAAATTTGACCCAACATATTATAGATGTAGGGGACCACCCACCTATAAAACAACGTCATCATTTAACATCCCCTAAAATTATGGAAATTGTAATTGCCGAGGTTGATAACATGTTCGCTAACGACATTATCGAACCCTCCAATAGAGGTTGGTCGTCACCAACAGTAATGACTAGAAAACCGGACAACGGATATCGTTTCTGCCTTGACTTACGTAAAGTCAATGCAGTCACGCAAAAGGACGCCTACCCTTTGCTGCAAATGACAGGTATTTTGGACAAATTGCGAAGTGCAACTTATGTCTCGAAAATAGATTTACGCAAAGGTTTTCATCAAATTCCCCTCGATCAAAAGACAGTCGCGATAAAACGGCATTCACTGTGCCAGGACGCGGCCTATTCCAATTTAAAAGGATGCCCTTCGGTCTCACAAACGCCCCAGAAACTTTCCAACGTTTATTGAACAAATTAAAAGGTCCGGAAATGGAACAACACGCCCTCCAATGGCTTTGTAAAGTCCTGACTATAATAAAAGATGCAGGTTTAGAGATTCATCTGGATAAGAGCGTGTTCTGCTGTCCCAAAGTACGCTATTTAGGTTTCCTTGTAAACAAAAATAGCTTACACACCAATCCCGATAATATAGATCCTATTTTAGAATATCCCGCTCCTAAATGTATAAAGGCACTGCAAGATTTCTCAGAATGTCTAGTTAATACCGTAGATTTATTGAAAATTACGCGACCCTAGCAAGCCCTCTGTCAATGTTGCTTGAGCAAAAGCAACGGTGGGTTTGGGGAGAAGATCAGCAATCCGCTTTTAAGAAAATCAAACACTGATTATCTGAAGCACCCGTTTTAACGTGTCCTAATTTTGAGATCCCTTTTATATTGCAAACGGACGCTAGCAATACCGGATTAGGAGCCGTTCTTACCCAGAGCGTCGATGGCCGAAAATGTGTGATCTCGTATGCTAGCCGCACCTTAACGGATGCTGAAGGAAAATTTACAACGACAGAGAAAGAGTGCCTCGCGATCGTTTGGTCTATCCAAAAATACAGGCCTTATCTAGAGGGTTATAAATTCACCGTGATAACAGACCACAGTAGCCTTCGGTTGTTACATAATCTAAAAAACCCTACCGGTGGCTTAGCAAGATGGTCGTTATCCCTTCTCGAATACGACTTTGACATTATGCAAAGAAGAGGTTCTTCCCATCACGTCCCTGAAGCCCTGTCCCGTATGTACTAGCCCCTGATTACCAAAGAAATAGTATTATTAATTACCGATCCCATCCCCTCCTGGTATTCCTGGCGATTCGCAGTCGTGTCCGATTTCCCTGAAAGATTTCCCCGTTGGAAGGTTGCCAACGAGAAATTATACACCTACCGACCCAACACCCTTGTCACTGACTTTGTTAAAAACCTTAACGAATAGAAACTAGTACCCAATGACAGCGTGAGTAAATCTGTGATAACAGAAGCTCACGATAGTCTCATATATGGATGAAGACCATGGTACATGGGACCAACCTCTTTCTGAATTCCAATTCGCGTACAACACAGCCCACCATACCTCGCTCAAGTCGTCCCCTGCCTCCTTGAATTCCGGCAGAAACCCCCAACCCATAAATTCTCATAAGTTCTTGCTTTCTGGATTATCTGTCGCATTTTTCGATTTGCATTTTTGTTCAAGTTCTCGACCGCCCCCCCCTTATTTTTAAATATTGAAATGTCGTTGATTAATCCTTGTTGCCAATGTTCTCGATCACTTTCCCCTTTTTTTTTGAATACTGGAATGCCGTTAATTAATTATTTTATTTACGTTCTCGAGCTCTTCCTTCTTACTTTTGTATCGAAATGCACACTTATCGTATTTGTTTTATAACGCTAGCCCCTACCGTCCATATAATATTTTGAAAGATGATGTATTTCATAAATTCGTCCCCTCATCGCCCACATAACGTATTCATCTCTGCCCCTTACACCCTAAAATTACAATATATTTTATAACGCTAGCCCCTACCGTCCATACAATATTTTAAAAGACGTTGTATTTCATAATGCTCCCCCTTATCGCTCCCTATAATTTATTTATCTCAAACCTTTTTTTTCCTCGAATCATAATATGTTTTATCATGTTGTTGGCGCCTTGTCGTCCATATAAACTAATTACCTGTTTTAAAAAACCCCTATTTATTTACTAATTTCGACACCCATTTGAACTTAGTTTTTTGTGAGAACTTCTTTTAGTTCTACTTTAGAACCCCTTTTTGGTATTCACGTGTATATGATTTTACGTTTGTCTTTCGAGAATTCCTTCACTTTTGTTCTAGAACCCCATTTGCGCTTATCTCTAGAACCCCCCCCTATTTTGTACCTATATGGAATCCTAGTTGTATGCATATTTCCGGGAAATCCTTTGACATTCGTATTAGAACCTTTTTTGAGGTTATCTTTCAGAAGGCCCACCGTGCCTTTACTCACTTTTTGAATTTTGTGGATATTGTATTTTTTTTATTCGACATATTCCTTTTTCTTTGTTGCTGTTCAGAGTATTGATAAACCTAAATCTCTGTGTATTATATTAATTTGCCTTCTCTGAAGTGCCCTTTTGTTATACAGTTCCGAAATGTTGAATAATTTATTTTTTATTATCTATATTGAAAATATAAGCTTTTGTAATTATGTATTCCCCCCCCCCCTCTACCAAGTTAAGTTTAGACTGAGTTAGCAATTTTGTCGACCCTAATTTTTGTCTGGTTAATTTTAGTTTTACGGTTCCTTGTCAGCCATTTTTGATACTTTTTATCTTTTGTTACCTTTTATTATCATAATATTGTTGCTAACACTCTCGAGATTTTTTAATTTTTGCCCCTCTTATCTTTGGTTATCTTAAGGCCTAAAATCTTTTTTGATATTTCAGATTATCTTATACGTAGATAGCTTTTATTCTTTAATTTTTGTTGTTGTTAATTTGAATTACCGCTTGTTTAAATTAAGGTGTACCCTTTTGACTAGGTTTTGTGAGGTTTATGTTTATCGTTTAGCCTGAAACGTTTAGCGTTTAGTAAGTTTTTCTTTACCGTTTTGAATATAGATTCCGACTATCTTTACCGTCCCTCACTCACTTTAGTTGAATTGGTTTGCCTTTGTCCCAAGCAAGGACTGGTGCCCGAAAATCTATTTTTTTTTCTTTGTTCGAATCGTTCATTCAAAAATTTATTTATTCCGATTATGGTCTGTGTGCGCTCTTTTGAGATACCTCCTGATGAAATATTAGATTCGGAAAAAGGTATCGTTACAAACCATATTAGCACCTGTTTTTCACGATTTTTGGTTCCTGTACGTGAGGTCAGAGAAATATTGGCCTCCAAAATATTGGGCTAGAAATATCTCAAGCGTGAGAGAAAGAAACATAATATAATATGTTTAAAAAAATGTTTAAACAAAATTTAGAGTTTCGAAGATTTTAAACACAAAATGTAGGAAAATTTTTCATAAAATTTTGGAAGGTTTTAAGCAAATGAAGAAATTTTTTAAAGATTTCTGGGAAAATTTTTAATAATTTTTTATTTTAGAAACTTTATTTCAAGAGATGGGAAAGCTGAGATCTGGCTTTTTTCAAATTTCTTGACTAACGAATCAATTTTTTTGAAAATGCACGTACCTCTTTGAAAATTTGTCTTTTCCGGTGAATTCAACTCTTTCCTAATTTAAAATTGAACTTTTTTTCAGGATTGATATAAACTATTATATTTTTCGTTTTGGTTGTGAATTCATCATTTCAGTTCAAAAATACGTCTTTTTTTGGTATAAAATGAATCTTCTTGGTTGAGAATTAATTAATTTTATTAAAAATTGGTACTTTTTGGAGAAATTCAACTGTTTCTGTTTAAAAATAAGAATATTCATCGATTGAACATTCTTGAGGTTGTCATTCCTATACATTCATCTAGCTACATGTTTAAAACAAACTTAATAACAATACAATATTATTATCGATATATTATATTAATGGAAGCACCTGATTTCTAAAACTATAATTCTATAATTGAAACAGGGAATTTGTAAAAGAATCATAATTCTCACTCGGATAACAATACTTTTTGAAAGAATTACATCTCTGACTTGGAGCAGTGAATGTTCACGTGGAACGGGAATTTTTGAAAAATAATTTTAATTTTGATTTAGAAGAAGGAAATTCAAGAAGAATCTCTGTTGAAATTGAAAATGATATTTTTATTTCAAAATTTCCCTGTTCTGAATAAAAAACTTTCGAAATCTTTCACACGCTTAGAAACCTTCAAAAGTCCTTTGAAATAATTCAAATCTCTCAAACTCTTTTAAATTAACCGGGAAAAATGAAATAGATTGCTCTTAAACGTGAAAGATTATATAAATGTTGATATCAATTTTAAAAAATTTAGTAATTACGCATTTTTCCCCTTAAAACTGGCTCTAATAAAATGTTAATACCTGAGTTGAACAACCCTGACGCCTGTAATATCTTGAGAGCCAGAATATTCATTAGTTAAATTGTCAACTCAAGCCTTTATTAATAAATTAATAAGCTTTTCATCCAGTTGAAAAAGATGAGCTTTGTTTCATTTCTCGTCCTATCCTTAGCGGTTATCCTCAATTCTATTGGTAAATATAATAATATAGTATATATCCATAATTATATGTACATTCTTTCAGCCATACGAAATTCACAATATGTGCGATTTAATCTACATTCTACTCTTACTGTTATTTTTTTTCAAATTTCAATTGAATTTGGTCGAATTGCCTAAATTAATTCTGCGGATTCCAGAATGTGCGCGCTGTAGAATAAAGGGATTCGAAAAGAGCCTCCATTGCTAAGGAATTCTTACCATATGTGCGCGTACACATATAAATCATCAACAGAACAGTTGAAGTTCCAACGAAAACAGATTGAATTTGATTACATTATTTAATTAATCAAATAATTTGCTGTTGCAAGTTTTACCAAAGAGATTGATTTTCATATAAAAATACAATGGCAGACTGATCAATGAAGAAAACAAATTTTAACTGAAATAACTGGAGTTTCTTATTGGGTTCTATTAATTCAGTTCGCATTCAAGCGAAAAACGTTTGAAAGAATAAAAGGAGGAATTCTTGAAAAAATGATAAAATAGGGGAACAGGAAAGAGTGTGAAACTTGTGGAAAAGAATGCACAAGGAAAACTCTTTGTCTCTCTTTTTTCCTTTGTTGTAGAACTGTCTTCGATAAGCCGATTACTTTTATTTAGGAAACATATTTCTTTCGTTTGAAGCATGTTTGTTTAATTCTGCTACACAAGTTGACTCTACTTGAATTAATGTTTTCAAAGCTCTTTTCTAAATTGAATCCTCTGTTTCTTGTTACAGAGCTAAGTTCACAGTTTCTTTGTTCACCTAATGGCGATCCTATTCCTGGTGTTTTGCGTGACAGACCTTTAGTGTGTACTGAAAAATCTTCTCCTGCCAGATGTCATTCTCGATGTTCTACAGTCAGGTCTCCTCCTCCTGCCGAACCTTCCCTTCGTGTAAGGTCTAGGTCTCCTCTTACCAATAGTTTTTCTGCCCGCCGACCTGGACCGACACTTGAAGAACTTAGTTCTATTTGGCCCAATCTCAAAGAATTTTAAGAGAATAATTGCAGAAGACTTTTGGTAACAACATTAATCACATTTTTTTCTTGATGTGAAATCCAAGTATTAGGGTGGCCGCAAAACTTCATTTTCAAAATTTTCTGACCTTCCGGATTTCTCAATAACCAATATTTCTTTTACCCTAACCAACAATGTTAAATGGGAAGCACTTTGATCTCGTAACATTTTTAGCATCGAATTTTTCATGATCGAAATAAAACAATTTCAGATTAAAACGTATTGCTTCATTCCAACCAAAGAATATGACTTCTTAACAAAATACTTGAATTATAATTCAAGTTCTCGATAATTATCAACAATATAATTAGACTTCAAAAAAATAGCAAATTAGAAGAAAAATAGTTGAAATTTCAGCCAAATAGTTCACTTTTCCACCAAATGGACTAATTTTAATTGAAAAAAGATTGAACCCTACCTAAAAATACAATAGGAAACATTTTAATCAGAAAAATAAATTTTAACCAAAATAATTGGAGTTTCTTATTGGGTTATGTTGATTCAGTTCGTATTTGAGTGAAACACAAATATAAGTTGAAAAATCATTTTAAACTGAATAATTAAATTCTTAAGCCAATAAGACGAATTTTTCAGAACTCAGTGTAATTTTCAGCTTTTGAAGTGAGGTTTTCAACAAAATGATGAACTGTCAATAAGAAATGTCATACTTCATATTTTGACAAGAAAAGAAAAACAAATTTCCAATGAAATAGTTGAATTTTTCACCAAAAAGTTAAATTTTCATTCTACAAAGAAATTTTTTTAACCGGATTTGTTGATCTTTAAATCAAAAAGATGAATATGAAAGTAGAATTATGAATCTCCAGCCAGAATTGTTAAATTTTCAAACAAAAATATTAATTTTATACCGTGAAGGGACGAATTTTGAACAAATTACATGAATTTTCAACTGAGAAAGATAAATTTTTGAGCAAAAACAGAATGTTTACGTTTTTAGTAGATGAAATTATTCTTTAACGAGAGGGATTAACCTTCAATTCAAAATAATGAAATGTTCATCCAGCTTAGTCGAATTTTCAATTAAAAAAAATTAATTTTAGAACTAGAAAAGGCAAGCTTGTCAATGATTTGAAGTTTTAACTTGAAATATTTTTCATTCAAAAGAGAAAAAAAATGTCAACCAATCTGTTGAATTTTCAAGCGAAATGATAAATTTTAAACCAAGAAGATTATTTTTTACCAAAAAGACGAATTTTCAACAAAGTACATGAATTTTCAACCAAATAGTCAAGTGCTCAACTAAAAGGATACATTTTCAACCAAAAATAGAATAGTTATATTTCTGGTTGAAGAAAATAATTTATATTGAAAAGAAAACGAATTTTCAGCAAAATATTTCAATCCAGTATACAAAGCCACTTTTACAAACAAAAAATATTGTTAATTGATTTCATATTACAATTGGTAAAGAATGTAAGCACACTCTTTAAAAAATTCCCTGATATTCAAAGACTTTTCCAAGTATATAAAAATTCCCTGACAGTTCTAGGTTTTTTAGGTTATCTAGGTGAGTTACTGATTAGGTGCGTCTTTCATTTTTTGTCATTTGTATTTCACGTCACGCCTTATCTTACATGCTTTGAAGATTTCACAAAGATTGCACATTGATTTCAAAGATTCCAAAATATTTCTAAATAATTCAAATACTTTAAAAGATAACGGAAAGGTTTCAATGAGACCAAACAATTTCCAAGATATTACAAAGATTTCAAAAGGTTTTGAAATATTTCAAATAAAAAACTCCACTCGAGGAATAATGGGCTGCTATATTCAAGATGATCCTGGCTAGACCTATGAACGAGAGTCCCGTGCGATCTATTAATCCTGGAAAATTACATCGAGGTTCCTGAACAGCCGGTGTAAACAATTCGATAAGCAGCTCGCTGTCAGCCATATTGGTCTCTGCGAGTCAGGCTCTGTCGTCTGCTATTTCGGTTACCACATAAAAGCCTGGCTGGAGGGTCTGGCGCCATCTCTGCAATTATTATATTAGGTAAATCTTGTGGCAATTACTAGTCGGTCATTCGCGTATTATAAAACATCTGTCAGGGTCAATGCGGACGGAAATCGCCAACTTTTCCTCGCACTCTGCTCACGTCGATTCGACTATGGACGTCTCGTTGAAGGGCGTCTATTTTGATTTCAACGTGTAATTCTCAAATCTCATTCTATTTCCTAAAAAGGTTCTGTCAATCGACCGGAATTTTCGGTGAGCTAGTCGCTACTCCTCTTTTGTTTGAACATGTAAGATCGCGTCAATTCAATAAGTGACTTTGCAATTGTTCAACCGTCAATAATCGGCATGTTTGGCCGATTACTAACTTCATCTTTTCGTGAATCAAATAATTAACTAAATCCTTGAAACTCACTTCAATGAAATGTAAATATCTGAAGAGAAAAACCTTGATGTATATAATCTCCGAGATAACAAATATAACATGTATTGTGTAATCTGATGGAGAAATGAACTATTTTTTAATTACATTGTTGATGCAAGTCTTCGTTAAAACGTCAATTAGGTTTTCCTCTATTTAGAAAAGATGAGGATTGTATCTACTTTTGTCTTGCGTTTGGCGGTTATCTTTAATTCTATTAGTAAATTTGATAATATAATATATCTGTAATTATATGTTCGTTTTTCAAGCTACACGAAAATCAGATTCGCCCTTTATGTGATTCCTCCTTTAGAGTCCCTCTTCATCAGATTCCTTCTTCAGATTCTCCCTTCTTCAGATACTCCTCCTTCAGATTCACCTTTTTCAGATGATTCTTCTTCAGATTCTCCCGTCTCGACATTCCCTATTTGCCTAATTTTTCCTTCAGATTCCCTTTTTGTCCGAATCCCCCTTCGGATTCCCCCTTCTTCAGATTCTCCTTCTTGAGATTCTTCCTTCTTCAGATTCTGCATTTTTGACGGTCCCCCTTTGTCCGATTCTTCTTTCGGATTCCCTCTTCTTCAGATTCGCATTCGTTCAGTTTCTCTCTTCTTCAGATTCGCATTCGTTCAGTTTCTCTCTTCTTCAGATTCCTTCTTCCCCAGAGTCCCCCTTCATCAGATTCCCCTTCCTTCGATTATCCTTTTTTCAGATTCCCCGTTTTTGACATTCCCTCTTTGTCGGATTCCCCCTTTGTCCGATTCCTCCTTCAGATTCCCTCTTCTTCAGATTCGCATCCCCTCAGTTTCCCTCTTCTTTAAATTCCTCCTTCCCCAGAGTACCCCTTCATCAGATTCCCGCATATTCAGATTCCCCCTTTTTCAGATTCTCCCTACTTCAGGTTGTCCCTTCTTCAGATATCACCTTTTTCCCCTACCCTTGAAAGACTTCCCTTTTTCTCCTTTTCTCTCCAAAGATACGATATTCTAGAATATAATATTTAAATGACGCAGAAAATTCTCAGAAAATAGTAAATGCACGGAAGAACTGTGAGAACCATTGTTCGTTTTACAAATACAATATTTCTCTATTCAAAACTAGAATATGTTCGAATGGAAAAGGCAAACCACTAGTTAATTTACCTTGAAATTTCGTTCAACTCAATCACTACAAAATATTACAAAGATGCAAAATTAGCTTTACTGAAAGTTAAAAAGTTTTTTTTTCAATTTATAAAAGTAAAAATACATTTTTCCAAGCCAAAGCAGAAGATGTTCTGTAAAAGATATTTTAAAAAATTCACATAAAATTGTGCATCAATATGATTTTTTTTCATTCTTCAAAATTTAATAATTTTGAATCCCAATATAGTGCCTTGAAGTGATATCCAAAAAATTCGATAGAAGCTACAAGGGTTATTCAGAAACACTCAAAAAAATGTTTGTTTGAATGAAAATCGGCTGGTATCTCTGGATCCAAGAAATCTCCGTAAAGATGAACATTTGTAATTTCAATTGGAATAGGATGAATTGCACCTTTATCATGTGGCCAAACTAATTCTGTAAAGATAATGTATATGTATTATTAGCAATTATTCTGTATACCTCAAATACACTTAACCCTCCGTTAGAAGCAACCGGCCTGAGAGGCCACCTCAAGCTATTTTCGCTCATCTCTCCTACTACAAAGCGCACCGGGGCTTGACATTTGCGTATTTGTTAATCAATACAAGATCTTTCAAAACCCTCTAATTAGATTTACGGCAGACTGCGTAAAATGTGACAGTGGTCCTTCAACCCTGCCAGGTTCCCTGTACCCTAGCCAAGGTTGCCGATAACGAATTCAATGTCGATTCCACATTAAAACAAAATGGCGAATGCAATATGGCGGACACTTGTATAAACAACTTTTTTGGTTTCGATGACATTCGTCATACTGGAGTTTCATGAGTCGATGATAACATATTTGTCGTCATTTTTATAAAAAATATAATGGCGGATGCAATATGGCGTAGGAAGAAATTCATAACACGAGGAGGGGGTGGTTGATTGAGTCACTGATTTGATATACACAAAGCATTAGGTTTATGATCGCACGAAAAGTGAAAGATAAAATGAGTTGTAAGCTGATTAAATATGGTGGTAAACGTAGAAATAGAGTAAAAACTCGCGAGAGCCAGAAATTCGAAGAAAAAAAGAGGGATTCGCGTTCACCAGAGTGGCGGGGGAGCAGAAGCGCACGGCTCGCTCACCCCAAGGTAGTGGGGAACGTCAACACGGGATTCGCTAGCCTTGAAAGAGTGGGAACGCGCGAAGTCATTTCACGCTCCCACTCTCTGATTGGCGCGCCAGTTTAGAGTCAAAGGAGATACAAATGACGCCTCGCGTCAGCTCATACAGCAGCATTCTGGGATCATTTTTCGGAAGAGAGATTCGAGAACTCGTGGAGTTTACGGGCGTCCTCGTAGTGACGGTATACAAGTCTTAGTTCTTCGAGATCATTCTTCGTCGGTCCGAGGTAAGATTGTGTCCATTCATCGCTTGGCGATGGATGACACTAAAACAAATGGAGAGCAACGTAGCTCTCTTCACACTAGTGAATATGAAACGGGCATTCTCGTAGTGACGGTGATCATTTTTTGAACTTTCGAAAATCGTGAATAAACTGTTAAGTGAGCAGGGTGGCCGGTGGCCATCCAACTGGCGGAAATGCCTGAAGCCGGGAGGCTGATGGTAAGGGACTGGGATGACAAGTCCAACGCCAAGAAATTCAAACCCTACATCAGAGATGACATCTCGGTTCCTTCGGTCTTCATATTTTAACTTCTGTGCGGGAATTTTCATTCCAATATAAAAGAGCACCTGCCACGAAAGGACAACGAGGAACAAACCTACTGACCTCGTCATCCCAGCCAACCGACCAAGGCTATTCTCCGCTTACCTCCTACGGGCCCCCATACAGGGTCCCGAGGTTTGAAAGGCGAGGCACCTTCGTCTTCACAAAAGAGAGGGTGTACAAGAGTCGACACCCCAACCCATTTGTAAGTACTTATTTTACAGTTTCTTAACTTCCTTCTTTGTTTGTTTAACTAACGAGTCATCCCTGTTTAAGGTGGACTAAAGTTAAATGAGAAGATTGATCCGAGGTTTTGTTGAAGAAAGAGCACGCCAGCTGCATCTATATTTTATTTTTATTTTGATTGTAACTGTGTAAATAAACATAGATAAATTTGTAAAACTTAAATTCACGTCAAATTAATTTTTTGTAGTCGGTAGTTATCCTCATCCCAGTTTTCTAGTTTTTAATTAGAATCTAAAACGAGGAACAATCTTTTAATATAAATAAGTTATAAGGTAAGTTATGTTTTTTTAAGACGTAACAGTAAGAATGGTTAAAGTCTTAAATGTCTTACATTGAGTGACAAAAAATCAAATAGATATACCTAACTTATTTTGAGGAATCCGTAGCTCAATTTTCGTCTTTGGCATTATACTTTAAAATTAAATATTGCAAATGAAAATCATGATTATTCTTAAAAGCGTCAATTGAACCGTTTTATCACTTGCAAATTATCAAGAGACAACAATCAGAAAAAATGTCTGGCGCTTAGAGTAAATAGGCATTATGTATCCCAATTTGATATCTCACCTAAACATTCTTGAATTATTATCGATACCATCGCACTTGCTAATTATTTGTAATAATACGGAATAAAATAATAACATCGAACGTCGAAAGTTTGAGCGAGTTTGGGCGAGCGGCGGATGGATCACGCGCTTCACGCACGGATATTTATTATTTGCAATCAGAATGCTTAGATAAATTTTAGCGAAAACATCTTTTTCAGATGCCAGTTTTAGTATGCATCTCCATACTCTGAATTCTCTGTGCCATGAAGTACAGTTAAAGTCTTCTCTCAGACTTTTGATGTATCTCGCGTATTTTGGCGTAAAATAAGAATTTTCGATTTTTGTCTATAAATTTGGAAGAATAAATTAAAAACAACGAGGTCTGTCAAAAATTGGTTCGAAGAAATATTATAAGAATTTTTAAATGCTGAAATTCCTTGGAAAACTTTTCCCTATATTTCGCGTCGTTTTGTTCGAAATTTGAATATTTGATTTTTTGTGTAGTATTTATGACAAATGAAACCAAAATTACAAGTCCTTTCAATATATGGTTAAAAGAAATGTTGTAAGTTTTTTTAAAAGCTATAATTGCTTTTGGAGCATTTGTCCCGTATTTTGCGTCGTTGTGTTTGAAATTCGAATTTTTCTTTAGTATTTTCGATAAATAAAACCAAAATGACTAGTATTATCAAATAATAATTTGAAAAAAAATTTGTAGAACTTTTTAAAAGCTGCAAATCATCTTATGAACGTTTTTCCGTATCTCACGTCGTTTGGCTCAAAATTTGAATTTTTTCTTTTTTTTCATAGAATCCTGGATAAATGAAACCGCAATGACAAGTCCTATTATAAAATGGTTATTGGACATTTTATAGCACTTTTGAAAAGCTTGAGACTTTCTTCATATCTTGCAACGCTTGGCTGATAAGTTTCATTTCTTACTTTTTTTTTTCTTATATTTTTGACAAATAAAAGAAAAATATCAAGTCTTATCAAAAAATGTCCAAGGGACTTGTGTAATTAGACTTAGATACCCTACGTTTACCAATAGTGGAATAAAATAACATTCCTATAGCCCGGACTTAAATCCGTTGAATTATTTTGTTTGGGTGTTATATTGAGAATATGTGCTACAGAGACACTTCAAAAATGGCGGATAAACTAAAAGCATGTCATCCGAAAAACGGTTCAAACCCTCGATATCGATATGTTACATCGGATATTCAAATTCTTTAAAAAAAGAATAAAGCACTCTGCTCTAAGTAATGGGGCATATTTTGAGAACATATTCCATCAAAAATCTTATGGTTTATGAACAAAACTATGTACCAGACGTTCCACATACTTTCGTATTATTCAAGTTATTTACATTCACACTTTGAGATATATTATTGGCCACCCAGTACATGAAACTTTATTGTTAAATAAATCATTGTCTTTATTTCACGGCTTTACTTTAGAAGATCGAGTGAGATAGTGACTGGTGGCAATCAATATACCACGCGGACATTCGATGGGGGGGCAGGAGGTAAAGAGGGGGAGTCGACAAAGAAAATTTGGCTACGTGGAATATGAATAGCCCGCTTTTATATGTATGGAAACATCTTGTAGGAAAATCCTTTCCTCTCTGAATCAGTGTAACTTACTGTCGTCTCCTATCATCCACTCTAATAAAAAATGATGATCACCCCCGGTACTATATTCCTCGCTATTGCCGCTTCCCTTACTTCTATTGGTAAATATAAAACAATATAATGTCATATTTATTACTTAAGTACAGCAGAAGACAAGCACGACTCTTGGTCTGACGCAGTTTCAAAATTGATGTGTAAAATACCGCTGCGAAGTACTATTAATATGGATATGGATATGGATATGGTATATACTATGGATATATAGGTATATTTATTTGTGCTCATTTTATGAGTATTTTCATTTTTATAGGTATCAAATGAACTTGCTTCCTCATAGAGGAAGGTTTTTCCTTAACAAAAGAAAAAACATGGATACTTCTAATATTTTTCAAGTGTATGTTTCTGTCTTCCGGAAGATCTTATTTTCAGAAAATCATAGAACCCAACAAAATTTAACTTTTTTTCTCAACTTCCTATTTAGCTATTGATTAATCAAGCATAATCATCAAAAGTTCGTGAATAGATCAATCCACGCGTCCCGAAAACGCGAACAAATATATTACTTAAATATGTAAATCGGTATTGCGAGTTCATAAGAGGTCATGGAAAGTTCGTCAATAGGTCATTCGACGTGACTCGAAGATGCGAACAAACATGTCAGATACAGAACTGCAATGTTCCTAATTGTTACTGACGTGAATAAGGTTGATACAAAATTCGTTTTTTTTTTATTAATGTAAAATGCACTCTTCGTAATACGTTAGTTTGAATAAGAATCACGTATACGCGGAAAACGTATTCCTATCTTATCTTAAATGAAGTCAAAATGAAGTCTGTAATAGTCACTCGTGTCGATTGCGGGTCTATACATTTTTTCAAAGGAACTAAAGCATAAACAACATTGTAGTATAATATTGGGTAAAATCACGCACTCTCAATTCGTATGTGGTCAGTTATCGTTTGTTCATTAGATCATGCAACATGCATTAATCATGTTGAATCATGGGAAAGTTTTTTGGACTTATTGTCGACACGAGAACTAATATGATGAAAAACGACGCAAAAGTTGGTAAATTGATTATGTTAAAAAAAATATAATGTGTGTTGATGAGTATCCTTATACAAAATTTAATGTTTATTCACAAGAAGTTGTGTTTAAACAAAATGTTGCTCATAGATTGATTAAATCTTAAAGCTTGACATATAATGTATTGCAAATTTAAAAAGAAATAGACGGCGAGCTTTGTTTCATAGTGAACGGTAAAAAAAATCCGTGGCCTAGAAGCCGCAGTTCTGTTCAGGGTAACCGGAGGCCTTGTTTCTACTTCCGAAAATCAAAGAGATTTTTCATTTTAAGGCGGTAGAAGATTTTTCACGTATACAGTTAGATTCACATCTCTATGTATTGTACACGTTCGTTTAAATGATATCGAAATATCTCAAAAAATTATATTTGAAAATTCAGGTCATTAAAAACCTACCTCTATGAGAAACCGATTAATATTATTAAAAAATATGTGTATATCATAGTATGTATCCTTTTCTTCAAAAGTTGGAGTCACGAGGTCTCGCACAAATTTTCTAATGAAGATATATAACTTTTAGCAGAAAAGTTGATTTCAAACTGAATAGTTGAATGTTCACCCTTAAAAATAATCTTTTAAGAAAGTAGTGTAACTTTTAACAAGGTAGCTAAATTTTAAACCAAAAAAGATTAAATATTCACAATTTTAATCGAAATTCAAGAGCAGTTATATTCAACACTCAAGGCCGAATTTGCAACGAAGTAGTGGAGATCTAACCTAAAAAAGATATTCTATTTGGTTAAAAATTAACTTTTCCATTGTAAAATCAACAATTTATTTGAAATATTTGATCTTTCATGGCTGAAAAATGTTTTTCGTTTAAAATTCAATTCTTTTGTTGAAAATGATCTTTTGTGTCGAAAATTCATATTTTCGGGTTAAATATGCTATCCGCTTTAGTTCAAAATTCAACTAGTTGGTTCAAATGTATGTATTTTGTTAAAAATGTCAGATTACCAATTCATAAACATTTTTCGTCTTTTTACAGAAATGTCGTCAGGTATGCCGCCCAAAACAAGGGACTTTCTGGCAAATTTTGGGATGAGGAACGAACATACAGATCAACCAGATAACCCTGGTACAAAAAAATGATAACAAATCGTTGATTAATGAACCTTTTGTATATTATAATTTTTAAACCATCATTATTCTCTAGAAATATAAGATTATGGATAAATTGGATGAAGTGTAACAGAGTACAGCATCGGCCATCTTGCTAATTCACGTCATCGACTAAAACACATGGGAAAAGGTTAGGGGAGTGACCTTCATTATTGTTTCGTCTTGTCACAATGATCCTTCCCGCCCCCACGAAACGTTGGAAAGAGATATGGTTTTGACCGACATTATTTATCTGACCAGTCACAGGGTTACCTTCACACTTACTGGACTGTTGTATTGCCTGTTGCACTTAATCTATTTATATATCGATTTTATCAAAAACTATCAATTCTAGAAGAAAATTATTGACCGCTACCGCGCTGAAACCTCATATACTGCTTCCAATTGATCACTAATTTTTTATTTTATAAAAAGCATTTTCGATGAATGAAACTAGAACCGTTGGTCAAAAATGGCTAGTTAACAAAATCTTTCTATCTTTTTATGCCCTGAAACAGTATGTTAAAGCTCAATCCAATGTGATCAGTCTTTCGAAAGTTATCGTGGCTACAGCATACAGACTTACCTACTTACAGACCGACACCTTCGTAAAAACGGTTTTTCTGACTCAGGAAGTCTCAAAACGTGGAGATTTGGAAAAATATAATCTCCTTTCTTCTTCTAGAGTCAAGCTCCCAGTTGGTGTGTCATCCTTATGCCAAACCTATTCCTGGGGTTCCTCGTCACCAACCTTCTTATTCTGCTGAGAGACATTCTCCTGCCACGTCTCATTCAAATGCCGAGCCTTCTCTTCGTGCCAGGTCCAGGTCTCCTTCTGCCCATGCCAGGTGCATAGTTCCACCTACCACAATTGCTTCTTCTGACGGAACTGAATATGAGCTTGACCAACTTCAATTTATTCGTCTTACTCCCTACATGAATCCGCACCGGCTATTCGAGCTTCGAAGATACACTTTTCCTACGGATAAGCCAATTAAAATAGCCTCGAAGGAACATAAAGTTTTTGGGTCCATGCCAACCCAAGAACAAATTGTATTATCAACATCCAATGGTGACGTCTTTGCAATATTGGAGGGGGAAAATGTTCTTGCTGGAATATATTCATATAATACAAACTCTCACAATAAAGCACGTGCCAAAATAAACATGGCAAGCGGGATGATTACCTTATTGACGCCAGATGAAGTCAAACAAGTTCCAGTAGGCCGCTGGCGTAAAATCCTATTAAGTTTCAAAGTAGAGCGTGTGAACCTTAATCGGCCACACCATTAATGCAAACACAAAAAATATAGAACTAAATTAAAAAATTTTTTGTAATCCGCAGACGGCTTAAAATGTTACATGTCACTTGTAATTACAAATAATAATAAAGCCAATGTATTATGATCCTCAAAGTTTAGATCTTTATATGTCCATAATATTTCAGCGAAGGCCTTTTAAAATTAAAATTCAACTCATTGACAACTGTAATTTGGTCATTGTAAATTCTTTTTCATTAATAATCCTTCGGTTTCATACATTTTTTGATAACATTCTTATACATTCCTTATGAATTCATTTATATATTTATACTTTCTCATGTCGTGTCCCGCATTTTGCACTCGGATAAGGTTTTTCTGAAACGAAAATTTTTTTATATTATGTTGAACTCTATTATATTAAATGTATATTATTTTATTTTTCATAACTGTCTGGACTACTGCTTTGGGAGACAAATTTTTCCTATGAACATTTTTTTGTATCTTGTCTCATTTTTCTATTAACTGAAGTTAGTTATCTTTAATTGTATTTTCCGCGATTAAAATGGAGCCTACGTGCCTAATTTAGAAAATAATCAATTAAAAATTAAAAATTTGTAGATCTTTTCTGCCTTTACAATTTTTGTTGGTACATTTTTCTTTACATGTTGCATATTCGGCCAAAAAGCGGAATGTACGATTTTCAATCAAAGTTTTCAGGATTAAAACCAAAACTATGCGAATTATCAAAAAATACTCCATACAAATTTGGAGATCTTTTTGAGACTAACGATTTCGTTGGTTAGAATTTTTTCTTCACTTGCATAGTTTTGGTGGAAAATGGAATTATTAATTTTTAGCAACATTTTTCACTATTAGAACAAACACTATGTGTTGTATCAAGAAAATAGTCTGAAGCATATAAATATAAAAATGCACTGTTTTGTTGTTGTTGTAATGGTGAAAAAACAATCCCTGTAATTAAATTTTTCAATTGAGTCAACAAGTATGTTTCTAAGGTCGATTTTTCAGACGGCGCATCATTGTTAGGCCAATTTAAAATAGGTTCAGAGAAGGTAAAATGTATTTCTGTAAACAAATGGCCACTTACTACATTTCTTTATAGCATTGACAAATATGTTGGAAGGACAATGTTTTCTAGAGGAAAATTAATATTAACCTAATTGACAGTCGGTTCAGTGAAGGCAGCATGTAATTCTGTGAATGAATGACCAAATAGTTCATTTTTAAATAGAATTTGTTCATAACGGTATTGAATGTTATGAATCAATAGAAATACCTAATTTTTCAGCACGTTGAGTTCGGAAAAGAAGTGAACAAATATTTCGAAAAACCTCTGAAGAACCTATTTGATTCCGCGTCGAACGAGCTCTAATGGGGATATTTTTCATTCTTTTAAGAGAATAGATCAAGTGAGAAGTTTGAAATGAAAAATGCAAAAATTTATCGAATTTTGTACTGCGACTTCAACTTGTGGCATGGTCTAAAAAAATTTCAGCAAAAATCTGAAATTCATAACACACTTTCTCTGAAGTACCTTTCTTTAATACAAACCGGTAAAAATTTGAAGAAAAAACCTTCACGGGATCTCGAGATACGATAAAAAAAGGGCCGATCTCAACTGTAAAATTTCAGTCGGCGATTACCGCTGTAAGCCGTCAGAGCAGTAATCGCCAACAATTTCTCAGATTTTGTTCCTAAATATTCAACTTGTGCTGTGACTTGGGAAACTCTGAATGAAACTCGGCGCATACACACATGGACATTTTTAGTCGTATCTCGAGAACCCCGGAAGATTTTCAAAGTTTGACTAACTTAAATTATTTATGCTAATTATTTATTGACTTCAATTATGTTATAGGTTCCTAGGTCGTGCTAAAATTTGAAGTCAAGGTACAAAATGCCAGAAGTTATTGAATTTCTCATTCAAAACTTCTCACCTGGTATATTATTTTGAAAAGGTCAAACAGATCTCCATAAGGAGCCATTCTACGTAGAATTTAGTGAGCTTCCCAATGGTTCTTCAAAAAAGATTCTTGCTCCTTTCTTGAACACGTAATCACGTTCCAAAGTTAGCAGCAATTTCAATAGTACACACGCTGCGCTGGTCGTACCGACAATTTCTGTCGATATTGTATCTCTTACGCAGAAAAACTAAAAAATCCAGGATTAGAATAATTCACACCCAAACAAGATAAGGGCCGTATTTTACGGGTAGCATTCAGCAACTGCTCCTTTTTTCAATAAAGTTGCAACCAACTAAGAAATTTTTATATCTTGTCTGGCTGCAACCAACTCATACGAAATATAATGGAATAATCGAATTACACTTTTACTATTTTTAATACAATTTTGACATTACCAATTCATGAATCTTGTTTGTCTTTTCATAGAAATTTTGTCAGGTATACCGCCCAAAACAAGAGACTTTCTGGCAAATTTTGAGAAGAGTGACGAACATACAAATCAACAAGGTAGCCCTAGTACATGTGAAAATTCATAACATAAGCTTTAATTAATAAACAGTCTTTATAGTAACAATTTCTAACCGCCAATAGTCTCTTGATCTAAATGGATACAATAACGGAAATTTATTTTTTATTGATCAAAATTTTTATAGAAGGGAGACAAGCTACAAAGGAACGTTTTTTTCAGACTGCTTATTATTTTGACACAAATTATCTTCAAGCAGCAAGCATATTTTTCGAGTTTCTCGAAATCTCATTAAAATTTTGAAAATCCTTTAGAATCTCTTGAAGTCCCTGGCTGCCTTTGGAAAGATTTTCGAATCCATAAAAGTCTTAGAAATGCATTCATATTCTTGAAAATCTCGCGAAATTATTAAAATACACTAAAATCATCTTAACACTGAGATCCTAAAAAAATATCAAATATCTTTGAAATATCGTTTCTTAAAACAAGACTCGTATTGTTTGAATGATTCCGTTTAAGATAAGATTTTGATTTCTGTTCCGGACAGAACTATTTTTTTTATAAAAAACTGATAAATTTATGTGTGAAAAGAAATATCGATAACCCATCAAATTAATATGACAAAAGATGAAAGTGAAGGAATTCCAGTAGGCCGAAGAAAAAAAATCCTACTTTATTTTAGAGTGCAGCGTATTAACCAGAATCCTCTACAACAATAATTCAGTTACAAAAAAATGTAAGCCTTACAGCGGGAACCTGCACCCTTCGGATCTTTGTTCATACAGACAAAAGAGAAGATAAAGTTTACATCGATTTCAGTTGAAAGATTCGCTGCAACAGAGATTAAGCTCATCGAATGAACTTTAAACGCAACTGAGATAATTTCGTGTTTTTAAATTGTGTGGGAATAATTTTTCAGTGGAAAAACGTCGTCTGCTATGTAGTTGACAGCAGTGCGATGGACATGAAGGTATGAATGAAATCGGTCTGGAAATTAGGACACCAGATCTTGAGAAACAATGAACTTATCACATTTTCATTAAAAAAATAAACACTTTTTAAGAGTGAACGAAAATATGTTTTTCGTGACTGAGAACAAAGCCTTGACACCAGCAGAAAAGTCGCCATATTCATTGTGATGTTAATCACAGTTCACAAGTTGTGAGGTAGGAATTTCCGCCGTGACATATTATTCATGTAACCATTTTTTAAATTAAAATTTGAAATAAACTTTTACATTAGGATTGATTTTTATTTATTAATATTTGAACTTAATTTTATGCTTACATAAACTAATAATGCAACTTATTTATCATATTAGAAATCTTGGTAACGCTTCAACCTCAAAATTAATTAGATATCTATTTTTTCGAATTCTATTTTTACATTCTCATCATAATGAGAAGGTATAGTTTTATTTGAAAACTGACGACGTTTTCATTGTCTGTATACCGGATAACTTTTGAAAGACTAATCGGATTGAGTTGCAATTTGACACTCAGTTTGAGGAATCAGAAATAAAGGTTGGGTTTGTTTACCGGCTATTTTGGATGAAAATTCAAAAAGTTGGGAAAATTTTCAAAATTTTTGAGACCATTGTTTTAAGATTTAAAGTTCTATGGACGGCTGTTCGTAGTACTTGGAAAATCTACAATTTATCCTTACGAATTTTTTCGATTTAAAAGAAAATTATCAGAGTTATAGCATTAACAATATTTAGAAAATCAAACGTGAAAGCCCTATAAGATTATCATAACAACTTTTTGAATTTTCCTGAAAAATCGAAAATTCAAATTTTGATCTCACAAAAAATAAGGAAAAATCAAAAATTGCATTTTGAGGTCCAACTATAAAAGATATGAAAAAAGATGAATTCACAAAAATTGTGCGCTCAAAAAATATCTAAAAATTTGTTACTAACCACTTTATGACAGGGTGCGTAATTTTCGTTTTATCGGTAAAAAACAACATTAGAAATAACAAAATTACATTTTTGAACAAACGACACAAGCTGCAAAAAAAAATAGACAAAAGTTTTTTACCCAGAAAAGAGCTAATAATTTTTCACCAATGATTTTCTTTCTAGGATGCGTAGTTTATGTTTTAATCGTAAAAAATAACATTAAAAATAATTTTTTTTTTGAAAACGAGACAAAGGTTAAAAACAAAACAAAAATTATGTTTGCAAAAACGAGATAAGTTTCAATAAAACGATTAAGAACAAAATTGTGCTTTTTATAGGATGCGCACTCTTTTCAATTATAAAAACACAATTTTTATTCTCATCGTTGAAATGATAAGATTTTATAGAAGCTTGCTTACTTGAGCGAAAAATTGGCTACAACTTTCCAGCATCTCATTTTTAAAAATTAATTTTTTATGTTTCAAAATTATCCACAAAAAATTTCGAAAAGAAATAACAGAAAATAATATTTAAAAAATAAGAATTTTCAAATGATATCAATCCTATTTAGTCCTATTTATTACCTTCTTGAAAATTTAATGAAATATTTTTATTTTCTTAAGTATTATGATGTAGTATTAAACTGCAGTTCCAAAGAGTAAGAAATTCTGGAGAAGATAAAGAAGAATATTTGTAAGAATGTTTTTAAATTGAATTATAATTATTGTTATTATACGTACTCAGCGAAACAGCTGTCTTGAAATAAAAGCATTATCCTCTTGCGCGTTAACGGTGCAGATTAAAAAATATTGTATCTCATCAATATTTGTTAATTGCAATAAAAATTATATAAGCAAATGTAAACATTAGGCATTTTAGGTGAAAAATTACCTGTGCTTTCATTAGAATGTATCTCTATTGATCCATAACATTTATTACGGTTTTAAACAAATCCTATTTAAAAATGAACTATTCGCTCATTTATTCACAGAATTATATGCTGCCTTCACTAAACCGACTGTCAATTAGGTTAATATTAATTTTCCTCTAGAAAACATTGTCCATCCAACATGTTTGTTAATGTTATAAATGAATGCACTATGTGGCCATATGTTTACAGAAATACATTCTACTTTCTCTGAACCTAGTTAAAATGAGCCTAACAATGATATACCGTCCGAAAAATCGAACTTAGAAACATATTTGTTGACTCAATTAAAAAAATTAATTACGGGGTTTGTTTTTTCCCCCCTAGCACAACAATAAAAAAATAGTGCATTTTTATATGCATTTTTATATTTATATGCTTCAGACTATTTTCTTGATACAGCACATAGTGTTTGTTCTTATCGTGAAAAATGTTACTAGAAATTAATAATTCCACTTTCCACAAAACTATGCGAGGGAAGAAAGAATCCTAACCAACGAAATCTTTAGTCTCAAAAAGATCTCGAAATTTGTATAATGTATTTTTTGATAATTCGCATGGTTTTGGTTTTATTCGTTAAAACTTTGTTCGAAATTCGTAAATGCTGCTTTTTGGCCGACTATGCAACATGTAAAGAAAAATGTACCAACAAAAATTATGAGACCAAAAAAATCTACAAATTTTTAATTGATTATTTTGTCAATTAGGCGTGTAGGCTCCATTTTAATCGTGGAAAATACCATTAAAAATAACAAACTTCAGTTAATAGAAAAATGACGCAAGATACAAAAAAATGTTTATAGGAAAAATTTGTCTCCCGAAGCAGTAGCCCAGAAAGTTATAAAACATAATATAATATACATTTAATATAATAGAGTTTAACATAATATAACAAAATTCTGGTTTCAGAAAAACCTTAATCAAGTGCAAAGCGCGAGACACGCCATGAGAATGTATAAATGTATAAATGAATGTATAAGGAATGTATAAGAATGTTATAAAAAAAATGTATAAAACCGAAGGATCATTAATAAAAAAGAATTTAAAATCACCAAATTACAGTTGTCAATGAGTTGACTTTTAATTTTAAAAGGCCTTTGCTGAAATATTATGGACGTACAAAGATTGAAACCTTGAGAATCATAATACATTGGCTTTCTTATTATTTGTAATCACAAGTAACATGTAACATTTCAAGCCGACTTCGGATTACAAAAAATTTTATAATTTAGTTATATTTTTCTGTGTTTGCATTAATGGTGTGGATGATTGAGGTTCACATGCTCTACTTTGAAACTTAATAGGATTTTACGCGAGGGGCCTACTGGAACTTGTTTGATTTCATCTGGCGTCAGTAAGGTAACCATGCCGCTTGCCATGTTTATTTTTCCCCGTACTTTAGGGCGCGAGTGACAATATTATGTATATATTCCAGCAAGAACGCTTCTAGTTTCCAATATTGCAATGACGTCACCATCGTATGTTGATAATACAATTTTTTCTTGGGTTGGCATGGACCCAAAGACTTTATGTTCCTTCAAGGCTATTTTAATTGGTTTATCCGTAGGAAAAGTGTATCTTCGAAGCTCGAATAGCCGGTGCTGATTCATGTAGGGAGTGGGACGAATAAATTGAAGTTGGTTAAGCTCATATTCAATTCCGTCAGAAGAAGCAATCGTGGTAGGTGGAACCATGCACCCGGCATGGGCAGGAGGAGACCTGGACCTGGCACGAAGAGAAGACTTGGAATTCAAATCAGACGTGGCAGGAGAATATCTCTTAGCAGAATAAGAAGGTTCATGATAAGGAAAGCCAGGAATACGTTCGCCATAAGGATGACACTCCAACTGGGACCTTGACTCTTCAAGAGGAAAGGTGCTCACATTTTTTTTAATCTCCACGTTTTGAGACTTCCTGAGTCAGAAAAACAATTTTTACGAAGGTGTCGGTCTTTATGTATGAATGTATGTGTGTATCCTGTAGGCAGGATAACTTTTGAAAGACTGATCATATTGGATTGAACTTTAGGATACTGTTTTAGGGCATAACAAGAAAGGACGATTTTGTTAACTAGCCATTTTGGACCAACGGTTCTGGTTTTATCCATCGAAGATGCTTTTTAAAAAATGAAAAATTCCATTTTCCAGGAAAACAATACGAGATATGGAAAGATGTTCAAAAGCAAAATTGATCTTCTTAAAAAGATGAACAAATATTGTTGAAATTATTTTTTTTTATTAAACGCATATTTCTTGATATATGTGTTCGTTACTCATCCCAAAATTTGCCAGACAATCCCTGGTTTTGGGCGGCATACCTGATGACATTTCTGTAAAAAGACAAGAAAAGTTTATGAATTGGTAATCTGAAATTTTTAACAAAATACATACATTTGAACCAACTAGTTAAATTTGGAACTAAAACGGATAAATTATTTCAAATAAAAATGGATAGATACTATGATATACACATATTTTGTAATAATATTAATTACTTCCTCATAGAAGTAGCTTTTTAATTACCTGAATTTTGAAATATAATTTCTTGAGATATTTCGATATCATTCTAATCCAGGAGTTTGAAAATACAATTTTCTCAAACGTCCATGTGTGTGTGTGTATTCGTGTAACCGTATTCTGTTCACCATATCTTGAAAAGCAAAAGAGGATCATGAAATTTGGACGAATTGTAGCTCCGAATGGTATCTAGGACTGATAGGATTTTGAGCTAGATCTGCCATTTAGATGTAGTTTTTTTTACGTTTAGAGATTTGAAAAAAAATTACCTTGTTGGAATGAAAAAGACTTTTATGATATTAAAAATACAACAATACGGCAGTTAGCGCAATTTTTCGCGTCTTGGAGACGCATCGATCGACCTATTCTTGAAACTTTTATGACCTACCAGTAACAATTTTTGAAGTTTAAAGAATAGTTTAATCTGTTTATATAAAAAACTTAGTTAATATTAGTATTAGCAACAAAAACAGTGATGAATAAATGAACAAAGAAACCCAAAAAGTAAATTATGAGAAATAAACTTTTCTTATTCATTTAATAAAATCAAAAACTTTGATATATATAATTATGAAAATTTGTATTCAACGAAGTGAACATTAAGTATTGGTGTAGATTAAACTATTAAACTGAATTCAAAATAAATTTGTACGAACGTGTAGCATACATGTACATGTGCATCTAACCGTGCACGTGAAAAATCTTCTACCTTCTTGAAATGGAAAATATCTTTGATTTTCCGAAGAAGAAACAAGGCCTCAGGTTACCCTGAATACATAACTGCGGCTTCTAGGCCTCGGATTTTTTTTACCGTTCACTAAGAAACAAAGCGCTTCGTCTATTTCTTTCTCAATTTTCAATCCATTATTATTTCAAACAACAACAATTTCATTTAACAAATAGCTAAATATGCAACTTTTCATATTTAAAATACAGATCGACTATTTTGCCCTCTAATTTTTGATCACATTGTTATTTCCTCAATATTTTGTCTTTATTATAAATCGCTTATCGTTTATCGACATACAAAGTTATTTCACTTGCTTTCGCAAGTAGTAAGCTGCTCTTGATCCAGCAAATGTTAACATTTTGTTTTATGATTAACTACACGATGATTTTCTTACATAGCTGTTCAAATTTCAAATTGCCACAACTTCTTGTTAAATAAGCATGAAATTTTGTATAAGGCTACTCGTCATCAAATTATTATTTTGTTTAACATAATCAATTTAACAACTATGGCGTCGTTTTTCATCATATCAGTTCTCGTGTCGACAATAAGTCCAAAAAACTTTCCCATGATTAAACATGTCTAATGCATGTTGCGTGAGAAAGATAGAACTACTAAAAATACTTTTATTTTGAAGACCGCTAAACTAAGAGGAATGCTAGTAAACAAACGATAACCGACCAGATATAAATTGAGAGTACGTGATTTTACTCGATATGATATGAATACGTTTTCGGCGTATACGTGATTCTTATTCAAACTCATGTATTACGAAGAACGCATTTTATAATAATCCAAAAAAAACGTATTTTGTATGAACCTTATTCACGTCAGTGACAATTAGAAATATTGCAGTTCTGTATCTGACATGTTTGTTTGCGTCTTCGAGTCACGTCGAATGACCTATCGATGAACTTTTCATGACCTATGATCTCTCAATACTTATTTACATATTTAAGTAATATATTTGTTCGCGTTTTCGAGACGCCTCGATTGCCTCAATTGGGAATATAAGTACTGCGTATTATGTAATTGTTCACTTTATAATGACGCGTGGATTGATCTATTCACGAACTTTCAGTGATGATGCTTGATTAATCAATAGCTACATAGAAAGTTGAGCAAAAAAGTTACATTTTGGTGGGCTCTCTGATATTCTGACAATTCGTCAAGGAAGAACTTTCCTCTATGAGGAAGCAAGTTCATTCGATTCATATGAGAAAGAAAATGTTCATAGAATGAGCACAAATAAATATCCCCATAGTGAATACATTCATAGTACTTCGCAGCGGTATTTTATGCATCAATTTTAAAACTGCGTCAGAACAAAAGTTGCGTTTGTCTTCTGGTGTACTTGAGTAATAAATATGACATTATATTGTTTTATATTTACCAATAGAATTAAGGGTAGCGGCAAAAGCGAGGAATATAGTACCGGGGGTGATCCTCATTTTTAATTAAAGTAGATGACAGAAGATGAAAGTAAGTTATACTGATTTAGAGAAATAAGGAATTTTCTACAACATGTTTCCATGTGTATAGAAGCAGGCTATCCATATTCCACGAAGCCAAATTTTCTTTGTCAACTCCCCCTTTGTACCTCCTGCCCTGCATCAAATCGTGTGAAAATAAGTTGACAAATAAAAAAAGTGTCGGTAAGGTAGGAAGCCGGTCACGTGACCCACTCGTCGCATGGCCTTAATATGCACAGTACTATTCAGCATTCATAAAAAAATTTCAAAAGAAAGACGCATGTGCCTGTAAGTCACCAGCATCCATTATATAATTAGTCCAGATCAACCCAGATCCGTCAATGCGTTTTTTCACTCGAAACAAATCACGCCTATAAAGAACCATTTTTATTTTTGAGGAGAAAGTGTAGGTGACTAAAGTGAAATTCTGCCTCAACAGAACTGAGGAGAGGGGCTTCACTACCACATCAAATATGTTAGAAAAAGTGGAAAATATCAAGACAATGAAACATTTTTCTGTAAAATTGATAGAACGAACTAAGATAACAAAAGTTCAAATTATACAATTATTTCGTTACGCCTGAAATTTTTATAAATTTTTCCAGTTATTATTTGGAATCTGTATTTGCAAAGCCGGAACTAAATTCCGGGATGACAGTCGGCTGCAAAGACTTCCAACCGTGACATGGGTAACCGAACGTCGCACAGTGGGGCAATTTGGCAAGAACGGCATCAAAAATCTGTAACCACGTCAAATTACAACTAAAATAAATGAAACTTGTTACACCGAAGTTTTAGGTATCGCAGAATACGAATCTGCTACCGCAATTTTAAATTTCAAAGTGGCGGTAGCAGTACAAGTGACCAAAGTTGTGTACGTTCGTTAAAAAAGAAAAATGAAATTAATACCTGCACAGCTTTATGTGAATTAAATTTTTAAAGATTTAAAAGGTTTTATTGTATGTTTATGATATTGCTGATGACGAATCTGAAGTCAGATTTTCAAAATTCAAATTGGCCGATCCAATATGGGTGTTCAAATGATGAAAAAGTTGATAAATGTTAATAAAAATAAGTAAAACTAATGAAAGTTTGAATACGGGGAATTTTCGGGTCGCTGATTAGGGATCTTAAATCCGATTTTCAAAATTTAAAATGGCCGATCCAATATGGTGGACAAAAAACTTGAAAAAATTATAAATTTTTGTAAAAACCAGTACCTTGGAATTTTTTGTGGCTCTAATTCCGAATATTAAGTTACATTTTCAACATTCAAAATGGCCGATCCAATATGGTGGACTGATAACTAATTGCTGACTAAAAATTTCAAAGGCTTATAAATGTTTATAACAAAAGTTTTTTACTCATTTAAAATAAAAAAATGTTATACCTTAAATTTATACGTGATGAATTTATTACTGGATCCGAAGAAATGAGCATTAAATGGATAAGTATCTTCATTAGATTTTGATCGTCAAAACAATCTGCTGAAGTAAGTAAATGAAATAATAAAAAATAGAAGAAGATAAAATAAGATCTAAATACGACTCGTAATCAGCGTCCCCCAAAAACCCCCGGTTACTGATTTTCCCAAACATTTATAAATTTTTCAATTTTTTCGTCCGCCCTATTTGATTGGCCATTTTTATTTCTAAAAATATGGCCTAAGATTCTGAATCAGAGCCACAAATAATTCTGAGGTACTGATTTGTACAACATTTATAAATTGGCCATATTATTCGTCTGCCATATTGGACCGGTTATTTTGATTATGGAAATTTGGCCTAAGATTCGGAATCCGAGCCCCAAATAATTCTGATGTACTGATTTTTAGAAAACTTTATCAATTTTTCAAGTTTTTCTTTCGCCATATTGGATCGGGTATTTTAAGTGATAAAGATCTGGCTTAGGATTCGGAATCAGAGCCATCAGCAATATCATACATAAAATAAATTGTTTTTTTACCTTTCAAATTTGGTCGCCTGAACTGCCGCCGCTAATTTTAATTTCAAAATTGCGGCAGCAGATTCGTATTCAACTATACCTAAACCTTCGGTGTACCAAGTTTCATTATTTTAAATTGTAATTTGATGCGGTTACAGATTTTTGGCGCCGTTCTTGCCGAATTGCCCCACTGTGCGTCGGTTTACGGTCTTGGCACAGTCTTTGCAGTAGTATGTTTCACTCTTAAAATTGACCACAAGAAAATTCAGTTCGAAGATAATGACATATTTCTCCACATTTTTTTTTAAACTTCGACCTATTCGTTCTCCTTAAAAATAAAAATGGTGAAATTTTCTGTAAAAAATGACTCGCCAAAAATACATTACGGCTCTTGATTATAACAAGAAGACAGCCTACTTGTGTTTTGACTGCGGTGGGCGTAGGAATAATCGTTACCCTTCTCGCCTAATCGACTTTTAAACCTTTTTTATTAGTTTTTCTTGCTACTTCGTTATTTAGTTTCAATTTAAATCACATTGAATCTAATCAGGCTTCGAACTTCCACGCGTTTTTACATTTTTAATACTTTTTTAGGCAAGGCTACTTTTTGAATGTAAGCTTACTTTTTTTCTCCTTTTTCAGTAAAGTGATATCAAAAATTGATCGTACTAACAAATAGGGTCATACGAAGAAAAAAATTTTTGGGGAGGGTTTTAATGATCCGTTCAAATTTTGCATGCTGTTAAAAAAAGGACGAGAAAATGTTTAAGCCAACGTGTATATTTTTTATCATGTTACATAATGCTATACGTACATGATTTTTGATGTTATGCTAACTTTTCAACTGAACAAAAACATTCACAAATGCATGAACTGCTTATAAAACGATATTACCAAATAGTTGGCAATTGGTTTTTACAACTCGATGTATTTAAATGACAAGGTTCCCAATATAATTTATATGTGATTCTGAAGCTTCAAGAGTTCACCAGACGAGACAGCACTTTGTCACTTGGATATGTCGAACTTATCTGTGATCGATAAAATGTTTAAATGTGTAATATCAAATGTTACCCTTGGTTAGCCAGAGGAATTTACTAATGTGCAAGCGTCATTCATACTGTCTTCACTAATCTTGGGATCCCAAATACTGGTCAGTCAATAGAAGATTCCGCGTGACATCTGGGCAGTTTATTTCTATATTCTATGACGAGTGCGGGGAGAAGGCACAGGTTTGGATGAGTCATGTGTCCTGGAATTCACACGAGTCAGAACTGCACGCAGTTCTGTTGCATACGATATTTTTTATAACATATGCAAGGAATGTTCAAGATGTTATAAGTAATTTTCGATCATTTGGTCTATTATTTTCTAATACCAAACATTACAAATTTTTGTTGACGAAAAAAGATCCTCTTTTGTATTAGCTCCTGTAGAAATCGAACCCATGTAACTTCTGATTATCGGTCCGGTGCTCTTACCTCTAAGCTGCGGAGGCGCGAGAATCTTTTTCTCCAGTCACACACGATGCCTTCTAGAACCACATTGTATGTAGACCTAAATTTATAATGCAGTGGATGATTGATTTGAGAGATAGTAAAAACAAATTTTGACCGTTTTCCGGTGTCCCTTGCCCTAGCGAATGTTTCAAATAGGAATTTATTCCGAACAAATTCGAACGAATACGAGCTCAGATTCATTCCTATTGCACCCAAAGGTGACGGCGTTCATTTTAAATGATGACAAGAATTTTCGCGTTGCAATGGGATTTGGCTGTAACTCGGTGAATTCAATTATTTGGTAGTGAGGAAAAACCTTACCAAATATTTTTAGAAAACTCGAATAATGGCGGATATTGACGATTACTGGTAATTTTTTGGAGAAACGAGAAAAAATGTATTTCGGTTTAGGTTCTTTGCATGAGTCAGCGCGTTAACTAATTACGCCACTGAGACCTCGATAGACCATTTCTCGTTTCTCTTAGTCGCGTATTTCACAGGGTGATGCAAGTTTACAACTCATTTAGCTGCTAAGCTTTGAATCCATGTAATCTGAAGATATTTCTAGCCGAATCTGAATGTATATTTTTTTCGACGTTCTGTTTAGATTGTAAGGATTCAAAGCTCGTAGGTAGTTAAATGAGATTCAGACTCGCATCACCTCGTGACTCGAAGGAACGAGAAATTGTCTATCGAGGTCTCAGTGGCGTCATTGTTTAACGTTCTGACTCATGAGGCTGTTCGAATCCGGACCGAGATAGATTTTTTTTACCTTCCTACAGAAAATGACTAGTAATCGTCAACACTAACATCAAAATTATTGAAAATAATTACACTGCCCGACACTTAGAACACAGAAAAAAATTAAATCTCAAAAAATCATAGACCGAATTACACTGGGACCGCGATTTACCGGGGGTTCCGGGCTTGGCTCCGAATCGTTCTTCTTCTTGCTTTTAGCTTCTTATAATGCCGAACCGTAAACTGCACAACTCCGCTAACCTTGCAAGCGGTCAGGCAGTCCATGTTCAAGTCACAGAGTCATATGCCACTCAAATATGTTGTTTACAATGTTTATAAGTTTTGGTAAAAGTATGATATTTTTTATCTAATGTAGGTATTTTTTTATATTTTTCTTTCTAGATTCGTCCTAATGTAAAGAGTATATTCTATGATAGTCTGTTTTGTGGCCGCGCCTTGTCGAGAAGAGACCTTTTTTTCTGTAAAACGAAAATTCTCGTTTTCCACCAAATTGACAGAAGATAAGAAAAAAGACAAAGAACAAAACTTTTTCTCCAGAAAAGTTCTAGAAAAATATCGTTTGGCACTTTTTTCTATCTCGCATTATTTTCGAGATTTTTGTGGAAACATGTATAAGATCCTTCAAGATTTATTTTGCTCTCAACAATATAATTTTATGGTATGATGAAACCCCCAAAAAGACTATATTAACAGTTTTATCAACGTGTTGGTGGGAGAATAATGAAGTAAGTTAGAAAAAATAGAGAATATTGATTTTTTTTAAATACCGACTTCAAAGGAAAAAGTTTGATGTGAAAGTTGTTGAAACTGTTAAAGTATATTCTTCTTTGATTTTTATGACACCATAAAATTGTATTGAATGTAAATAAGTTTTCGGTGTCAAAGGTCCAAGTAATAAAAAAATGTAGAATTTAGTTAAAAAGTGGCTACGTACGTTTCGGACTCAGTGTGGTCCCTTTTCAAGCCTGTAGGCAAATAATAATTTATTGTAAAATTATTTCAAAGTTTACATTAATCATATAAATAACAAATAGTGTTTTAAAAATAGAAACAGCATGAAAAACATGTAAAAGTATAAGTAAAAAGTGAATAAATAAATCACCACGATGGTCTTAAAATATTACATGCAAAGAAAAATAATATTTTTGAACAAAATTATTACCTGAACATCATATGAAAAATTGGCGATTGAAAGACAAAATATTCTTCTGTATAAAAGTTTTAGTATAACCTCCTCCATCAGAATAATGTGATTCGTTCTCAAATAGAAAATTGTTTCTGAACAATAAACTGTAGATAGAAATTTTTATGTATCAATGTTATTAAAATAGACATTGATATCGCTGCAAAAAATAAAGAAAAAACAAAAATGATGTGGGAAAAGAGAAAATAATTAAAGGTTATGGTAAAGAAACGAATTGCAATTGAAGTTGAGCAAACGAAAAACTTACCAATGATTAATATAAGAACAACATTGTTGTGATTTTGGAGTGAACCAAAAGGTTCACATAAATTGAAGTTTCACATTTTAGTGAAGTTTGTGGGGAAAAAAATTATTACGAGAAGCAAACAGTGTTTGCAAAATAGTCTTTTAACTGTCAAATTTCAACAAGTGTTTACAAAGACATCCATAAAGGGTCAGGTAAGTGCACTCATAAAGTCAATGAATATGGAACATAGTCGAAGAAATAGGCGCCAAATTTGAAATTACTAACAAATATTAAAAATGTAACAGTGAAATAAAGTTAGTTTTTACACAATAGACTATAGAAATCCGGTAGTTTGGAGTTTCAATTTTGTGTCTTTCAAGTTCCGTTATATTATCTCCATTAGAATTATGACGTTGATGTTCTTTATGTCTATAGTGTAATGGTCTACTAGTGTGTCCAATGTAACAACAGTCACAGTATAAACAGGTAAAACAGTAAATAATATTTCTTTTATGAAAAATATCTAATTTATCCTTAGGGGATGGAAAAAGGTTAAAATAAGATTTAATAGGTTTGAAAATCACCTTAATATTTTTTTGTCTTTATAAATATAAGCTATTGTGTCCGTAATACCAGATATATATGGAATAACCGTGAAGGTTTTGGAAAGTGGTGAGTCAATTTTATTACCTGAAGTATAAATGTTGTCAATTCTAATTTTAATTAATCTAATAATTAAGTTAAGTGGGTAGCCATTATTAATTAAAGTTTGTCGTAATAGTTGGATGTTTTGTTTTCTAAATCTTAGAGAAGATCATTTAATGGCCCTATCAATAAGTACAAAAATCATCCCTTTGTTTTGATGGAAAAAAGTGTCAAGAGACATTTTTCTACAACTTTTTTAGTCGAAAATCGAATGAACCACTCTTTCTATCTCCATACGTTAGAAAAAGAGGCCCGTTCGATTATCGACTTTCGACACGGTATCTGTGTCCCACTGCTGTTTATATATGGACGAATATAGAAAAAAATCACGAGAAAAAAATGATGGGTATGTTGAATAAATTGACTTACAACGACAGGTCGCGAGATGTGCGTCATCGATTCGACTGAGGCTTTACAGGATGAAAGTACATGCAAATCAATTGGGTACGTATTTTTTCTTGCGATTTAGTGACAAGCGTCTAGTCCGTGACTGGCAACTTTTACGCCCTATGGGATCGGGTCTCTGCCGCGGCGCGCGCAACTCCCTACTCGCAGAAGCCAGAAGTAGCTTATACTTCACTTGAAAATGCAAAAATTTTGTTGAAAATTTGTTTTAAAATTCAACAATTTTGTGAAACATTCAACTAATTTGTTGAAAATATAATTCTTTTGTTGCAATATCAACTATTATATGTTCTGCTTTTGGTTAAATAATATTTTTTGGTGGAAAATACAACAATTTTGTTAAAAATTGAATTACCTGTGGTTGAAAATTCAACATTTTAGTTGAAAATTTGAAAAACTTAGAGAATTTGACTAAATAACTAACCGTCTATACTTTTTTCATATTTGTTAATAGATTAAATACTAGTGTATTATATGATATATGAGATAAAAAATAAATCAAATAAAATGGAATTGTTTACTTGCGTCATATTTTTATCAGTATCTATTATACATATTCCCACTTATTTCAATTATTATGAAATATCGGAAGCGTTCAAATAACATTCAGGATAAGAAAATTATTTATAATAATTTATTTATGCAATTTTAAGAATCCTATATTATCGAACATTTTAGCTGAGGCCCTTAGCAATATTTACCATGATCATAAATATTTTAAAACTCGCATATTTATGTGCAAATACTTAATAATCATTTGGAAAAAGTATTTAAAGCTTCCATGGGTAAAAATGTTTTCTAATAAATAATGTATTATGAGGTAGTTATTTATTCAAAATCTCAAGGTTTTTCAAATTAGTTTTTCTCAAATTTTCAACTAAAAAGTTGAATTAAAAAAAAAGAGTTCAATTTTTAACAAAAAGTTTAATTTTTAAGAAAACCATTGAATTTTCTAACAAACTGTTAAATTTTCAAACGTAGATCATTTAATTTTTAACAAAAAGTTGGATTTTTAATCAAATTGTTGTATTTTCCACCAAAAAATAATAATCAACAGAAAACAGAACACCGTTATAGTTGATATTTCAACAAAAGAATTATATTTTCACCAAACTAGTTTCAGTTTTAACAAAATTGTTGAATATTCACGTGAAGTATAAGCTACTTCTGACTTCTGCGAGTAGGGAGTTGCGCGCGCCGCGGCAGAGACCCGATCCCATTAGGCGTAAAGATGCCAGTCAGGGGCTAGACGCTTGTTAGAATTAAAATTTCTTGTAATTTAAAAATATACAAATACTTCAATTCTAATCAAATGTATTGTAATGTTGAAAATGGGTACAGGAAAATACGGATTAACTTTAATTTTAGGTTACGTGCTTCATAACCTCTTCCCGGTGACATATGCGTATAAAATAAAATTCCAATCAATTGGGAAAATACTGAATGAATGAAATTATATAATGCAGTAACCGCGATATATAAAATGATAATTGTTATGTTTTGTTCATATAAAAATATTTTTCTTTAATTTTGGAGGAAATTTTGATCGAAATATATTAAATATTTATTCACGATTATCAATACTCTTGTCCACTCCTTTTTTTTACAATTTGTAATACGTTCGTAATATAATTAATACATGAAGGGTGGAACTGGAGAAGGTAGCAAGTGACCATTTTTTAAAGAAGGGGTCCTTTGTTATAGAATTCTAAAAAATTCAAATACATACTGAGTTGAAAGAGTTTGCGCGAAACCCTATTTTTGATGGTAGCAGTACGTCAAAGTTGCTTTTTCATGTCCATTAAAAACAAAGACTTTTATGATAAAGGTATTTGTTATGATATTCACAAAAGGCATATATTTCATTATCTTCATGGTGCGACAGAAGAAAATGTTAATGTTCTTATTTATCATTACTTGAATACGATAAATCTTATGTCACACTGTGACGTCTCATTGAAAATTGATTTTCTGGGAAGTGTATAAATTTTTTCGACAAAATCTGCTTTCTCCGTGTTTATCAGCTCAACAACTCGGCGGGGACATTTCATAATTTAAAAAACAAAATAACAATTACGATTGTTGTGAAGATTTTAAGACGATTTTCAGAAACCGTAAAATTCTAACCTCAAAATTAAAACTCAGTTTTCTCTGAAATGAACGATTTTTTTATGAAACTTTTGCCCTCTGTATTCAGTAACCGTTCCACCGTTTATATGTAATATGAAATCACATTAGAAATATCTCTTATTCTTAGCAGACTTCTTTAAGTAATAATAAATGTTGTTGGCGAAACCCCATAAAATATTGCACAGACACATATTTATATTTAAAAGGAATGTCGAAATTTTACAGTACTTTTAATACATATATACAAATGAAGATAACGATAATTTACTTTTTCACATTGCATCATATGGTTATTTCGTGGACAAAGTTGTCTCTGACATTTCCAAGATGAATTGAATCTTGATTTCTTATCGTGAATTATCTCCATGAATATAAAGTTTATCTCGCGCACATATTGTTCATCCCGAAAATAACACAAGTTTTGGTATAATAATCGCAGGCAAAAAAATCACTGCATCAAAACGAATCATTCGGTACTTAAGCAATTTTTGCATTCCTAAAACGAAGCAATGGCGGACCGGCCGAACGTGAGCATTACGCTATAGCGTAATGCTAAAGTAATGCTGAAGTAATATGGCATTATAATTAATAAAAGAAACAAAATAAATATTTAAACTGTTGCAATTATAATAATACGTTAAAATTGTACGTTAAATGGTCATGCCGTAATTGCAAAAAGTTTCTTTTTCAGCGTTAAAAAATAAAGAAATAATGTGGCTGTCATTGCAGTCTGCTAATGACTGTTTCAAACGGGTTGCCAACATGCAGGGCCCCGACTTCAATGACAGCCACTTTGTTTTGTTATATTTTTTAACGCTGAAAAAGCATCTTGTTGCAATAACGACATAGCCATTTAACATGGCCATATTACTTTAGCTTTACTTTATCATTACTTTAGCATTAAGCTGTAGCGTAATGCTTACGTTCGGCCGGTCCGCCTGGGAGGTTTTTTCTTTTCTGACCTGTAACCACATTTACGAACTTTTCCATATAAATGTCGTATACTCTAGGAGCTGGGTGTAATCCTGTGTGCCGTTCTAGGTCAGTTGGATTTTTTTTTACTGAATATTGTGCAAAATTTTGTGCTGATTACGAAAAACTAGGGTGACACCCCGAAAAATGGGGAGGTTTCGAGATATGCGCGTTTTAATTATTTTTTCATCAATGCAATAGTCCTGTTGTAATGTGAGGTTTTTCGAAAGTTCAAATATATGGTCGGCTAGAAAACCGATTTACGAAGATAAATATCCTCTATAATTTTTTGATTCAATCAGTTGTCAACATAAAAAATTAACATTTACGTGGAAAAATGAGGAAAAATACAATTGTGCTTATTTTGTTTAAAATATTTATTGCACAGCAAAAAGCTTCTTAAAAAAAGTTGGACTACTCTCAGAGAAGCATTTTTTTAAGAGAACATTTTTTGATAAAAGTGATCAATTTCGAGAAAACATCGAATAAAGAAATGAAAAAATTCAGAGTCAAAACAGAAAGCTGGTTTTCTTTGTAGGAAACAATTTTATCAAGAAATTTGAAGAGATGAAAGATACTCCTTTTTGGGTCTACTTCAACTTTCATAAAGAAAATTTTATATTAATGTTTATATTTAACCAGTTAAAACGCATTTTGGAATGTACATAACTTGACGTGCTGTACCTTTAGCAATTTTTAATAAAATCTTCTGCAAATTTGTACGTGGATAATGTAAAGCCTCATTGAAAAATTAGCGCCAGCTAGTTTAAAATCCAATAATAACTCTTTGTGCTATAAACAATAATGAAAAAAGTCTCATTTTCGGCCTCTAATAATCGTAAAGACTTGTAATAAAGCTAAATAATTTCCATAAAAGTTAAAAAATAAAATGGCCTTTTAAAATTATTTCTATTACTTATACTCTTTTATTATTAAATTTCATTTGTTTGGTTAAAATATAATGGATCCATATTGCTGTTACAAAGGTCGATTTTACGGTGGCGGCATGTGGCCCCCATAAACGATCCCAAATTTTTTCTAAGCCAAAGGCGTAAACTTGTCGCTCTTCCAAGGGGCTCTCGCATCCTGGGCGCAACTAGCCCGAGCGACAAGTTTACGCCTTTGATTTAGAAAAAATTGGAAATGGTTTATGGGGGCCACATACCGCCACCGCAAAATCGCCCTTTATAACAGCAATAAGGATCCATTACATTTCATCAAAAAAATGAAATTTGATAATAAACAAAGTATAAGTAATAGAAATATTTTAAAAGGCCATTTTATTTTTTAACCTTTTTGAATAATATTTAGCTTTATCAGAAGTCTCTACGATTATTAGAAGCCGAAAATGTACATTCCAAAATGCGTATTAACTTCTTACATATAAACATGAGAATAAAATTTTCTGTATGAAAGTTGAAGTAAACGTAAAAAGGAGTATCTTTTATCTTTTGAAATTTCTTGATAAAATTATTTCCTACAAAGAAAACCAGCTTTCTATTTTGGCTCTGAATTTTTTCATTTCTTTAATCGATGTTTTCTCGAAATTAATCACTTTATCAAAAAATGTTCTTTCAGAAAAAAATGCTTCTCTGAGAGTAGTCGAACTTTTGTAAGAAGCTTTTTGCTGTGCAATTAATATTTTAAACAAAATAAGCACAATTGTATTTTTCCTTATTTTTCCACCTAATTGTTAATTTTTGATGTTAACAACTGATTGAATCGAAAAATGATAGAGGTTTATCTTCGTGAATCGGTTTTCTAGCTGACCATATATTTGAACTTTCGGAAAACCTCAAATTACAAGAGGACTATGGCATTAATTAAAAAATTAAAACGCGAATACCTCGAAACCTCCCCATTTTTCGGGGGGCCACCCTACTTTTTCGTAATCAGCACAAAATTTTGCACAATATTCAGTAAATAAATCCGACAGACCTAGAACGGCACACAGGATTACACCCACCTCATAGAGTATTACTAGCGTAGTGTAATTGCTTTTTATCGATGAAATGACGGTTTTTCATCTACTAGTCTGAACCTGAATTGTTTGAAGTTTTAGTTTTATAGGAAATTCCTCCCTAGCTCCACTGGGATTTGGACCCAGGTAAGAGCACCAGATCGGTTATCTATGGAACCTAGGTTTGAATCCCAGCGAAGCTAGAGAGGAAATTGCTCACAGCTAGAAATTAAAACCATACTGGTTTAGACTATGTAGATCAAAAACTGTCATTCCATTAACAAAAAACAATTAAAACATTTTTATTACATTCTGAAAAAATCAGGGGTTATTTTCTTACCAAAAGGAATAATTGTAAGGGTGCTAAATTAATTTAAAAAATAAAGTCTTAAAAAGTACCCTAATAGATTCAGCTGTCACTCAGTGCATTTTTACCTTTAACACTGATAAATAAGCCCTCCAAATATTTTTTTTTCAATTCTGTACTTGCGGTTCTATTTGACCGATTTTAATTTTCAAAAGCGAAAATTGTTTATATTTCAATATACTTTCAAGTAACAGAACAATAAAAAAATTCAATGAAAAAAATATTAGAAGCTCTCCTGAAAAATACACCCTTTTGATTTCAATTATTTTTTTCCCTAATGAGGGGGTAAATGTCCTGAATTTCTTTCTGGGTTGTCTCACAACTAAAGCGTTGGGTGAAAAAACAACTTGACTCGGAAAATCGTGTTTGAAGATAAATCGATTTTAAGATTTCAAGCTGTTATTGAACTAAGAAAATATTGATTTAAAAATAAATCCTTCCATAATCATGAAGTATTACAATCTAAAAGTGAAATCCTGTCGAGACAAAAAATTTTAACAAAAAAAAATTATTCAAATAATTGAAAATCAGCAAAACGAGTTAGGTTGTTTTTCCATCCAATGGGTATTATAGGTATTTTTTTATTATTAATATCACGTTTCAAACGTTATTTATTGATTTCTACTGATATAATTGTTATTAACATGACACTGCATTGTTATACAAAAAAAAATTATTAAAAAGTTATAAATTTAAACTATTTCAATGTTTATTCATCAAATTCAGATTCTTCATCTGACATAACATCATTAGATTGCAAATTTGTTTCTCCCATCATTGTGACAGCCAATAACCAGACTTGATATTCTCGTTGTGAAAATTCAGATTTTAATGAATTATTGAGCAATAAGAATAAAAATAAAGCGCACTGATTCGGAGGCTGGTCCACTATACGCTGCAGTCTGCACAGCGCGCGCGACGGTTCTCCATGCGTCCTACTCTAGTCCAACGTGCTTTACGTAAACAATAATAAATTTTATATTATTTTTAAGCTGTGCACTAACTAACTAGGGTTCGCTGATTCCGAAAAAGCGATTTACGGAAAAACAACCTAACCCGGGTTAGGTTGTTTTTTCACAAAACGCTTCAACTATGTTCCGATGAAAACCAAAGTCGACGACATAGCCTCTTTTAAAATCAGTTTTGGAATTTAAAAAAATCGTATTTTTCGTTTTTCCCGAAAACTAAGTGAGAGGCTAGACAAAACTGAGTAAATTTGCTTTTTGACTAAAATTTTATCAAACTGGCACTTTATTCTTTTTTGTTCAACATCATTTTTTTAACCCTATGTTTTCGATTTTAAGAGGAAAAAAGTTTGGTTTTCAGAGTTTTATGGAAGTGGAAAGTTGATGTTATGAAATAATTGAATTGCGTTGAAGAAAATAACAAACTTAAAAAATACAAATGAATCAAGTTTAATTATTCTGGTAAAAACTTTTGCGGGCAACCTATGAGTACAGTAGCCAATAATATCTTTGAAGAAACGTGTTGAATTTTATTATTGTACATACCTAATGAATAAATAATGGCTTTTTTGCACGATTGCAATTGCTTTATTTACATTTTTCAAGTTTCTTATTTTCCTCAACATGCATCCATCATTTTATAACATCATAAACTTTTCACTTCCATGAAAATAACCATTTTTTCCTCTCAAAATAGAAAACTCTGGTTACAAAAATTTGATTGAACAATAAAAAGTAAAATAAACTTTTACTTAAACTTCATTTCAAAAAATAAATGTACTCTTTTTCTTGTCTTGGTCATGTCGTGCAGGGCATTGCGTTTGACTTTTTTTTGTGAGAACTACTGACGGCCCGACGCTCAAAACACGCAGGACTCATAGAGCACATTTACAACTTTCTTGAGTAACAGAAGCTAAGAAAAATCGAAGTGTGTTATTTCAGGAGCGCTTTTTTAATTTTAAGTTTTTATGAAAAAATTTCAATTTTTAATTTTTGTTGAGGCTATTTTTATTTGAAGTTATATGTCAATGCAGATAATGTTCGCTTTGAAAAATTAATATCGATCAAATAGAGCCTAAGTTAAAGTAATAAAAATAAAGTTAGCATCAATTTTAATTTCCTGCATCTTTGCCAATTTTTTGTATTTTCAAAAAATAGTTGCACGGATTGTTTGCCACTATTAAAGAAAAAGAACGCCAAGTTACTGCCGAATCTCATTCAGTGACGAAAATAAGTGTGATGAAATGAATATAAATAATGATAAATATAATATCACACAATTGATGAAATTCATAAAAATAATGTCAATAATATAACATGATATACCACTTACTCTCACACTCTTCATCAGGTTCTAGAAGCTTACTGCCTGAAGCAAAAGCTGAGCATATTCCAAGAAAAATTATCAACTTATACATCTGCCCAAAATTAAATTGCAACGTTAGAAAATCAGTGAATATATTACCGTTGATTGAATGTTGATTTGTATATTATTCTCAACAATATTATTTTTTTGGTCGTTACCTGATTATTTTTACAGAATAGGTATGACTTTTTCTATGCAAATTAACGTAAGAAAAAATGAACGATTATTATTTTTGAGGATCAAATTTGGACAAATAAAAATTTGATATATTAATTTGATGATGAAATGATCCAGTTGAATTGATCTCAGTTTCATTAATTTATTGTAATAGTATTTATATTTAAAACTTTTGAATCGATAAAAATTTCTAGTTAAAAAATATTAAATTCTGAATTTGAACTTTTTTCTTCCGTTTAGGATGGTTTTGAATTAACGAATTAATTTAGCTTGAAAATACATTACAAGTTTATCAAATTTAAAAATTTTCAATTTCATCTATATGCTGACAAATGACACGTACCTTTTTTCGATGCGTTCTTGATGAATTCAAAAGAAAAATATTATATTTGGTTTAACGTGGAGATCCTTTTATACTTTCGTTTACATATACAAATCACCTAATTTACGATGATATCATTTACTGCCTAATTTTTCATATCTGTCGTAAATCTTGCCATATTTAGGTAATAAAAAATGGAAATAAATGAGCTTTGAATCAAGGAAATATTGGTACGATTTATAAAAGAAAATATTACTTGGATGAAAAAATATTGTATCAACCGTATTCGTCCCCATATATATATCCGTGGTATATTTCATTAATCATAATTGCCTTTTTTCTTCTTACTGTAAGAATATTGTATTATAAGGAATCATTTATTTAAAAAATATTGTATACTCTTGAAGAGAATTCTCTCTTTTAATTATTAGATTTACGCAAAAGAGATTTTTATCTCGCATTTTGACAAGGCTAAAAAATATAAATTAAGTTCAACTCACAATCAGTAATTACGTAATTAGGTAAATATTCGCAGTTCGTCAATATTATTAGATTCTGATTCTCATTTCTTAGTTCATTTAACATCACCTGATGAATAATTTTTTATGATTGCAATTTCTTTCGGTTTTGAAAAAACTCTTTCAATTTGAAAGTTACAAAAAAATGTATTATACAATATTAAAAGCATAGCGTTTAAGAGTTTTCTGTTTTAACATTCATTCAAATTGAAAATTGTTTCCAATGAATAGAAATTCAAATAGAAAAGTTTTTAGTTGCGAGAGGAATGTCAAGTTTTGGAAAATGAAATGGAAGATTGATTTGCAAGCATTTCAATTTGGAAAACTAGTGATTAGTCAGGTTTTTTTTTAATATGCCTAGAAAATATCCGAATGGAATCTATAATAACGGCTTAGGGAATCGAAAATCCGTGAATTTAGAGCTAACTTCGATTGTTATGAATAATGCATGTACATCTAATTAGACTAATATAGAACTAATAGTTCAGGATGTAAATTCATTTCAAAAGCATCAACATTATTGAATACTTATATCCCTGTTCCGTAATTGGTGATTCCCGATCTTAAGCCCGGGTAGAGATTGAAACTTGGTTCTTAATAGGTCATGTCCAGATTTCCTATTTACTATCGAGGCCCTAAAGTGGCAATCTATCGAGGGCGCAATCGGAAACGTCACGCTCAGCTAGCTTCAAAATATATAAATTACCATAACATCCCTACTCTTTGATAAAATGTATTGATATCGTAGGTCAATCGATTCGTCTCGAACCAAGGGATCTTTTATTATTCTTATATCAACTTTGAACTATGTTAGTGAAACAGTTTTATTATAAAAACCGATTTTCAAAATATATAAATTACCATAACATCCCTACTCTTTGATAAAATGTATTGATATCGTAGGTCAATCGATTCGTCTTGAACCAAGGGATCTTTTATATTCTTGCATCTACTTTGAATTATGTTAATGGAAAAAGTTTTACTATAGAAAACCCATTATCAAAATATATAACTTACCATAAATTCCCTACTCTTTAATAAACGGTACTGATAGTACTGTCAGTCGATTCGTCTCAAGCCAATGAATCTTCCATATTCTTGCATGAACTTTGAATTATGTAAATGAAAAAAGTGTTACTATAAAAACCCGATTTTTAAAATATTATTAAGTGTTAAAAAATTCAATAAATATTTTTATAATTCCTTCGGTCAGTTTCAAGATATGAGTGGTGAAAATACTCTATGAGGAAGCAAAAACAAATCATTTTTGCCTGAGTGAGTAATAAAAATATTAATTGATTCTAAGAGCTTCCTACGTGAACAAGCATGAAAAGAATCTTGAAAAATTATCTAGTTTCCTATTATGCACATGAGTAACTAATTTCTTGCATTGTTAAAGTTTATAAATACGATTTTTTGTTTTGAGTTAGAAATTCCACTATTTTGTTAAAATTTGCATTATTTCAGTGAAAGTTCAACTTTTTTCTCACAAATTTAAATATTTGGTTGAAAATTCAACTATTTTGTCAAAGTCATCTTTCTCGTTCCAAAATTCAACTGATTTGTTCAAAATTCGTCCTTTTGGATTGGAAATTCATTTTCCTTGGTTTAAAAATGAACTTTTTTTGTTGAAAATTCAACTATCCTGGAAAAATGTCGTCTTTTTGATTTGAAAATTTAACTGTCTGGTTAATAAAATTTTGTTGAATTTTCATCTTTTCAGCAACCGAAATTACTAGACACGCGAAAAAACGCAGAATAAACGTGAAATGCGTGTTTATCCAACGGCCACGATACTTTCGGGTGGGAGGGCGGAGGGGAGGGGCTACAGTCGCCAACGAGGGTGGTCGGCGTGTCAAAAATAGCCTAAAATTAGTAACGTATTTATGGAAATGCATTGATATATCAAGTAAAAAAATGTTACCTGAGAAGGGGGGAGGGGTCACAAAAATCTTACAAATCATTACAATAGGGGGCAGGTAGAATAAAATTCTCAAAATCATCCTTACATGCGTAACTAATGGACCTTTCCTAAGAAAAATAAATAAAATTGTGTTAAAATTGTTTTTTGTTCAGAATTAATATTTTTTGTTTAAAATTTCTACTATTTGGTCGAAGATTTAACAATTTTTTTTCAAACTTCGATTTGTTTTACTTGAAACCTAATTTTCTTGAATGAAAATATGAAATATAAAAATATGATATTTTAAAATTAATCTGGTTTGGTTGAGGATTTAACTATTTTGTTGAAAATGAATCTTTTTGGATAAATTCGACTGTTTTTATATTTAAAATTGAAATACGTTTTTGGTTGAAATATGAACTATTATGTTTTTCATTGAGAATTTTTCTTTTTTTATTGAAAATTAAACTATTTGGTTAAAAGTTGAAATTCATTGTTAAAAATTCATTTTTTTTTAAGATTCATTTTTTTAGTAGGAAATTGAAATATTTTGTTAAAAAATCATCTACTTTGGTCGAAAATTTGACTGCTTTGTTAAATAATCGTCTTTTTGGATAGAGAATTCGACCGTTTGGATTAAAAATTTAACTTTATTCTAGAAAATTGTTCTGCTTGGCTTGAATATGGAACTATTTGTTTAAAACTGCAAGCATTTTGGTTGACGTTTATTCTTTTTTGTTTGAAAATTTGACCATTTGAGTGAAAATTCATCTTTGCAGATTAAAAATTGAACTCTTTTGTTGAAAATTTCTTTCTTTTACTTGTAAGTTGCATTATTTGGTTGTAAGTGCAACTCTTTTGTTCAAATTTGATTTGTTCGTTTGTTTAAAAATCATCTTTCTTGGTTAGAAATTCATCTTTCTTGGTAGAAAATTCAATGTTTTTATTTGAAAATGCAATATATCTCGATTTGAAATCTTGATCGCTCACTAACGTATAATGTAAATCTGATTCTTTTATAGCTGCTTAAAATTGAAGTATAATTTGAATTATACCTTTACCTATTGTGTATAATAATTATTATATTTACCATTTAAGTGTGTTTTTCATCATGCCACTTCCTGCTGCATGAATCTATGATTGAACATTAAATGAAAAGAGCATATCTTCTGTAGGAGAAGAACATTTTTTACAAGAGATTTACATCTTCAAAAAAGTATACAAAGTATAAAATATCTGATAACCTCTTAAGAGGTTATCAGAATTCGATCGATGAAGATCATATGACACTAATCACTCTCGCCTTCTGGGAATCTTCATAATCAAAGCATAATACAAGATACTAACAATGGCATGAACAATATATCTCTCTATAATTTTGAACAGTGATTAAATATTATGTAAAATAAAACGTAGCTTCAGTAATTATCGCACATCTTCCTATCGTGTTCGAATCTAACACCTTGCATTGTTCGAACTTATAAATATGCACTTATTCAAAGCTGATATAAATATGACAGCAGTCTGAAATCTTGCCAGTTTGAGGATTTCTTCAGTGGCACTTGGTCTTGTGAAAAAAAATAGAAAAAATGAAGAGTGCTACGATTTTGGTTGGAATCCTTCTGGTGGTAAGTTTGATAAAATAAGAGGGTTGCTACAAAATCCTCATTTCGAAATTCTCTGACTTTGTCTGTCTTTTCCCTGAAAATTTTTTCATTTTTCCTGACTTTTAACATTTTTTATTTCAGATATAAAAACAACCTTACATCTAGAATACCAATTTAAAAAATGAATTTTTAACAAACAAAAAAAAGAATTTTGAACAAAATAGTTTAATTTTCAACCAAAGAGATGAATTTTCAACCAAAGAGATTGATTAATTACCAAAAAATATGATTTTTTAACAAAATATAAATTTTCAAGGAAAAAGTTGAATTTTCAACTCAAAAAGATAAATTTTAAACCAAAAATCAAATAATTAAATGTTCAGGTTAAGCAATTAATTATCAACCAAAAAAGAAATTTTCAACAAATTAAAAATAATAAAATGAATAAAAATTGAATTCAAAATGTTGAAGTTTCAGGGCAAAAGACGAATTTTCTACAAAAAAGTTGAATTTTTAATCAAAAAAATTTCAATTTTCCACCAACATAATTGAATTTTCAACACAAAAGGATTAATTTTCAACAAAAGGAATGAAGTTTCAAGTAATAACATTACTTTTCTTTGAAGAAGACGAATTTTCAACTGAAGAAATGAATTTTCAACCAATAAGATAAATTTTCAATCAAGAAGTTTAATTTTCTAACAAAAAGACGAAAATTTATCTTTTTGGGTTGAAATTTATATTTTTTGGGTAGGAAATTAAATTAGCAATTAAATCACAATCTGATTGAAAATTCGTATTCTCTGGTAGAAAATTCAAATGTATTCTAGAATATGTTTCAACTGATGAGATTACTTTTGCCAAAGACGAATTTTTATCCACAAAATTAAATTTTCTACCAAAAAT